>OU898276.1:157892006-159092006 GCA_918026665.1 Diabrotica balteata
CGTTCTTTTTCACTATAGCGTATGGCATACCTTTTTTTGCGTTGTATATCAAATAGAAAAATAAAATATTATTATCTAGATAACCTTTTTTTTAATATGTATTTTTGGCATGCAATAGTATCAAGGTTTTGCCATTACGTGGTGTGATTATCTCATTTTTGACCGTGAGCTGCCATGCCTCCTTTTTTTCTGTACCATTTAAAAGTTATAGTAGTTTTAATTGTTATTTATGTGGGTGTTGTATTTTGTTTTCGTCTAATAAAAGTTTTTACTTATACATATAACCTTAAATAAAGAAAAATTAAAACAACTATCAGCAAATAACTACAGGTATTATTATATTCACGGGAATTGTCTCAACAGAGAATTGGTGGTACCAAAAGAACATAAGTATTTCTTGGATTGATATGTAAGTTGAATATTGAAGACATAAGTGGATAAAGGTGTTATGTCACATTTTTTTAGTTCTGAGTAAATTGATAAAATACATTTTAATCTGGAACTTTTGTATTGTTTTAGATTGAAATTGGTATGCCTCAGAAACATTTCAACGTACAAATCTCTTTATTTTTTTGTGTACATAACACCTTTATCCATTAACCTACAAAGAAAAAGTTTATATGATTTATTGTGAATAAAGGAGTTATACAGCTATGAAAGTAAGTTATTTTTTATTAAACATACTATTATTCTTTATAACACATTTTAAACACTAATCTAAACTAAACTAGCACGATTTCCTTGAATTTTGGTCTTGAGGTTGTTCTGATTTTGCTCTAAAACCTCTTCATAGAACCATCTATAGTCGGGTCGGGATCAATAAATTTGAGTTGATCTCTTAAATTGGATATTTTCTCAGTTGCCCCGCATCTGGGCAGCTGCCTTACTGTAATAGATTCAGGTTTAACTTGAGATGACCTTTCTTATGTGATCATTCCAAGTATGGAGTATAATATAGCAATTTTCTACGAATCCATTTAACTATCCGTAGATTACTTTTGTAATTGTTTGTCACTCTCATAAATGAAGCATGCTGGAAGTGGTTCGACATCAAAAAAGAAATGCTCCATATTTACACACACAGTGTCTTTAGTACTAGCAGAAGTGATGATTCCACGGTATTGGTCTGGTGTAAAAATATTTTGATGCTTCCGAAGCACTTTCTCAATTCGACCAAAGTCTCGATCAGAATCGAGATAACTGTGTCCTACTTCGGGATACTTATGTTCAATTATTTTGAACCAGTTATTTAAAATTAAATATTGGTACAAGCAGGTAATGAAAAAGTTTTTGTTTTGGCCTGCACGTGAATCCGACCATATTATCAAATGGTTCAATTTCAGGATTCTCTTCTTTTATTAATTTGCAAAACTGCAACAGACAACTTCCAACTTCATTACTGCTTCTATTAATACTATTCTCTGTCCATGTGAAAAAATAGGATTTGTGTCCTGAATGTTTCCTGCAATGGATACCGAAGTTGAACATCCACATTTGCCTCAAGTAAAAAGCCTTTGATGTAGACAACTTCGGCAATGGCATGGTCTGTTGGAGATCCATTGTTATATAGCATATGTTTTTTGTAACAGATGGTACCTGCCTATCAAATTGTTGGGACTTAAGCAAATTCCCAGTTTTCTCTATGCTCTAACGAGTTCTGTCCAGCGTCACATACACTACAATTATCGCTTCTCGAATAGCCAAAAGATAAATTGAACTTAGTTTTAAAAATGTGTCTGTAGAAAGAAGCTTTAACCATATATGCATTATCCAAGTTCTGTTCTTTACAGTTTTGTATATACAGTTCGTACAGTTTATTTACATTGAGCAGAGGAGAAAGGTATTTCTTGTATGCATTTTTGTTTCTTGCTGGAATTTTCAGCTGGAACCTTTTGTATATGTCTTTTAAAGCAGTTGACCACATCATCACTTATTTTGTACTGACGATTTTCATGACGTCATTGTTGATCAGGTGACGGTATAGATTGGTCAAGTAAATTTTGTAGTCTTTTAACTTTTTTTTTGGCGATTTCATATAGAGATCAAAAGGCAGTTTTACACACTTATTACCTTTTTATTGTGTGTTATCCCATATTTAAAGGTGTAATTTTATGATGATCTTGTATTAGAACGATGACGATGTCGAGCTACTGGTTGCATTGTAATACTTTTAAACAGCAAAGTATTTTTAGCGTTCCTACCCAAAGCATAAAATTTTCTGAAAAACATTTCTCTATCCTCTATATTGAACTTGTTCGTACAGTTCAGACGACACTGCTCTGTACAAAGTACTCCAAGCTTGATTTGTTTCCTTTCCATTACTTTTCCTGTTTGCGAAATATATTCTTGACCCATTTGCCTTAGTTTTGCAGCTTTTGTTCGTTCCACTCCCCTGGATTACGTGGTCGCTTTTTGGATACTTTTGGTTTTAGTGTAAACAACTTTGTTTTTAAAAAAGTCTGCTCTATACCATTAGCAGTGACGTGTCGTATAATTTGTTTATTGGGTGATGAAATCGTTTCATTTTCAGTTTCTGCTTCAGTAATTTGTATGTCTTGCAATGTTGCTCCATTTGTAGAGAAACAGTTACGCTTAACCTCCTCGATATTCTCTCTATTATAATTACCAATATTTTCCGAGTCATCAGAATCGTTTTCATCGCTGCATGGAGAATACTCACTAATGGACGTAACATCTTGAAAACTTTCGTTTATATTACTGGATGATGCAGCAGCTTCTTGAAAAGTATCGTTTGTCTTATCTGCAAATAAAAAATTTCTTAATACCAAAGTAAATATCAACTGTAATATTATTACAGAACCTTTGAAAATATAATATTCACTGTTAGTGAAACATCATTATAACATACTTACCAATATTAACAAAAGTTGACTTTTGTTCTTCTAATAATTTAAACATAGGTTTAATGCTGGATCCCGTATTTTTTATCAAAACACTTATTCATTTAATAGTACAGACAACATGAAAGCACTGCTTATTAGTTAAACATAATAAATATAACCTCAAAATTTTAACATTACACCAGCTCTGAACAAGAAACTTCCTCATTTTTACGGGATAAAGGTGTCAAGTCCTAAAAATGTGACACAACACCTCTATTCTCTAAATCTAGTGGAATTTTTGTGACATGACACCTTTATCACTCAAATATCTTTTTAACCTTAACATTTTTAAAAATAGAGTCGAATTTAAAAGTTACATATATACCAGGGAAGTCCAAAAATAGCACTGTCTTATTTTTTTCACAAAATGTGACATGACACCTTTATCCACTTATGTCTTCAATTATTTTGTTTTGTTAGTTTATTGTATAGTGCCGGAAAAAAAATTTTTACAAAGTAAATAAGACACATAAGTCAGGATGTTTGTTATTTTAATTTTACAAATTAATACTTTGTCATATCACCCTAGTAGTCGATGGTAAGCTGGATTCTCTTGGGCATATATTGAGCAAGGTTCAGGGAATATTCTTCTTTCATGGTCACCCAAAACCTCTTTAACTGCTCTTTCAGCTGATTAATGTTGCTGGGTTGACACTCTAGAACCTTATTTTTTATCATATTCCAGGCGTGTTCTCAATAGAACTAAGGTCAGCCAAGTGTCCTGGCCATTCCAATACGTTGATATTGTGACCATTTAAGAACTTTGACATTGTCTTGGTCTTGTGAGTAGGAGCACCATCGTATATAAAAAAGTCACATTTGTGAATTTCTCACAAGTTCAATAAATGTTGTTCTAGAACAGTCACATAGTTGCTTGCGCTCATTGTAGTATTCTTTGGCAAGAAATCAAGACAATCCTACCTTTTCTTCATTTCCACTAAACGCACCTCATACCATTACACTTTCAGGCTGTTTGACGGTGTTAACTGTGAACTTTGGATCGTACCTTGATGCGGTGTATGGACGACGAACAAATTTGGAGCTTCTTCTTACTAACCTGAACGTATTTTCGTCACTGAACATGACTTTTTTCTATTGTTCAGGTGTCCAATGTTGATCTGTGACCTTTTACAAAATTCTAACCTTTTTTTCTTCATTGTTTCTGTAAGCAAGGGCTTCTTTACAGCACGTCGACTTGGTAAGGCTAGATCATTCTGAAGACGGTGGCGAATCGTGTTGATAAAACGTTCTGAAGGAGATCAGGATATTTATTTTTAGGTTCTGTGGCAGATATGAAAGGGTTTAAGATTACTTCGCTCTCAATGATAATGTCAGTCCTAGATATGTTTTTTTAGGAGCTCCAGAACCAGGTCTTCTTTTCGGAACAGTCCCTGAAGACAACGATGCACCCTACCGTTTTAATTAATAAATTTTCTTTCAAAATACCAATATCACGTGCTACACTGAGTACAGAGTCCCTTTCTCAAGTAACGTTAAAGCACAAATTTCCTTCTGTTGTGAGAGTTTCTTTCGACCCATATTTTTCACTTCAGTTTATAATTTAACGATCCCAAACTTTACTGAATAAATAAAAAGAAGTTTGTCACTGACTATTCTCACAAAGCCAACTGTGTACAGTGCAAACACGAAGCAAAAACTAAAGAAACTAAACTGCAAGTACTTTATCCCCTCTCGTCTTAAATGCTAAACAAGCGCAGACAGAATGCATGCAATTTTTCTTCGAATTTAGTGATTTATTTGGAAATGTAAAGATTTTTTGCCAGCACTGTAGAATGATTTTAATACAGTGAACATGAGAATAGACTCGATTGTGACTACCTATTCTTGCTTTGCTGAAATAGTTGACTTCTACACAATTCTAAAATTTCAAAATCTTGATGAACTGTGCATGGAATGTATATCTTTTAAATAAGTGATGAATTCGAGATTGAGATAGTTTTTTACTTGACACAACTGAAAGACAAATTTTTAGTGGAACTATTTTTAAATAAACGTCAAACTTATTATTTTACTCATAATTTAGAAATTCGTCTATTTAGAGAGTTCACGTCAACAGACAACATTTTTTAGAAAAAATGACACACAAAATGAGATTATATAAAATTGAGATCGGATAATAAACATAAAATTATTGCAAAATGAACAACAAAATCTCTGTTTTTAAATATCGTTAAATAACTTTTATATTATTTATTAAAATTTGCTTAAATATACCTGAACTTGAGGGTCTAATTGTTTTTAAATTGTCTACAAAAGGGCCAGATTTGTTGAATATATCTAGCAACATTTAATTGGTTTATATAATTTTTTGAAAAATAGACTAATTTCTAAGGCTAGTCCAGATAATTTGACTGAATGGATCTCAGTAATCCAGGGCTAACTCTCTTTTATAAAGCAGGGCATTCACGTTCCGATTTAGTCACATTCTTGGTCCAACCTCCAAAGTTGCCAACATTAGACCAGATCTTTATCTTGCACCAAATTTTAGAAAAGGGGTTGGAAATAAAACAAATATGTCCATTAAATTTTTGTAGATTTTAAACAAGCTTATGAGTTCGTAAACATTGATACACTGTGAAAGATAATGGTGGATATAAGAGTATCCAGAAAGTTGGTAGGATTAGCTCAGATGTGTATGCAGATTTCATGTGCACGTATCAAAACTGGCAGCAATACATTAAATGAGTCTTAAATCAAATCAGGTCTAAAATAAGGCGATTCACTATCCCCTTTGTTACTCAATTTTGCTTTAGAATACGCAATTTGGAAAGCACATCCAGAATTAACAAATGGTTTAGGGACTACTAGGGCTACTTAGGGAGGGAAGGTACTGTTTTTGACTGAGATTTTCCTGACGATGTCAACACAATTCCACAATCCACCAGAGATGCAAAAGAAGTTTTTACCCTTTTTGAATGCAGGACCAGGAGAATAGGCCTTGACATCAATAAAGATTAGATAAGTTGTCAAAGAATTCAAATACTTGGGAGTAGTAATAATAGCCGAAAATATTTATGAAAAAGATGTGGCAGCTAGAATGACGGCAGGAAATAGTACGAATTACTCCCTAGCGACGCTGCTTAAATCAAAAATGCTCTCAAATATAGCTAAAACAAAGGTATATAAAACTTAAATTCGCCCCATAATAATGCATGAAAGTGAGGCTAAACCTGAACCAGTGTGAAAGAACAAAATTATTAGTCTTAGAACGGAAGATTCTCTTGATGAACTTTGGGAACTGTAGAGACGAGATAACAGAAAAATGGAGATAAATACATGGTCAGGAACTCCTAGCACTTTATAGAGAAGAAAATATGGTACGTAACATTAAGGAAAATGGGCAGGCTATGTACAGAGATCTAATGATTTTTACTATTTTTTATTAGTAAAGACTTTTACTATATTAGTGGGAAAATATCTTTAGAACAATATCAAATACTACTAAATGCAACCTTCTGGGAAAGGCCCGATTGCAGAATGTTAGTCGGTGGTCCAAGAAAAAGATGGAGAAATGCAGCAACATGTGATCTAGGTAAGATGGAGGTACAACAATGGGAAATTTTTAAACAAGATCGGTAAGAGTGGAGGAAATAGCAAACGCGAATAAGACTAACTTAGAGTGAATAAGTGAGTAGAGTGAGTTGTAGAGCCAAGAAAAAATAAGAAAATATGACAATAGACCCATAAAACTTTAAAAGAGTTAAGCGGTTTAGATATCTCGAAGCGACAAACACCGCAGATAACCATATCACAAAAGAGATAAAAGGAAGACTGCATGCTTCAAAGAGATGTACATATGTATAGACTTCACAACACTATTAAATCCAAGAGCCTCAAAACTAAGGATATATAAAACAGTGATTAGACCAGTATTATTATTAATTTTGCTGACAAAAGTAATAGAACTGAATGTTTTGAGAGAAAAAGAAAGTTCTTCGGACTATATTACAACCTATTTACTAACCTCTGTAATAACCGCCTTGCTAAGTTAATCTGGCAGGAAGCCCCGACAAAGAGAAGGTCCCTAGAACGTCCACAAATGCGCTAGAGAGATAACATATGATCAGATTTAAAAACAATTGGGCCATCCACCGACTCAAGTATCGTGAATGATCATGTGAGATAGAAGCAAGTTGTGCATTTAGCCAAAACTCTCCCCGGTAGCAATGCTACGAAAAGAAGAAGTTTTCTATGTTGCGGCTCTCCAGATAATATTTAGACAGGTAATTTGAAAGACATATTCATAACAATAAGTAGTTTCTATTTACAAAACTGCACTAATCGATGAAATATAGGACAAATTTCGGCTAGAGAAAACATATTTCATTGTAATCTCTTTTTTATTATACCCAATTATGATCATGTGTATATATTTATTTTAATCCAGTCTCAAGCGATTATATATTTAAAATGATAGTCAAATTTGCAGTAATTATCCTTTAGTGCATCAGTTCCAACAGTCACTCTTATTTTATAATACGTCACGAATTTAAGCTGATGTAAAGTAATCTCTAGTAGACAGCGCTTATATGTTTACACGGTCTATTAGTTATGGAGTGGAGTATAATCATAAAATCTACCCCACTTGGCACACTTTCAACCTAATCAGCAACTGGATTATCCAAGATGTTTACGTATGTTCATTTCGTTAGTTATGAGATCTGGTTAATACTCCTAAATCAGATTTTACAAATCTGATTTAGGGGTTTGCAGAGGAAGTTTACGGATATCTATGAGGGAAATGAAGATAAACTTTTAGGTATCGAGTGATTAGTTCCAGATAAGAATTGTGTTGTTTTAAGTAAAAAATTAAATATAGGAACATAAAACAAATACTAGGTTTTATTTTTACCGAAATTTGAACTTTTTTAAAATAGCAAATTTAGTTAAAAAGGAAGCTTGAAGTTTTGAGATTAAAGGATACATTTTTAAAAGCTATTTGATAATTTAAGAAGTAGATATTACTTTACATTATATTTTTTTGAATTTCGGAAAAATTTATTATAATTTTTTTGGAATATTTAAAAAAATCCAAAAATTTTGCTAATATATAAGTAGATGGATAGGTTAAATAGTACAGATGTTACACATTTTTGAGTCCTGCTGTGATCTTGCCAGATGTTCTGCCCATCTTAGTCTTCCTATTTTTATAAGAGATACTACGTGAAGTTAAATAACGAGTGCGTTTTGATTTGGTTTGAGTCTTCTTACAAAATCCACAAGGAAAACAATTCCTGTAGCTGGCTGTAAACCACGTATCACAAAAAAAGAGGTTAGTCTTCGTAAGTGGGTATATTTATTTAAAAACCCTTAAAAGAGCTACATAAAAAAAACAAACGTTTTCGGACTAAACAGTCCATCATCAGGTTTAAAATCGCCTAAAATAAGTATAAACCATTTAGTTAAAACAAACGTGGTTATGAAATTTTGACTATGGTTAAAAAGCAAAAATGGCTATACTTACTAGGTTAAAATGCCTGAGCCACCAAAAATACATGGGTAAAAACCCTTTAAATTACATATAGTTATAAAAGATTATACATCTTGTTGTTAAAAAACTGTGATGTTCAGTAATAAATTAAATATGACTTCAGGTAACATACATTGCAAAAATTGAGTTCCAGAGCGGAGAGAAACCCAGCACTGGAAACTGATTTACAATATACCTATGAAAGGTGTCAAAAACAAAATGTCAATGTAACATAGAACTATATTAGTTATACCTAGTATTACTACAGCCAAAAGATTCAAAAATTATTTTTGATGATTAAAAAAAATAATAATAACAGCAATATAGGTGTTGGGATTTAAAATTTTGGTTATAATCGATGTGAAATCACCAATGGTGTTAAAGTCATGTTTAAGAGGATGACCTGTGTATTAGGCAACCTATGTTGCTTTTTGTCGTATGGAATATGGTCTAAAAGTGTATTTTATGTTATATTAGCTTATATATATGAAAATTATCCTTTTATGTTTATCACATCTAGGACAGGTAAAAATTTTAATAGCAAATATTTGAAGCTAATATAAGACCTTGTATTTAGATGACTATTTAAGACTGTTAGTATGGTGAGAAATTAATATAAACAAGTTTGGTAAATTGAAAATCTACAGGCTGAAGAAATCAGAGTTATCACCTAAGAGATTAATTTAAACTTACAAACTCCTTCTGATGACGGGTAGACCCAGAAACACGTGTCAGGGAGTGGTAAGAGACTCAAATTAAATCGAAACGCAACCGTCATTTATTTTGAGATACTACGTCTTCACCACCAAATATATGTTTTTATTTGTAATATATCTCGTAGTTGTACCTTCTCCAAACACCATTTTCACAGATGCCACTGAATATTCTTCTCAGAATCCTTCATTCAAACATAAGCAGGAGGTTTTCATCGGCCTTGACAATGGTCCATGTCTCCAATCCATATGTCAACACTGGTTGTATAAAGGTTTCGTATATGGTTATTTTTGTTTTTTGGCATAAGTTTCTGCTTCTTAAATGTCTAATTAATCCAAAATAGCATTTGTTTGCTAGGATTATTCTTCGCTTGATTTCTTCAGTCATGACGTTCCCTTTGGAGATCAGGGAGCCTACGTATATGAATTTGCTCACCACTTCAAAGGTTAAGTTATCAACCGGGAATTGGTGGCCAATGTTTCTGACTCTATTGATGGGTGTTGATGCCATTATCTTAGTTTTCTCCTCAATAACTTGCAGGCCCATATTTTTTGAGGCATTTGACAAGGTGGTATACATTTGTTCTAGCTTGCGTGTTGTGCAGACAACTAGGTCAACATCACCTGTATATGCCAAAATTTGGGATGATTTATTGAAAATGTTTTCTTTGTTGTCCATTTGGGCATCCCTGACTGCCTTTTCCAGAGCTATGTTGAAAAAGAGACACGCCAGTGCATCTCACTGTCGCAGCTCAACATGCGTTTCAAATGTCGTGCCTGTCCTCTATTTCGACTTTGCAAACAACTTTACGTATTGTAGCCTTAACCAATCTTATCAGTTTATGGGAGATGTATTGATGTATAATTTATCCACGGCTTTATACAATTAATTTCTTAGGACAATATCATAGGCCAATTTAAAATCTACGAGAAGATGGTATGTGTCGATATTGAATTTATTAGTTTTTTTCCAGTATTTGCCTTAGCACAAAGATCTAGTCTGTTGTTGATTCACCAGGCCTAAAACCAGTTTGATATTCCCCAAGAAGTTCCTCTGACTATGCATTCAGGCGAACATATAAAATATTCAAAAATATTTTGTATGCTATATTAAGGAGGGTTATTCCTCTAAAGTTTCTACATTACAATTGATCACCCTTTTTGTGTAGCGGGCAAACGATCTCAATACACCACTCTTCCGAGATTTGTTTCTTATTCCAGGCTCTTAGTATGATTTTATATATATGATTAGTCAGAGTAGCACCTCCACATTTAATAAGTTCCGCGGGTATACCATCACGTTCTGGAGATTAATTACTTTTTAAGGGGTTTTATTGCATTCCGTACTTCTTAAATTTATAGAATCTCTATTGGTGTAATCGTGATAGTAAGTAGTTCTTTATAGTGTTCCACCCACGTTTTCAATACTTCTTCTATTGTATTAAGCATATGCTCCTCCTTATCCTTACATGGTCCGATCCTTAGTTTAAATTCTTTTCTTGCATTATTTAGATTTTTATAGAATTTTCTTGCTTGATTTTCTTTTTTTACTGCCTCAAGTTCTTCCAATATTCTATTTTTTATAGGTTCGCTTTTTCTCCGATGGAGAAAATCTTTATATTATTTGAGATCTTTATATTATTGTTATTTTTCTCAAATTCTTCTTTGCTGCATCAGTTTATACATTGTTCTTTCTTCTTATAATGTCCTCGCACTCAGCATCGAACCACTTATTGCGTGGTGGTGGTACTTTGCGGCCCTAGGATGTTATTTGCTGCGTATTTAATATAATTTTTACACATTTCCCATTGTTCACTAATAGTTAGGTTCTCTTTAGTTATGTATTTAGTTTCGATATAGTTTTAAAATCTTTCTACCGTTTGCGGACTTCTGAGGAGTTCAATATTAAGGCGCCTTGTTTTGGTTCTTCTCTCCTTTTTCGCATTTGAGATTCTAGCCCGAATTTTTGTGCCAACTAGGAAATGATCTGAATCAACATTGGCACCTCGATAGATGCGGACATCCATAAGGTTGAAAAAGTGTCTAGCATCTATGAATACTTGATCAATTTGGTTGTTCGTTATTCCATCAGGCGAGGTCCAAGTCCACATATGTATTTTTTTGTGTAGAAAACATATTCTTCCTACGATCATGTTCTTTGCGGCTACAAAGGCGACTGCTCGGTGTCCAGTCGAATTCCACCGAATACTATTTTAATGTCATTTCTGGGACAATTGTCATATGTTCTTTCTAATTCATCGTATAAATTGTCTTTTTCTTCGTCTTTCTGGTCCTCTATTGGGGCATGTACCCTTGGGCCAATAAGGCTAATATTAAAAAACTTTTCTCTGATCCTGAAGCAGCTCATTCGCGGATTTATCGGCTTAAAATCTATAACCAAGTGCTTGACTTTATTATTTTTACTATAAAGGCTTTCCCAAATTCATGTCTGGTTCTATGGCAACTATAGTATATTGGTATATTGGTTTTATTTATGGTATTTAAATCATCTTTGTCTGTATTATTACAGGAGTTTTTATGGGAGTTTTGTAACTGAGGTCTATATTTTGTTTGTGAGATTTGTTCTGAGATATTTTGTCAAAACTTGGATTTTTTTGTCGGAGGAGGTGTAGTAAATGTTGCTATGATAAAGAATGTTGTTTTTGATTTCCTTAAGCCATTATTGCTGAAGATTGAGGCTCTTTGATGAACCTGTATATGATTGTCTGTTTGTTGCATTTTGTTTTGGAGTGAAGGAAATTCTGTTTGGAGAAAATGATATGTTTGTGCATTCTTATCTAAGAAGATGTAGGTAGATATGTTTTGGAATGTAGGAGGTTAGCTTCATAATGGTTTAAATTCTGGTAGACCATGGTTTTCTTACATATTACATTCTTTTTCTTCTTGTAGTACCTATCCGTTTCGGATGTTGGCGACCATCATGGCAATATGTATCTTGCAAACTGCTCCTCTGAAAAGACTTGTGGTTGTTGTGTTGAACCATATACGTAGATTGTTCAGCCAGGAAATCCTTCGCCTTCCTGGTCCTTGTTTTCCTTCTACTTTTTCTTGTAGAATTAATTGCAATAATCCATACTTGCGGTATTCCTCATAATGTGACCGAAGTATTCGATTTTCGCTGTTTTTATTGTGGTTAATCTTTTTTCTTTTTGCATTCTTAATAATATGTCTTGTTTGGTAATATGGTTTTTAGTAATTAGGCTGCGGATAGCCGCAGCATTCTACGATAAAGCCACGTTTCGAAAGCCTCAATTTTCTTGAGGTAGCGTCTGTGGGAGTCCACAATTCAACTCCGTACAACAGTGTAGGAAAGATATAACATCGTAGTAACATGATTTTTATGATTTCTGAAAAATCATGGCATTTAAATAGCGTAGCCATTTTTTGAAATGCAGATCTTGCTTTATTTATCCTACATTTGATAGTATCTGACGTTATTGATACATTCTCCATTAATTCGAATTCTGACTTCAACATCCTCTATTGATTCATAAAAGATTTTCTTAGAGTATATGTTAAACAGCAACGGTGATAGTATACATCCCTGTTGGACCCCATTTTTGATTTTGATATCATAGGATTCTTCTGCCTCTGTACGAATAGACGATGTTTGATGCTAGTAAAGATTGCTAATAATTCTTAGATCACAGGTGTTTATTCCAATATTTGTTAACATCTCCATCAGCTTGTCGTGTTTAACTGTATCAAACGCTTTATGGTAATCAATAAGGCATACATTAATATCGCAAATCACATCTCTACAATCTTTAAATAGCACTTGTATGCTAAAGAGGGCCTCTCTCGAAACCACTGCGTTCCGAAAACCAAACTGAGTACGGCTGATTTTTTCTTCGCATAGTCTACATATCCTTTGATGTATTAGAAATTATTAGATTAAAAAGTATTAGAGATTATTAGAAATAACTTTAAAATGTGACTCATTAAGCTGATGGTCCGGAAATCATTGTAGATAACGGATTTTGTTTTCTTTGTTAGAGCAATAAACGTTGACTTTAACCATGATATTGATATTACTCCGTTTAAACATATGTCATTGAATATTTTGGTTAGTCGTTGAGTACCGTCGGTGTTAAATAGCTTTATGAGTTAGACATGCACTGTCAGGTCCAGGAGCTTTGTCATCTTTTAGTTATAATATTGCTTTTTCCACTTCATCTAATGTGATTGGTAAGTTGTCATTACATATGTAGGACGGAGGTTGTTCGAAACTTTATTATCAAAGAGTTCTTGTACGTATTTAGTTCATATTTCTTGATTTTTATCTGTGATGATGTTCCCTGTTGATCTTGCAATTTGCTAGCTGTGTTAGATCTTTGAAAAACAGCTTTCTGGTTTGTCTTTTTATGCATATTAAATGTATCGTGTTTTTGTTTTAACAACTTTACCTCTTCATACTGTGTTTTTAACCAATTTTCGGCCAATTTTTGGCCTTTAGTATTTCAGTTCTTATTTGTCTCTGAATATTTGTTGTACATTCTTTTGTTATTATTAATTTTTTTTTCATTTTCTAATGAGTTGCAATATATTGTCATTCATCCAACTTTTTCTCTTCTCCTTATTTTCTATTAGATGTTCTTCTCTAATCTTGTTAAAGGTTTCACATATATTATGGAGTGATTCTTCTAGATCATATGTTTGCTTCATGTTACTTAGCTTTTCTGAAAGAATCCGGAAGAAAGAAACCAGAATATTACATTACCGTTCATATTTTGGACAACATTTGCTTTTTAGCTAATGTTCCCTTGAGTTGCAGAAGAAACATAATTTTGTAAAAATTATTTATGGGTTTTCCTCTAAATTATGTATATTAGCACCATTTTGGCATTTTTTATTACTTTGATTTTGCATTGATTTTTTGTATGACCAAAAGCCAGACATGTGGAATATGTGGAATCGATCAATAACAAAGTTTGATATTTCTGAACATTATGATCCCTTCAAAAGTAATTAATACTGTTCCCGTTAGTGTATATTAAAAACTACCACCATCTTAAATTTTGTTCTGTTAAATCTATTAAAATCTAATATTTTAAAAGAACTTTTGGCCATATTTGTTCGGCCATATGTTTTTTTCTTTCTGAAAATTGAATATTTATGTCCCTATCTATTGGTTTACGTGTAACAAAATTTCGCGGTATGTATTTTTTGTATTTATCTTTTAAATTATTATTATCAATAAAATTGTTTGCCGCATTAGCTGATTTAAAATAGGCACCAATTTTATTTTATCTGTTTTTCTCAACTTCTATTTTTTTATTTGCAGTTAAAAATATATTTTTCTATTTTTAAGTGATTATATCGCTCTACAGAATGACCTGTTTTTATTTGCTCAATAAAAACTTTAAATGGTCCTATTGAATTTGCATTAAGTTGTTTAAAAAGTTAACGCTTTTATTGTTATTTTTCCTTTTTGTTCTGTTTTTTTACTTCCTTCATTAGTACTCATATCGATATCAAAGCTTTGAACGTTTAAATTTTTAAGGTCAGGCGGAGGATATCCGCCTGATTCTTCGTATATTTTAATTTAAAGAATGAAATTACTTAAATTAATATATTTTGTTATTAACACCATGTAAAAATAATAATAAACCTTAAAAAAGTATCAAAAATGGAACGTTTATTCAACAAAGGTAGTATTAAAAAGATTTCACCGCTCAGATTTCAAAATTTAACTCCAGTTGATCTACGTCTGTCACTACGCACTGCTTTCAACTGAATCTCGAATATTAAGCCACAGCATATTAAGCTTGATGTCTCGTGTCATTAAAACTTTTCTCAGAATCATTAATATACAAATTTAAACGAAGTATGAGTTTTAGATGAGTGACACTAAATTCGGATTTCGAAACGGATCACGAGAGCCCTTTTTGCGTTAAATGTTTAAACACAACGATGCAGAAATGGACGTAGATGTATATGCACGTTTAATTTATTATTAAAAAGAATTTAAATGCATTAAGCATCGAAAGATGACTGGAATTCTAAAAACAACTGGAAATAACGAACTAGAGTTGCGAATTATCTCAGAACTATTTTGGTGCCAAACGGCAACAATTGAAATAAATCACATAATATCCAAATAGATACGAATACGACGAGAAGTGCAACAGGGTTAAGTCATGTCATCGCCATTATTTAATCTGTATGCGGTATCTGTATTCAAAGAAGCAGTAGACGAGGTCCACGATGGATTCAAGATTAACAGAACCAGCATAAACAACACATTACGTACGCTTATGATACCCTTCTAATAGCAAGCAATGCACAAGAACTACAAAATATAACAAATGCGGTAGTTCATCAAGATCTGCATAATCAGATGCTACGTTTTTAATATGCGTACAATTGATCCAACCCTTTGGAATTTTTTTTATAAACTTACAAATTTCTGAGCAGAAGCAGCCTCTGATCTTACTAGTACAAAACAAATCAAAGAGTTTTAAAATTTGTTACTAATACAGTGGCCGTAGAAGAAAAAAAAAAGAAGAAAGAAAAACCACAAACAGAAACAAACAAGTTAGTTTATAACTTTTCAAATCTGACATTGGATAAAACCACGAATAGTGTTCTCTCAAAAGGTTTCAATTTTGCTGTTGCACCTGCACGAATTCCCGTAGAAAATATCATTACTGAGGTTAAGACTACTACTACTAATCTCCCAGCAGAAATTTAACTCACAAAGAAAAAGACGCTTTACATAATTAAAAGAACAACAAAGACATTATTGTGTTCCCAGCTGATAAAGGCAATAATACGTAGATTCTTTGATATGTCGTATTGTTTAGGATATCGTTCATTAGTGCTTTGTAGTATTCAAAACTACAAAAGCAGAAATAAACGATATCCTAAACGATACGAAATATTAAAGGATCTCGTCAGACCCCAAAACATATCTAAAAAAATTAACAAAAGCCAAAATAAAAGCCTCAGACATCAAGAAAGGACATCAGCTACATCTCATACCTAGATAGAAGTCGTCAAGATGTCCAAAACTTTACGGCATACACAAGGTACATAAGGCAGGATTGCCATTGCGACCAATAGTTAGTTCTATCAGATCTCCCCAAGAACCACTGGCAAAATTTCTAGCGGAACAACCATATGCAGTTTAAAAATTTAGAAAGAAAAAAACGTAAAATAAAGAGATTAGTGCTTGAAATAAACTTAAGAAATTAAAAAACAAGGAAGTTCGTAGACAAACCAGAGTGGAAGAAATTATCGATCTTATTACAAGGAAAAAATGAAAATGGACGAAAATATTGCAAGAAGGAAAGACGACAGGTGGACTAAAACGAGTAAATGCCACAGGCAGGCAAGCGAAGCTGGGAAAGATTCCTAATACGGTGGACCGATGACCGATAGCAGAGGCGCAGAATGGAAATATATAGAGAACGTCAATGTTCAAGAATAGACAAATCAGACCTGATTGATAATGATGGCTTCCAAATACATTTTTGAAATTAGTGGAAATTACTTTTTTAAAATGTAGATTAATACTTGTATTATATAAATTTATATGCATTTGATAAAACAAAACAAGAGGACGTTATAGAGTATGAATTACATTTGGAAAAATATAGTAACCCAAATTCAAATAACAGTGCGAATTGGCCACTAATTTAATCGTAATGATAAAATACCGTGCAGGTTTTTTTAGAAAAAAAAAAACGCTTCACTAAAAAGCTCATTTAAAGGAAAACCAAAATTCCAAACGTAAAACACGGTTTCTGTAACTTGGTTTTTAATTTTTTTATCCTCTTCCATTTAATTCCGTAGAGAATTACAAATGAAAGACTTATTTTTAAATTTTTCCCTACTAAGTAAAACGTTAATTGAAAAACATTTAACCTGCAATTAAGCTTGAAAGGAAAACACGAAAAACAAAAATTAGGTTTAATGTGTCCGACCGAAAAAAAGTCTTTTATATCGTTATTTATTTATTTTCAACAGATTTTTCCACTCTCGCCTGTACAGACTAATGTAGGGCGACAGAACCGAATAACAAAATATTTGGGGTGCGTATATAAACGTTTTTTATTACAAAATCAACAACATTGTTTTTGTTGGTGTTGATTTAGGTTGTAGGCCTGGTGGGTATTACATATAACCTACAAAAAAGTAACAAACAACTCAAGTAAAAATTTGATTATCAGTGATACCTAAGCAGGACATTAAAACTATAAAATAGCAATTAAATTTAATATGTGATAGAGTGATTCTATATGAAAAAATAAAAACAATTTGGTATATAAACTCTTCTTCGCAAATACACCGTTTTCCAAAATATAGTCACCTCGTATTTTGGTGAAAGGCCTTTTATACTTGATTAGGTTGTTAATATGTCACCTCACCCGATTTCCGCAATTCCGCGATGACTTAGAAAGCGTTTTTTGTTTTTTTTTTGTTTTTGTTTTTTTCTGTCTAAGATTAACTTAAGACTATTAATATTCTCTTATTAACTAAGATTAATAAAGTAAGAGGATACAAAATGGGGAACAAAGAAAGCAGAATACTCTGCTATGCAGATGATGCGGCTCTAATTGCATCCAATGAAGACGATCTACAAAGACTAACCCATAGATTCAACACAAGGGCAAAGGACTTTAATATGGTGATCTCTACACAGAAAACTAAAACAATTGTAGTCAGTAAAGAACCAATTAGATGTAAACTGGAAATCGACGGTATCAGCATTGAGCAAGTAATGGAGACAAATTACCTAGGAATTACACTGTCTAGCTACGGAGATGTGGAGAAGGAAGTGAAAAATCAAGTACAAAAGGCTAATAAAATAGCAGGTTGTCTTAATAACACGATATGGCGCAATCCCCACATTAATACCGACGTGAAATCAAGAATCTACAAAGCAACAATAAGACCAATAATGACATACACTTCAGAGACAAGACCGGATACCTCCAAAACTCAGCAACTACTAGAAACAGCGGAGATGCGTTTACTGAGGAGAATTACAGGAAACACACTGAGGGATCGAATGAGGAGTGAAGAGATCAGAAGAAAATGCAATATACCAGAAATAAATGAGTGGACACTGAACAGAAAAAAGGAATGGAACGAACACATAAACAGAATGGAAGAGACCCGATTAGTCAGAATAGCGAGGGACAAATCACCAAAAGGTAGAAGAAGTATCGGGCGACCACGCAAAAGATGGAGTGATAACCTCCAATAGAGGCATTAATCGACATTGAACAAGCATTTTGCTTATAAAAAAGAAGAAGAAGAAGAAGATTAACTTAAAGTATCCTAACTTAAAAGTGTGCGTGGGGTGGTGTGTGCATTTTTAGGTGTACACGACCATCAAACACCCCGTGTATATTGTACTTAAATCTAGCCTAACTAGTACCACCCTAGGTTTTTTTTTGGTTTTCTGTCTAACTTTCTAACTTTACACTCGTTTTTGGGACCACTGCGCTGCGATCTCATTTTTTGTCATTCGTTTTGGTCTATTTGTTGTTTTGGTCTTATGTGTACCGTCCTTGTGTTCTAGTTGTAGTCCTTGTGTTGTAGTTGTAGTTCTCTTAGCATTCTCTTTGGATGATTTGTTCCGTTAAATATTTCCTATACTCGTTCATCAAGTGTACGGATGAGGATTCTTATCTGTCAGGAGTCTCTGTATAAGTATCTCAATGGTACGTATCTAGGTATTTTTAGAGCATCTCTAATTATTTGGTTTTGAGTCGTCTGGATTTTTTCCCGTTGGTTTTACAGGTATGTCCCCAGGCAGCAGAGACATACGTTAGGACAGGTAGGATAATGCTGTTCGCAACTCTGATTTTGGTTTTAAATGTTAATTTGTTTCTTCTGCCTATGAGTGTCGAGAGCTGATTTTTTAGCGCTTTTGCTTTGTATGTAGTTTGGTTGATGTACTCGGTGAATGTGAGCTTTTTGCCGAGTATTACCCCGAGGTATTTTGCTTGGTTTGTCCATTCTACTAGGGTGTTTTCTATTGTAGTTTCTCAGTTTGGTATATTTTTTCTGTAAGTAAACAATGTGGCTTGTGTTTTGTCGGGATTTAAGGTGATTTTCCATTTAGTACACCATTTTTGGTATTAAGTGCTCTCTGCAGATGATTAGCTGCATGATTCGGGTTTCTCCAGCTGACAACTGTTGCTGTATTATGAGCGTAAAGACTTAACAGGGATCCTTGCTCTATTGGCGTGTCGACCGTATATATATATATATATATATATATATATAATGTACAGGTAAGGCGACAACACCGCTTCCTGGGGCACACCTGCTTCTAGGGGCCCTACTTCGGACAGGGTTGCCACTATCCGAACTTTGAACCTTCTGTTGGCTAGATATGATGCAAGAAGGCATGTGATCGCCTCGCTATATCCCAGATCACTCATTTTTTAGAGGAGTCCTTAGTGCCAGATTCTGTCAAATGCTTTACTGACGTCCAGAAATGCTGTTGCCGTGTACATTTTTTCGTTATATCTTTTTGTTATGAATTTTGTGAGTCTTAGTACCTGTAGTTCACAACAGTGTTCGCTTGTGAATCCGAATTAAGCTTCTGGAATAGTACTTAAGGCCTGTCTTTTCAATATGACTCTTTCCGCTATTTTACTTATAGACGATAATAGGCTGGCGGTTATATAGTTTTAAGTAAACGTGCCTTTCCCTGGCTTTGCGAATATGATAACATGAGCTTCCTTGCATGTGTCTGGAAAATATCTTAATTTAACCATACTATTTATTATGTTCGTGATATATACTGTAACTTTCGCTGGTAGATTTTTCAGCGCTCTGTTTGTTATATTGTCTGGTCTTGGGACTTTCTTTGCATTTTTTAACTTTATTGGTTGTTTAATTTCTTCAAGAAATATATGCATTATGGCTTTTCTGCCCTTTCTTCTTTTTATTCTTCTTGCTGTTCTTTCTACCTCTTCGGGGAAATCATGGTCTTCGTGTAGGTGTTCGTTGTTACTACTGGACCTTTCTAGCTCGTCCTTCATAACTTCTGCTTTTTCTTCTTCCATGTGAACAATGCCATTTTCCCCGTGTAAGGAAGGTATTGATTTTTTGTCCTTTCGGAGAATTTTAGATAGTTTCCAGAACGCGGATTTGTTTGAGTTTAGCTCTTGGATATAGGAGTCCCAGCATTCCTGCCTATATATAATTTCTTAATTGTATGTCAAAAATTTGGTAATAACTACCACTTAAAACCAACCAAATTTAATTTGCATATCTTATCCAGTTTCAGAGCAATAAATATATAAGAGGTTTGCAAGAAAAATTTCAACACCCCGTATCTTAGAAAACGAAGCATTTGCAAACATATATTTATATAGGAAACTAATTATTTGTTATGTAGAATCATTCCCTAAAGTTTGGTGTGCTCATCTACTAACAGCCTTTTTATTATACACATTTGTATTATTCAAATGAACAAAAAACAGAGACTTCTTTTTAACTCAGAAATAATTGATTTTTGAGTCTTGGAGCAATAAAAACTTTTGTACAGAACAACCAAAGCTACATGTATGCAAAATTTCAGCCAATTTAACCGAAACCACGTTTACATAAGAAAACTTTTGGGGTGCTTGGACCTCGGACTTCCAGTTCCAGAGTTATATCCAAAAGTACTGTTTTAACCTTCCAATGGGTTCACATATGTGGCACATACGGACACCTACAGTTCCACCCCTTTATTTGTAAATTTTAAGAGAGTGGTGTTTTGTGCTTTTATCCATTTGTCTGTAGTAATGCAAATGAGTTGTCAAATTTTGTCGTTTATGTCTGTGTATTTAAGTAGTTAAAATCTCTGTCATCACATATAAAGTATTTTAGAAAACATTGAACATTTTATTTTTGGGAATGGCATAAAACTCAATTATACCAACATAATAACAAAATTTAATTAAAATTTTTATTTTTAATCTGCTGAAAATAGTTGGAGTTCTTGAATACCTTATTATCACGAAAATTTCGAGATTTTTAGTTTTATAATAATTCCCTGTCGGCACCAATCTTTTAGAATATACCTTTGTAGATTTCTTCTTCTTCAGATGCAAATCCACTAATGGATGTTAGCGATCACTTTTTCCATCAACTCTCTATTTCTTGCAATATGTATCAGAGATTGTATGTCGTTAATCCCTGTCCATTGCCTTATGTTTCGGAGCCAGGACATTTTCTTGCGTCCCATTCCTCTCTTGCCTTCAATTTTACCCTCGATTATAAGTTGGAGGAACTGGTATTTTTCATTTCGCATGATGTGACCTAGATACGCCGTTTTCCTTTTCTTGATGGTTTCGAAAAGTTGGCGTTCTTGGTTTATTCTTTTAAGGACATCTATATTTGTGATTTTCGCTGTCCATGGTATTTTTAGGATACGGCGATAAAGCCACATTTCGAAAGCTTCCAATCTGTTTATATCCCTCGTTTTGAGTGTCCAGCCCTCTACGCCATATAGCAGCACTGACCATACGTAGCACTTAGTAAACCTTAGTCTCAGTTGAAGATCGAACTCAGAACAAGTCAGTACCTTCTTGAATTTTACGAAAGCTTGTCGAGCTTGCTCAATGCGACATTTTACTTCCCTGTCCGATGCCCAGTCTTCAAAAAGCCACGATCCCAGGTATTTAAATTTACTCACTCTTTCTATGGATTTACTATTCAGTGTTATGGTGGAGTTTTCAAATGCATCCAAGTTTCTGGAGATGATCATGAATTTGGTCTTTTTGGTATTAATCTCTAGTCCCATTCGCTCACTGTATTCTCCGATTATAGTGACAAGTTGTTGAAGATCGACTATGTTGTCACAAATTAAGACACCATCATCAGCATATCGTATGTTGTTGATCAATACTCCATTCACCTTGATTCCCATCTCTGCATCCTCCAAAGACTCTTGAAATATGGCTTCTGAATAAATGTAAAATAAAAGAGGGGAAAGCACACATCCCTGTCGAACGCCTCTTCTTATGTATGGGCTTAGATATAGAATTGTCTATTTTTAGCTGTGCCGTTTGATGCCAGTACAAGTTTTCAATGCATCTTATGTCTCTTTGGTCTATATCAACTTTTTTGAGAATCTGCATTAACTTGTGGTGTTGGACACGATCAAACGCTTTTTTGTAATCTAAAAAGCATAGGAACACATCCTTCCTCTGATTGTAACAATTTTGGACCAGTACCTGTGTTGCTACTATTGCTTCTCGTGTTCCTAAACCTTGCCTAAACCCGAACTGGGAATCACTGATGTCCCATTCACATTTGTTGTATAATCTTTGATGTAGTATTTTTAAGAATATCTTTAAAGTGTGACTCATCAGGCTAATGAGTCTGTGATCCTCACATCTTTTTGCATTGACTTTCTTGGGTAGGGGAATAAAGGTAGAGCGTAACCACTGTTGAGGATAGCAGCCAGTTTCATAAATTAAATTAAATATTTTGTGTAGTGCTGAAATTCCCCTTTCATCTAGTAATTTGAGTATTTCTGACGGGATCTCATCTGGTCCAGGTGCCTTATTGTTTTTTGACTTTAATATTGCTTTTTCTATCTCCTCTTTGGTGATTGAAGGGCCAGTCAGCTGGTCGTCTGTATAAACTTCACTCATGGGTCTTTCGTCATGGAAGAGCTCCTGGATATAATTTTCCCATATATCAATTTTCTCCTTTTCACCCAGCACTATCTGGTTATCCTGATTAACTATGGTAGTTGGTCTTCGTTTTCTGTATATTCCAGCAGTCTCCTTAAGCTTTTTATGTAAATTACGGTCGTCGTGTTGTCTTTGTAAATGTTCTAGATCGATACATTGTTGCTTAAGCCATTCATTTTTTGCTATTCTTATTTTTGCTTTTATTTTCCTGTTAATGTTTTCATACATATTGCTGCCATCGTGGTTATTCTTGTGTCTTCGTCGTTCTTCCATTAGTAATAGTATTTCTTCTGTCATCCATTTTTGCTTCTTGTTATTTCGTTTGTACCCTAAGTTGTTTTTCATGATGTCTGTTACAGTTTGTAGATTTATATATTCATATCTAAATTTAATTTTTAACTATTGCTTACAATGTAACTAAAAACGTGTATGACCGACATACCGTTAAAGTAGCCGAAATAGTACAAGCGATATATTGTTCGACGCGCCTTGGCCAGACAAAGAAATCAAAAATATACTTTCGGTTTCATGTCCGTTTGTCTGTCCGTCTATCCGTCCATAAACACAACTCCTTTGTTATTAACAGGATGAAAAGGTTACAAATGTCAGTCCATAATACTAATGGATAGGAGACGAGTCAATTCTCACAATCTATATAGATTTTGTGATAGTTGAATTATAGGCTAGTGGTATCTCAATGTATGCCCCATCATCAGACCACAGTACATAGGTCTTTGTTTCAACAAAAACTAAAACTAAGAACCACATAAAACGAACAATAAACACATAATACATAACAAAAGTTAAAATCAAATTACATTAACCCGGCGTCATCCAGGAGGGGTCTAATTGCGGTCTAAATAATCCATGCGGTTAATACGCGGATGTTTTATTCATTGCCTTTGGCTTCCTAAAACATGTTGTCGTTGGGTATTCTTAACCAATTTCAGTTATAAGTTGATGATCAAAGCGAGTACAGTGTTCTGCAATCCGATGAGACCCCACCTGGGTGACGAAGACACAATTTTAATTCGCAAGGTAACTAAGACAATTGTAATTCGTGGCGTTATTTGTTGTACATATATTTTTTCTCTAGAATGAATTACGAAAAAGAACAAGCCAAACTATTGGCACTTTGGCAGGAACTCGAAGACGATCGGTCTGATGGTGAACACAATAAAGAAATTGAGGAACTGTAAGTATTGGAATCTGAAAATAAGCGAGACGAAGATAAAAAATATTCTTATTATTTAGGTAGGGATTCCAAAATCACCATAGTAATAAAGCAGTTAGAACGAGGACAGAGAACATAATTTAGAACTTACCAGGATCCAAACCATATGCTAAAAATGCTAAGACTCTTTTAGATTGCTGGCTTTTTTTTATGAAGAAATGCTGGAAAGTCAGGGTCTGCATCAATGTATTGGTAGATAAAAAAACGTTAACCTACAAAGATAAAGCATATTGTAGCAGGACCAATATTGTTGAAATAAAGACATTATTTGGCCTCCTTTACCTAGCGGGTGTACATAGAAATGGTCATCATAATCTAAAAGACCTTTAACGAACAAATGGTACAGGAATCGATATATTTCATTCAGTAATGGCACTCAATAGGTTTACATTTTTATTGCAGTGCTTACGTTTCGATAATGTAAACAATCGACAAGAAAGGCAACAGGCTGATCAAATGGCTGCTATTAGGGCAGTTTTTGAACAATTTGTTGCAAAATATCAACAAGCTTACTCACCAGGACAGTACTTGACTATTGAGTCTTTTTGTGGGCGTTGCTCATTCCGGCAGTATATTTCGAACAAGCCCGAGAAATACGGAATAAAAATTCAGGCCTTAGTAGACTCACGTACTTGTTATGTTTTTAATATGAAAATTTATGTAGGGAACCAGCCAGATGGGATGCAACAAATAAGCAATAAACCTAAAGAAAATGTGAAAATTTTGCGTGAACGACATATTTTAACTTCAGTAGGAACTCTGAGGAAAAACAAACGAGAGATTCCCTCAGAATTTATAGAAATTAAGAACAGACAACCACAGTCCCCGGTATTTGGATTTCAAGAACATGTAACTATGGTATCCTTTGTACAAAAAAAAAGGAAAAAACGTGATTTTTTTAGTATCAGTTTATCACGATGAAACCAGAAATAATAAGTTTCTATAACTTTACAAACGGAGGGGTTGATACGGTGGATGAGTTGACAATAAGTTACAGTGTAGCTCGTAATTATAGAAGGTGGCCAGTAAGAATATTTTTTTCATGGGCACAGCTGGAATCAACAGCCAAGTAATTTACAGAACAAACAGTAGTGACTATTCAAAGAAACGTCGTATATTTCTGGAAGATCTAAGATTAGCATTAGTTACACAAATTATGGAATAACGAAAAAGTAATCCGCGACTTACAAAATATTTACGATCCAACATAGTTCAAATTTTGGGAGAAAGTGACCAAGCTCCACCGAAAAAGCAACGTATGAGACGTGGACGGTGTCAAAAGTGTTCCAGAAAATCTGACCGAAAAACTAAGCAAATGTGCGATCAATGCCAAAATTTTTATTGTTTAGATCACCATCATTGCATTTGCGATGAATGTATCCAGTTCCGTTTCTCTTAACTTTTTTCAAGCTTGGATATCCAATGTCCCGCTTTTTTATATTTTTATTTAAACCTTTTGAAAAAACTTTTTTGAAAAATCTTTATTTTAAATCATTACCTTTTGTTTGTGAATTTTTCGAATCACTAAAGTTTGACGCCAAATACCGACCTACATTCATGTCAGCAGTATGGAAGAAGGAGTACAATCCTGACCTATGTTTTGTCTCTACTAATAAAAACGGACAACCTCTATCAGTCTCTCGAAAAGTAATGGACGACTTCCCACACAGCCAACACCGCCCAGTGATTTTAGAGGCGGGAACCCAGAATCCTATAATCACATCCATCCCTCGCCCACTTTGGAATCTAAAGAAAGCCATTTGGGGTAACTTTTCTGCGGAACTGGACAAGACTCTAGACTGGATACCCCCTAACATCAGAAATTACAAAAGATTCGTTGGAGCTGTAATAAGCACGGCCAAAAATCATATACCAAGAGGCTACTGAAAAGAATACATTCCTGGTTGGTTCCATAACAGCGAAGAACTGTACCAAAATTTCCTTGAAAGCGGCGATCAAGAATTAGCCGATGAACTGCTCCATAGCCAAGATGCAGCGAGACAACAAAAATGGACGGAAACTGTGGAAAGTCTTAGTTTTTAATCATCAAGTAGGTAAGCACGGACACTACCAAGAAAATTAGAAAGCGGAACTCCCATAACCAGGAACAAAACAACAATTAACCCAAACACTATTGCCTCACATCTGGTATCGACATCTAGGGATCCGAAAGACAAGCCACACACAATCAAGGCAAAACGAGAGCTCAAAACTTAAAAATTCCAATCTGCAGAAACTGGATACTCTCGCCCTTTCACTTGCGAAGAAGTCACTATAGCTCTCAAGGATGTAAAGCCAGGTAAAGCCTCAGGTTTTGACAATATTCATCCTGAATTCTTAATTAACAGCGGAAAATATGCGAGGGAATGGATGGCCCACTTTTTCACAGATATTATGAAGACCGTACCATACCACAGGAACTTAAACACTCGAAGATCATTGCCATATTAAAACCAGGAAAACCAAATGATAGCAACCCTAAGAATTACAGACCAATAGCCCTACTATCGGTAACGTTCAAGCTACTAAAACGACTTATCTATAACAGAATTAGTCCAAAGCTACTTGAATCGATACCGGTTAATCAAGCAGGTTTCCGACCAAAAAGAAGCTGCTCAGATCAGGTTCTTCCACTTACCACATTTATTGAGGCAGGGTTCCAAAAAAACTTAAAACTGCAGACGCATTCATAGACCTAACAGCGGCCTACGATACAGTCTGGAGAGAAGGCATGATATACAAGCTCTTCCGTATAATCTCCTGTAAATCCACCTCTCGAATAATGAACAGCATGCTAGCCGACCAAACGATTCAAGCAGTCATGGGAACCGACATCAGCACCCCAAGAAAACTAAAGAATGGACTGCCTCAGGGATCTGTCCTAGCTCCTCTTCTCTTTAGCCTGTACATCGCTGATATACCAGAAACCAGATCAAGGAAGTTTATTTACGCCGATGACTGGGTCCTTGCAACAAGGTGTAAGTCAATTGAACAAACAGAAGAAATCCTTACGGCAGACTTACACACAGTGGGAAAGTATTTCCGTAAATGAAGACTCCAACCAAACGCTACCCAAACAGAGGTTTTCAGTTTTCACCTAACTAACAAGCTTGCAGGAGGAACACTGAACGTCCAATTCGAAAACATCACACTGGCTTACAATAAAACACCAAATTACCTTGGGGTGACTCTTGATAGAACTCCAGCTTTTAAGGAACATCCGTCAAAAACAGCGCAAAAACTTAAATCCAGAAACAACATCATCCAGAAGCTGTGCGGTACAACATGGGGAGCATCGGCTTCCACCTTGCGATCATCTGCCCTGGGCCTTGTTTTCTTAACCGCAGAATACTGCTCTTCAGCTTGGCTTAACAGCCCACATACACACAAAGTAGATGCCCAATTGAATAACACAATGAGAATGATTGCTGGTGTTATCAAATCCACCCTTACGCAATGGCTCCCAGTCCTGAGTCACATTCCACCACCCAGACTACGGCGTATGCACTCCCTCACTAGTGAGTACCAAAAGATACTTAGCAACGAGACCCTGAAAATTCATTAAGATATAGATGCTGTCAACGGTAACCGTTTGCGCTTCAGGCGACCGCCAATAAAAACAGCACAGATTGCAGTGGAAAATGAGTTTAACTTAACGACCACTTGGACTCGAGAATAGATCGAACAACAAAATAGCAGCTTACCCTGCATCACACAAAATCTACCGGGTTTTGACTTACCACGCAATACATGGACTATGTTGAACCGAATCAGAACCAAACATGGCAAATGCGATTATATGATGCACAAATGGGGTAAACAACCATCCCCACTCTGTGACTGCGGACAACCACAAACCATCTGTCACATCACAGAACAGTGTCTCACAAGATCCTATCAAGACAGGTCAGAGGATTTCCTAATGGCGACTCCAGAGTAGATAGAATATATAAATAAGTTAGATGTTTGTTTGTAAACATATATGTATTATGTTTTATACAAATTATGTGTAAATTTAAATGTTAATGTGTCAAGTGCCATACGATAAATAAAAAATGTGAATTTTTTATGTATCTAGTGTTTTTTGTTTATAGGAATTTTATTATTTTGTAAATTTCTACCTAATACGCGGTCACATTTAATCCAGTGGTAAAAACTGCTGTTATTTATGAAAACTTGGATAGTCCAATAAGATATTTAAAAAAATAAATTCGTGTCAGCTGCAAGTTAAAAGCAAGTTGATACTATATATAATGCTTATTAAATAAGAATAGTAAAATTAATTATGGTAAGAGAATTGACACAATATACAATATATTGAGGCATCAGTGGTATTGGTTATAACAAGTATAATGGAAATTATACAATATAGTCAGTCATTAGCTATTTAATTGTAAACAAATTACGAGAGAGAATTGAGAGAGTTACGACTTACATATCAAACACAAGGAGGCTCTTCTAGGATGCATAATTTTATAACTAACCACCACCCTTAAGGAATCTATTTACCCATGTATGGAAATATACGAGTATAAAATCATGTATATATAACTTTTGTCTATAGTTATTGGTAGTAAAAACTTTTTAATTGTTAAAATATAAAGATGTCACAATACAATGAAATAACAAATACAATTTTTTAAAACATTATTTTTTCAGGTGTTCTTATGTTACTATGTGATGTTTTTAAAGGTTATGTAATAATTTTTCCCACCATAATCATATATGGTTCAGCAAAATGTCTTCAAGACATTTAAAGATACCCAAAAAGTGGTGATTACATGGCCTTGCTGTTGTGATTGTACAGTTAATCTGTATAGAACTGTGACCTGATGATGGGGTATATATTTTACACCTCGAAACCGGTGAGAATTGTGAGAATTGATTCATCTTCTATACATTAGTACTTAGTTATTAGAATAGATCAAATATCAAATCTGGTGTTGAATTCAAGCTTATAAACCAAAGATAATAATAAAGGTGAGAAATAATTTGATCTTGAACTTCTGATTTCAGAATAGGAACCAGAAGTACTACTTTTACATTTTTGATTAAAAATTTATGACCAGAAGTTTTGCGAAATTGACTCAAAATTCGTGAAATCGTATATCAATCGACACAGAGTTGCACTCAGAGTTCAAATATCGACTTATGGTTCTGCTTTAGGTCAAGATGGGTAAAAACCTAAGTTTTACAAAGTCAAATTGGCTGTTTATATAAATTACATCTTAAAAGTCATTCATATTGCGACCTAGACGATGTCGGATTCATTTTAGAATATCTCCAAGTCTTTTGAACTGTGATATCTAGTTTAACAAAGAAAAGTCATAATAATATCGATTTACCTTTAAATTAAAAAAAAATATATAAATATGATACAATTGTACATAATGGCTAAAACAGCAATAATTATATTGGTGAACTTAGTAGTTCTAATAGCTAGTAAACCTACAAAGCATTATACATAACGTCTACATAACAATAAGTAAGTTATACACAAAAAAAATCAATTAATAGATAAAAAAATATAAAAACTAATAAAAAAGGTAAAGAACAATCAAATTTCAGGTGAAATTGATGTTTCAGCAAAAAACGTTAAATGCGACAGGGCAGAGGCAGCTCAGCAACCTCATAAAGATAATAAGGGAGCACGAGAAACGGCCAAACGAATGGACGATGTGCTGTGATTTGCCCATTCACAAAAAAGGCAATAAAGTCGTGGGCCAGAACTACAAAGACATAGCAGCAGTCATAGACGTAACATATAGGATCTAAGAAGGTTCTAAAACAGTTTTCTCGCGGCAAGATTAACTTAAATATTGAATTTAAATGGGATTCCCCAGTTTTTCGGTCAAGTCTACAAAACTCTTATACTATTAAGAGTATATGTTCAAAATTCAATCTATTATTTTGAATGTATTATAAAATCTTCATTTTAATAAATTAGTTAATAAATGAAATGTCGTCATCAATTAAAGGAAATATTTATCCAAGTTTTTAATTATTCATAACACAATTCCTTATTTAATAACAACATTGTATTATACACTGCACCTTAATTTAAGTCTTTAAATACTAATCTAGATACAAGTCAATATCATTTAAAACAATAATACAAAATTTTAATATAAATATTATATTCTAAATAACACCCTTAATGAGCTAATATTATCTGATTACTTTTTAAAAACTACTTATCACTTATCTTGAAGGTTTGGTCATTTCAAAACAATTTTTACTTCCTTCTATCAATTGTTGGTTGTTGCCACTCAGGGCGTAAGGTCTTTTTTTTCGAGATGGGAATTTGTACATTCTCTTAAAAAATTTAATCATTTATCATTGACCTAGTGTCTTAATAATTATAATGTTTCTTACTATGAGTATTTAATTTAAGGATAATCTGACCTCATTATGTAGCTAGTTACAATTATTTTATAGATATAAGTATTAACCACATTTGTTCTATACTTCATCTAATTTACATACCGTTGCACGTCATTATCTACGTCAGAGATCGAAGTTGACATAGTTGCCAAAGTACAAAAAAATCCTGAATCCATTTTAAATCAAATAGGTCACATAATTATTGCAAAAGTATTATAATCTCTTTACAACGACTATTTATATTCTTATGTGACATTTTTAAAATAAAACACACTAATTTTGTTCTAAAAAGAACAGATTTCATTAAATAGGTAAATACATGAAACAAGAGGTATTCACCATGCACTGTAATCTTATATGAATGACTTTAGTTCATTCCCTCATCACTTTAACCCCAGAGAGTAAATAAAATGAACTGACAGCCTATCTTTCTCACGAAGACTTTAACCAATCATTTATTTTAGCACAGTCAGCAATGTCAATTCTGTCAAAAGTAATGACAGATCTTCCGTTTATTTACAAGTTTTCAATTTTATTTTATTATCTTTAACTTTCGTTTGCGGTTATTCTTAGTAATTTTAATTTAAGTTGGTTACTTAGTTCTTAAAGTTTAGTTTGAGTTACCTATTGTAGCAAAGAATTTTTGTGTTGTGCTAGTAAAAAAGACTAAACATGGTGAAGTATTGTATTATTCCGTTGTGTACAAATCATAGAAAAATTACAAAAATGATGATGATAGTAAGTTGTCAGGAAGCAAACAATAATAGTATTTAACATTTGTTTCTGAAAATATATTTAATAAATATTATGTAATTAGTTTATAACTGTTTTATCTTAAACAACAAATAAATATACGTATATCTAGAAAAAATTGTGCATCCTTATTTTCCATTAAATTTTAATTAGAAACGAAAGTGCCCGCATGAGGCGCTAAAGGGTATGTTTGTAACGGGTGTCTATTCGAATTTGCCGCCAAAATATGATTAGTATTGACACCAGCCGCAAGGGATCCTAATAAACGAAATATATACATTGAGTTGCCTATTTATTTCTACTTTTATATTATTTATCTATGGTATTCACTTTAAAATTCAAAATAATAAAGTACAAAAAGTGTGAACACCGCAACTGTCAAATAAATGTTACCAATTTATGCCAAAATATCACCTTCGTTCAATTACAGTTACAGTGAGTTCCGAAAAAATGTTCTTTATAAAAACGCTTTATAATGCATTTATATAAATTAAATAAAGCACATTATTGTGTATTTATTTAAGTTAACATTAATAGAAATATTCAAATATTATTTCTACACGTATAAAATAAAATATATCTAGTGGCTGTAATGCCAGTGTACTTGGCAAAGTGATTCTAAAAAAGAACACACCTACCGCCAAAAAATATTTCGTGTTGGTATCATGTGACGTCACGGGCTATGACGCCGATGACGTGCATCGGTATGTAAATTAGATGAAGTATATATTCACATAAAACATATTCTAAAAACTTGTAAATCTATTTTTCATAATTTTAAAATTAAAAAAAAATATATAACATGTTACAAAAGAAGTTTTTACTTCACTATAAGTTTTTTGGTTTATATTTTACTTCAAATACTTAGTGTCAGTGTAGTGTTTTCAAAGGGGTACATCTCTTAATTATTTTTGCATGTTAATTAACCATTGACTTTTTATATTCAACACTAAATTTGTATGTATGTTTTAAAAAGCGAGAAAACTGCATATCATGATATGATAATGTCCAAGGTAAATTTAAAATTTTAATTTTTTTAAATAGTCTTTCTTGTTAAAATTATCTTTTTAACAAATATTTATACCAGGTCATTGGGAGAAATTAATATTTAACATTATATAAAGATCAAGAAGATAGCAAATTGTAATGGATATTTCTGTTTACGTGTTAAATTAACAGGTTAAGTGCCACCATATTGAAAATTTTTATGTCTTTATTGGCCAATCACTTTTTTTTAAAAAGTTTGTGGACGATGGTGTTTTATCCATGATGATAAATATCAAATTTATTTTGTTTAACTGATTTTGATTTTTTTTAATATTTAGGTCGAAGAAACAAATCGTTATGTCCTGTAGTGTCAGAAAAGAAATCAGAAAAAAGCGCACGTATTACCGGGTGGCACAACACTGATGCCGCCGAAATATAACGATTCCTGGGTATAGTTATATGAATGGGATTATGTCATTTTCCATCTTTCTATTTCTACTGGCCAAAGAATGATTTTTAAGTGAATAATATCAAAAAAGCAATGTCAAGGAATCGCTTCCAGTTATTGTGGAAAACGCTGAATTTCAAAGATAATTCAGTAACAACGAATCAGCGTTTGCAGAAGATCGTTCTTTTGGTTAGCAGACTGAAGGATAAATTCAAGGCTGCCATTGTTCCAAACGAAAATGTGTGCATTGACAAAACATTAGTGCCTTTTCAAGGGCGACTAAAATTCAAGCATTATATTGAAAATTAGAGGCACAAATTTGGGATAAAATTATTCAAACTTTGTCTGGAAGGTGGTTATATCTACAATTTCAACCTATATTATGGAAAACAATATGCTAAAAGTAGCACCGTACCAACAAATGTAGTGATGAAACTTATGGATGGACCGCTTGACAAAGGACGAACACTTCCAATCGATAACTACTACAGTTCTGTCACTCATGGACATGAACTCCTACACCGAAAAACTTATATGATTGGTACGCTACGTACAAACCGCAAATATAGTCCCAAAAACGTCATTTCCAAAAAAGTCAAAAGCGGGCGATCATGTAGCCGAACAAACTAATTGTAAAACAAAGTAATTTTCGCTGATGAAATGCAGAGGGCACACGGTGATGTTGAAAATCCAAAGAATGTCATCGAATATATATATATATATATATATATATATATATATATATATATATTATATATATATATATATATATATATATATATATATATATATATAAATATAAAAGCTCCATTGATATATCAAAAAAAGTGTAAGGGACTAAAATGGTACCTACAGAGGTAATTTGGGGCCTATTATGAGATTTTATTGTAACACCAGTCACTATGAAAAATTGTCACAATCACAAAAATGGTCACAATGGAGGAAAGCAACCAACACCTCAATGACATGTGATTTTTTTGTGCACCTGTACGGTGTTTGTATACGCTATCTGGTCACAAATGACCAATTATCAGTTATTTTCTGGCCTAACTTAATAACAGCAAATACTTAAATCTAAGGGCTTACCCTATGACTTACTCTTATTTACCCTATGACTTATTTTATCTATCAACTAATGCACTACAACTAACATGCTATAACTTCATAGCACTGTACTCTGCTTTTTACACTAAACTGTTACACATTTACACTAACTCAAATGGTTTTATCCTTATGAGTCTTCTCTTTAGTTCAGTGTTGTCAAGAAGCTGGATTGCCTTGACATTCACATGACTATGCAGCCTCTGCTCGTAACTTGCTGCTGTTCTCTTGATTATTTCAATCACAGTTTCCATACCTAGGTCCTGGTGGAGGTGGAGGTTGCTGTTACGGATATACCAAGGAACATCAACAATGTTTCTCCCTTGTTTTGAAATCTCTGAATATTATGTATATCACTAGCTTTGGTACAGCTCCAGAGTTGGCACCTATATACCCATACTGGCCTCAGTACTTGCTTGTAGATGGATAATTTATTATGCATTGATAATGTTGAATTTTTTCCAATCAGCCAATACAATTTCTTATATCTAATATCAAGCTCCCCTCTTTTTTTTGACATGAACTTTTCAGTCAGCGCAGCTTCGCGTCTAGGGTGGTGCCCAAGTATTTTGCTGATGTTGCATAAGGAATTCGGGTATCATTTATTCTAACTGGGAAATTTTATATTTTATTATTTGTAAAGTTAATGTGTGCAGATTTAGTCTCATTTAATTTTATTCGCCATTTTTTGGTACAGTTATGTATTTTATTTACTGATAGTTGCAACTTATCAGTCGCTTCTTCACTAGTGTCTCCTATCTCTAGTATGGCTGTATCATTTGCGAAGGTGGCAATAGTATTTTGTTCTAGCTCTGGAATGTTACACGTATACAATAGGTACAGGACCGGGCCTAAGACACTCCCTTGTGGCACGCCAGCTTTGATCTCCCTTAAGTCGGTGTACACTTCTTCTTGTTTTATTCTGAAATATCTATTCGCAATGTATGATTTCAAGATTTCTGAATACTGTTTAGGCATGAAAGTTCTTAGTTTATAGTTTAAACCATCATGCCAGATTTTATCAAACGCCTGTGCTACGTCCAAGAAGACTGTAGAGTAGATTTTATTTTCTTCTAATTTTTTTTCTATTATAATCGTTATTCTGTGAACTTGATCTACAGTGAAATGTTGATTTCTGAAACCAAATTGATGATTTGGTATAACATTTTTTCTTTCTAATATTGGTTTTAATCTTTTCAATAGAAGTTTTTCAAATAGTTTTGACATCACCGGAAGAAGTGATATTGGTCGATAGGATGTCATTTCATTAGGAGATGTACCTGGTTTGGCGATCATAATTACTTCGTCTACTCTCCAGAGTCTGGGAACATATCTCAATCTAAAAGCAGCATTTATTAGGTGTGTCAGCTTAACTATGGCTTTTCTTGGTAGATTTTTTAATAGTTCTTTTGTCATGAGATTATATCCTGGAGCTTTCTTAGGATTTATATTCTGTTTTATCTCTGTTGATGCTTCTCTAAGTGATGTCAACGTTATTCTTTTTTCAGTTTGGAATTGTTCTTCCCATCTCAGTTCTTCACCATCATTGTCGTTGGGTTTAAACGTGCTTTCTAAATGATCTGCAAATCGTTCTGCTTTCTGTTTGTTACTTTTAGCCCAGTTGCCGTTTTCCAACTTAATAGGAGGAAAATGAATAATTGGTCTCTTCATTCTTTTTGTTGCATTCTAGACTTGTAGACTAGTTTTATCTCGTGGAGCTCTGTATTGCTGCCATTTTTTTCTTAACTTTCTTTTTTCTACAATGAGTTCTCTGATTTCTTTTGGATAGTTTTTCCCTTTTGTTCTAGAAGTTATTGTGGGAGTATTTTTCCAAGTTGCCTGTTGGATATTTTTTATAAAAACTTCTAATTCGTCATCAAGTTGCCTCGTGTTTCTCAATGGCACAGCAAGATTAATTTTGCGTTTAAAGTTTGTTTTGAAGCTGTCCCAGCTGTCAGTTTTTTTTATTAGTCATTATTGGATTGAACTCTTTTTTAATCACTGTATCCTTCATAGTTAAAATTATTGGTGAGTGATCAGCTGTCATTAATATCCAGATAGTTAGCTAAGATATTTTTGTAAATAAAGAAGTCTATCAGGTCTGGAATTTTGTTCCTATCGGTAGGTTATTATATTGGTCTACCAGTAGAGATTACTTAACCCTTTCGTTCCTTAACAGTTGACAATAGTTCTTTTCCTTTAGTTATAGTTAGCCTAGAGCCCCAGTGGGTATTTTTTGCATTGAGTCGCCACCGATGATGTATTTTCTTCCTAAAGTGTTCATAAACTCTTTATATTGCTCGCTTTTAATGGAGTGTCTAGGATGACAATAATTGAACTTATATTTAAGGTATGTGTTTTCATCTTCACAAAGACTGTTGTAGCTTGTATATGCTTAGTTTATCTATTATAATCTTTAATAATTATAATAGCGCTTCCTCCTTTAGCTGCATTATTTGGGTGTACAATAGAATATACTCTATACCCCATAAATTTTACATATGACTATTTAGTAAAGAAGTGTGTTTCAGAAACGAGACACAGATCAATTTTCTCAATATCTAGTACTGCTTGCAACTCGATCTGATGTTGTAACAGTCCATTTGCGTTCCACGCCATTATTCGGAGGTCTTAAGCCATTTCTGATTTTCGGAATAGCTCCTTTAGCGCTATGCTCTAGTCGGGTAGCTCTGATATCGATTTGAGTTATTTTGTCATTAATCTTGGTGAGATTTTTCAATATCATTTTTAATGTTATATCAGTTTCTTTTTATGACATGTGATGGCTGTAAAAAATTATATTGCCTTGGTTGTTTTTTTGTCATACATTTTGTGACAAAAAATTAAATTCGTACTTGAAATACAATTTTGATATGTTATTACGTTTTGTTTTATAAAAATAAAGCTTATGTTGCCTAAAATGTGTTCTTACTATGAATATATACCCAAAATATATATAATTACGCAATTGTTATTTATGTGTCATGCGAGTCCTAGTTGACATCTCAGAAACACAAGCCAAGTACGCTTTCTAGACTATCTGACCGGGATCGAAATGTCTCCGTGTATTTTAAATGAGTTCGAGAAGCCGCTGTTGAGCCACACAGCATTTTCTGACGACCTATCGCGTAAGTCCACGTCGGCATCAAGTGACTCTATATAACTTTGATGTGTGAGTGCATGTTGGCTTCTCATGTCACTTAACCTGTTAATCTGTCCAGGTAGATCTATATTTCGGTTAATAATAAATAAAGCTTGTATGTAACAACAGTATTTTTCATATCTCTAACAATCTTTTTTCTCTTGTACCACATACATAACTGCTAACAGATTTGATAAACGAACACACAAAGTAAGTGGGATTGTGTGCTGTTATTTGGCGATATTTATATGTATTGTTTCTATTATTATTTGTTATTTAGGTAGACATGTATTTTGGTTTTAAGAGTGTTCTTTGTCTATCATAAATTGTTTAATAATTATTTTTCTTTATGTTTTTCCTTTAATATTTTTGGTTTAGCTCTAGTAGACATAATCTTATATTTTTTTCCCTTTTTTCTTCCCTCAAATTTTATTTTTGTTTGTCGGAATGAAACTTTTAAACAGAATAATAAAAGGTTCTTTCTAAAAAAATTTAAGTAGTCACTATAAAACATGCCATACGACAAAATCTTCAGAACCATATTAGTATACTATTATAATACTACTACACTAAATTGTAGTTGCAATACATATCAAACTTAATTGCGCTTGTTACTTAATCAAAACCCTTGCAAATACCGTACGTGTCAGGCCGAATCTACTGGGTAAATATTGTCTAGTTAAAGGAAAATACTCGAACAAAGTTTGTACATCATCGTCAAAGTCCTGCATTAAATGCTCTTTAACGTCGTCGCTCTAACATCAAACTTTAACAAACTGTCGTCAAGTTGAAGGGCATGCACACCGTGTTGAAGACCTAAATATCTCATGGATATGGCAACGGAGAAGGAATTCCACCGCATTCCGACCATAATATTCGAGTTCCAATGGAATAAATTAGGTTAGACTAATTGACTGACACACGGAATGGTATTGTAACATACAGAAAGGTTGCAGTAAAATTGAAGATAATAAAGTTTGTACGCAACGTTTTTAAACAACTTCTACTTGGAATTAAATGAACTGGAATAAAATTTGTTATCTCTATGTAAACAAAAAAAAAATGTAAACAAAAACAATAATAATTGCAACAGACTGATATGTTTTGTACAAAATTATGACAAATAAAGCAATTGAAATGAATTATTAAAAACAAAATCAAAATTTATTAAAGTATTAACAATAATTAATATATAAAGTACCAGAACGTGATTGGCAATAAGAATACGCAGTTAAAAGTAAAGCTGTGTCTTTTGCAATATTCAAAAATGTCATTTCAGAAGAGGCAGTCATTGCCATTTTTTAAGCGAAATAAACACAGACCTTCTCACAATTTATTTCCACATTGAATGAAAGGATTTTTGATAGGCGCTTTGATTTTTGCTCTCCCATTCAAAAAGATTTAGAATGGAACCCTTTTTTATTAGACAGATATTTTTTCCGAGGAGGTAACATTTATTTTTCTACTCTCTTACTAGTAAATTGTATATTACCTACTATTTCGATGCTAAGTAAATGCATCATAACAGGTACTGACACGTAATGACTAGCACGTAATAAAAAAAATTACGCTTCAGTTCTATAAAAATGTGTAATATCACATAAGCCTTGTAAGTCAGTTGGTCGAGTTACCATGGAAACGAATTAACAGGCGTTGTTTTGACAGGTTAAAAATTATTAATCTGTCAGTGTAAATATAGTGGTATTTTAATTTTTATTTTTATAAACAAAAATAATGGTAGAAAAAGTATAGTACACAACTTGAGTTGTAAGCTTATTACATGCTTGTAAAATTACTGCGCTCGCCGCTACGCGGATCGCGCGCAACTTTTTTACTCGCATGTAATAAGCTTCTTACAACTCTCGTTATGTAATATACTATTAAAATCTTAAATCTATCTTTTTATAAGATTGTCGCTGATAATTCGTGCGATAAATTATAATTTTGTAATAAAGACAATGACTAATATTCGTTGAAAACGAACTTACAATAAATATTGATTTAATTATATTTTTTACCAACTTGAATGGTGTGAAATTATTTTTACAAAAATAATATGTAAATTGCCCCAGCAACACATCACTGAGTTTAATCTTCTAAAAGAGGAAAGAGAGAAAGTTGTCTAACATTACATATACGAGCGGACATAATTCTTTTAAATGGTTTATTTAGGGAGAAAAAGAGAAAATGTACGTAAAAGTAGGTATTTTAAAGTAATATATTAACAATGGTAAATACAAGTTAAACTTAATGCTCAAACAAATAAGTAAGAACCACGAAATATCAAATCGTAGAAATCGGTCTATAAGTAATCAGTAATCGGTCTATATAATCGGTCTATTATAGTAGAATTCATGTATACTGGGTGGTCCAATAAGCCGATCTCTCGGCTATATATCAGAAACTATTCATGTTATAACTTTGGGATAAAAAATTCCTTAGTAAAAGTGGCCAAGAGAAATCGCTGGAAATAACTTTCAAGTTTCTGGATTAGGTAACCGCTAGGGGGCGTAACCTGTGAAGAAAACTTTGAAAACCAGTTTTTTGTGAAATATGCCCAATTATACCAAGTGTTAAATAAGTAAACTAGAAAGAGACCTAAATTCCGCACAAAGTTGTTCAAATACTTTTTTTTTATTTTTTCAAATGAAGAGTGGGGGTGAGTGGGAAACTACTTGTGGATAAATACCTATAACTTTGGTTTGGATTAACCGATTTTAAAGAAATTAGTGTCATTAAAAAGAGTATGGATGAAATAATTTACATCTTTTATAAAATAATTGTATTTAGTTTCAATTGTCATAGGTAGACGGTGCGTTCGAATAGAAAAAATTAAAATTTGTTTTTCTTTAAAATGTTAAATGGAAACACCCATTTATTGTAAATTTAAATGGAACTGGATTAAATTCGTAAAAATTTCGTAAAATAGCTTTTGTCGAACTCGAGATATGAATAAAAACGCATAAACATAAGTATAGTATTGACTCACCCTGTATTATAAATTAAACAATAAGACAGTAGGTAGTTTAAAAAAATTTTATGGAAGAAGAATCTTAATGTTGATACCTATTTTAAAAATTGTTATTCCATATGATTAAAAATAGTTTTTTCGAAACTAAGTAGGCTACGACAATGAATTTGACGAAGAGTTCATATTGTTTATTTATTGACATCAGTCAAAACATTGTTAAAAAGTGCTATATTATATTTCGAATTGAAGATTGCATTTTTTTCAATAGATAATAATATTGGTAATATTAGTAATTAATTATCAGTACTAACAATTCGTGATGAGTATATCAAATGCAGAATTGTATGATATGATTGGATTTTATTTCGAATGTCACAAAAATGCCGCTATTGCCTCACGTATATATTGTGTAAGATATCCTGAGAGGAGACATTATGCCAAAGAAGTATTTGAAAGAAAGGCAAGAAAATTAAGAGAAACTGGTAGTTTTCATCGTCCTTGTTTTAAACGACATAGTAGAGGTATTGCCGAAGATAATTAAATCAATGTTCTTGCTTTAATTCAACAAAATTCACATATAAGTAGTCGGCTAATCTCTGTAGAATTAAACATACGAAAAACTACTGTTCTAAGGATTTTCAAACATCACAGGTTGGTTTTTCATATTATAAAGTGAACGTTTAGGTCAGAAACTTGGAATTCTCTTTAAACTTTAGATTCAACTGTTATTTTCATATTCCGATAAAAACGGCAACACGGCACTTTTATCCTTTTATCCGTTTCTTAAAAATACTTATGCACGATTTATCTTGTGAAACAATTGTGGATTTTTCAAGATTTTTTGAGTTTTAGTAAATATAGTGGTTTCTTTTTCACCAATATTTGTTGTTCTGTTTTTTATACTGCATCCTAATCATGTAGTTCTCCACCAAGCTTTACATAAGAGAGATTTTGATGCAAGACTAGATTACTGCAATTAGATGTTAGGTTTGCTAGAAAAACAACCGCATATCATGTCAAAGATTTTGTGGACAGACGAGGCTACGTTTAATAGTGCGGGTGGTGTTAATCTGCATAATATGCATTATTGTGCTGAAGAAAATCCGCACTGCATACATGAGGTGCAGGTTCAAGGTAGATGGAGTCTTAATGTTTGGTGTGGTATAGTTGATGGAAAGATCGTATGTCCATATTTCTTTGATAGAACTTTAAATGGCGAAACATATTTGGATTTTCTGGAAAATCAGTTGTTTGTTTTATTGGAAGATATTTCCTTACAAACAAGAAGAGATATGATATTACAATATGACGGGTGTCCTGCGCACTTTTCCAGACGAGTTCGAGATTATTTGTATGCAAGTTATCCAAATAACTGGATTGGAAGGGAAAGTATATTTTCATGGCCAGATAGATCTCCAGACTTAGTGTACCAAACTTGACCAACCACGCGAGACGACATGAAACAGCACATTATAAACGCAATAAATAGTATATCAACAGCTGAGATTGAAGCAGCTGTTATGTCTACGCGCGAAAGATTACATCTTTGTGTGGACAACGATGGAAAACAATTTAAACATTTAATTTGACATTAAGTTTTAATGATCGAGATATTTGTATGATCTTTCACATATTTAATTTTAATTTATAATACAGGGTGAGTCAATACTATACTTACTTATGTTTATGCGTTCGACAAAAGCTATCAACATTCTGTTTGCTCCATTTTGTTAAGAATTTAATCCAGTTCCATTATAATTTACAATAGATAGGTGTTTCCATTAAACATTTTGAAGAAAAACAAATTTTAATTTTTTCTATTTGAAAGTACCCTCTATCCATGACAATTAAAACTAAATGCAATTGTTTTATAGTAGATATACATTAAATCATCCACACTCTTTCTAATAACACTAATTTCGTTAAAATTAGTTGATTCAAACCAAAGTTATAGGTATTTATCCACAAATACTTTGCCACTCTCCCCCACCCTTAATTTGAAAAAAATATAAAAAAGTTCTTTAACAACTTTGTGAGGAATTTAGGCCTCTTTCTAGTTTCCTTATTTAACATTTGGTATAATTGGGCATATTATAACATGTTATAAGTTATAACATGAATAGTTTCTGATATATAGCCGAGAGATCGGCTTATTGGACCACCCGGTACAGTAAGACCAATTATTGTATTTATATTAACTCAGTCGTCACATACGAAAATGCCATTCAACCTCTAAAAAACATAGGAGCTGAATTTTGCTGTGGATACCAATTTTTTTTCAAAAAAAAAGGGTGATCAACTGTGGTGTAAAAAATATAGAGCCATTACTCTGTTAGCATCTGCGTTGTTGGTCAATATGAATGCGGATTTACTGCTGGAAAGTCGACTACAAATCAAATTTAATCACATAGGCAGATTCTACAAAAGTCACTAGAATATAACATAGATACAAAACATCTCTTCATTGACTTTAAAACAGCCTAGGACAGTTTAAAAATCTGCATTATATATTGCAATGATAGACTTTGGGATCCCACCTAAGTTAGTTAAGTTGACCCAACTAACAATGCAAAACGTAAGCTCATGCTTTAGAGTTGAAGGAGAAAACGCGACGTTCTTTGACGTTAATAATGGTCTAAGACAGGGAGACGCATTGGCGTGTTTCCTCTTTAATATTGCCTTGGAAAAGGCAATTAGACAAGTAAATATTAGAATGAATGGAACTGTTTTTAATAGATCGACGCTAATTCTCGCATTCGCTGACGATATAGTAAGATATAGTTATAGTAGGCAGAAGTAGGAGAGACATGGTGCAGTGTTTTACTGGGCTTGCGGACGCAGCAAGTGAATTAAGACTTATGGTAAACGAAGAAAAAACTAAATACAGGTTGGTTTCTTAAAATCCTCGAAATATCCAACAGAGAATTCAAATTAAAAACCATACCTTTGAGCAAGTCACATAATTTACATGTCTTGGATCGTAAACGCAACAAACACGACAAGCGACGAAATAAAAAGACGCATACCTATAGCAATAGCAAACAGAACTGTTCACGGTCTCCAGAAACATTTAAAAAATAAAAATATAAAAGGTGCAGTAAAGCTTAATATATATATATATATATATATATATATATATATATATATATATGTATATATATATATATATATATATATATATGTATATATATATATATATATATATATATATATATATATATATATATATATATATATTATATATATATATATATATATATATAGACCCTAATAAGACCGGCTTTATTATATCGGGCTGAAACGTGGACCTTATCTCAAAATAACGAAAGGTTTTGTGGCATTTTTTAAAGAAAAATTTTTATAAAGATTTTTGGGGCTGTAAATGAAATTAGTCTATGGCGTTGAAGATACAAGTTTGAACTATATTAGTTATACACCGATCCAAATATTGTGAAATTCGTTAAAGTGCAGAGACTTAAGATGGGCTGGACACATTGCTAGGATGTCAGATCACGAATACATGAAAATATTAACATTTTCAAAACCAGAGAGCACAAGAAGCAGAGGACGACCACGAATGAGATGGATTGATGATGTTGAAGAAGACCTACAGATTCTAAGGCAGGGGTGTCCAACTTGCAATGCCTCAAGGGCCAAAACTAAATCCTTTGATGTTGTCGCGGGCCATATAATAATTTTGTTACAAGTAATAACAAAATAAAGTGAGGTATAAAATAATTAAAACAAAAAAGAGTATTATTTCTTTTAATGCTCAACAACTACATTTTTTTGATAAACGGAAAATTTATTGACAACACTTTTCAATAATCAAGACAGACATTACAAAAGCAACGAAAAATATGTATCCAATTAGTGTGAGGACTGTGGTCGATCGGCTTTATCCACCAATGAAGAAATGTCCACCTCCAGTTCAGTTGTAGACACTCTCATATAATGACATAAGGAAGAATCGGTAAGGTTGCTTCTGTTTTTATTTTTTATGTATTTCATGAAGGAAAAGGTACTTTCACATGTATATGTGCTTCCGAACATTGACGTCATTTTCAGTCCAAAATCTCGAAGGTTTGGGAATTTCTCCTTTGACAGCAATTTGAAAAACTCAGATCCCTTTTCTTTTCTGGTGATTAGGAACATGTCTGCTTGAAAATCACATAACTCAAGCTGTAAGTTGGGTGGTTAATCGTCAATGGTTGCTCCAAGAGGGTTATTATAAAGTAATACACTGCTTTTGAGACTTTCAATTTCTTCAAATCTTGTATTGAATTCATCAATAACTTGTTCAATTTGTGAAATGCAAGACGACAACTTAATATTTTGAGTAAATTCTGTAAATTTGTAAAAAAATTCTGTTCCCACTATCAATTTTCCGTTTTACTGGTTTTACACTCATTATTGTATAAGAGGAATCAAGACAAAGAATTAATCAAGTTCACTGTTCATTAGCAACGTAATAGATAATCATTGCACTTCTCATAGTGGTGGAGGACGATTGTGTTCGTTACACGTCCGCGAAGCGGCACACGGTACAGTACTTGTGATGTAAATACACTGCTAAACCATAAAATATAAAATAAATTAAAAAATCTTTTTTCACAGTGGCAGCATTTAAAGAAAATACATGCTTTTCGAAAATCTTACGTGGGCCACAACAAATAGCCTCGCGGGCCGGATGCAGCCCGCGGGCCGCCAGTTGGACAACCCTGTTCTAAGGGTTAGAAGTTTGAGGGAAGTTGCCAGGAATCGACAAGAGTGGCAACTTCTTTGTGAGCAGGCCCAGATCTACAATGGATTGTCAAGCTACTTATAATGATGATCAATTTTTTTATTTAGTTTCTTGTGTGTTATAGGAAGAGGAGACATATAATTTGAGACAAGAGGAGGATAAACATCACCAACTCGCAGACAATACTTATAACGCAAGAGAGGTAGATAAGGAGGTTACGTCTTCGGACACTAAAAAAACATACACTTTTGATCTTTAACAGTGCCTCCTAACCCAATTTCTGAGAGAGTAGAACATTACATTTGGCACATAAACTGGGATTAGTGTGACCAATTATATGCCTGTGAGTAAGTTATTAATGTCCTAGCAGACGTTTTACATATATTTTTGCTTCTCGAAGTTTTAAAATTTAACAACTGTCCTATTGGTTTTGTCACAAATTATCAACCTTCATTTTAACAAATGATTTTAAGTCATTTAGTACCACATTTCTCACTTCACTAGCAGTTTCACTGTTTCTTGCTTATTGTGCAACGGTTTGGTTGCTGTTTTGTATGGTAGCTATTTCTTTTTTAATAAGGAGAGCAATTTGATTGTGTAAAGTTTGTTAATGCTGTTGATGGAACTGAGAGAAACGGTACCTAATTATATGGGCATTGTATATATTACTGGAATTAATATGAAGGAGAGCTTGGTAGATGGCATATAGCTCGCCAAACAGCTTAACGATTGTATTTTATACTCAAGTATAATATTTGAAGGAACGACAACTGCCCCAACTCAAATATATGTTTTAGATGCGTCTGTGTATAAGTGATAGAAGTTAGAAAATTATGTGAGTTTATTGATGAAAATACTTTTTATTAAGTAGTAGGGAATATCGTTAGAGAGTATCGTATTGAGAAACGCTTATTGTCCAAGGAGGAGGAATTTTTATAAAGTTGGAATAGCTATTTGGTATCAAAATTTGTAAAGTTATAAGAGTTTGTCTAACTCTTTTGTATATTGGTGGTTTTACATTCTCATTTTCAGTATATAAGATTTTAAAAGATCAATACCTAAATTACTTCTAGTTTGGTTTATCGGATAAGACTTAGCGGCAGCTGTATATGTAAGAGTTAAGTGCATCCTTATATATTTAAGTGGTGGCTCTTCAGTTTCTGCTTGCAAACTTTCTATTGGGCTGGTCCGGAATGTCTATGAGAGTTTTCTATCAAGAAATCTCAAAATGTGTTTTAAATATTAAGAGTGCAGCTTTACTACTTAAGTTTTGAATTTTGCCACAAAGAGAACCAGTTTCTATAAAGCTGGTACATAAATAAAGAGATGAGAAATAAGATAAATAAGAGATATAAGACATAAATAAGAGATAATAAGTAGTAAATACTTTCATATACGTTGGGCCCCTAATAAAAAATGACGGAGGGTGTGACAAAGAAACGTGACGAAACGTGTACCTTAAAGAAAGCGGATAAAAATAAACTGGACGCTTTTGAAATGTGGGTATACCGCCGCATATTGAGAATATCTTAGATTGATCATAGCACTAACGTATAGATACTAGAACAACTTACAGTAAAGGATAGATTGCTTAAACAAATACAACAGAGATATTTGCAGTATTTTGGACACATTGCTAGAAGAACAGGCACGATGAAAAAACTGATAGTCGAGGGTAGAGTTGAAGGAAAAAGACCTAGGGGAAGATCTTCAAGCCGTTGGGTAGATCAAACAAAAACATTGATTAACCAAGGGTTACATGAAGCGGTGTTAGGATATCTAACTTGCGTTTCGCAGACGACACTACACTTCTAGCCTCTACTCCAGAAGAAATTATTAAATTATTAAAAAAACTCGAGGTAGAAAGTGCTAAATTTGGACTCATGGTTAACTACAACAAAACCAAAATCATGGTTATTGATCACCAACAACAGTTTCCTGAATCCCAAACTATTGCGGGATGCGAGGTAGTCTCATCTATGATATATCTTGGAGCTCTAGTTAACAACACAGGTAGTTGTGAATCCGAAATTAGAAGACGCATTCAACTAGCAAGAGCACCAATGAGTGAACTAAACGGGGTCTGGCGTGATCGTCACATTACTATGACAAACAAAAAGAGACTCGTTTCAACTCTGGTCTTTTCCATATTTTACTATACATGCGAGACATGGACAGTCAAAGAATCAGATCGACGACGTATAGACGCCTTTGAAATGTGGACATGGAGACGCCTGCTTCGAATTCCATGGACGGCTCGCCGTACAAATATCTCGGTTCTGGATGAAATTAAACCGGATCAGCGTCTCTCCAGTACCGTTTACTCTAGAATTTTAAAGTTCTTTGGCCATATCCATCGAAATGATCACAAAATGGAGCGGTTGGTGGTCCAAGGAAGGCCTCAGACTTAACGCCAACGCGAAAGATCTCCACAGAGATGGGCGGACATTACTAAAAAGCTTCTCAATAAACAGTATACTGAGGCAATACATATAACAGATGACCGCGACCAGTGGAGAAATATTATCAATCAAACTGTCCGAGCTGCTGAAGCCCAATTATGAACCACAACACATCTACTAAGATGTTAATGACTGTGATGATGACATGAAGCTGAACAACTAGCCCGGGACAGAGAAGGATGGAGGGGAATCCTAAAAAAACTGTGAAGGCCTGATGGTGTCACCACATCCCAAAAGGGATTAGGACTGAGGAGGAGGAGGAAGAGATAAAATGTTATGACTGGCCTTTTGGCTTTGTCAGTACCGGTAACTTAGCGAAAAAATCGGGTACGATATTGGGCACATTCAACTAGGAATCACTTATCTTATTGTTTAAAAAGCACAAATATCGATGCGCATTCAAGGTGTTTTTTAAAAAAAGTTTTAATTGTTTTATTTTTAAAAATTCTTACCATTCTTTTGTTTAAATGTAAAATATGAAGTGGTATCACTCTAACAATGGTAGTCTTGTCTCGAAACGGTTAATTTAGTAAATAAACAAATTATATTTTTAAGCATTTTTGACCTTTTCGAAGAGAATATTACTTGCAACGTAGTGTTGTTATTTTATATCATGTTTAAAGTTTTTTTTTGCTAGATTTATGAAATATTTTTTTCAATATAAGGTTGAATGTTCGAATAATTAAACTTTGATAGTATACAAGGCAACTATCAAACACAGTGATTAATTAAATCTTGCCCAAGTACTTTCGATGAATAGATCATCTTCAGGGGCATTTTGTCAGTTGTGGCCTATCCGAGATGAGTAGAATGTCATACATGTAAATTTCGACATAACAATACAATACACAAAGACAAAAATTCTATATAACATGTAGCTTCTCCTTTTTAAAAATTTTAAAGTGTTTGTTTGTCTTTGTGTATTGTATTGTTATATCCAAATTTACATGTATGACATTCTACTCATGTCGGATAGGCCACATCTGACGAAATGCCCCGAAGATGATCTATTGATCGAAAGTACTTGGGCAAGATTTAATTAATCACTTTGTTCGATAGTTGCCTTGTATACTATCAAAGTTTAAATATTTTTTTGTTTTCTGATTTTCTTTACTTCATTATGAATATTTTTATCTAAATTGCGAAAATTATATGTACTTAGTCTGTCGAAATATTTTATATTATAGCCGCTATTAACAATGTACATTTTAACTGCGACATAAAGTTACTGGCATTGCTTCATAAACAAATAGCCTTTCAAACATAAAATTGTTTTGACAGTTCTAGGCCAATGCATCGTGCGTTACTTATGCATTAATATGCAAACAAATTTTCTACGTAATAACATCTTTAAATACGTACAGCAGATTTTGCTTTGTTTTTTGAATAATCACAAAAAGTATAAAAAACAGTTTTTAACTATGAAATGTTTCTTATACATTTTAGAGAAAATAGTTTAAATAAAAGTTACAGATCTTTAAAAGTTCTTTAAATTGCGATGCAGAGACGCTTCTTTTTGATGTTATTTATAAATGTTATCTTTGTTTTTTCAATAATGACATGTATCGACCAAATAGTTTATTAAGTTATTTAATTTGTTTATCTCGGAGAGTAACTATAGGTTTGTTCGTAGTAGCGATTACAAACGGTTTGTGATTTGAAATACAGTGCGCATGTTCAGTTGGAAACTGTTTGGAATTAGTTTGTGATTTTGTGCTCTGCGAACACCTAAAATTTGATATTTTGCATTTGTCATTGTTGTTTGCCAAATCTCGAAATCTCCTTTTCTTATTTCTTAAGGCCGTATGACACTATGCATTTTCTTGTATCATTTCTTATATCGTTTCTGATATAGAAAGTTATTTATGTTTTCTTGTATCGTTTCTTGCACGTACATTTTTGCCCTGTATGACATTATGCAAGGTCTTTTACCAGAAATTGTTTGTGATTTGGCACATGATTGGTGGAAATTTTGATACCTATAAAAATAGAACTGCAGTCAACTGTAGTACCTGAGGACTCCAAGCTACTGGAGACTGAGGACATATGCTACTGATTATTTTTTAAAATACTGTGGTGCAAAAATTAAAGAAATAAAATGTCCCAATATTAAAACTAAATTGGAAACCACAATTTTTGAGGATATTCAACAGGCTGTAATGGAAGACAGAAATTATAATTTGGTTGTAATAATTTATTTGTTTTTTTTTTAATTATGTGTTTGAATGGCATGCTCTTGACATTCTACTCTCTTATTTGGAGATATAAAATAATCTTTAAACTCATCACTAATTTTTAGAGCGGTTATTTCTTGTATAAGAAAATGCAGCGGACACAAATTCTTGTATCGTTTCTGATATAATTAAGAACTATACGCTTGTATGACACTATCCATTTTTTTGTTATATCAGAAACGATACAAGAAAATGCATAGTGTCATACGGCCTTTAGAATTCGATCTAATTAGTTTGTTAAATCTTTTTATTCACTTTTTTTGCATTTATTGTTTAATATTATTAGTCGTTTATTTGATTTTATTAGTTTGATTACAGTTTTCTTAGTATATTTTATTTTTTAGTTATACCTATATAGTTGTTATATCAACCCAACATTTGTTTTGTGGTTATAAAATAGATTTATATACAACAACAACACCTCTGCGCATGTCGCTGATTTTTAGTCCGCACAATTGTTGGGGATTTTAACAACCGTTGGAAACCGAATTCTGATTAATCACTTTGTTACTGCGAACAGCAAACTTAAAATTGCCAACCGTCAGAAGTGCTTCTACCATCGACTTCTACGAACGCTAACTGTTAACTGCGCGTGCGCCTGATGGTTGGCAACGGTTGCTGATCGTTCTACGAACAAACCTTATTTAACCCTAGATTACCGGATATTCGTAAATTTTACGATCCGCATACTTCTTTAAGTATGTTCGGCTACTTACGGTCACCGCTCGGCCTTGGGCAGCTCGTTACCTTCTAATTTAGTGTACACCTACATTGGAACCGTATTTCTCCCGATCCGATATCGGGCGACGTCGGCCGACGTCGGATTGAAAACAAACTCAAGGTATTAAATCATAGTGCCTATACTGCTTCCGTGACGAAGCAGTATAGGCACTCTGATTTAATACCTTGAGTTTGGTTTTAATCCGACGTCGGCCGACGTCGCCAGATATCGGATCGGGATAAATACGGTTCCAATGTAGGCGTACACTTAGTCGTTAGCTATAACTGTAGATCGCTATAAATTGTAGATAGTGTCGTGTGTAATTGTACCATCTAAAATTTCTACAATAAGTTTTCACACATTCGTCGTCAATTTTACGAAGCTCCGGTATCTAAAATACGATAGTTTTATTAATAAATGTACATTTTTTTTGGCTATTGCTATGGTCTTCGAATAAATTTTATAGATGTTGTTAGATCAATATTTTATTTTGTATTCTTGTATTAAATATAGATTTTGGAATTTACTATTTTATTTGGGAATACAGACAAAATTTTAGTTTGAAGTTAATTTAATTGACGTTTGGACTTCCACTATGGAATTAATTTCACACTGTTACTTCTGTAACACTGTAATAACATTGTTACTTTATTTCTGAACAAAATAGAAAATTACATGAGATGCCCCAAGGAAATAGCTTTAGAATAATATTTTTTGGATTTCAGTAAAATGGATTCCAAAAGGCCACTGACAGAAAATGAACTGAAAGAAGTGGCTGCGTGTATTATGAATGGTGATGACTTTGACTCAGATCTCTTCGAAGACAGTGACTGCGACTGGGAAGAAGATAATCTGGAAATAGAATCTTAACAATCGGATAATGAAGCTGTCGAAGATTTGATTGTATCTCCTAATTCTAATGAACCGACAGGGCAAGATGCCATTTCGGATATTGAAAAAGTTTCTACGTCGATATCTTGAAAATCAAAGTATGTAGTGGTTCCAATAAAAAAAAGTTTTAAGGGTAAGAATGTCATAAGTGGTCGACTGAAGTTCCCGATAAATCAAGAAGTACAGCTGCAAAAAATCTGATTCACTTCGTATTAGGTCCCAGAGGTACCGCTAAAAACTGTAATACTTTAATAATTGGTTCTTTGTGACCAGATAGCATACAAACACCACACTGATGTTAATAAAAAAATAATTAAATTGTATAAAATTTGACGAAACGTAAACGAGGCAAGAGAGATAAGTAAATTATCCTTTCACTCATACCCGCGAAATATGGACTATTTTCATTGAAATATGCCGCACTTCATATACTTCATCATCATATCTTATAATTGATGAGTAACTGCTAGGATTTCGGGGAAAATTCCCTTTCAGGATGTACATCCCCAATAAACCTTCAAAGTACGGGATTAAGATTGTTATGTGATTCCTCCAGTAAATATGTTAGATGCAAGTCCTTATTTGAGAAAGAAAACTAATACCAATGGTTTGCCACTAGCAGAGCATTATGTCAAAGAACTAGCAAAATCTCTCCATGGATCAAATCGGAACGTCCTTTCCTTTTCCTGGGAATCCACTTTCCTATGTCGATCTTTTGAAAGTACCTTGGTTTCGAAGGGTTGAAGTTTAGAACAATTGGATACAGTTTATAGCTATAAGCTTCAATATAAAGTTTAGATTTTCATTTAATATTTGTGCCAATTTTACTTCTTTATAAACAATGGAGATATGATTTTTTTAAAAATAGTCCCTAACTTCGTTCCTATTGGTCATAGAAGGTTTTTTTTAATGTGAGTTTTTTTACCAGCTATCCAATGATTGTACGTACAAGTCTGTAGCTTAAAAAATATAGAAGATATTACAATGGCTTATAAGTAAAAGACATACCCCTTTTTCAAACGTTTATTTTGTAAATAATTTCGATGAAAACGCAATATGGATTTAATTTCTGAGAGAGTTTAAGTCTTAAACATTATTCCTATAAAATTTGCTTATTATTATCATTAATATCATCAATATCATTTAATAAAAATCACTAATAGAGCAAGTTTAATAGTTTAAATATTTAGCCTCGAAAAAATAAATTAAATAACTTTTAAACCATTCGACCGATCGGGGGTAAATTTTGCACAAATTTAAAAGACGGTAATTCCTGGATGTTCAAATGTATTAATAACATTTTATTTTGTTAATAAAAAAATTAACAAAATTTATAAATTAGTCCAAAAACGGCTATTTTTGCAAATATCTCCGTAGATTATATATCGATATATCGACATCAGTCTAACAAACCTAAGAAAATCAGAGATATCATCAACCGTCATTAAACAAAAGTTTCATACACTATTAAACAGATATGGCAATACCTAAAACGTATACACCGATGCGTCAAAAAATGAAGACAGAGTTGGAGCACCAATTTATTCGGAAGATACCTCAGTTAGTTTCAAATTGCCATCAATGACAACCATCTTTTCGACTGAATTATTCGCGATTCTAAAAGCACTATCATTAATACAAAACAAAAGCAAAGAAAGATGTATAATAATCACAGATTCTCTAAGTTCATTATCCTCACTGACTCAATTATACTTTGACAACCCCCTTCTACTTCTTATTAAAAAAAAAAACTTAAAGACATTTCTAATAAGAACATCCAAGTGCACTTTTTATGGGTGCCTTCTCATGTAGGAATTGAAGGTAACGAAGCTGTAGATAAACTAGCTAAAAACGCACCAACTAACCCGATGTCCGAAGAAAGTAACATATTGGTACAAAACGATTTAAAACCATACTTAAAACAAAAAATAATTCAAAAATGGCAACAAACTTGGAACAACACTTCATCAAGGCTATACGAAGTCAACAAACACCCACATCTTTGGAAACCAACAATAAAAGACAGAAGAAAGCAAGTGATACTTACCCGTCTCCGTATCGGCCATACACGACTTACTCATGACTATTTATTTACAGCGCAAAAACAAACCAGTGTGTGAAGTGTGCAACAGTGTTCTAACGGTAAAACAGTTTTTAATACAGTGTCCCAAATATAACAGCGAACGACTCAAATATAGCATACCCAACTCCCTAAGAGATGCCCTAGAAGAAAATACAGATAACCGAAAAATATTTTCCAATCTTAAAGACTGTCAACTTCTTCAAAAGATCTAAAACGTACATTTTAACACACATACATATTATTATTATAATTATTATTGTAAACTAATGTATATTCACATATTGCATCAACTGTCACATATGTTACATAATCTAAATAAGCTAATGACCCTGCGTGGTTGATGCGTTAATAAAAAAAAAATAATTTAAAAAAGGCGAAAATAAACATATTCTTGATATAAAAAAAATTATATAAATATTGTTTATGTAAAATATAAGGGAAAAAACTTATAGACAAAAAATCAAATTGTGACCATAAATAAGTGTTAAAAAAAAAACGCAAGGTAAAAATACGAGTACTTTTTCATCTATTTGTCATCTAGTAACCCCCACCCATGTCTTAAAAGCTTCAGATATTTGCGAAAAATTTTGCCGTTAAATCGATGATTTTTGCATAACCAGACTGGACTATACTTATATAAACTTTTCTAATAGGAAAGGTTAATATTGCCAAAAATCAAGATACCTAACCTTTAAACAAAATTAATGTTTTTTGATAATTAAAATAAATATATAAATAATCCAATTTTTAACTGATTTTTTAAAGTTTTGTTTGAATTTCAGAATTTATACTCTGCAAGACTCTGTATGATAAATTACTTCTTCCTTCCAAGTAATATTAAAAAATCCAAATTTCTCTAACATACAGAGATATATGTACTAAACTTACATATCCTTACAATTTACATATCTTTATTCTTTGATATAATTGATTTATAACACAAAATATTGTCGGTTTTCTAAATAACTTTTGAATATTCTATTTCTGACTTACCAAACATTAACTTTGCCCCCAGTTGCATAATCCAATGGCTCTAGCCTCGATTTCCCTCTTAGACTTTCCTTATAATACCACATCATCAATATACATTAAATACCAGGAGATTTATCCTTAAAGCTCCTTTCAGATCCCTTACACTAAGTAATACAGAGTAAACATGTACGGAACTTTGAAATTAAGATGCATAATAATCATTCAAATAATGAACTAAATACTCCAGTCGTCAGAGATGAAAATGCAACTGAACCTCTAAAAATTATACAAATAATCTAAATTTTGCTAATAATGTCAATTTCCTACTTCAAAAAAGATGCAAGAAGTTACCAGTTTTACCCTCCGGCTTCCCCCTTAAAACATCCACTCGTAGAGGGAGGAAAATGAAATGATTGATTTACCAAATATTTTTATACTTTGAAAAAAAAAACGAAGAGTTTAAATAAAAAACGTAGCTGAAATCATTTTGAACAAAAATGTTTATTGTCACTTTTTCTGTAGAATTAATCGTTCTCCTAGAAACAACAATTGAAGTGATCGGTAATTATCGATATTAGGTACCTGTTATGTGGCTGCAGGGCAGGATCCTTACTATAAAAAGTGACCTTTAAACGCCAACGTATTGTTACCCGTATCCTGCCACCAGGAGGCACGTTCTTTATATAGGAGATGAACTTTTATTACTAATAATTGTAATTTTAATTACACCTAGATGAAAAAAAGGATGCCTAGAATTTGGATATTACTGAGAACACAAAATGAACCCAAAGGCAAGTTTTGTCTTGAAATATAGGGTGGACGAAGAGTTCTAGGTCTAAATATGCTCACTATGTTTTGAGGGATAAAACGGCGAGCGTTCGAATACGGGTATACATATCGCTTATTAGGAACTTGCTAAATACTAAAGTCAGAAAGAAAGAAAGTGAATAACTGACAGAAAATGAAAAAAAAATTGAACCAAATAAAAAGGAAAAAGGACACCACCGTTTTTTATCTTTGAGTGACAAGGAAAAGTCGGAATCTTATATGATAGAAAAATGGTTTCTTCTTTCTTATATAATAGAAAGATTGATATGATAGAAAAATTCTTATATGATAGAAAGAATAAAAAAAATGTAAGTTTTATACCGTATATGGTCGTAGCAAGCTTAGAATTTATTTATATGTGGTCCAAGAGAAAGGAAGGTTGCCAAAGAAATAAAAAATACAATGTTGTTACCTACAGCTCTATGTATTACTAGCTTAATTTAAATCAAGAAAATTTAGGTTAACTCGACATTGAACATATAAGATTTCAATGTACAAATAGAATATATGTTTTCTTCTTCTTACGGGGCCTGTCCGTTCTGAACGTTGGCGATCATTCTGGCTATGATGACTTTGTTGGTTGCTATATAAAATAGCTTTGTTGAGGTCTTTCTGTACCATGCTCTTAGTTTAGCAAGCCAGGATATTCTTCTTCTTCCTGGGGCTCTTGTTCCTTTAATTTTACCTTTCAAAATACATTGGAGTAGCTTGTATTTGCCTTGATTTCTCATTATATGTCCCAAGTACTGCAGCTTACGGCCCTTCACGATGTTGACCAATTTCACGGTTAGGTTTATCCTCCGCAGTACATTTTCATTGGTGACTTTGTCTGTCCATAGTATCTTCAGAAACATTTTGTATAACCATAACTTAAATAGCTTTGATAGAGTTTTTGCCTTCAATGTCCACGTTTCTACTCCGTACAGAAGCACTGAGTACACGTTACATTTAAGGAGCCCTATTTTTGTTTCTAGGGTGAGCTCATGGCTTTTGAACACAGAGGTCGTAGTCAAGAATGCACTTTTTGCCTTTTCGATGCGACATTTAATCTCTTGGGTATTGTTCCATGACTCATTGATTATAGTTCCCAAGTAGTTCTACTGTAAGATACGTTCTATTTTCATTTGGTTCACACCCAGATTTGCTCCAGTTATGTATTCCTTGCTGATGATCATTAGCTTGGTTTTGCTGGTGTTTATATCCAGTCCATATCTTCTTCTTCTTCTTCGTCTAGCCATTCACGTCCACATTTGAACATAAGCCTCTTCCAGTCTTTCTTTCCATTGTTTTTTATTGTACGCTACTTGTAGCCAATTTTTCCCGGCAGTCCTTTTCAGATCATTTGTCCATCTCATAGGAGGCCTGCCTCTGGGTCTTTTGTGTTGGTATGGTCTCCAGGTTAAAATTGACCTGTGCCATTTGTTTAGATCGCTCCTAGCTACATGTCCAGCGTATTCCCATTTCAACTTTATTGATTTTTGCACCACATCGGTGACTTTGGTTTTCTGTCTTATCCATGTGTTTGTTTTCTTGTCCTTAAGTGATATACCTAGCATTGCTCTTTCCATCGCGTGTTAAGTGACTCTAAGTATATTCATATTCTGTTTTGTGATTGTCCATGTTTGTGCCGCATAAGTTAATATCGGAATAATGCATGCATCAAAAACTTTAGATCTAAGATGTAATTGAATTTGTTGATTTCTGAGTATATAGTTCAGTTTACCGAACGCTGCCCAAGCTAACTTTCTTCTTCTTTTTATTTCTTCCGTTTGAATTTCCCTATTTAGGATTTTTTTTTTCAGTCCATATGTTTTACGTATTTCTGTTATTTTGTTCATTAAGTTTTGCAGGTATTTGCATGCTTTCTATGGTATTGGAAAATACTATTGTATCATCTGCATACCGCAGGTTATTGAGCTTGACTCCACTTATTAAGAAGCTTTAATCAATATCTTCTAGGGCCTTTTAAAAATATGCTCCGTGGTGCTCAGTAGTTAAATTATGCACCCCTGTTTCACTTCACTTAAGATTTTGACCTGATCTGTATATTCTCCATCTATTCGAATATCACTGATTGATTCCAATATAGGTTAGCTGTTATTTTTAAGCCTCTTCCGTTAATCTCTATTCTCCTCAGCACTTCTATCACTTGTTTATACCTTTAATCCAAACTGATTGAGCGCAATTTGTTTCTCGCATTTCCGGTAAATATTTTTGTGGATAGCTTTTAAAAACAGCTTCAGCAGATGGCTTATTGGGCCTATGGTCCTATAGTCTTTGCAAACTTTTGCTTCTGGATTTTTGGTCAATGGTACGAACTCTAATTTACGCCACTCTACTGGTATTTTTTCTGCCTTGTATATTTCACTAAATATTTCAGTTAATATTTTTATTTGGTCTGCATCTAATAGTTTCAGCAGTTCTGCAGGAATTTCATCAAGTCCCGGTGCCTTTCCATCCTTCATTTGTCTGACGGCTGCCATTATTTCTTTTAGTAGGATTTCGGGACCTGAATTTTCTTTAATGGTGGGAAAGTTTCTCCAAGTATTCTTTCCACACTTTTTTATCTTCTTCGGTTATGGCCAGATTGCCTTCATCATCATTTATTTTTTCACTGTTGCGTTTTTGAAACTTTTCAGCTATTTCCTTCACCTTTCGATAAACATTGAAGTTATCATAACCAATCTGTATGGTATGTATTTTCTTATATTTTTGGAGATTTGTTTTTTTTTCCTTGAAATAAGTTCAAGTATTTCATCGATCATCTAAGATTTCCGTTTCTCTGTGTATTTTTTCAGGTGTTGTTTATTTCTCTTACTGTTTCTTGTATGATGGCCAGACTTTCCTCTATAGTTCCTTTATTTCTAAATTTTAGCACCTCTCTATTGAGGTTTCCACTCATCTTCAACGAACATTGGGATCTTTCAATTTTCTAACATCATACTTCTTCATCGACTTACTTGTAACCTTCTTCATTTTCACTTTGAAATTACCTACAACTGGTACATGATCAGAATTTATGTCTGCTCCCAGATATATTTTTACAAATGGACAGCTATTCCTATACCTCTTATTTACTAGCATGTAATTAATCTGATTTCTTACAATCCTTCCCGCAGTATCCTATGGAGATTTCCAGGTGTACAGTTTCCTTGGGTGTAACTTAAACCAGGTGTTCATTATTACTAGTTGATTTGCTTCCACAAACATCTCCAATGTATCTCCCTGATTGTTCCGGTTTACTAGACCAAATGGTCTAACTACAGATGATGTTTTGCTGGCCCCAACTTTGGCGTTGAAGTCACCCATAACAATTATTACGTTTTGCTTTTTTAAACTTTTTACGACTTGATTAATGCTATGGTATAATTCTTCTCTCTTCTTCTGTTTTATCTGTTGTAGATGCATATACTTGAATTATATTGATGTCGATTGGTCTTGCTTTGAGTTTTATGAGCATCACTATTACTGAGATTGGGATGAACTTGTCAACAGATTTTGCCACTTCTTTTGTCAATATAATGCCGACACCTAATTCATGTTTGCCGTTATCTGTTCCAGAATAGTAAACGCGGTGTTCTCCAATATTTGCGGTTCCTGAACCTGGCCAACGCATTTCGCTTGTTCCCAGAATATTTCATGTGTGCCATTTTTGGTATTGCATTATGGATTTTACCTTCCCGTGCCATGGTTTTCACGTTTCATGTTCCTAATCTAATATCTTTTTTGCATTTAAATTTCTTTCCTAAAGTAATAATTTTGTTAAATGCATGTTTATAGAAAGTTAAATATTAAGTTCTTTCGGTGATCTAATAAAAAATTTGTTTTAAACACGATCTCAATAATAAATGTTATTTACAAAAAAATTACTGTTTCACTTTTACTGCCATAAACAGGAAGGTATAAATGTTTTATTTTATGTAACCAGACGATATATCAAAAATTTAGGAAATCATAATCGGTTTTTGAAAAATAAAATCAAAAAAACTTTTATTCCCATTTCTAGTGGGCAAATGAAGACCAAAACAGTATTCTACTTAACCTTAAATAGCTTGATCGACGCGCTATATTTTGACTGAAAACTTAGAAATTATTTTTAAAAATACTATAAACGAAGAACAGCAAAACTAATTTAAAAAAAAAAACAAAAATATCTTTATCGTTAGAGCATCTGGCCAATGTAAACGACCACTTATAATTCTATGGTATGGGAACGTAAAATTCTTCGAATTATATATGGCCCTTGCGGAGTTAGCGTGACAAACGAATGGAGGGGCAGATACAATAACGAGTTAGAGTCTCTATTCGGAAGAGAAAATCTAGTCAGATATATAAAGGCCAATAGACTCAGATGGGCAGGACATGTGATGCGCAGTAACGACAGTCGCCTTATAAACAATTTGTTCTGGGAAAGGCCATATGGAAGAAGGTCTGTAAGGCGGCCTTGAAAAAAGTGGAAAGATGCAGTCAGAGAAGATCTAGAGAAGATGGGAGTGTGACAATGGGAATTACTGGCACAGGACCGACAAACATGGAAGGCAATAGTAAACGCGGCAAAAACTCACGAAGAGTTGTAGCGCCATTGATAATGATAATGACTTATAATTCTGCTGGCGAAATTTTTAATTACAAATAAATGATTATTCTTTGCTTATTCCAATCGATGATTTTGACATGCGGTTCTAAAATAGTTAAACATGAATTTTACTTTAGGAGATTTACAGAGAAAATTATCTATCCAAAGCAATTTGTGCTAAATAAATATTTAAATTTTGTTGAGTGAAAAACAAAAATGTTACATAAAAAAATAATACAAAATGTTTAATTTAATATTGATTTTTGAATTGATATTGAATTGATCTGACTGATTGACTTTATTATTGATATTGCATTGACCTTACTCGTGTGTAATAAGGTTTTTCAGTAAGAGATTTATTAAAGAGAAAGTTAAGATTATTTTAAGAAAAAGCATTTTCGAAGAGTGGATGATCCTTATTAACAGCTACAGCTGCACTAGCTGTCCATTCATCTAGTTGGGTTAAAAATGTCTACTATTCTGCATATGGATTCATTTTGTGCTCCTTTAATGTACACTTCTAAATTGTCGGCATAAAGGCGAGCTTTAAGAGGTTTATGTAATTTGTTTATTTTTTTTATGACAACTAAGAATAGGGTAGGACTAAGTACCGAGTCTGGTGGGGTATCGTTTTCTGCAGTATAAAAATCGGAATAAACGTTAATAACTTTTACTTGGAAAGAAGAGTCTTTTAAGAAATTTTCAATATAGGCTAAGCAGTGTCTTCTAATATTGGATGCGTGAAATTTTTTTATGATGTTGAATTTAGCCATTAATCATTAATTAACCATTAATTTAGCCATGGCACATACTAGAGCGATGAGTCTGTATGATTCTGGATTAAGTCGAGGTTTTCTGGATTTTAGAAATAGCAAAATTGTGGCTTTTGCCCATATAGACGGATATTGTCGTTGTTGCCAAATTTGATTGGAAATTTGTAGTAGATGTTGTTTTGCTAAGATTGATAATTGCTTTAGGAATACAACAGGAATATTGTCGGGTCCTGGATTTGAGTTTTTTATATCCTGTAAAGAGTTATTTAGTTCTATAATAGTAAGAGCTTTAGATAGGTGTTTTTCGTGGGATTCTTCTAGAGACAAGATGGTGTGTTTTTTCTTTAGCTTGGAGTCCTTAAAATTATTGTCGTAGTTTTTTGCTGGAGAAATGTTGTTCAAAGGTGGAAGCAAGAGTTTTAGCAATGTCTTGTGAAAAGGAGAGTGTGGTATTGTTTATTTTAAGAGTGTTAGTTGATGAAGAATACTTTAATCCAGAAATTTTCTTTACCCTTTTTCAAACTTCGCTCATTGGAGAAGAACTGTTTATTTCAGAGACGTGTTTTGATCGTGAGGCTTTTTTTGAATTCTTTATGATTAGTTGGGCTTTAGCTTATAACCGTTTTAATTATATTTTGTTTTCTTGGATTTTGTGCCGTTTAAACCTATTTAGAGCTTTTTTACTTTGCCGTATTACCCCTTCGAAATTCCTAATGCACCATAGTACTGGATAATGATTGTGAATTTTTTTGTTTTTTGAATGTAGAGTTTTTCACTTTTTAATATTAAGTCATTAAAATTGATGATTACTCTATCGATATCACAGCAATTTATTTCACAGCTTTCTACGGAATTATCAATATATGTTGAAAAGCTCACCCAATTACCCTTTTCGGTTTTCCATTTTAAGGCAAAAGTGTCTTTTGGTTCTGGTAGGGTGTTAGTATTGCAGATTTTTATCGGGTAATGGTCGCTGCCGTAGATAAACAACACTTCCCAGGATAAGCAGGGAGTTAAAATTGGATCATAAAGACTTCAATTGCTGAGTATTATCTTGATGCTGAGTTGAACCTCGTGGGGGTTCCATCTTTAAGAAAATTTAAATTAACGTTATGTATTAGGTTTTCTATTATTCTTCCTTTATTCTATTTGTGTATTCTATGTATTGTATTTGTATTTTATTCTATTTGTGTAAGAAGATTCCCATATTATATTGTGTCCATTAAAGTCACCGACGACTATAAGTGGTGTTGGAATTTGGTGTATAAAGTGCAGTATATCTGCATAATTTACCTGTGAGTTGAAAGGAATGTAGACATAACATAGATAAAATGACATTAAGGAATCAATTTTGATGACTATAGCATAACCAATTGATGGAAGAATCCATCGATATTCCATCTTATTATCGAGTTGAATGTAAATAATAAAAAATTTAAATAAAAAAAAACTAAACGATAGCTGCAAATAAGTGCTGGTTTGTAATGCATCACTTTCTAATTCAGAGCCCACCTTTCCAAGATAAGCAAAGATTCTATCATGGATGAAAATAATAAATCCGAATGCATTTCTGTAAGTTTAGTTTTATTTGGCTTATTTTGAGTTCCTGTGGATTTTGGTGTTACAAATGGGCTTTCTTAAGGTCAGTTTATGAAGAGATGATTTCATTTATAGAGCATTTTGAATGCGTTTTTTATTTCCTGTTGCTTCTGTATTTACATTGGGTAATTCTGATTTGGTATGTTGTTAAAGGGTGCTTTGGTGTGATAATGAAGGTAGAGCTTGGTTAGACAGCGACATTGAAGGTTGGCTAGTATCATTGGAAAATGATTCATAGGAAGCGTTTCTGATACAATTTGTGCAGTCAAATCAGCTAAAGTTGTAATATTAAAAGTTGTAGAACATAATGGAGTTTGTTGTATTTCAGATATATTTGTAGGTTCGTTGCAGGCTACTGCCACGTGTGCTGGTTTCTCACATTTAAAGCAGACGTTCCCATTTTGTGAAAATAATAAATTTGATTGGTCACTGCTAAGTATTTTTTGGTACATTTCTTTAATGTAGAGATGGTTCGGAATCATTATAAGTTGTGCATTACTTATGTCCATGCTTGCTTCGGTAAAATTATTTGAAAATAACAGATGTTATCCGCAAAAATGAGTGCGGCCCTGTCCCCTGATGGAAACCCGAATCAGTTCTTATCAATTTAAACATCGATTGCAAATTTCTTGGTTAATGTTATTACTGGTATATACAATAAAATGTTTGTTATTTGGAATAATTAAGTGAAAAATAATATCTCGTTGGCCACTTACTACTTTTTTTATTGATATGCACAACTTTTACAAAATAAATCAGACAATTTCCTTGCATTTTGTATAAATTATGATTGTAACTAAAACACAGGTTAACTTATACTCAGTCAGGACCGGTCTCAGTAATACATATTGTCGATCATATAATTTTATTATCTATTTAGCTATGACACAAAAAATATAGGTTTATATTTAAAAACAAATGGATGCTATTATCTAAAATAAAAGCTAAACTAAATCTAAAATTCGACCTATAGTGGCATTTATTTCCAGTACGTCGCATTTCTGAATTATTAAGCAAGGTCATTTTCAAACACAGTGTATATAAATAAAACTGTATAATTATTCTAAGAAATAGAGCACTCATCTATCAAAATAATAAAAAACCTATGTTCCATATCTTCTGATATCGATTACATTAAACCGCTTTATAAAATTTTAATATTTTTTTATCCAGCTTAGAAAAATATACATTAATTCACCCAAAACTCCCACTTACCCCAAACTGTATCTTCATCGCTTCCCATTTTCTCCGGTTTTAAATAAAAAATAAGAGTGTTCTTCGGAAGGGAAAAACTAAAAAGCGGGAAATAATGAAGCCCGATGGGCTCGGTTGTATTTATAATGCAACTTGGCAATTAAAGGATCTCAACCCCGGTGTTTGCCCTGCGGGGGTGATTAAAATAAGTAGTTCAGAGGAAAACGGTAAAAAGAAGGTTGCTTTTACAGACGTGACGACGTCTTAAACGCGGTTTAAGTAGGCACACCTTGGTTGTTTTAAGCAGCGGGTTGTGTTTTAGAAACAACCCGACGTTGACGGGTTTTGAATATATGAATAGGTTGGCGTTTACAGGGAGAACAAAACGATCAAGGTAAGCTTTATACACTGTTTCATCAAAGTAAGTAAGCCGTGGAGATAAAGGAATAATTTGAAATTCAATTTAATTGAAATAGAAAAAATATGTATTTCGATATTAATTAGTGTTTCATTATATATTTAATTAAAATTATTGATCTTGTTATTTTGTAAGATTCTATGTTAGTATTGTCATTTTTAAAATAAATTTAACACAAGCTAGATTATTATACGAAATATTCTGCGATTGTCAAAAAGCTAAAAACGAATTTAAAAAACAAAGCAATTTTATCAATTATCTACACTATCAAAACATTTCCGATAATTTCAAACGTACTTTCAAAGTTCTTTTTCTTCTTCCTACTTTATAAATAGGCTTAATGCCTGTTTTACTTCGGTTTTTAGCCTCAATTGACGTTGTCTGACCATCTTTTCCTCGGTCGTCCCAATGATCTTCTTCCATTTGGCGATTTGTCTCTTGCTATTCGTACTATTCTATTTTCTGTCATTCTTTCGATGTGTTGATTCCATTCCACTTTTCTTCTTTTGGTCCACGCGTTTATTTCCTCTATACCACATCTCGCTCGTATTTCCTCACTTCTTACTCTGTCTCTTAGAGTTTGGTTTGTTATTTTTCGTAAGACTTTCATTTCTGTTGTTTCCAGCAGTCTTTGTGTTTTCGCCGTATCTGCTCTTGTTTCCGCTGTGTACGTCATTATCGGTCTTATTGTTGATTTATATATCCTGGTTTTCGTTTCCGTTGTGAGGTATTTGTTTCTCCAGATTGTGTTGTTGAGATATCCTGCTGCTCTGTTTGCCATGTTCACTTGTTTTTGTACTTCTTCCACTTTTCCGTAGCTTGACAGTTTTATTCCCAAGTATTCAGTTTCCATCACTTGTTCTATTATTTTGTTATTTACGACTAGTTTACATCGTCTCGGTTCCGCTGATATCACTATCGTTTTAGTTTTCTCTGTTGAGATCACCATGTTGTATATGAGCGCCGTATCTTCGAATTCTTTAATTAATCTTTGTAGGTCATCTTCATTTTCGGCTGTTATTATGGCGTCGTCAGCGTAGCATATTATCCTTATTTCCTTTTCTCCTATTCTATATCCTCTTCTTTTTTAACTTTCTTTATAATTTCATCCATTATCAGATTAAATATAAATGGGCTCAGCGAATCTCCTTATCTAATGCCAGTTTCATATTTGATAGGTTGCGATAGTTTTCCTTTACATCTTGTCATAGCTATGTTATCTTTATATATATTCTCAATGGTTTTTACTAAATCCAGTGATATTCCCTTTCATATAATAAATGTATCGCGTCCCGAATTCTCATTCTATCAAACGCTTTCTTCAAATCTTTCAGACACATATATGCTGGTTTGTTGTATTCCAACGTCTTTTCTTTTATTTGTCTTATTACAAAAACTGCATCCGTGCATGATCTTCCTGTCTGAAATCCTTGCTGTTCCTCTTGCAGATATATTTAATCGTTTTTTTTTTGTTGCTTTATTCTTGTTGTCAATTTGAGTGTTGTATTTAAAAAATTTATTGCTCGATAATTATTGGGGTCTTTCTTATTTCCTTTTTTAAAAAACATCAACATGATCGCTCTCCTCCATTCATCTGGTATTCTGTTCGTGGTGATTATTTTATTAGTAAGAAGTTGCAGTTGTTGTACAAGGTAATCATCTCCATATTTAAAGAGTTCATTTGGTATTTGATCTTCTCCTGGTGACTTTCTGGTTTTTAATTTGTTTATTTTTTCTTTCACATCGTTTTGGGAGATTTCGGTCTTTTCCTCAGTTATTATATTTGGCGTTTCTGGAAAAGGTTCTTCGTTTTGTTTTTAAACATTTCTGTCAGGAAGGCTACCCATGTATCCTCTTGTATGTGTTCTATTTTAACTAGTTCTTTCATTTCGCTTCTTTGTTGTCTTATGAAGCGCCATATTTGTTTCTGTTGTCCATAGAAATCCATCTCTAGTCCTTTTGTGAATCTTTCCCAGTAATCTGTTTTTGTTTTTCTTACCAATTGATGAGTTTCAGTTCTTATTCTTTTATATTCTTCATATGATTCATTAGTTTTTCTGACTTAGTTTTTAGGAAAGCTTTCTTTTTTTGGTGACATTTTTATTTAACCTCTAGTGTAAACCATGGTGTTTTCGTTGACCACTTTTTGTTTATTATTTTCGTTTCAAGGGCTTCTTGGGCAGCATCCAGAATATTTTTCTCCAGCTTCAGCAAAAGTTTACTTCAGCTAGTCTCTACATTGCTTACATTTTCGATATCCTCCATTTGTATTTTCTGTTCTAGCCTTTTTTGATATAATGATTTTATGGAGTCATCTCTTAAATTTACTATTTTTATTATTTCCTCTGAATTGGTTTGTTTAAGCTTCTCTTTCCATCTTTCATTGAATCTAATTTTACCAAGTACCAAATAGTGATCGCTTCCCACATTGGGTGACGTTAAAGTTCTCATATCCACTATCTGTTTATGGTGAATATTTCTGTTTGTGACCACATAATCTATCATTGATCTATGTCCTCTTGTATTTTCAAACGTGTATTTGTGTTGAATTTTATGATCAAAAATGTGTTGGTTAGTCTTAGTTCGTTTGATGTACAGAATTCCACCATTCCCTTTCTGTTTTCATTGATAACTCTTTCGTCAAACCTTTATTTTATTCCTGCTATTACTTCATCTCCTATTCTGGCATTGAAATCTCCCAATAATATAAGTAATTCATTTTGCTTTACTTTCTGCTCTACTTCTATCTTTCTACTAATGTTTGTAGCTCATCATAGAATTCTTCTTTATAGCTGTCAGGTTTGCACTCTTCTGGTGCATATATCCCTATTATGTTAATAATTTTGCTGTTCGCCCTAATTTTTACTACAAGTATTCTCGTACTGAGATATGTACTGGCACTCCTTAATTTGATCTTTGTATTTTGTTGTGATCATTATTGCTACACCTTCCATTGCTCTTTCTTTTTTTGGAAGTTTCAAATTTAAACAAAAAAAGTGGGAAAACATTTTTAAATAAATTAAATAAAAGTACTCTTTTGACTAAGAGATAGAATACTGTAAGATATGTTGGCAATAAATATTATAAAAAAAACCACAATTAGACAAAAGCCTTAGTAAAAAAGTTCTTGAAAAATGGCTTCATCCTCTGCTTCGAGTTCCTGTCTTTTAGTAAAACCTAGGAAACAACCTGACTTTACGTCGTTCTACCGACATATTTTATTATGATTGAGTATTACAAAAATTTTCAAAAGGGTTATAAAATTTAGAATTAAACATGTACAATTAATGAAATCTCCCATTTAGTTACAGACGCATAATTGTGTCTGCCAAAAAATAAATACATGTTATGCCTTTTTGTGGACCCTATAGGGCGTTATTTTAAAATAATATAATCAAAAATTGTGGCAATTGGTTTTAATAAAAGAGTATCTACAAATATTTTGTATTTGTTTGCGAATAAAAAAATATTTTGTGAGATCATCATATTGTTTTACATGGTCCAAAAGAACATTACTAGAGGATTCACAAGGTTCTATTTTAAGCGCACTTTTGTGGAATTGCATGATTTGATGAGCAATGACACACAACTTATTCAATATCTCTAACTGGTAAGCAGGTTTTGTATGTTTTTAATAAAACTGATAGTGTGTAAAATAATTTATTAATTAAGCTGAGTATACTTTCGACATAATAAATGTCATCATCAGAGCTATCCTTATATAACGTTAAGTTAAGTAATTTTTTTATATAAAATACAATGACAAAAAAAACTTACGTCAATTAGGCAATAAATACTTCATAGAAGGAAAATTGTGGACAAACGACATATTAAAAAACAAAGATCGGGCTCTGTAGGCCACAGATCTTGGGTCTAACCCTTATACATGTGTATAATTCACATCAAAATTTTTTTATAAAACATGGTTACCACATACAGCAATGACAACAGCTGTTTTTGACTTACATTTTTGAAGTAAAATGAAAGAGGAAGCTCGTATATACGGAAATAAATCCGAGAGCGACCTCTGTATTTAAAATTATTAATTGAAAATTGAAAATGTCTAAACTGACGTCTGAAGGTTATTGATTATTACTTTTAGTTACTTAGGTCGAACTTAATAAAATAAATATAAATGGGTCAAAATGAATCGAAATAGAGATTCGGCATTTTTTGTTTCAAGCATAAACTTGAACTCACACATGCACGAATGTAACAATAAGCAAATATAAGTTACAGATCTTTTGATCTGGGAGGTCTCTTAATGCTACAGTTAGGTCCAATCAAACAAATATTTAAAGAAATTTCTCAATCCATTTGAAACCCAATTTCTTTTACATCTGAAGTTACTTCTGCAAGTCTCGGTAAAATCTCTTCTTGTGGAAAGTCCAAAAACTATTGAAAATTGGTTCAAATCAAATGAATTTGGTGGCATCATTAGTTTAACACATTTATTTTTAAAAAATTTTTGCCTCATCACTTTTTTCAAAAAACAGTTTTTAATGCAATTAAATAAATGGCTTAAATGAATTAACAGATACAAAAAATAATATCACAATGCTAAATATAAAATATTTTAATCGACTTACTTGTTGTATAGGACAATGTCTGGTCTCCATATGTGATCCGATGGAACGTGAAGCATCTCGACGCCACCATAATCTTTTGGGTCCCATTTAAGCTTGTAATCGTACCAGGCCTAAAATTAAAAAGACACGATTGCTTAAAAGACATCACTAAAAATTTTATCAGTACTTTGTATTTTAATGAGTTTATTTCTTTTATGCCATGTCCTTCTTTATATTTCGTAATTTTTAGATAGGAAGCATAATATTCGAATTGTTTATGATATTAAAACATTGTGGACAGTATTAAACAGGGTTAAAAATTTTAAATAAAATATTTTGTTTTTAAAAAGTGAAACTGAAACAAACCATGAAGTGGAGATATCCAGGAGTGGCTAGTATACCTGTTGAATACATAGCACGTGGTGTTCGTGTGTATTAAGGTATAAAAAAAGCGCTTATTAAAGCTTAAAATTTTTTATTATAAAGAAGATCTTTTCGGAATTGTATCATTCCATCATCAGTTTACTAAAAGAGAGAGTAAAAATACCAATATTAAAAACAAGAAAGTTAAAATTTGAATATACAAAAATAACAAGTTGGTTTTTTACTACTTACATAAAAAGTTGTTGAAAAACATTGTGTGGCCACATAAAAAACATTCAATGGACATCTGGATTTAAAAAATAATCTTCATGTTATTTATTCAGGTAAATGCAATAGACTCTTATATTGTGTAATATTAAAAAATGAAGCTGGGGGCATCTTATATGACCCCCTGTAGTTGGTGAGGTTTTATCGACACATTACCTCTGATCTGTGTTGGAGTCTAGGGCTAACTGATAGAAAGATGGTATGAAAAATCAGTTAGTACCCGTCAATGTCAAGTGGAATGATGTGGTAGGAGCAAAGTCATTGTGCTTAAGTTTGTGAGTAGGCAGTTTTTAGTGAAGAAATGTGTTTTGTGTGTAGTAGGATCATTAGCAATTTTTGGTTTTACTGAGTCTGCTCCCTAAAAGAGTTACTCGTCACAGTATCAATAATCACTAAATGCGCCAGTTGTAAACCTTGTGCTTAATTTTTTATTTAACAAAATCTGAAAAAAATCGAAAATTTTTGCTTTTTGCGCCCATATTTTTGTCTATAACTTGAGAGTTATTGCTCTTACTAAAAAAAAAAATGCAGAGTAAAAGTTTGTTTTTTAATATTACATATTTGACTAGTAAAAAGTGAAAAATTTATTGTTTGTTGTTTAAAAATAGGAATATTTGGGAAAAATTGCCAAAAATTGGAGTTTTTCCTTTAATTTTTTCGACCATTAAGTATAACTTACAGCCTTTATATGTCATTTGGAAAAAGTTTAAAATACGAGTAAAATGTGTGCTAAATTTCGTTCAAATGGATTGAATAGCTCTTGCTTTGATATTTATCAAATTTATCATAAAGGAACCCGACCTTATAGCCGGAAGTAATTAATCGAGGATTACCTAAACCGTCGTTTTTAATAAGTGTACACCTACATTGGAACCGTACTTCTCCCGATCCGATATCGGGAGACGTCGGCCGACGTTGGATTGAAATCAAACTCAAGGTATTAAATCATAGTGCCTATACTGCTTCCATGACGAAGCAGTATAGGCACTCTGATTTAATACCTTGAGTTTGTTTTTAATCCGACGTCGGCCGACGTCCCCAGATATCGGATCGGGAGAAATACGGTTCCAATGTAGGTGTACACTTAGTCGGTTATTCCGTATTTTGAGGTAGTCGATAGGTTCAATAAAAAATTTGTCTCTGATAAACTGACCATGAGCGTATCAGCACGGGGGTAAAGGGAATTAAAAATAATTTAATATATTAATTATAAAAAAAATGTTACAACAGGTATCGGCATAGCATCGCAACAAAGGAAAAAAAAATATAATAAAATATGTGTATAAGATGGAAGGTAACCGTATATACGTATTTCTGACTATTGGTCGTCTTCAGGTGCAGCCAAGTAAATATGCTTCTTTTCTAACTTCTATGCTTCTTCTATTTTTTTTTGTCTTTATTGCGAGCTATGCCGATACCTTTTACCTTTATTTTACTATCAACTCACATTAACCTTTTTCTTAAACTCGACGTTTCGGCAACCATTTTAAAGCCAATATCAAGAGATATATGATTCCTTTCCAGTGTGGAGTCTCAACCTGCCTACTCCCCTATGTATCAGTATCTTGTTCTCCACAAATATAAGAATTATTAAACAGAACTGAGGTTTAAATCTACCAACTTCTCGATGTCGACTAACAACTGGTTTTACCCTGTGTAGCTGTTTTTATACCCTCAGTATGCGATCTAAGTGGGATCGGTTTTGTACTAGTCATTTTGTAAGAAAGTTTACCTTATTGAATTGATTTCGGATAATCTGTGACTGAATTAAGTTGGGCAGGGTGTTGAGGTGATTGGGCATTAAAATAACGGTTTGTACGGTTGGCTTTCTGGTACGCAGAATAGAAAAAACTGTGAGATGTTTTTTTTTTTTAAATAAGAACATCAAGGAATATTAAAGACGCTTCAGACTAAACTTCTATCGTGAATTGAATACTGGAATGTATTCCATTTAGGTGAAAGGGAGAAGAAGAGATCGAATGAGTCTTTAACATAGCGCTAAATGACAAAAGTGTCATCAAAAAACCGTAACCAGCAGGTGGGTTTGAGATTTAATAAGGACAGGGCTGTTGTTTCGAAATGTTTCATGTACATATCAGTTACGAACAAGAAGGAGGATCCCATTGGAATACTTTTGATTTGACGATAGAAACGATTTTGGAATGAAAAGTATGCATTAGACATGCAGTGTTTTATAAGAGAAAATGGGTTTTGGGGCAATTGATGTTTAGAGTTCAAGATGAAAATTGTTTCATCAGTGGGAATGTTGGTGAAGAAAGAAACAATCTACGAATAAATACTATTGAGTATATTTAAATACACTGATTATTCGTACGAAAACTTAAATAGCAACAAAACCAAAGTTTTGTTTCTTTAATTAAAATCCATAAATGTCACAATCAACTTGAGTTATAACGAAAATTTTCTTTTAAAATGCCCAAATCATAACACCGTGTTAATATTTAATAAGGTAGGCTAATTACTCGAGGTAATTAACGAGGCAGTAAATTAGTGCTGGAAAAAGGTGACACCGAGACATCAAGCTAATTCTCTTCAGGAATCTCGGAAGCTAAACAACAAAAGTTATAAAGTTCTAGTTTACCGGATACTTTACTCTACTCTTGCGACCCCCGAGAAGAGAAAAGAAAGCCGGTGACACGGAAGTTTTTCTTTGATCTCGTAAAGTAGGCCTCGGTGTCACCCCTTTATCGAGCGTCTGTTTGATATCGACGGCCGACGCGACGACTGATACAAACTTTTATTTCTCTCCGAGATCGTAAATTATTTTTCGTCGCCTTCTCGAGCCTTCGGTTCGTGTACTACGTTGACTGTTAAAGTGATATTGATGACCAAGAAGATGCGTTTAGTTTTTATCAACGCACAAAAATGAAAATTAGAAAATACTGTCGTATTTGCGAAATTACTATTTATGTATCAAACCGAAAGATCCAGAATATACACTAGGCCTGTCTTTCACATGCCATCCTCTTGGGAAATTTGGTTAGTATTTTAGTTATTTGGTTCTTAAAATTATCGTAACATTATCAACTTAACGTTATACGAAAGTAATATTTTGTTATATATTATAGAATAGTTTTTCCTTGATTTTATTGACTACCATATAACATATAAAATCAGAATTTTGATTTTGTTTGTTGAAGGTAAACTAAATTCACGAACAAATACTTACAATGTCGAGATAGTATTATGAGGTTTTTTTCTTGGTTTTTCCCTCATAATTTACTATGGAATCACTAACAGGAGAATTTTACTGTCATCACGTCATGTGTTTGTCTTTTTAAAGACGAATTACATGCTATGATTTTTTTTTTGAATGAACTATCTTATAAGTAAAGTCGTCCCAGGAGCGCAACTCAACAATATTGGCAATATCATTTTAAAATCGTCTACTTTAAAATGCATAATATATGTCTGAATTGTCAATATAAATGAGTCAGATAAAATTAAATTATTAGAAAAATTTTTCACGATGTAACAAAAAACAAAATTTGTTTAATTTACTGTTTGTATTTTGAGAACGATTTCAGAATAGGAAATTGAAACGTCAATAAACGTGTTTTTATCTTTAATTGTGGCTTATTCCCAGTTATAAATAGTAATTAATTCACAATGCCACAAGAAAATAGCTTCAGAACAACAATAATAATAATAATAAGGTACGGTAGGGCAGGTAATCCTGATACACTCTGGGTATTGGTTCTAAGAATATCCAGAGAGCATTCTCCATTTTCAGGGGGCCGCGCTTGATAGAAGAACTGACAACAATATCCACAGGAGAAGGTACATTGCTCAAATAACCGAATGTGTTAGAGGAACATTAACTAGAAAAGTTATGAGAAGATCTGAAGAAATAATGCTAACCACCTCAAGATACTCACAATATGATCCAGAAAACAACACAGCACAACAGTGCCTTGGTAACTTAACCTTTTCGTAACGGAAAACTGATATATCCGCGAAATCATAACGAGTCCGATACTCGGGAGACGTATAAGTCCGCAGGGACAGAGGATGCACTTCGAGACGGAAAACGTATTAATCAGTATATGGATAACTTGACTGTGATCATTCACATATCCAGCAAAATATCAATAGTGGGGATTGCAAAAACGATTCTTACTAGCTCGGATACGGGTCGATACTTGTTGATTTTGCGTCAGTGAAGTCATAACTTCGTAGGCAGATGCATTGTATTTGCACGTTTTTCACAATATGTTTTGTAAAAAGGGTTTGTCTAAAAAATAATTATTAGAACTTGCTTTTAACAGTGATTCAGACGAAAGTTTTGATGCTAAATCAGGGAAGAGCAACGGGTGGGAAAATATTTGCGAACCGACGTGCAGTGATAGTGAGAAAAACCATGACAGTTCAGAAAGTGACATCGAACTCGTTATTCCTGATATTCCACAACCCAAAAGACGAAAAACAAAACAAAAAGAATCGGATTCTTTCGAGTGGCAAGAAAAAATATTGCTCCTACAATACATAACGATTTTTCAAACGATGCCTCTGGATGTTGTATTGAAGCATTGTCGGACGCTCCATCTGTCCTACAAGTGTTTAAAGCCTTTTTATAAAAGAAATAATGGTTGAACAAACCAATATATTCGGTGATAATGCCAATTCTGGAATACCTGACCCTTCTCACATGAAAAACTGGCAAAACACAGATATTGATGAGATGTATGTTTTTATTGCCGTATCTTTGCTTATGCCACAACTAAAAAAGCAGAGACTGCGTGAATATTGGACCAAAGATGCTTTACTAGAAACACCAACATTTCAACAGTGTATGCCTCGAGATAGATATTTTCAGTTATTGAGAAATATCCACTTTTCGGATAACAATAACTGTAACTTAAATGACCGTCTTGTGAAAATTAGAAGCATAAGTGACTATTTTAGGAATATTTTCAAGAAAAACCTCTATCCATTCGAAAATATTTTCATAGATGAAAGCCTTATGTTATTTAAAGGACATATCTCGTTTCACCAATATCTTCCGAAAAACAGGCATCGTTTTGAAATTAAGTTTTTTGTTGCTGTTGATTGTAAAACCGGTTATAAATTAGATTTCATAATATATACCAGAGCGGATACAGATATAGCTCAGTATTCTGAGAATCTTGGTATATCTGGAAACATCCTTATGATACTGACCGAGCCATATGGGAATAATGGCAACAAAATTTACATGGACAACTGGTACAGCAGTCCATTACTGGCTAAAGCTTTATTCGAAAAAAAAATATTAATTTAAAAATAATCAGAAAAAAGGTTCTATATAATACTTTTCTACTAACAAATCTTTGGTACTCAAATGACACGATAAGAGAGACGTTGTAATGTTGACAACCATGCATAAAGCTAATATATCTAAAACCAAAAATAGCAGAAACCAAGAAGTTAAAAAACCTGAATGTATTATCGCGACCAATATGAATATGGGTGGAGTCGACAGAACAGACATGCTCCTACGTCCTACTGAACCCGTAAGGAAAAACGTGAAATACTACAAAAAGGTCTTTTTTCATATACTTGACGTGGTTGTACTAAATTCACATGCTATTTACAAAGTCAAAGCTGGGAAAAAGATTTCTCTTTTGGATTTCTAGAGGGATTTGGTGAAACAAATTCTACAAAAATGTAAACAAAGTACTCCTCGACTGTCACGAAGTAACAGACCGAATACTGGTAATCATCCATTACAGTTGGCAGAAAGACATTTTCCTATGTTGTATCCGTTACGAGAAAACAAGCGACTTGAAATTAGAAAACACAAAACGTACTTGTGTCAAAACTGTAATGTGCCTTTGTGTGTAGTAAATTATTTTAAACAATATCATACAATTTTAAAATTTTGAGTTCTGTATTGTTGAAATTGTTTTAAAATTAGAATTATTGTTTTTTTCCACAAGGAATCCAAGTTGCTGTAGTTGACTGTATACCATATATCAAAAAAATTTATTAGAAATCCTTTATAAAAGGTATATAATTTAAAAAAACCCAATCGGGCTATATCACAAAACGTTTTCGCAATCCATATTCCATCATCAGTGTCTAGGTATACCTATAAAAGCAACTCTAAGTTGCTTTAATAAAGTCCTCGTATAAACACCTGTCTCAGGACTAGCAACTTCACGTGGAGTCATATATCGCCATGTTACCAAATCTACCGGTAACTTTAACATCAGTAATTAATCACACATAATGTAAACTAAGTGAATACATAAGAGAATTATTTGAGGACAACAGAAATAACATTGTTCTGATATATGGCGAAACGGGACCTGAAATTCTAAAATGTGAAGTAGAAATGGCATTTAAAAATTCCAAAACTGGGAAGGCAAATGGACCGGATGAGGTTCCTACCGAATTGCTAAAGCTCTTGAATGATGAATCAATAGGTATAATATTGCACTTATTTAATACAATATACAATACTGGTATTATACCTCAAGAGTGGCTGTTGTCTACATTCGTTACACTGCCAAAGAAATCTAATGCTAAAGAATGTCCAGAACATCGAACAATATCTTTAATGAGCCACCTACTAAAGATATTTCTAAAAATCATCCACAACCGAGTTTATCAAAAGTTGGAGTCAGATATTAGTAATACACAGATGGGGTTCAGAAAAGGGCTTGGTGCTCGAGAAGCTCTCTTCGGTTTGAATGTTCTCACACAAAAATGCCTAGACGTTAATCAGGAGGTACATACGTGTTTTATCGATTTTGAAAAAGCGTTTGACAGAGTACGCCATGATAAGCTTAGAGAGATTCTTGAAAGGAAGGACATAGATAATAAAGATCTGCGAATAATTCTCAATCTATATTGGAATCAGAAAGCTAACATCAAAATAGAAACTGAAACATCACAAGCAATCGAAATACGTAGAGGATTACGACAGGGTTGCATTTTGTCACCTCTGTTATTTAATGTATATAGTGAAAGCATCTGTCAGGAAGCCCTTTTACAAGCAAACGGAGGAATCGTAATTAATGGAGAGATTGTAAATAATATTCGATACGCGGACGACACTGTAGGTACTAGTTGCAAGAACAGTAGAAGAATTACAAAGATTACTTGCAGACATAAATATTGCTTGCAACAATTATGGTATAAATATCAATATTAAAAAAACCAAGTAGGTATATGGTCTTCAGTAAAAACATGACACAACCAGCGTATATTAGTATAAACGGCACTGAAGTTGAAAAAGTATCAAGTTACAAATACTTGGGAACTTTAATAAACGAAACTGGAGACCAAAACAGTGAAATAAAAAGACGTATCGAAATTGCCAGGGCCACCTTCATAAAGATGAGAAAATTCTTCTGTAACAGAAATATAAGCATCCCTCTACGATTAAGAATGCTGAGAGGCTATGTATTCAACACGCTATTATATGGTGTAGAGGCCTGGACTTTCAAACAGAACAACATGAAAAATATTGAAAGTTTCGAGATGTGGTGCTACCGTCGAATGCTGAAGATTAGTTGGGTTGAAAGAATAACAAACTGTGAAGTAATACGAAGAATAGGAAAAGACCCAGAGATTTTGTTAACGCTAAAGCGAAGAAAACTCGAATATTTTGGTCACCTGATGAGCGAACATAAATACGCATTACTTTAAAATATAATGCAGAGAAAAATAGAAGGAAAACGGAATCCAGGCCGTAGAAGAATGTCATAGTTGCGGAATTTGAGAGAGTGGTTTGGCTGCACCACTAATGAACTCTTAAGGTCAGCCGTAAACAAGGTCATAATAGCCTTGATGATTTCCAATCTCCGATAGGAGTGGCACAAAAAGAAGAAGAATGTAAACTAAATTTAAACAAACAATTTGTAACGGGTTTTTACCCACCTATTTAGTGGCTACATACATGTACACCTAAACACTGATGATGGAATATGGATTTCGAAAACGTTTTGTGATATAGCCCTATTGGGTTTTTAAATTATATTATAAAGGATTTTTAATAAAAAAAAATTTAATGTTTTTCTGTGCACATTTTTTTGGTTATTTTGCTTCTTTATGAATTTATAATAAAAGAAAAATTATTTTTTAGTAACTAACTTGTTTCTTTTTCTAATAACGCCTATATGAACAGAAAAATATATAAAAATGAATACCTATACGTAATTACCACCATAATTACTGATTGTGACCGGGAAGCGGATTAATCAGCAACTGTTGACTTTGCCCGTACTGGGAAACTACAACGTTTCACCTGAGGCTGGCTCGAAAGGGTTTAAAAACAAAAACTCTACATTTATTCGGGCCGACTATTGAGAAACAACATTAATAATAAACAAATATTCAACAATACGCTTTTTAAAAATGCCTAAAAAGCGTTCTATTAGAAACTCAATTCTACTGCAGAAAGTGCCACCAAATTGTACCCAAGCCAAAAAGAAATTCATTAGTTTTGCTTCATAACTGAAAATCTCCATGAGATGGACCAAAAATGAACCAGCAATGAAAAGGGGTGGAAAACAATTTTTGAATAAAAAAAAAACAATGAAAAGGGGTGGAATCCCTTTCACACTGTATTCCACGTAAATTTTCCATACATTAACGAAAACGTTTTGTGTTGTATTTTTAAAAACGGCATCAGTCCATATTTGTAAGAATAACTTTCTTTTAGAAGGAATTATGAGTTCGTTGAATTAAAAGAGAAAACTAAAAATTGGCCTCTTATATTCAGTGAAAAAGAAATAAAAATGTATAAAAGTGACCTACATACAGCTACGCACTTTGACAAAAAATTGGTCATAAAATTAAAAATTCAAATAAGGTAATCGTATTTGAAAGATTACAGTAACTTATTTAATCCATGTATAGCAGATTAAACAAGTTTCAGTATAAAAATAACCATAAATTTTAAATGAAGCTTAAAAAAGTCACCTTTATTTAAAAATTAAAAACATAAATAATGACACCGACCAACGAAGAATAGACAGATGTCTATTTTAACTGTTAAATTGACAACCAATATCCTGAAGTTATTAAAAACATTAAATATATAAATAGATAGATAGATCGTTATTTAGATAGAAACCCTCATATACTTACATACAATATAAAGAAAGTACACTATAAATTTCTGATATATTGTTTCAGTAACAGTTTGAAATTATTGAGGCCAGTATATTTTTTTACAGATGTTGGTAACTGATTAAATTTAACGAAGCTTTTAAAAAAGATCGAATTTATAATTTTATACATAGTTCTAGGTACATATATGTCATCTAAACCTCGGGTATTATAAGAATGAATACTTTTGTTAAAAGAAACGAATTCTTGAAAATATTTAGGTGATAAGTCATTTACTATTTTGAAGACCAAAATAATGGTGAAATAAAACAGTCTATTTTTAACAGCATTCCTGCAACATCCGGAAGTTAAAAAGCCAGTGGGGGAATATATTAACAACCAAGTTAACCAACTAAAAGAAAAAAATAACATCCAACGAGAAATCAATCAATTCGAAGAAATAATTGAGAAAACTAAACAAGATCTGCTAAAACCAAACAAAGAAACAAAGAAGAAATCTTGGATGACTCCAGAAATCCTTCACTTAATGGAACGCAGAAGGTTAATTAAAGGAAATAAAGATGAGTATAAAAAAATGCAGGCTTACATCAGAAGAAAAATAATAGAAGCTAAGGAAAAAGAAGCTGTAGAGAAATGTAAAGAAACAGAAAGACTACAAGCCAAGCATGACAATTTTAATGTACACAAAAAGGTAAAGGAAATAACGGGTACTTTTGGTACCCGTTATTTCCTTTACCTTTAATAATGGAAAATTAATCATTGACACCTAAGATTATAAGCATCAATTTTCAGAGAGGATGACGGGCCCGGACATACTTAAATCCGAGGTAGAAGATGCAATAAAAATAAAACGGATGAAAAGCAGGAAAGCTGTAGGGCCTGATAATATCGAAACTGAATTTTTAAAGCTCTTGGAGGAAGAATGAATAAATTGGATCACGGCTGTCTTCAATAAAATATACATTACAGGAATCATCCCTGATAAATGGCTAGAATCAGAATTCATAGCGATACCTAAAAAACAGGGGGCTATAAAGTGCGAAGAATATCGAACAATCAGCCTAATGAGCCACATGTTGAAACTGTTTCTTAGAGTCATCCATAGAAGAATTTCGCGCTAAGAAGCGCGAGGAACAAATATCGGACAGACAGTTCGGCTTCATTAACGCAGTGGGTACCAGAGAGGCACTTTTCGGAGTACAGGTACTAATTCAAAGATGCAGAGACGTTAACTGCGACGTATACCTACGCGTGCTTGATCGACTATGAAAAGGCATTTGACAGAGTTCAACATCAAAAGATGATAAACATTTTAAAAGAGGCAGACCTGGATGACAAAGACCTCAGAATAATTTCAGAACTGTACTGGAATCAGACCGCATACATGAAAATTAACGGAGAAGAAACAGATCACATAAAAATACTACGTGGAGTTAGACAGGGATATATCCGATCGCCGTTGATATTTGATATGTACTCAGAGAAAATTTTTAACGAGGCTCTTTACGGAATAGACGTAGGCATCCTTCTAAATGGTGAAAGAGTAACAATGTTAGATATGCCGACGATACCATGGTGATAGCAGATAGTTTAGAGGGACTTCAGAGGCTAATGGACAGAATAAACGAGTACAGTCAAAAGTACGGACTAAACATTAATACACACAAATCGAAACAAATGATTATCAGCAAGGATATAAACGGGGCTCATATATACATTAATAGGACGCAGATAGAGCGAGTAAAACATTATTGTTACCTGGGAACTATTACAAACGAACAGTGGAGCAATATACAGGAAATAAAGTGCCTCATAGGAAAGGCAAGAACGGTCTTTAACAAAATGAGCGCCATCTTCAAAAGTCACAACATATCCCTTGATACAAAAATGAGACATTTGAGATGCTATGTTTTCTCTGTGTTGTTGTACAGGGCGGAGGCATGGACGCTTACAGACACCATTATTAAAAAACTTGAAGCATTTAAGATGTGATTTTATAGAAGAATACTGAGAATATCATGGACAGCAAGGATCACGAACAAGGAAGTTCTAGGAAAAAAAGAAGGAACCAGAGATTGTGTTTGCGATCAAACGCATAAAATTGCAATATCTGGGACACGTTATGAGAAATCAGCACCGTTACTCCCTGCTACAGTCTACATTGCAAGGTAAAGTCAAAGGGTAGACCCGGTAGAAGGAGAATATCATGGCTGCGGAATTTAAGAACATGGTTTAAGAAAACCTCAACGGAGCTATTTCGAGCCGCAGCGAGCAAGGTTATGATTGCCAATATGATTTCCAACATCCGAACGGATAGGAACCAGAAGAAGGAAAAGAAGATTTTTAACAGAAGAACCAATTAAGAATATTTAACACTGTCTTAATTGGGGTACGGCGATTTGTTTTAAGAATTATTTTCATTCCACGGTTCTGTAATTTTTGTAGCATGTTAAGTTTGTTAATGTTAAATAAATACAAAATTGATGAGCAATAGTTAAAATGAGGTTGAATAATTGTGTTATATACAGTTATTGTTGTTTCCATTGATACATTTTGAGATATTCTACTCAGAAAGTAAAGTTTTTTTGATATTTTTTTATGAACGTACTCGAAGTGACTCTCAAAATTCAAAATATTGTCAAGCTGGAATCCCAAATATTTAACTGTTGTGACAGTTTCAAGTGTTTCATTATTAATATTTAAATTTATGATTTCAGAATCAAGCAAGCTATATTTATGTTTGATAGTGAAAATCGTTGCCTTTGTTTTTTTCACATTCAACTTCAGTTTATTCATTTGTAAATATATATTAACCATATCTAAAATAGTGTTCATTTTTTGAACAGCTAAATCAAAATTTTGATCACTACAACAGATTAGAGTATCATCGGCAAAAAGATTAATAAATTTACAAATTACAAAAATATCGATATCGTTATTGTACAGAATAAAATAAAAGGGGGCCTAATACACTACCTTGAGGAATCCCTGTATTGCTATACATTTCAGATGACAATTGATTTTTAAATCGAACTTTTTGTTTGCGATCTTGTAAATAATTTTCTAACCACGCAATTACTGTACCTCCTATACTATATTGTTTAAGTTTAGAAATCATTATTGTTCTGTCAATAGTTTCAAAAGCTCTTTTTAAATCAAGAAATAGACCAACTACGTACTTATTTTGATCTGAAGGGCGTATCTTTGATTTTTGCTGGTATATGTAAACTATTTATTTTGACATAAGTGTCTACTAGAAATTCTTTTAACTTTTCAATAAAAATAAAAATAGAAGGATGTGTTGAATAAAAAGAAGAATTAAATCTCGAATGAAAGGATTCACAGGCATTTGTGGTCCTCGCAATAGACGGATTCTGATTAGATCATAAGTGTGGTGGAAATAGAGCGCTATCGAAAATGTAATTTTCCAGTAAATAATCTGTACCAAACCCAAAGATTGAATTTTTTTAAACCAGTTTTGGTGTAAGTGAAAACGGCATCCACTAATTTTTGCATTGGGCCACATATACAATAAAGCACAGTTAATTGCTTTTTCAAAGTCCACAAATATTTCAGTTGGCTCTAATGATAATTGAAATGTTTCAAAAATCTTAGACCTTAATAAAGAAAATAAATTTTTGTATGTCATTGACAATTTGTCCTTTAACAAACAGTATGCTAAAGGAACATAATGTCCATTTTCCAAGCCATGTATAGTAAATAATTGTAGAAAATACTTGGTACTGTATGAAAATGTACCATCCATATACAAAGTTTTTAATTTACACAACAAACGAATATTGGTCTCGCATGAAAATACAATTACATTTAATTCAGGATGATTTAAAAACAAAAAACTTTCATTGCGACAGGTTTTAGGAGAATAATTACTAACCGCGTTATGGACTTCTGATATGCTACTTGGTAACGGACCTGGTAACAGTTTACGACGACAGTTGTAAATGTTCTTTCTTATGCTAGCTATGTCAGGAACCGTCAGCAAATTGGCATCACACTCAGCAACAGCAGTTCTTGTAATTTTGGCAGGCTTTTCCGATATGTCCTCTTGGGCTTTTCTTTTACATGCATTGGTTACCATCTTTACTTCAAGCTTTTTTGGATCGGCTTCATGATTATGTACCAAATCACTTCTTGTGATGGTGAGGTCCTCACAGCCTATTGTAAACACTTTTGCGGAACACTTAGTGTTTCTTTGGATGCAGCGCCAAAATATCTCGCCGCTTTTTAACACTTTCTGTTTCGAGAACGAATGATGCTCCACCACTAATAAATCTTGACCACGGGAACTTTTTATCAAACTCATTTTTTAAATATCTGTATACGTGCACAAGTCAACGTCAAACAAGAAATAAATTACAACTGAAATAATTTAGTCACAAGTACACAAGTGCCACGCCCCCCGCCGTGACAATAAATATTGGGAAAACCCGCTTGTCCTGCTTGGGTGCAAATGTCCATCGCCGCTAATTACCTACCTACCTGCTCTATGCCGCGGTGTCGAAATTTCCTATAATAAAATTTGACCCTTCGATTACCCCAGGTACAAAGACAATTTGGTGTCGAAAGTTCGCCCGCCGGATCTAAATTACTCTTTATTTGACATAATGTAACTTGTAACGCTGATTCACAAGAGAATTGTTTTCAAAAACCTGATTGATTATAAATTAAAATTTTATTTTTTGTTACATGTTCTAATAATTGTTCATACACAGCAATTTCAAATATTTTTTCTATAGGAGGTAAAGTATTGATTGGTCGGAATTCTTCAGCTTTGATAATGTTGGGTATTTTTTGAATAGGGTGATAGTACTTATTTTTAATATCAGAAATTCTACCCGTAGTAAGAAATGTATTAATTAAATTTAACATAACGTGCCCAATGGTTTCAAAAACTTCCTTTACCATTCTGCAATTTAACGTTTCATGTAGTGAGAAGTTATTATCTAAATTGCCCACAATTTTTCGCAAATCCTGCATAGAAAGCGTTTCAAATTTTTTAAAATTTAAATACAGATTACTATTTACATTACACCATGTTTCAGAACAATCAATACTTTGAATTAATTAATTAATTTAATTGAATACATAATTAGCAATTACTTGATTATTGAGGCTAAAGTGCACACCGGTAAAATTTGACGATTTAAGGCATGTCTGTAATATTAATTTCCAGCCGCCATTAGAGCCTCCAGCAGGTTGAAGTAGTCAAAGAGCACCGACGCAGAAGGGAAACAGACAAACTGAACAGATAGGGAGAGATGACAGACGCCGCGAATATTTGAAATTGGTAGTGTATGCTATCCCAAACATTGAATGTATACGAATATAATAACTTGAGTGATTATAAAATAAACCAATTAATAATAAGTTGAAAAATAGATGCTAATTTTTTTTTATTAATTGGGTTTGGCTTGAAACCTTTAGCCACGTAATTACATATAAATATTAGTATTCATTCATGCAGGATTGTACAAGAAGGACACTTTTCACGCTCAGGGATTCATCAGAGCGGCTTTATTGTAACAAACAAGTCAAAAACCACGGTTAGGTAGGTGGGTAACATATATGGTAAACATACAAAGGAAATGTTCAAGCATACGATCAATTTTACACTCATACCTTTAATTTAATTTTTACAAGAAATATCATAATGACTTTAAAATTTTTTATATTGTCTTCACTTAATAGAAGATTTACGTTTAATGGTGTACTTAAACCCTCTTCTATCAATTATTTTAGAAGCCACGTGCTTGTATTTCGATGTAGTGGGCAGTTGAAGAATATGTGATTTAAATCAGCTTTACTAGTTCCACACTAACATCGGTCTGTTGAGAGAACTCCTATTATGTGTAGATGTTTCGGAAAACATCAATGATCGACTTTTAATCTTAAGACAGTTGACACTGCGTTTCTGCTTAGTTTGTTTGTGTACTGTTGGTTATAATTTGTATAAATTAGTGCACCTGCTATCACCAAACTAAATCCATCGTCTGTCCCATTTAAATTTATTAGGTTGTTTGATATAGGCCAGTAGGTAACATGTGTTAAATTCTTCTATAACCATATGTGCGTGTTGTAATGGATTTTTAGCTATAGAATCAGCAATAGTATTGCCAAAAATATCTGAGTGTCCCTTAACCCATAGAAATTTAGTACCATATGGATCTAATAGTTTTAGTAACTGTTGAAAAATTTCTAATATGAATATATTGCTATTGATTGTGAATTTAAAGTTTTGTAAGGAGTGTAATACTGACAGTGAATCACTGCATATGACAATTTTGTTCCACTGGTTTTCACAGTACAGTTCAAGGGCTTTGTATATAGCACATGCTTCAGCAGAAAAAATGCTGGATCGATTATTTAAAATAAATGATCTTCATTTTTGATACAAAGTAAGCACTGGTTGTACATGTTGGTGATTCTGACCACCATTTGGTATTAAAATCTATTATTAGGTTATATGTTTGAATAATAATTTGGATTGCTTTGAACTTTTCAGCTTCCTGAAACGAGATATTTTTTGTTGCCATAATTTCCTTAATTTTACGTTATTTCATATATTCTGAGCATTCTCTTGATAGTGCCGAATGTTGCTGACCACAGTATAAACATTTAGTTCCTACAGAGCAGTCCTTATTACTATGCTTTTCACCACAGTTTTTACAGCGCTCCTTCCCATTACATTGTTGTATCATATGTCCATATCTGAAGCATTTCTCACACTGTATAACAGGATATATTTACGGTTCCACTTGAAAAATGCAACTATTAATAATGACTTCTTTTGGTAAAGAAGCTCCGATAAATGTTATACATACAAGAATGTGATATGTTGAAGAATGTGACACACCTACATAAAATGTTCAATAGTTCGTCAGTTTAGATAATATACTCATCCTAACAACAAGAATGTATTGCATGCTGTCTGGCCTGAGGAGATGAGACTATTCTTTGATGTAAATTTTTTTTAATAATAAAAAAAGGTTGATTAATGTGATTTAACATAAAAAGCTAGGTAATCTCAAGATGAATATCTTAAAACCAATTAAGAGTTGATATAAAAAAACTAACCTGGCCGCTAAAGATAGGGTTATCTCAACTATTATTTAAACTCTAATAAATATGAAGCAAAAGAAATTAAACGAAAAAATGAGGCCACCAACTCACAAAGCAAAATTCCTGTTTTCTACTTGTTATGTAAAATGAGTAAATAATAAATTTTAAAGAGATAGTAAATATCATAGTTCAAAGCTATTTGAGAATGCGATCTCAAAGAAAGTTCTTTTGAAATAATTATTTTCCGTGGCTTAAATTTCAGTACTCTCAAAATCAGCCTGATGATTGGTTGCCAAAACGTGTAGGTAAGACACACGTATGTTAGAAAAATTTATATCACTTCGATGAGAAATAAGACGTTCTTTTAAGAGGAATCAGATTTTATAATTTTAGATAGTTTTTATAATTTTCTCGTTGTTGTATTTTCTAATATCCCGTCTGATGGCTTTAGAGATTTATTTATTGATGCTGTTTATATCTTGTGAGTCAACATTTCCTTGACTTCTCAGCATTCTACGATCTTCCATTTTTTGTTTCGTTTCTTTACTAATTTTTTGTTCTTTTCCATGTTTAGGGCCAAATTTTTCCTGAGCTTGTGTTAATGTATCTACTATTTCTTCGTTTAGGTTATTTACGTCTTCTCTTGTTGTATTTCTGAGTAAGTTACTGGTGATATATTTTGAATAGTCAATTAACCGTTGGGCATCAAGGTTTGAATTTTTTACTTTTTATCATCTTCAGTTTTTCTTGCTTAATATTGATTTCTACAGTTGCTCAGACCATTCTATGATCGCTTGCAACCGAAAATTGATTTAAGACTGTAACATCTTTGACTATATGTTTTTTGTCAGTGATGATGAAGTCGATCTCATTTTTGTCTTACCATCGGGGCTCTTCCAAGTCCATCTTCTATGGATCTTCTTATAGAAGAAGCTATTCATTAAATATAGATTGTTCTAATAGAAATTTAAGAGTATTTCGCCCCTTTCATTTCTATCTGGCGTGCCAAAATTTCCGAGGGCATTTTCAGCTGGGTCAGTGCTTATTCCTATTTTGGCATTAAAGTCGCCACATATTACCGTAAAATGTTCTTGGTCTTCTGAAATAGCTGTGTACAAGTCATCATAGAACTGTTCTATTTCTTCGTCAGTGTGACTCGATGTTGGTGCGTAGACTTGAATGATCTTTATGGAGTAACGGGTGTTTAGTTGTAATTTTGCAAGTATAACTCTTGTGGAAACTGCTTTTACTGATATGATATTCTCAGCTAGTTTTTTATTAATAAAGAGCCAAATGCCTCCATTCCCATCGTTTTCTCCGACATGATAGAAAATGTGACCGGATTTTAAAGTGGTTAGGCTTTCTCCTTTCCTTCTGACCTCAGCGACTCCAACAATGTCCCAATTGATTTTATCAAGTTCAGATTCCATTTCTATGAATTTTTCTTCTGATAGCAGGGTTCTTGCATTGAAAGTTGCAATTTTTAAAAATATATATCTGTTAGATGGTTTTCTAAAATATGTCAGAATTTTGTCCCCCCCCCCCCAGAATCCGTGGGACTGACTGATAGTCTATCAGTGTGAAATTCTGAATTTTTCTTTCTACTCACCTGGGGTAAATCCGTTTTTGTATTCGTATCTGACATAATAAAGGGGTAATAGCAATTCAAACGTCACACTTGCTTTGCGTGTTGACGAGTTTTTAGTTCAGCCGCTCATTATGGGTACAGACGCTGTTGACAACTGCAAAATATGGGACAGACGCTATCGGTTTGATTTTATACTATCCCTAAAATCCAGGGATGCCACTTCCGCCATCCACGAAGGCACATTGGCACGGCGAAGATCTTCTTCTTCGCCGTGCCTACCGTTGTGGTCTTCACCTGTATCCCTAGGTAGGTGTCCATGTTATACCCCATAGAACTGGGTCCCGATCTGGACTTAGCCATCTATTCACTCCGGCCTACTGAAGTGATAGATGCCCACCCCCGCGACATGGACGCGTCAGATTGGAGTTACCCACGTGAGCGACAGAGAAGGTGACTCTGTGCTCCGTGAGCCCAGTTAATGGACATGTATGATTCCATGACCAATGGTTATGTACATACCTCTTAACAAAAGGGATATGACTATGCAACAGTTGCATATGACTATCCAATTATCCAGCATCGAGGTTAAAAATCTTTGAAGGTAGTATTTGTCATTAAAGACCAAATTATTAGTATCAATCACCATTTTCAGCATCTCGGAGAAGTTATCCCACGGTAAATTGCTATACAATTAAATGTAATTCCAATGATTTCTTAATGTTGAAAGAACGATCATTAATGGTAAGTTAGTAAATAAGGAGACAACATCGAAGCTAACAAAGATGTGCCCATCAAGAAGTTGAAAACTATTTATAAAAGAACCGAATCTAAAAGAGTCTCCAACATTAATCCATTATCAGTGTTATAAGCTATATTTAATATATTTAATAATAATTTAGCTAAGTTGCCATTAGGAAAATTGATAGAAGATACAATAGGCCTCATGCTAAGTTGGGGTTTATGATTTTTTGGATGAAAAGTAAAGTAGAGGTGAGTAGCCATTATAGGAATGTAAATATTTTTTTATAGATTCATCAATTACATCGGATCTCTTCATTTAAGTAATATGTTTATTGATTTTATTCGTAGTAGTGGAAGTTAAACTCCTGGTTAAAGGATTGTAATATATCTCATCGTCCACCAAAATTTGGTTAAGAAAAAGATATTGTTTCCATTCCATGCCATCAGTGGAGTTTCCTTTATTACTAACAAGAACAAATAAGTCAGGATGGTTTTTACGAAATATAGACGTTTCTATAAAAGTCAAGTCACCCACCGAAGGGGAAAAAAGTGGTTTATGGGTGAACTTTCGCAGAATATTGTTGCAATTTAAAGGAAGGTCAGTGAGATCAAGATCACTGCCAGGTGACCGGACATTATTAATATTAACAAGAACGTTGCAAATAGAGTAATACTTGAAAGAGTGGTGTAGTCCAAATTTGGGACTCAAAGCTCAAATCTTAATATTAGGCGGGAGGTCAACCTCAAAAAGATTTTTAAGTCGTTTATTGATTTTATCGACTGTGATTTTATCAAACGAGTTATGAGCTTAAACAGCTCAATTTGAGTTCAAGTTTAGACAAAGGACATCACTAATGAGAATTGAATCTAGAAATAAATGTAATCTAATACTGATCTAACACATTGACTGGAATGATCTGATCTAACTGATCTGTAATATTGAAAATCTGTTGTCCGATTTTTGAGATAATAAAATAAACAGTAGAGACGTTGATGTTTAATAAACGTGCTCTAACCAATGAATCTGAAATTTCCATTCGGTTTTCTCTTTTAATTTAAAGAACCTTACAATTCCTTCTAAAAAAGTAGGGCCTAATGCTGTTTTGTAAATATATATATATATATATATATATATATATATATATATATAGCAAAAAATACGACCATTGATTAAATTTAAAATATATTCAATGGTTGAATAGCAGAGGTTTTATCGGTCAATAATTGGCAAATAAAAGTCGTCAACTACTTACTTGATTTATTTGAATACGTTTCGCTTTTATTTTTAAAAGCATCATCAGTTCAAAAAACAATTTGTAGATTTTTTTAAGAATGTTATAAAAACTCTACGATAACTTAACATTAAAGATTACAAACTAAACAAGAGAAACGAAACAAAAAAAATTACAAGAAAAACAGTAAGAATACTATTGTTCATTTAATTTTAACCGATGGCTTCATTTGAATGCTGATTTAAGCTCTTTCAAGGATGAAACCACACAGTGTGGTTTAAAAAAACACCACACAGTGTGGTTTAAAAAAAAACTGGCTTTAAAAGTTTTCTTCACAGGTTACGCCCCCTACTACTTTTACTAAGAATTTTTTTCTCCTAAAGTTATAACATGAATAGTTTCTGATATATAGCCGAGAGATCTGCTTATTGGACCACCCGGTACATAATTAAAAATGTAGTATGAAATAAGTTTAACTGGAAGAAATAAAAGCTTTAATAAACTGTTATTATTGATTTTGTAAGCAACAAAAATATCGTTGCATTGGCTAATACTGGCTTTGTATTTTTTTATAGTCGAAAAACAATAAAACAATTCATTATTCCATTACCAGCGCTTTCTGGGGTCAAATAAACCATTCCTAGCGACACTTTATAGACGTTCATGAACCTATTGGCGACATAAAATCTGTTGTATAAACAATGAAAAAATATACAGAATGAATTCCGGTATATTTTAAAAATACAGGTAGATTTTCTGGTAGAGAAAATAAAACTTTTAAAGTTTACATGATTTAGCAGATATCATTACCTGTTCAACCCATAAATTCGTTGTCATGATTTGGTTCTTGAGATTCTGAAACAAAAAAAATCCTAAATCAACAATTTTCGTAAATTATTCAAATAAGTAACTAAATTATAGTTATAGTATATTAGTTTGGTTATGTTATTGTTTGTCCCAACTGTCACATGAAATTTTATTTATATTGAAGTTTTTTACCAATTGTGTCACTTTTTAGACTATTATAGTTAATATTTAATTAAAACTTTCTCGTCTGAAAAATATTTTATAGCCATTGTTAATAAGTGTTGGAAAATTTAAATTTAGCGCCTTTACATTTCCGGATATGTCCGCCATCAGAGGCCACTTTTTTGGTCTCCTTTTCGTAACGATTAGATTCCCTCTTTTATCTTTTTGCTCGATGATATTATGTCATCAATAAATTTATAAATAAATGCTAGTGAAAACGGCAATTTTGAGATTACGAGGTCTATTAAATGGTCTAGGTTAATTGTTGCTAAGATAGGGCTTATAGGACTGCCCATCGTTGTTCCAAATATTTGTTTATAGAATTTATCACAAAAACAAAAATATTTGATATTAAATAAAAATGTTATTAATGACAAAATGTCTTTTCTTGATAAATATGTGAATTGTTTTATTTAAGACCATTTTGCTTGTATGATTTCAATGATTAACTTTATTGGGATTTTAGTAAACAATGAAACTACATGTAATGAGATTAAAACATAGTTATCTGGTAGCTGATAACTATAAGTTGAGTTTCAAAACAAAAGATACATTTTCTTTTGTCAATGCTGTAAATGGGAGTGCTTTTTAAGGTATGCAAAAAATTATGAATCTAATGGTATTAACTAATTATAAATGTTTATTTAATTTTTTTTCATTTCAAAAACAAAAATGTCTACTTGATTCCTTATAATTAGTGTTAATTTTAAATTACATTACGTATACTTACAACATCGATAAGTTGCGATAACTTGAGTTTAATTTTGACGGTGAGAGCATCGGTGACATTGATGACTGGTCGTACCAACTTGTTGTAGTTGGAAAGCAGATCATCGTAAAGTCTTTTGGCATCTGGATTACCGGAACATCCTGAAACAAAGATTAAAAATTTAAATTTTTTTACTAATTATTTGGATTAACAATTATTATATTATTATTTTATATATTTTTTTAATCTGCAATACAATTTTTTATGTATCTCTAACACAATTTACGGTATAGATGCACTAATTCATTATGGTCCTAGTTTATTTATCTAGGTGCAGTAGATAAAGCGCCAATCCCTTCAAAATTATATTACCTTTATGGCACGGCAAGAAGAGCAAGATCGCCTTGATTTTTGCTCCCAAATCATAATCATGCATGCTGCAGTTTTAAAACTTTATATAAACCTTGTTAAATTATTAAGAGACATTGTGTAAGTTTTGATTATCTCCGTATATTTAACCAAAATTCTGCGTACAAAAACACATACGCAATAGAACAATAATCGGTTGTAATACATTATTTCAGACAAAATACAGCTCTTTCATACATTGTATGTTAACAAAGAAGGATCGAAAAATGAAAACCTTGTGTTTAAAGTGCAGATCGCTGCTGGTAATTATAGCCTACACCTAGCGTCAGCTCCTACAAAACAACTCCTGGCCCAACGGCCGAGGCACCATCAGTCACTCAGTCACCACCAGCCTGTTAGAGACAGTCGTTCCATCCAGTAGGAGTTGAGGCTGCTTCATCATCAATACTTTTGTGGTTCCTGTATGTCGTTGAGGACATTCTTTAACGACAATAGCAGTTGGTGCTATCATTTCCTTCTGGTAAAGTACAATACACTATATCTTGTTGTTGTTATAGATCAAGTACCTTTATTTTGTAATACTTACTTTTGCAATACCGTAGATGACGTAAGTACAGAACTTGAATAGATTGTCCAAAATTATATTACTATAATTAGAGACAGGACATATTCATATGCGCTAAAATTGTTCGAAATTTGCGTAAATATGTGCACATATATTTGCAAATATGTTTATAATTTTTATTTATAGATGAAATATTTTTGATACACACATAAATTATATAAATGATAAACAAATCAAAATGCATGTTTTGTTTTGTGTCAGATAATATGAACTTATATTTCGAAACTAATATTTCTGCATCTACCGATGTTATTAGTCCAAACTACTTCATAGTACTAATGAACTTGGGATATAAATTAACAGCGACACTGACAACACCATTTAAAACTGTAGGCATGTTTATTAACAGTAAATAACAATAATTATTTTAAAATACATCTTACATTTTTTTAACAATTTCACCAATATTTCCTTTTACTTTGTTTATTTCATTTTTTAATCTCTTAACTATTTCTGCAGATTCAGTAAGTGGCATTCCTGGCACCTCCAAACTTAAAATATTACCGCTTACGAATTGGCAGTTGGACTTCGGACTAAGAAGCTTTTTGTTTAAACCTCGTGACAATTTTTTATGGCAATGTCAGATTCTTCGTCAAAATCAATGGAGCAATTATTGGGCCCATATGTGTAATTACTGGTTCGGGTGGCAAAGGAACAGTTGGTACATTTGGAACAGTTGGTACAGATGAACATTTTTCCTTATACACTTATTATTATTACATATATTACATATATTACATACGATACTGGTTACATGAATTATATTTGTACTAGTTGACCCGGCCACGCTTTTCTGTGGCTTGGTTATTATACGAAATAATCGTGGTTTTTTCCCCACAGCCCAAAAAAAAGCGCTCTTTAATCCAGGAATTTATGTAATGTGACCTAGGTACTAAAGAGCAACCTCAGGAGCAATCTGCCAGTTCATTCAACAATAAATGTTTGGTTATTGTTTATTTACGAGCGTTTATAGGTGTAAAATACGCGTACGTTTTGGTTTTTTTTTTCTTTTTTTCCCAAAGTAAGTGTTCTAATGGGTAATTTCTGTATTGTGAAAGTACTCTAGAAGACTTTCAATTTGAGCCGGTATACGTTCAATTTAATTTATTTGTTATTGCAAAAATGACGAATAAAGGTCAGAATATATATTGCAAAATTGCTTTTTTATTATTTCGAATGTATGACGTTCAAGCCTATAAACTTACGAATCGAATGAGCTTTAGTAGGCCTAGATCGCTTAATTTGTTGCTGAGATACGTTAATTAGTTTATTCCATGATCTTCAACTTTTAATGCTCATAGGATTGCAAAAAAAAATGGCAGAGGGATAATTATTGTTTCATTCTTTTCCTAAAGCCGTAAATTTTGAGAATTTTTAACCGGTTAAAAACAATTATTTATGAAGTTGTAAAATTGCAGTTATAAACGCACGGCCTAAAATGTACTAGAATGTGCGAAAATTGTAATGGAGAGAGTTGCGAAATTTGTCATACTGCTGAATATAAACTATATGACGCAGAAAAAAAATGTGAAAATGGGATGGATGTTTTGGATGAATTTTTATATGATTCTTAGAGAATTGTACAACATACTAAAAAAAGAAAAATAAATAAAAACTAAACGTATTTCTGATTTTATAAATATTGAATCTCATTTTAAAACCATATAAATGAAGTGCAATTATTTTACTGTATATATATTTGTTTTACTAATTTATTTGTGGTCATGTGATAAACTAATTAACGTATCTCAGCTACAAATTAAGTGATCTAGGTCTACAATTACTAGTACTACTATTTTACAGGCTTGAAAATAAATATTACGTTTTTTAATTTTGATCTTTCGACATTTTTGCAATAACAAATAAATTAAATTGAACGGGTACCGGCCCAAATTGAAGGTCTTTTAGAACATTTTCATAATCTATACAGAAAATACTTACTTTAGGCAAAAAATGAAAAAAAGTAAAAAAATGCGTATTTGCACCTACAAACGCTCATAAATAAATAATAAACCAAAAGATTTTTGTTAAATAAACTGGGGGATTGCTCCTGAGGTTGCCCTTTATAGCTTATGCCATATTACATAAATTCCTGGATTACAGTGTAAAATCACCCTTTTTCCCCCATAGCCTGGGCTAGAATATGTCAATTTATTTAACAGTATTAAGTAAATATCATGAAATCATGAAATGTAATGAAAGATATTACAACCAGTTATGTGTTCAACAGTCTATTTCTTTGACAGTAGTGCATCCTATTTCTAAAGTCTGCCGTACTCGTTCAAATATGTCGGGGGAAATTGCCTCGACCCATTTGAACGTTGTTTGTTCAAATTGTTGTGTTGAAATGTTCTTCAGCAATTCGTTGTTTCAAAATGACAATATTGTCGGGTGCTTAAACTTTAGATTTTAAGTATCCCCACAGAAAAAATATAATGGTGTGAGGTCTGGTGACCGAGCTGGCCATTCTATAGAACCCCATCGTCCAATTTATCTACCACGATATTTCTCATCTAGGTAACCTAGATTTTCCAAAATACCTGCCCAAACACTTATTTTTTTTAATTGAGTATGTGTTTTACGAAAGACGTGAGGATTTGTGTCACTTTAACACCTCACATTGTGGGTGTTACCATTTCCATAGAGAGAAAAAGTACTTTCGTCACCAAAACAAGTTGTTTTTGTGTAATAGGCCTTAAGGTTAATTTTATTGGACATATTCTCACAGAATTCTAGTCTTCGGTCGGGGTCATGATCTGAAAATTGGTGCACAATTTTTAATTTGTATAAATAAAATTTGTGTTCAGCCAATATTCGCTGTACTGTCTTTTAATTGATTCCATAGATAGATGCAACAAGCTGTAGAAGAAGTTGGTTTCACTACCATTTCTTTAATTATGCCAATTTTTTTGTCATCACTAATTATTGGTCCACCAGATCGTTTGACACCTTGAACACTACCTGTTTATTAACGAGCTTTATCAACTTTATAAGGCAGCATTACCGTCAGACTTCATTAGACTATAAAGATTTGAATGGGCCGGACATGATAAGAATAGGAGAGCATAGGCTACCAAAAAGAGCACTGAATGCTAGAATGCAGGGAAAGAGACCGGTTGGCAAGCCATGATAGCGCTGGGAAGACACAGTAAATAGCAATGGACAAGCTCTTTAAGTAGTACGTATAGTAAGAAGATCATCCACATACAAAAAAGGGTTGAGGCAGAAAATAAAGAAAGTCAAGGTTTAATTTGGGCTGTAGTGCTGTAGAAGAAGAACAACCAATTAAACGAACCGTTGGAAGACACTTCGATATCCTATAAATCAAAAAATATTTAAAATATTTATACATACTGTATATAATTTAATATTAAAATAATTATATAACCAAGTCGCTAATAACATTTGAAGGATGCGAATATTTTCCTAATAAAAACAGTGCATTAGTTAATATAACAAACCAAAAATAATAAAATAATAGATTACCTACTCTCTGTTACAGATATACGCCTACATATTTGTTTTTCTCTATGTTTACGCCCGGAACATTTGCAAAGCGAAAATCTCAGAGCCAAACTAACCACGCTGGTACACCAGGCATAAATCACATTTTCAATGCACACCCTGACAGCGATACAGGAACTTAGGAGAGAAAAACGAGTAATATACTTGTATGATAAAACGTCAACCGGAATATGGTATATGTGTATGCACGTGAATGTCATGTTTTACATATTTATACGTATTATAATTGTAGCACAAAATTTTCTAGATGAATTTTTAACATATTTTTAATGTTTGTGATTACTACGTACCAAGATTCACCATGGCGTTGTTTGTTATTACTATATGTTATACTAATGTTATAATTTCAATAAAATCAACTCTATTTTTCTGTTCCATATAGAGCGTACCACTCAAATCAAATCTTTTAACGTTTTATTTAATTGCTACAAATGTATTTTATTAAAAAAATCAGAATCAATATTCTAAGAAAAAAGGCTGATAAGATAGTAGGATTATTCAACACCAACACCAATAACTATAATAATAACGTCTACTAGGGACAAAAACAGATAAACAAATAAACAGAACGAAAAAACCGCCAAGTACAGGGATCTGGAAATTCAAATACGAAGACAGTGGAAAATGGAAAGTACCCAGACAATACCTATTATTCTCTCTACTACTAGAGTCATTCCAAAGAACCTCCTAGAAAACATGAAAAACCTAGGTTTGAATGAACATCTCTACAAGACCATGCAGAAAGCTATACTGCTATCAACGTCCAGATGTCTACGAAAATTGTTGGGAGATACTCCAGCATATCAAGTCACCTAGGGCTCGATAACACAGAGTCCCACCAGAGCTTAATCCTTTTGATACCGTATGTATCTGGGATGAGTAAATTTTTCCCTTGGAGGGAGTGTGAGCCGTATGGCTAAATCAGAATGTCCACTAGTTCGGAAGTGGCAGAAATCATAGTATGAAAAATATATCTTAAATTAATCAACTATCAAAAAATAACCGATAATCCGATGTTTGGTATGGTCTATTCCTTTTTAGTCGTGTTTGTCAGTGATATAAAATTATCCTATTTTTGATAGAGCTGCAAAGCCCTTCGTAAATATACAACACCTGCAAAAGTAGTGGCTCATAAGAAAGTTTTAAGTATTAAGAAGCCCTCATTAAGGCTTATCCTCGAAAATTGTAACGGTAAAATTCAGAGAGATATCTATTTCAAAAATATCTTTCTCTACAAAAACAAAATCCATTCACGAGGAATATTCTAAACGTCATCTTGTACTAGAGATTAGCTTTATACCTACCTTATACAACCCCCTATTGTGTAAAGTCTTGGGTCTATACAATAAACGAGTGGGCGGCCTTCTATTCAGTGCGGTTTTGAAATAATGTTGAATAAAAACATTCATGAAATTAAAATGAAAGAATTTACGTCTATTAGTAGAAGTGCGATTTATAAAATTAGTACTTGAAGCATAAATCGCGGGAGGAATATGTGCATCAGTTTTCAAATATTTATTATTTACTATATAATTTCTAAATTGAACCACTTTCACTTCTTTAGTTAACAATGTATCTGTTTTGACAACTAAATAGGTAATTAGACAAAATAATTATTAATTTCAAAAGAGGAGTTTAAAGAATTAGAAAGAGGTTGCCCGGGCCCAGTTAAATGGTCAAGCTTATTCCAGTGGAAGCAATAAGGAGGATTATTTTTCGTTTTGGGAAAGCTGACATGCTCTCTCTAGCACTACAACCCATGAAACTGTGGTAAAAAACATGCTTTATTTATACGGTTGTGAAACACGACGATTAACAGAGACATATTAATATCGAAGAAAGATATCTCGTCGAACTTAATGCAATAAAGTATGAGAATAGAAGGTACAGTCATGAATGGCATACAACGAAAGCAGCTCAAATTGGTACAGGTCCAATAACTGAAAGACAGTAGACTCCTAAAACAAGTACCTGTATGAACACCTACCGTAATCCAGAAGAGAGGATTACCTTAGAAAACACGGATGGAAGGAATAAGAAACTTAGTGAGCTCGAAAGAACTTAAAGAACAATGACATTGAATTGAATTGAATTGAATGAAAAATGAACGTCGGAAGACATATATATATATATATATATATTATATATATATATATATATATATATATATATATATATATATATATATTGAAAGAGGTTACAACATAGACAATCAACAAAATCTACATCGACAACTACACAGTGAACACCCAACAATAATAGAAGTGTCAAATGCCGTCCTAAAACTCAAAGACAATAAAGCCACAGGAATCGATTAAATCTGTTGGAAAATATATAAAAAAAGGTGATGATCAAGTTTTTGCAGTAACCCATAAACTAATAGTACTTATATGGCAAAATGAATTTGTACCAGAAGAGTGGCTAAATGAAATAATATACGTTGCATAAAAAGGACGATTAACTGGATTGTAAGAACTATAGAGGCATTACTCTGTTAGCATCTTCATCTGTTAGCACCCTGCTTGGCAGGGTCACATATCAGATCAATTTACGGTTGCAAAAGGCTTGAGACAGGGAGATCCTTTATCCACTACATTATTCAACTTATTATTAGAAACTGTAATCAGAAAATGCAGCATGAAGATGGAAGAAACGATCATGAAAAATGAGCACCAGTGCTTGGCATTTGCTGATGATCTAACGATCCTAGCAAAAACCGAGTAAGAATTAAGAAGAGTTGTGAAGAAAATCATCGAAGAAGCACAGAAATTTGGATTGAAACTAAATGAAGACAAAACTAAATATATGATCATGGAAGGAACAGAAGGGAAAAAAGAAGACTTTAGTGTGAGGTCAGTAAGTGGTAAAAGCTATAGTTTTAAAAGGGTGGACAAATTTGAATACCTAGGTGTAGTTTTAGATGAAAATGGAAAAGAGAAATGGGAGCTCGTAGCCAGAATAGCAAAAGGGAATAAAAAATTAGGTGGTTTAAGGGCCCAACTGAACTCAAAATACGTTTCTAGACAAGGTAAACTCAGAATATATAAAACAGTAATTCGACCCACAGTAACATATGCCGGTGAGCCTGTACATTAAATAAGAAGGAAGAGGATACTCTGGAAAGATGGGAAAAGAAAATATTGAGATGCATATTCAGAGGACGGAAGGCAGAAGATGGTTGGGAGAGAAGAACCAACAATGAATTAATGGCTTTATACAAAGAACCTACTATTACCAAGTTCGTCAAGGCACAAAGAATCAGATGGTTGGGACATGTGGAAAGAATGGCAGCAAACAGAATTCCTAAATTAGTAATAACCAGAAAATTAATCGACCCCAAAAGAAGAGGTAGACCCAGAACGAGGTGGATTAGTAAAGCGGAGGAAGACCTTAAACACGTGAAGGTGAGGGAATGGAAAAAAAAGCACAAAATAGAAGCGAATGGAAAAATATTGTACACCACGTCCTTCAGAGTAGTTAAGAATGTTATATATACATATTTAAGTTAAAGTTTTGTTTAAAATAATTGTAATTAGTTAATATTAAAATTATGTTGTAAAAAAAATGCTCTAGGCCTTAACGGCCTGTTGTGCGTAAAAATAAATAAATAAATAATAGAGTGCAAAAATCAAAAGAATCGCGTTTTTTGCATTAATTGTTAATCATTAAAAAACGGCTCCGAACTTTACGCAGGAAACAGGTAGGTTTTCTTCTTCTAGGTCTACAATAACTAAAAAAGTTGTCAGCTACCTGGATTATTGAGTGTCACGAGAAAATCCTTATTAGCCTGGACTAATATGGCTGGACAAGCAAGTGAAGAAACAAACTTCATTATCATTCATCATATTATGTAAACTTTACTAACAAAAACGTTGAAAATAAATATTCCTATAAATATAAATAATCAAATTCCATATTCAAATACAGCAAAATATTTGGGTATTGTCCAATAAATATAAATAATCAAATTCCGTATTCAAATACTGCAAAATATTTGAGTATTACTCTAAGCTTTTATGTAAAGAAGAAAAGAAAATAATAATTCTGATTGAAATACAAAAAAATGTACTGGCTGATTGACCAAAATTCTACGCTGTTTCTACATAATAAATTATTATTATATAAGCAAATACTGAAACAATAGTATTATTATAAAAACAGTATAAACATTTAGAAGGAAAATGTTACAAATCAACAGAAAATATTTTATATTCATATAAAAATTTAATCAAATTATAGGTACTTATTATAGGTACTGCTTATTTATATAAAATTTCCTCAATCGGAACATAAACGTCTTCGTGAACTACCCATTTTAAAAACAATTAACACACTGGTTTGTCAAAAGTCGAAATAAACCCTAATAATGTTATTCAACATTATTTATGACCCACCTTCGAGAAGGTATTATACTTATTACCTAACCAACCTAACCGTGTCGGCGAGAATCCAGAAACTATCGACAAGGATAGCCTGTACTGGCAGAGAGAGAAAGTTACATTTAGCAAAATTTGAGACTTAAAAAAAAGTTTATACCAAATAGCTGCTTTGTGTTACACTTTATGTTAAAAATAAAAACAGATTCGGAAAGTGGGTCAAATTCTGTAGTGCCCTATTTCAAAAAAAAAAATTTTACGTTTATTTTAACCAAAAATATTTGAAAAAAAAATATTGTTTAAAAAATTTATTAATTTACAACCAAATAGTGCACTAGAACTTTTTAAGACCTTTCATATAAAAAAGAAACATCTCAATATCTGCCATAGTTTTTGCGTTGTTTGATATAAACTTTTACATTGGAACTTAGGTATGCCCAGAAACGCAAGGAACGGCCTTAATTAAATCAAATACTTAAAATAATGATTTTTAAATTAATTTTAAATAATAATCCTATTTGGTGTATGTTAGCTATTTTTTTAGAAACGAAACTTTTTTAAAACCTAAGCTCTTAATAACAAATATTGACGCCAGATCAAATAGCACAAGCTTGCTCCTAATCTTGATCTTCATTGAGATGGGCGTTCCATTTGATATAACCAAGATATGGTTAGCGTTCTGCAAAAAACAATATTTGATGCTTTACAAAGATTTCGAGAAACTGGTTCTTACTGTAAAAGACCTATACAGGGAATACCAAGGTCAACAAACGGCGTGGAATATAGGTTTCTTAGACTTCAAGTACTCCTGAAGCGGACCGTTACTGCTACAGTTTTGACTATGAACTAGATGTTTATGTTGCCATAGTTTCACCTGACACCGTTTGTTGGAGATTAAGCCAATAAAATTCATCATCCTATGTATGTGTTACAGGCTCTTTATTGGACGCAGCTTAACGAAGACAACGCTTGGAATTCTGTAGGGATCATGCAGATTGAGATATGAAAGATTCTAGAAACGTTTTGTTTACAGACGAATCTCGCCTGGAGTGAATGGCCACCAAAGAGTGTGGAGATAGCCTGGACTATGCCGTGGTCAATTTTACTTAACTCTTAGAGTGCAGTTTGGTGGTGGAGGTATAATTATATAAGGCGAAATTTTTTACAAAGCACATACAGATCTTGTTACGTTAGGGTCAGATGGCCTTAATGCTGATAGGTACAGTTGCGGTCACGGAATAGTTTACACCTTACTTTTTATATTGTAATACTGTAAAATTGCAGTGTCGTACGGATTTGATAAATGTCAAAGTCAAAAAATTTCAAAACGTCAATGCTTTCGCGAGTGTTCAACAATAAAATAAAAGTATATTAAACTCTTCCAAAATGGTTAGAATACATTTGAATTATGCGCAAAAAGCAAGAGCAATTGCCAAACTCGAAGAAGGTTGGTCACTAAGGCAAGTTGCTGCTGATTTGAACGTGAGTCATATGTGCATATGGAAGATTAAACAAAGATGGGATAATTTTCACTCTATAGCACGGTTGGGCGGTTCAGGAGGGCAGAAGATTTCCACAGATCAACAGGATGAGATGTTAGTAGATTATTTGAGAGAATCTCCTTTTGCCACAGCTCAAAAGGCAAGAGAAGAGGCAGCGTTTCCAGGCAGTATTCGCACTGCACGTCGAAGAATTAAAGCAAGTGGACTGCTAAATTGTGTAGCTGCACGGAAACCTTTTTTGACTGAGGATCACAAGAGGAGACGAGTTGAATTTTGTAATGAATTTATAAACCGCGATGAGAATTTTTGGTCTAGGGTTGTATTTTCCGATGAAAAAGTATTTCAGTCGTATAATAATGGTCGAATAAGAGTTTATAGGCCGAGAAATCATAGGTATGATGAACAGTATACGCATCATTTAAGAAATAGTGGAGGATTCTCTGTCAACGTATGGGGATGGATAAGTGCCGAAGGCCCGGGCGTTTGTTATCATGTAGAGGAGAAGTTAACAGGATTATATTACAAACATATTATTGAGCACACAATGTTGCCATCGGTGATCCAGAGATTCCCCAACAACGACTTTATCTTCCAACATGACAATTGCCCGGTGCATACGAGTAGAATTGTTCGAGAATGGCTAGAAGAAACTGATGTTAATGTTCTTCCGTGGCCTTCCCGTAGTGCAGACTTTAACCCCGTCGAAAATGTGTGGGCAGAGTTAACAAAGAAACTAAATGAAAGAAACCTTAGACCACGGAATAGAATTGAATTATGGGAAGCAATTGAGCAGGCATGGGAAGAGCTTGTTAACTATAACATGAGGGGATTGGTGCTATCTATGAACAGAAGACTGCAAAATTGTATTGACAAGAATGGGGCTTCCACCAAATATTAATTATTATTTATCATTGTTTATCGTTATTTAATATAAAATAGATTTAAAATAAAATGCATATTAAAAAAAAAGACTTCTTTATTTTCGTTATTAAGATCATAATCCATTTTATTCAAAAAACTGTTTTCTATATTTTTCATTTTGTAAAATATTTTGATATTTTAATTTTAATCTACCTATTCTAGCTAGTACACCACTGGCAACGTCACTTTGACGTAAAAGGTGCGTTTAAACGAAGTAAAAATTTAAAAAATGGGCTCCTAGATACGTGAACCTGTAAACTATTCCGTGACCGCAACTGTACATTAGGGAATATATGAAAGAACAAGTGTTACCTTATGGGTATTTTGCCGGTAAAAACGTTCTGCTACTGCAAAGGATAATACTCAGCCACACTTAGCAAGGATAACAATGCAATACTTTAAATATGATGGTATTTAGTTACCAGCCTGGCCTCCTAGAAGTCCAGACATTAATCCGATGGAGACTTGTGAAACAACTTTTTAGTAATTAGTAAAAATTATGATAATGTTAAAACTTTGGTGGCGCTAGAATAGAAGCTAATAAATGAGTGACAACAAATAGCGCAAAATAAGAATGTTGCATTAATCCAGTCTATGCCAGGAGGAGATACTTGATTTTCTTCTTCTTCTTCTTCTTCTTCTTCTTCGTCTAGCCATTCACGTCCACATCTGAACATAAGCCTCTTCAAGTCTTCCTTTCCATTGTTTTTTATTGTACGCTACTTGTAGCCAATTTTTCCCGGCAGTCCTTTTCAGATCATCTGTCCATCTCATAGGAGGTCTGCCTCTGGGTCTTTTGTGTTGGTATGGTCTCCAGGTTAAAATTGATCTGTGCCATTTGTTTAGATCGCTCCTAGCTACATGTCCAGCGTATTCCCATTTCAGCTTTAATGCTTTTTGCACCACATCGGTGACTTTGGTTTTCTGTCTTATCCATGTGTTTGTTTTCTTGTCCTTAAGTGATATACCTAGCATTGCTCTTTCCATCGCGTGTTGAGTGACTCTAAGTATATTCATATTCTTTTTTGTGATTGTCCATGTTTGTGCCGCATAAGTTAATATCGGAATAATGCATGCATCAAAAACTTTAGATCTAAGATGTAATTGAATTTGTTGATTTCTGAGTATATAGTTCAGTTTACCGAATGCTGCCCAAGCTAACTTTCTTCTTCTTTTTATTTCTTCAGTCTGAATTTCCCTATTTAGGATTATTTTTTGTCCCAAGTATATATATTCTTCAACTTTTTCTATAACTTTATCGTTTATTATTGTCACGGTGTCTTCGGAGTGCATGACTTTTGTTTTGTTTAAATTCATTTTCAGTCCTATTTTAGAAGATTCGGTATGAAGTTCTACAAGCATGGTTTGCATTTCTTGTAGGTCAGTAGCTATCAGGATTATGTCATCTGCAAATCGTAGATTACTGAGGTAGCGGCCATTGATGTTTATTCCCTTATATTTCCAATTTAGGTTTTTAAAAACGTCCTCCAAAACTAAGGTGAACAGTTTGGGTGATAAAGTATCTCCCTGTTTGACTCCCCTGTTTAATGGTACAGGGTTCGTGTGTTCATTTTCATTTAGGTAGTATGTAGCTGTAGCTTGGTTCATAGTTTCTTTTATTAAGTTAATATATCTGCTGTCTATTCTACAATTTTGCATTGCGTTTATTACGGCCGTGTGTTCTATGGTATCGAAAGCTTTTTCGTAGTCTACAAATGCAAGGAAAACTGGAAACTTGTATTCGTTACATTTTTCTATTAATATTTTTGTGGTTAACAGGTGATCGGAAGTTGAATAGCCTTTTCTAAAACCTGCCTGTTCATATGGTTGGTATTCGTCTAATTTCCTTGTTAGTCGAGTAGTTATGACTTTGGTGAGTATTTTAAACAGGTGTGACAATAGGCTGATGGGTCTGTAGTTTTCCAATTTTCGACTATCACCTTTCTTGTGCAATAAGATTACTTTAGAGTTGTTCCAGCTCTTAGGGACTTTGCCCTGATGTAAACAACTGTCCACAAGCTTAGTTACAATTGCAATTAGTTCCTTACCTCCTTCTAATATCATATCTGTGGTAATACTATCTTCTCCTGCAGCTTTATTTCTCTTCATGTTTTCCAATGCTGTAGTTACCTCTGAAATTGTTACTTTTGGCATTATTTCTGATCCAACATTTTTTATTAATTTCCGTGCTGGTCTCATCTCATCATCTTGTTGATGTGATCTGTAAAGTTCTGTGTAAAATTCTTCTATTCGTGTCAGTATGTTTTCTCTACTTGTGATTTCATTTTCGTCTTTTCCTATTAATGATATCATCTGACGTCGTCCTAGTGTCGGTCTGAGACATTTCATACTCTTATTTTTTTCAATAGTTGTTGTTATTAATTTTTCGTTTTCTTTTCTTTTTTGTTGTCTGATTCCTTTTCTAATCTGCCTATTAAGTTCTCTATATTCGTCGGTTCCCCTTTTGTTAGATTTATTTAAGATCTTCCTTCTTTCTATTTGTTGTAATATTTCTTTGTCTAATTCATTGTATGTTGTTTTCGGTTTTTTCAGTTGCAGAAGGCTTTTATTCACTGTTTCGGTAATAAGGTTATTCAAATCATCAATATCATTGGAGTTTATCTGCTGCATGCTAACTTGATTTAATGCATGCACTATCTTTTTATTAAATTCACTATTTTTGATTTCTTCAGATGTCCATTTGTATCTTTTTTCATGTATTCTTTTTCTTTCTAGTTTTTTGTTAATTACTAGTTTTGTTCTTATTAGTCTATGATCGCTTCATAGGTCAAACTGATTTAATACTGATACGTCTTCTACTAGGTTTCTATTCTTCGTTAAGATATAATCTATTTCATTCTTTGTCTTTTTATCGGGACTCATCCATGTCCATTTTCTGCTTGGTTTTTTATTGAAAAAGGAGTTCATTGAGTACATGTTATGTTCATTCATGAAATTGAGAAGCATTTCTCCTCTATCGTTTCTTTTCCCGTAGCCATAGTTACCAATTAAATGTTCATAATCTTCCTCTTTTTTGCCCAATTTAGCATTAAAATCTCCTAATAGTATTTCGTAATTTGCTTTATTTGTTTCTATAGCTGTTCTTATTTCATCATAAAATATTTCTACTTGATTTAAGTGTGAATATTAAAAAAATATATTTTATAATTGGAATTTGAAAATTACCTTTTTTTTATTGGAAATAACCCGCATCAAGCATAGAAGGTTATTACCGGTGGTACAATATAGACTATATAATATCCTATTATAATGATTAATATAAAGTATAAACTATAAAGTTTTTACAACGTTGATTATAATTTGGAATTTTTCTTGAAGTATTACTTATATTTGATTTTACAATTTGGTTTTCTTTAAAAACCTGATTTAGTCACAATCCGCACTACCTAAAGTGCACTTTATATCACTATGTAGTCCAGTAGCTTGTCTTTCCATTTGATATAATGGACTGTATATGATAATGTGGCTTACAGTTATATTGATGTTACAGGCGTAGCATATTCTAGGAAGTTCTTTCCGTAATATGTGTTCGTCTGTCAGTCCTATTCGGATACGATGTAGTACAACCTGGTCTCTTCGCTTTACTAAAATTGGTGTTTTTGTTAATAGATCTGTGATTGCTTGCCGCAATTTATTATTTGGTAAGAGATGCCATCTTCGTAACCATAGGGTCACAAGGTATTTTTAATCTGTTCTAAAATCAGATAAGTCGGATATATTTTCTAAATTCCTTGAATCGCACTTAAGGAATCTGTGAATATTACTGTCATGTCTTCAGGTTGATCAAGTGTTTGTTGTACTGGCTTGGATATCGCAAACAGCTCAGCAGAATATATTGAGTAGTCCTAAGGTAGTTGAAACTTAAGCACAAAATTCTCCGTGACAATGGCGGATCCTACTGTTTCCAATTCGGGTGTTTTTGATGCATAGGTATAAACTGGTTGACAGGATGAATATTTATTTTTAATATTGTAGAAGTATTGAAGAAAAGGAGATGAAGAAGTATAGTCCTTAGTATAAGTTGACAGATCTGTGTTACAATATGAAGTTTGTATAGTCCAATCAAGAGTATATTCAATATTGGTATGCCGAATACTTGCAAATGTGAAGTTGCTAATTTTTGCTAAATGATGATCGAATATTAGGATTTTGATTATAATTAGAATGGTAATGTGTGGAGAAAGCATAGGGGTAGGCTGGGTTGATTGGATTAGTTGATAGCTTGCTTGCGTATTGTAAACTAAGACGTAATCTTCTAATAAAATGTGGATTCATTTGCTTCGACATAAATACTTTCAAGTTAACTGTTTCTGTAGGCTCCTAGAGCTAGTCTTAGTGCGGTATTTTGTACAATATATATATTTTTTTAATTTTGATGTTGATGATGGTAAATTTATTCATAATCTAATTTACTGTGGGTTAAGGATTTGTAAATATTTAGTAGTTGTGTTGTGTCTGCGCCCCAGTTATTATTTTCTGGTACTTTAAAAATATTTATGATTCGTAAACATAATTTTGTAAGTAATTTAAACTTGATCATAGTGTTAATTTTATAGTCAATAACTACGTATAGGATTGCTTTAACAGAGTTTCGGATACTGTTCTCGATATCGTTAATTGCAACTAAAAATAGTGTTGCGCTTAGTGTAGATCCTTGGGGTATGCCACTTTCTTGTGTATAGTATTATGAAAGTTCCTGATTTAATTTAACTCGAAAATATCTGTCATCTAGAAAGTTTTTGACGAATGCTAGAAAATTTTCATCTGTACCCCAATGCTGTAATTTAACAATAACGACATAGTTCCGTATAGTATCATCAGCTTTAATTATATCAAAAAAGACAGTTATAACTTGTCGATTAGTTGCAAATGCCTCATTAACTGCCGATTCTAGCGAAACTAAATTGTCAATTGTGCTTCTATTTTTCCTAAAGCCGCTTTACACATTTTTATTTGTTATTGCATTAGTCAATATTTGCAATCTTTTTTTATTTTATGGTTTGTCATTAAACATAAAATAAGATTAATTTATTGAAATGGAAGTTTTTCTAATACTTTTTATATTACTTAAAATAAACTTAGTTTCGGTTACTTTTGCGGGCCAGTGTACAAAGTTATTTGGAAAAAATGTGGACAATAATATTTTCAGGCTTGGATAATACGCCGATCTTTTTCAGGGTGAATAATAACTACGTGTTAACGCAAACATACAATTTTTTAATAGCAACTCTATATATTTTCTCATATAAGTTGCTGTATGTGATACTTAAATCCATCTAAAGATACAAGTAAAGAAAATAATAATAAACTAAGAAGTTGTAGTCAATTTCTTAGTTTTTCGTTAATAAACTCTTTTACTGAATAATATGTTCTTTCAGATAGATAGGCTTTAATCATTTTACGGAAGTTAGGGAAATATGTTGTATATTTAAGTTGCAAGGAGAGATGCTGAACAAATCGATATGAAGGGGTAATTTGAAGTCATCGTCTATAAAAAAATCACAATATTTTACAGAATCAGCGAGACTGATCTGGTTGTTATTAAGAAGTAAGGGTTGAAGAGCTCCTTTATAGGATAATGCTACTCTCTTATCCACGTTAAAAAAGAGTTAATTAGAGTCAAACTAGGCTTGTATTTTAAGTAGATCGGAAATTAAAGTTTCATAAAGAGTTGCAATATTAAAATTTGTCCAGGTGATACTGGTATCATCAGCAAAAAAAATCCATCGATTTTTAAGCAAGTACCTAATATGATTTAGCCAGGAAAGCTGAGGCGAAAGCTAGGAAAGCCAGGGCGAAACATAGGTGGGAATGGAGACTAATTCTTGAACAGGCCAAGACCCACCCAGGGTTGTAGAGCCAAAGATGGTGATGACCTGATGTCATTTATTAAGATTGGGAAAAGTAGAGGACCCAATAATAAACCTTGTGGTAATCCACATACAATGCTTTTGGGACTAGAGTTAGTATTATTTGCTCTAATTGTTTTCTATTCCCCCAGTAAGATTAAAACCAATTTAAAGAAATATTTCAAATTCCGTAGAAATTTGTTTTTTTTTTATCAAAACGTTATTTCTTCTTCTTCTGGTTCCATGACCATTATCGATCGTTGGGTATTATGTTGGCTACCATACTCGCTATCGTGACTTTATTGACTTCTTTTTCTTAGGGTGCCCTATCCAATTAGTTGATATTGGCGACAATTCTGGCATACTTCTCTCGATCTTGTGTGGCTCTAAAAAGTGCATAGACATCGAGATGTGTCCAATCCCTTATGTTTTAAAGCCATGAGTATTTCTTTCTTCCGATACCTCGTTTTCCTTCTATCTTCCCTTCCATATTAAGCTTTAAGAACTGGTTTTTGGAATTTCGAAATATATGACCCAGATAAGCAGTTTTTCTTCTTTTTATTATTGGCAGCAATTCTCGTTCTCTGCCCATTCGATTTAATACTTCGACATTTGTTGTGTGATCTGTCTAGGGAATTTTAACTAGTCTTCTAAATACCCACATTTCAAAGGCCTCCAATCGGTTCACCACATTGGCCTTTATGGTCCTGGTTTCTACGCCATATAGCAGTATGGAGTAAATGTAATATTTTACAAAGCGATAAGTTGAGGCTGCTGTTGCATAGCAAGGTTCTCATATTAGTAAATGCTGTTCTGGCTTGCTCAATCCTGCTACATATCTCATATGTCATCTACATATGTCTGGACCTAGATCTTCAGTTATCCAACTACTGAGATATCTGAACTTGGGGACCTTTTGGATGTTCTTGTTGTTTACTATTATATTTAATTGTATATTTCGTGTCCTACTAATCCTGTTCTACTATTGACAGCAGCTCTAAATAACGATGTAGTTGATTTTTCATACCAATGCCTTAGATTTTTCATCCATAATGTTCTTCTACTAGGACCACGATTACCTTGGAGCTTTCCTTGAATGATCAGATGTAAAAGATCATATTTTTCAGAGTGTCTCATAATGTGACCGAAGTATTCCAGCTTGCGTTTCTTTATTATATTGACCAATTGTGTTTTTTGGTTTAGCCGTTTAAGGACCTCCTCATTTCTAACTCTGTAGACCCAACTTATTTTCAGTATACCCACATCTTAAAGGATGTCAATAGCCTGAGTAGAGTCCACGCTTCCACTCCATATAGCAAGACAGGAAAGATGTAGCAAGATGTCATTCGAACTCTTAGGCCAATGCTAAGATCGTCACTGCAAACTACGTTTCTTATTTTTACAAAGGCAGCTCGGGCTTGTTATATTCGGCTCTTAATTTCTGCGGTTGGATCCCAGCTCCCATTGATATTACTGCCGAGATACACGAGATTCTCTACTCTGTCCAGTGTGGCATCTCCGACTTTTATATTGTCTTCCTGTATATAATTTTCTTTGCTAAATATCATATATTTAGTTTTCTTAACCTTAAGAGTTAAGAGAACTGATCCATACTGATCCATGAGAGAAGATCCATACTAATCACAAGTCTGTTTTATTTTGTTCATTAGATTTTGAAATTCGGTTGTCTCCATTAAAGCTTCCTTAAATATTTCCTGCGTCATTCACATCATTAAAATCTTTGGCATAGTCACAAAAAATAGTGGCAGTATAAAGATTATTGTTTAGTGCTCGATCGACTGCATATAGAACACAAAATATAGCATTACTGGAATATTTTTTAATGTGCTTGGAGGAACCATACGATTCGAATATAGTGACCAAGGATAATTGGTAGAACAAGCAACAGCGTTTTTATTAATGTTCAAGTTACTGCATAGACTTGTTTTGCTTTTATTGGGTCGTCTAACAAATTCAGCAGGCTCTGAAAAATAATTTCGTGGAAAAATCAGGTAATATATAAATGCAAAGAATGTATAGATTAAGATTCTTCCTATAAACCAATAAAAACTTAAAAAATGCTTTATTCAAATACTCCAAATATAAATGCTGGCCTAACCCAGTTTGACATAATATTAATAGCCATGCACACCCAAGAAAGTTACTAGAAAAGTCACAAATACATCTCCTTTTTTGATTGATTATCTCAGCTTTGCGGTAATCCAGTTATCAGTATCGGACAATTTCACACGTCGATTCTAGCCTTACTTTGTTTGTTTATGTTTGAATAATTTATTTACTTCCAATATATATTTTTTTGTTTTTCTAATTACAATATAAAAATATTGGATTGTTATGAAGAAGTTGAAGAATTTTTATTCCGAAGAAAAAGTTTATAAGAATTTATTTATCACATTGCAGAAGAAAATAATTATTTATTTTATTTTATTTAAAATTTTATTTGAAGTGGGCATTTCACTCTAGAAAAAGAAGCCGTGTACTATCGGTCGTATATATATTTTAACTTTTTCATCGTATGTTGCAAGAATATGAGGTCGACCTCCAATATTTTTAGGTATCACATGTTACTGTTCAAGTCTGCTTATATTCCCTAATTGTTCTGTAAATAGTTGAATTCGCAAGACCTAAAATAACAATAATTATTGTGCAAAACTAACCTCTTGCCTGTTTTATTGTTGCTACGATGGCTGTTATTTTCATTCCAGGATTATTAATTTTTATTTATTTGTACATATTTATAATGCACTGTTTTTCATTTGATGATAAATGACCTAAATATACTCGGCGTTTTTAGGTGGACAAGCATAATTACCACTAGTAAGTACTTGGTATTGAATCCATACTGCTATCTTAACAACACTAATACGTCGCTAAATGGTTCTGAAAATAACTGTTTTTAATATAAATGCAAATAAAAATCTAAAATCTAAAGGAATAACGCAGAAAATACTAAAAGATAGATATAAATTTTGAATTCTAAAACTGCATAAATGTCATTAGTGTCAAAATGTCATAATTTAGTGGAGTAAACTTGCCTGCGGTTGGACCAATTACAAACAAGCATTACGGCGTAATAGATTTGAGTTACCCCTTCTGGTTAAAAAACAAACCATAGGATTAAAAGAGAACAAATATTGGTGATTACAAGATTACGAATTGGACAGACGATACTTACTCATTTATATTTTTATTCTCTAAATGTAATCCAACTATATGTGAAACATGTAATGTATAAGTTACCAGGAATTATTTTTTATTTGTATGCATTAGTTTTGCCAATTATCGTGGATAATATATCTATAGGAATATTTTTTAAAATTTAACTTTGTAATTCTATAGCCGCCGCTTATAACCATTATGGTGGATGCGGCTATACTTTCTAAATAAAAAAAAACACTTTGTTAGTCCCCAAATGTTCACGGCTTATTTATAAATGTCGTAATTCTTTTTTTTATGTTCGTTTCCTTGTTAGGTATCTTTTCTAGTGGTGTCGATATCAACATACGATTACGGGATAACAAAAATCCTTGGTACAGCTAAAAATACTGAAAAGCTATCTCGGAATAATTGAGATTGATTGTCTGTATCTCCGAGTCAGTGTGAAATGGAAAAATCACAAAAGAATCAGATTAAAATCTTAAAAACCGTTTTTGTTCCATCTGGATTTCAGCTGAAAGTGGCTGTAGAAAGGAAAAAATTGTTTTATACCTTTAGTTTAAATTAATGCATGAAGATATTTACTTGTGTAAGAATGTGAACGAACATTAATTATTATTTTTTTATTAATAATCCTTATAAGAGGATCCTTATGTCCAAGCGGCAGCTCCACAACGAAAAACAATATTCAACTTCAAGTATGTAGTACAAAATAGCCAATGAATCTCCATCAAACTGGAACAAAATTAAGCAAAACATAGGCATATGGTAGTCTTGTACTAAGACACATTATTTTAAACCTTTTTTTTTTTTATTTTTTGGGAATTAATAGCAGACAAACCATATTAAAACATAGAGTCATAAGGAAAAATATGAAAGTAAAGTATTGGGTGGTCTAAACAGAAAAAGACATACCGGTCTTCTTTTCTTTCTTATTTTTTCCGCGAATTCATATTTATAATTTACAATACAGTTGTATAGGAGTAGTCCTTTGGATTTATATTATTCTTATGAAAATTGACCTACTGGAATAATTTAAAAACAAAACTATTTTAAGAGTTAATAAAAACAGAAACTATGACTGATTATAAAATTATACACAACTTCAAAGAAAAACGGGTTGTTTACGCTTTCAGTGAAAATTAAACAAACGCTTCATAATTTAAAGCGAAATAAATTCACTAGTGTCTATGTTTTTAATGCAAAATTTTATTGATCGTTATAATGGTGTCTACATCTATCTATCGTCCGTCAGCAAATTCAAACAAATACCACTTTTATTCCAGACAAATTAAGATTTTTTTATCTCCAAAAATGAGATGTTTTAATCATAAATACTTTATATAAAATGTGTAGAATAATTTTGCATTCGGTTTCACCAATTAACTTGCTTTTTTGTGCTTAAAAGTATAAAAAAAGTTTAATTTATATTAGCTAAAGAGCTATTAATGTTAAGGGATTTCATCGAATGTGTAAACAAAAAGAATAATCAAAGAGAGGAAAATGCAATACATATATGTCATGTGTTGAGAGGTGAAAAATACGAATTCCTTCAAGTTATACTGGAAAGAAAAGTACAGGGCAAAAGATCAGTAGGAAGACGCCAGAACTCATGGCTGAAAGACATGGCGAATATTTCGCGCAGCAGTTTTCAAAACCATAATTGCCATTTGGATCGCCAACCTTCGAAAGGAGACGGCGTCATGAGATGAAGAAGACTTAATATTTAGCGTCTAATAAGTTTACCTGCACTAATATGGTATCGTTTACTTTAAGTTCTAAAATGACTAATTTACAATGAGAAATGCGATTGTTATCATAGCAATACATTGATTGCATCATAGTAACACAAGAAACACGTTTAACTGGAAACAACATTAAAAGATTAGTTCAAACAAGTTTTATACAAGTACAGGCGATAATAGGAAATTTTAAGTGGGCTTGCTGGTACATGAAGACGTGGAGCAGGTTAAACGATTCGTAGCAAAATCTGACAAAATGTGTGCAATTAGAATTAAAGGAAAATTAAATAAGGAATTAAATAAAAACATGAATCGCTGATAAATATACACTCTGGAAAAGAAGAAAAGAAAAAGAAGTGAAAAATGAATTTTATGAAAAATTGTCTCAAGAACTGCCCATACAAAATATTAAAATTATTATAGGCGACGCCAATACAAAGGTCGGCAGAGAAGATATTAAAAACATAACAAGGGGTGAAAGTTAATATATAAATACAAATGGTAATGTAACAATAAAACACTGAAAAATTTGTTTTCAAACTTCCACAAAAATTTATTTTAACTCTTATCACTACAGCTGTTTCGGCTGATTGCCTTTCTCAAGTGATCCATTTTTGGCATGCGTTTACACTTTATAGTCTCTAATGAAATAATTTGAGGAGGGGAGAACTGTGTGTCTCAAGTTGGTCATTCAGAATTATATCTGTGTTTTTTAATTTGTTGATTTCCATAGATTCTAACAAGGATACCTTAAGGCCTTTATTTTGAATGTGAAGAATTTTAAATTCGTCGATAAAAGAATGATTGTGATCTAGACGGTGAAGTGCGTATGTAGAATCTGTTTTTCTATTATTAAAAGCCCTTTTATGTTTTGCTATTCGTTTGTTAAAGTTTCTACCAGTTTGACCGATGTAGTTTTTGGGCAGTCGCCACATTTAAATTTGTACACACCACTGTGTAAGTGTTTTTTATTTTGCCTCTTGTTTGTTTTTGATATATTTGCCTGGGTTGTTATTTGTTCGGAAAGCTGGTGTTATTCCTTTATTTTTTATGTGTTTGACTATTTTTGTTGTAATTTTGCCTGTATATGTAATCGAACAGAAGGTACTGGGTTTTTTCTCTGGTGGTGGAAATACTAATTTCAGGGTTTTCTTGTGTAGTTTTTGATTTAACATTCTATTGTTTGTTTATTGTATCCGTTGTTTACTGCTATTTGCTTAATTATATTTAATTCTGTCTGAAAGTTGTATTTTGACATCGTAATTTCTGTTAATCTATGTAACATACTATGGATTGCTGCCAGTTTTTTTATGTTGGATGGGATGATGAATTGTGTATAGTCGTGTCAGTATGGGCAGGTTTGTGAAATATGGAGAAGTTATGTTTGTTTTTAAATCTGATAATTTTTAAATCTAAAAAATTTATAGATTGATTTTGTTCTGTTTCTATTGTAAATTCAACATGACTACGAAGTGAATTAATATACGATAAAAATTGGTCGATTTGCCTCCACACATACACCAAACAAGATAGTGCCACTATGAGAAACACACAAAAATAGTTAATTAAAGTTTAAATTAAAAATAACAAACACTATAAAGGAAGCAACGTCGAAAAACATAAACAAGAATGAAAAGATTTAGAAAAAATCACTGGTTCGATGACAAATCTAGAAGAGAGTTAAAAAAAAGATCACATTTTAGATTAAAAAGTATGCGATCGCAAAAACAACACGATCTAGAAAGGTATGCTGAACAATGAAAAAAGTAAACAAAATCCCAAGGGCGCGAAAAAGAAAGTATCTGGATGATAAAGTAAAAGATATTCAAGAAAATTACAAGAAATTTAAATAAGAAATTTTTACAGAGGTTAAATATATTAAAACTGTTTATGAGGGAATAACAATGAATGTAAAAGATAAGGAAGTAAACTTGATAGTGGACGAAGACCAAATATGTGAAACGTGGAAAGAATATTTCGAAGGGATGCTAAACGACAGAGTGAATACTTAAAAAAATTATAATGTTTGTAAACCTCAAATAGTAATAATAAAAGAATTACCAAAGCCCAGAAGAGAAGAAATTGGAGGAATAATAAAAGATATAAAAAATCAAAAAAGCCTCGGGGAGAGCGGCATTGTGGCAGAGAACGAACTTAAAATATGGAAAAGAGGCATTAATAAATCAACTTGGTGAGCTAATCCTAGAAGTGTGGAATGCCGAAGATTTGCCTCAAAAATGGAACAAGACAATTATAATTACTATACACAAAAAGAGAGAGAGAAGTAAATACGCAAACTATAGAGGAATATCCTTGTTAGAGGTAAAATATAAAGTGCTCGGCATACTAATTAAAAAAATATTAGAAATATATGGAGAGAAGCATCTATGAAAATACCAGGGAAGATTTCTTAAAGGAAGATCAACAATCGATCAAATTTTTATGCTAAAATAAATCCTGATAAATTGCTATGAGTACAACATTACAGCACAATTACTTTTTATTGATTACAAAGCCACCTACAATACAATAGACAGAATCAAATTAATAGAAACGCTAACAGAATTTCAAGTGCCAGAAAAAATAGTAAGATTGGTAAAAATAACAATTAGACAAACCATTTGTGCTGTGAAATGCAATGGTACAGTCTCAGGAGAATTCGAAGTGAAAAAAGGTGTTCGCCAAGGAAACTAAGAAGAAGAAGACGATGACAAAGAAGATGATCTTTATTTTCTTTCTTATTTTGGAACAGAAAAGTATTTTTCTTAGTATTTTTTTTGGTCATCGCTCAGCATTTATCTTGATTCTTCTTCTTCTTCTTATAGTGCCGTGAACCTATAGTGCGTTGTTGAATTATCTTAATGCCAAACGTCTGTCTTTTGCGGCATTCAAAAGATCGCCAGTGTTATTTATGACTGTCCAGTTCTTTATGTTCCGTAGCCACGACATTTTTTTGCGACCTACTCCTCTCTTGCTTTCAATCTTTCCCTGGATGATTAATTGAGGGATTGCGTATTATTTTCCTCTCAGAATATGGCCGAGGTAGGTATCCAAATTTTCGTACCTTGATCAAATTGACTAGTTCTTTCTTAGTATTTGCCTTTCTTAAAACTTCCTCGTTTTTTACCCTATCTGTCTATGGTATGTAGAACATTCTTCGCAACGTCTACATTTCAAAGGCCTCCAACTTATTAACGGAAGGTACTTTTAACGTCCATATTTCCATGCCGTATAACAATATGGACCATACATAGCAATTAACCATCCTGTAGCGAAGATTGAAGCAAAGATTACGGTTACATAGTAACGGTTTAAATTTGATAAAACTTGTCTTGCTTGCTTGATTACATGTCCAATTCATTAAAATTGTTAACCTTGGATTCTTTGAAAATTATTTTATAAGAAAAATACACTCAAAAACAGTATCTTAGATATCGGAAATATGTACTTAGTACTAATTTATCGCAAAATTTAGAAATACTTAAGGCTCCATTTACTAGCAATTTATTTAGCAATATTTTTTTGCTATGTAGAGGTGAATAGTACTAGAATAATAATTAGGGACAAAAAAATAAACTAGACAAATAATTTACTGCTTCTTAATAGTTTTTAATTTTCACATACTTTAAAATCGTATTGCATTTTAAGATCTTTGAATTGTGTATCAGAATCACCTTTCTATGAGTGTAGAATGATTCTGATGTCAACGACTAAATCTCGAATCTCGTAGACTCCCGTTGAAATTCAATAAAGCGCAACGTACTTGCTTGACATATTTGTTTTAAAATCCCCTCAGAACCGATTTCCATACGTCAATGGTTCGATGTTGATATTCCCGTTGAAACATGTATGACGACACCCAAAACGGGATGTGCCCACCTCATAGCTTCAGCGTCTGTTTCTCACTAGATCTCTTGGGCATTTTGACATTCCCTTAAATTGAAAACGTTTTCAGACCTGTAATGGGTTTCGATCGGAAAATTTCTCTGGCTGAAGTGTGATCTTTACAGAGGCGGTTTTAGCGGTAGAGAGACAAAACGGTATAAAGAAAATAGTTTTTAATTTAGTTACGAGTATTATTTTTATAGAATAGTTGTCACGTTTTTCATATCAAATATTATTACTTGTCCATCCAGAATGTTTTTCTTAAATATAAAAGAAAAACAATGCAGATGTATTAGTAATACTAAGAACCTTGTTGGTTTAAAAATGACCATGAAAATGGTAGCATATTTTCTTAAACTTTACTATTTATAATGTATAATAGAATATTAATACAGGGTAGTGAATTTTCAAATGCATCATAAGTTGTAGCATTTTCATTTGACCCCGTATATAATAAAACACCGAATAAGATTCTTGATCTTTTTGGGAGCAGGTCAATACATTCTGGGCCAAAATTAACCGGCCACCTTAAAAATGGGTAATTTTTGATTTCTTGTACCTCCTAAACCTATTGTCCGATTTAAATGATTTTTTTAATATGGTATAGCCTTGTTCCTTGACAATATCTTTATAATAAAATCATGAATGTGTTGCTTGTGTGAGTCCATTTCAAATAGGTAAAGAAATAATAAATAAGACTTACTCACAAACAATTTAATTTAACTATCAGACGACCGGTTTCGCTTTCTACAATATGCAAAGCATCCTCAGGTCTCGATAAAAAGTGAAACAAATGATGCCGGTACTCTATTAATTGATGGGTGGTAGAACGTGGTTGAAACTACTGTATATTGTTGAATGGAGAACACAATTCTATTATTGCAGTTGCTTGACAGTAAACGGGAAGTTCTTGAGAAGATAGATTTGATCCAATGAAGAAGAGGTATGTGTGTGATTGTTTGTTAAATGAAAGTGATGTAATATACCATTGTGTTATTAAAAGCTATTTATACTTATTCGAGAGATATATTTTTGAAATGTGTGTTATTTATTGAGTAATTGTTTTAAGAAGGTGACAGTTTTATGACAATGAATAAGTTTAGATGTAAAAATTGTATGGTTTTAATAATTTTAATTTTAATTTATTTTTTAATAATTTAATATAAGTTTTCAGAGTGACAGAATGTTTATGCGAAATAATCTAATACCACAGAATAATAAACAATCAGAATGCCCACTCTCAGATGCCGCCTTTGTAGTTTTTCAGCACGCGCGCCATGTTTTAGAAGGAAACACATAACACAGACATATGATTTGTGAGGTTATGTAATTGTTTATATTTATGTTTAATTATATTATATTTATGTTATTATATTTAACAATGTTAATATAATTGTATAGTATGCCTATAATTGCCGTAAGTCAATAAAACCGGGTTAATTTTTCTGTGCACACCACAGAAACAACACTGGTTCCCTCTAAAACATGGCGGAACGTCTGCGCGAAGAAGATGCGCTTACTTAATTTTCCATGGAGAGTGGGCATTCTGATTGTTTAATATTCTGTGCTAATACCCAAAACTGCCGTGAGTCGAGTACAGCAGATTCTGCTTTGAGTTATGTGTCACCCACTCTTCTAACAAACCATAGTTTTAGAAGGTTTAATGTAAAAATTGTTGATAAAAATAGAATTCTGTTTTGTTAGAAGGTTAAACTTACTGTAAGGTTTGTTGATAAATTTGAATATTTTTGTTTGTAATAACTGTTTATAAAAAATAAAAATAAAATATGTAATATTTTTCTTTAAATCGGGAGCTTAAAATTATTTCTTTTAAACAAATTTTTACCCTTTAAAATTTTTTGGAAAGAAAAACCGTCTTTCCAAACAAGAATATTTTTTTAAACGGCATCCATTTTTTTTTTTGATTTCTTTTTTGTAGTTAGTATCTCTCAGTCCCCCAAATAAAGGAATCCTTATCCACGACTCAGCTTTTTAACCAAAACACAAGTAGCCATTCGCAAACAGTTTAATTTATTTGCTTAACCTATCCCTACGCCCAGTTATTGTTCAGTAACCCCTTTAAACTCCTCTATAAACAAATTAATAATTATTACAAAGTAAGACAATGGATAATTTTCAATGGTTGCTGTTGCTAAAATTTATTAAAAAACAGGCTGGCCTCGGTTCATGCATACTAGCGGTTCTAGGTAACACACAGTTTTAGCATTCAATACTAGGGCACAAGTATTAAACGTACCAAAGATTATTTAAAAATCAAGAAAATATAATATATATGCTTCATTGATTATAAAAAGGCCTTTGATTTGGTAAGATAGACGAAATGGTGGCAGATGCTCATCGAAATAGGAGTGCCATAACACCATCGGTTTTCCCTAAAGGAGTAAACCAAGACTGCATACAGAGTACTATCATATTTATGGGGAATACATGGATATTGGATGGAATGGCGGTGTCATCATGGGCGTAAGAAAAATATTTAATTTACCACATGCATGACACTACCATTCTCACCAACTCAACAATAAAATTGTGTCAACTACTGAGATATTATAACACATCTCTGAAGGCGTTGGTACGACTAATGTCGAACATTGGAGGGCCAGGTAGCACCAAAAGATGAGTGTTAACTGGAGTTTTCCAGTCGAAAAGTGTCCAGTGTGATCAAAGTGCTTGTTAAATTGTAAGAGTGTGATAGAAATACTCTCACTCAAAAATTATAAACAATCAAACAAAAACATTTTATGTGGCAGAAAATATCTAACAGTTGGTGTACTAGTACAATGATTCTAATACGTAAAAAGGCTGATAAAATATTAACTACAATAAACAAGAAATAAACTTGATGACTATCAAAATAAATTAGAGGATAAACAGTCCGGCGGGCACGCCATCGCTCCTGTATGCCGCTTTTTTACTAATTTCATATTTCTGTAAAGAATTATTAATTACATTCGCTAAATAATAATTACAATCTAATCATAATCTGCTCTGTGCTGGATTCAAACTAAAATTAAAATTTTGATTTTAAGGATTTTAAGATCTAAGCATGGAACTAAAAAACAGCTAGACAGATCTAAACAAGAAAATATCGGACAAAATATAGATATAATGAATTTCGCTATGGTTACCATAGCAAACGAAGTTTTAAAATCAGAAAAAGAGCCAGTAAAGAAAAAGAATTGGATGACCGATAACATACTAGACATAATTCGGCAAAAAAGAAATTGTAAAAATAAAGATGAGACTCGATATAGAGAAATATATCGACAAATAAGATACGAGGTTAAGCGAGCAAAAGAGGACTGGATAGAACAGAGATGTCGTGAGATGGAAGAATTACAAAGAAAACATGACGAGTTTAATATACACAAAAAACTTAAAGAACACTCAGAGTAAAGGAACTCCTCACTGTATGAGAAACTCCAAAGGTAAAATTTTTCTCGACTTAAACGAAAAAAAGGAAGATCGGACCAACTACATAAAAGAGCTTTTTCTGGACACAAGGCCACCACTTAACGCCACTAAGTATACGAATACTGGTCCTAGTATTTTAAAAGCAGAAGTAGAGCAAGCCAGCAAACAAAGTAAAAATGGGAAATCTTCAGGTCTTGACCAAATACCACCAGACTGGTTCAAACTTCTAGACAACGACAATGTCTCAGAACTAACAAACATTTATAACCACATATATGAAATTGGAACACTGCCACAAATATGGTTGGAGTCATGGAGTCACATTTATGCCACTTCCAAAAAAACCATATACATAATCATGTAAAGACTTTAGATTAATTAGTCTCATGAGTCACTCTCTCAAGCTACTTCTTAGGATAATTCTCAATTGAATCAAGCAGAAATGTGAAGACACAATGGGAAATAAACAATTCGGTTTCAGAGAAGGATTGGGAACAAGGGAAGCTTTGTTCTCAATGCTAATACTACTTCAACGATCATGGAAAGTACAGAAACCAATTTACATCTGTTTTATAGATTTTGAAAAGGCGTTTAATAGGGTTTAACATGGTAGGCTGTTTGAATATCTAGAACTAATTGGAGTAGATGATAAAGATCTGAGACTTTTAAAATATCTATATTGGAATTAAGAAGCATCTATTCTGGTAGACGGCAAAGAAACAGACAAAATTTGTATTCAAAGAAGTGTTAGGCAGGGTTGTGTGTTGTCCCCATCTTTGTTTAACGTTTACTCAGAAATAATTTTTAACAAAGCCTTGGAAGGGCAATGTGGAGTTCGAATCGGGGAAGAAACTATTAAAAACATCAGATATGCAGATAACACCGCAATCGTGACTGAAAGTATCGAAGATCTTCAATTCCTTATAGATCGGGTCACTAGAGAATGCTCTAATAACGGAATAAGTATAAATACAACAAAGACAAAGTTACTTGTGCTTAGTAAAGAAGACCTTGGCGCTATACAACTAATTATATATTTAAATACAAAAAATAGAAGAGACATGTAAACCTTAGTAATAAGTTTTGACATAACGAAAGAAAATCAAATTTAATAATGTCATTAGAGAGATATCGCAACGTCAAACGTTAATACCGTATTGAGACGTAAATAACGGAAAACGGTCTATTGAAACACAGGTATCAAGAGAGTTATCGCAAGTTGTTCTGGGCGGGTATGATAAGACAACGTTATTATGACAACCGACGTTTGGCATATGTTTGGCATTAAATGTAACCTAGAAATTAATGTTAGCCTTAGCCATACTCAAATATAGACTTCTACTTGTACTTAACTGTTTTTTTTTATTGAATAATGGATTTGGAAATTGATGCAGCAATAATAGCTGGTGCTGATGATAACGAAATTGAAGACTTCACGTGCAATTAAACAATGTGCAATTTAATTACAATTAAAGTACAAGTAGACGTGCACTTTAATTTTAATGATTTAACCAATAGTCAATGTATAGATTTTTTTCGGTTTAGCTTCGATGAAATTAGATTATTGGTTAATTTGTTAAGAATTCCAAATGAAATTCGAACTGCCAATAGGAATAAAGTAACAGGTAAACAAAGTATACCAAACGTAGTTGTATCAAATGATTTAAAGTTTATTATTTTTAGGTTTAACTGCTCTCTGTATCCTCTTAAGAAGGTTAATTTACCCGAATCGCCTGAAAGATATACAAATTTTATTTGGTCTATCCCCGCAGTCTTTATCCCATATAATAAATTATATGATAGATTTTATTATAAACACATGGGGCCACCTTTTAAATGATTTAGGAAACCATGCTTGGCTTAATATTGAAAAAATGGAGTATTATTACCAGTTGATGTTATTGCACAATTTTAAATTTATTCCATAATTTTGGTAACTTAAAGATAGTGTCTTAACTTGTTTTGTCAAAAATGTGATGTTTATTGACATTTTAATTTCCACTTTGGAAATCATTCTCCAAATACAAACATTAGTAAATTGTAACTTCAATTTAAAAGTGTGATCTGTATTAGTGTTAAATATTAGTATTTGCTTATTATTTAAATACTGTATTTTAGGCAGTAAGAAATAATGGTGGAGGTTTACCAAACTGTTGGGGATTTATCGATGGTACTATTCGACCAATATGCCGCCCATCAGTAGACCAACAGAATTATTATTCTGGACATAAACGAGTGCATTGTGTTAAATATCAATCCATTATATGTCCAGATGGAATAATAGTGAGTCTGCTAGGAGCATACCCTGGTCGACGCCATGATGCAGGTATATTTCGGGAAAGTGGAATATACAATCAATTACAAGCAGCAGCTGTTTATGGAAACCAACGGTTTGTTATATTTGGTGATCAGGCCTATGGTATTAGGGAGCTTCTTATGTGCCCTTATGGAGCTAGACCAAATCTACTACCCCATGAACAGCAATTTAATGCATCGATGAAAGTATTAAGAACATCTGTCGAGTGGGGTTTTCAAAAAGTAGCTGCATTATTTGCATTTGTTGACTACAAAAAAAATTTAAAACTTTTGCTACAAGATGTAGAAAGTATATATAAGGTAGCAGTTCTATTTACAAATATTCATACTTGTTTGTATGGTAGTGAAACGGGAGATTTTTTTAATACAGTGTCACCCACTGTAGAAGAATATTTAGGAATTTAAGAAAAAATAAACATAACAAAAATTGAATTAGTTTTATTTCTAATAAAATTTACCTATTTAAATATTTCAACCTTAATAAACAATGAAATGGTAGAAAAAAATTAAAAACCAGATATTAACAAAATAAATAATTTACATAATCCAAATAATGTAAATACATTACAATGTAAAAAAACAGCACTTTCAGAAAAAATACATAGAATTAAATATACAATATATCAGTATTGCCATGATAAAACATTTATTTACAGATTTACCATTTTTACAAGTATGTAACAAAAATTTTTTTTTTTTTTTATTAAATTTGCAAATTTACAATCTGCTATTACAAGCTATTAGTAAATGTGATTATTGCAAATACATGAGAGGAGAAATTATCCATTGATAACACTCCCAATACCAACACTAACAAATTAAATTAATGTATGATTATAATTTAAAACTAAAATTGAGATGAAAAGTAAAATTAAAATTGAAATTAGTGAATAAAGTCTGTTGGCCACTGTCTCTTCAATCTTCGTCTGACTTCTGGTTGGAGGTGTAGTTGTCTTGCTTCCTCGTTGGGGTGGGTTGGCAGATGTTCTAAATAATTTCTTGTTAGTCTGCTGATTTCGTCTTCAACGAACGGTATACCAGAGTCATCATGCAGAGTTTTGTTACTAACGTACCACGGTGCGTTGAAAATCATTCTGAGTATTTTGGATTGGATTCTCTGAATGATTTTGGTATTAGAAGGCTTTGCACAGCCCCATAGTTGCACTCCATATGTCCATATAGGCTTTATTATGCACTTATACAATAGAAGTTTATTATCTGTTGATAACTGTGATTTTCGGCCTATTAGCCAATTCATTTGACGTATTTTCATGTTGATTTGGTTCTTTTTGGCCAAGATGTGTGCTTTCCAAGTGAGTTTTTGATCAAGTGTCATTCCCAGGTATTTGACTTCTGTTTTTACTGGTAGTAGTATATTGTTCAGTCTGATTCTCGGACATATGATGTTCCTATTGGTGAATGTAATTTGATTAGACTTATTATGGTTAACTTTGATTTTCCATCTATTCATCCAGTCTTGTACTAGGTTCAGGTGTATTTGAAGGTTTCCTGATGCTACTTGGGGGTCATCATCGATGGATATTATGGCGGTGTCATCTGCGAACATGGCTACTGTGGTCGTATTTGTTGTTGGGATATCAGCAGTGTATATGAGGTACAGGAGGGGACCCAGGACACTTCCTTGAGGGACACCGGATTTTATGGGATAGTAATGAGAGGTTTCTGTAAGGAATTTGACTTGAAAGTAACGTTCTGTGAGGTATGATTTTAAAAGAAGATAGTGAGGGGTGGGAAAGGATGACTTAAGTTTATATAGGAGGCCGTCATGCCAAACACGGTCGAAGGCTTGTTCTATATCCAGGAAGGCAGCAGTGCAAATTTTTTTCTCTTCGAGGCATACATTAATGTTTTTTACAATTCTATGGCACTGTTGTAGAGTTGAATGGGCTTCGCGGAAACCAAACTGGTGGTTTGGGATCACTGAATTAATTTCGATGTCTTCTGAGATTCTTTGGAGCAGAAGTCTTTCAAAGATTTTTGACATTATTGGAAGTAAGCTGATTGGTCTATACGAAGTAATATTATTTGGTGGTTTATTTGGTTTACTTATCATAATTATTTGTGCAAACTTCCAATTAATCGGGTAGTAGGCTAATCTTATGATACTATTATATATCATTGTTAGTAGGACAATTGCTTTTCTTGGTAATTTTTTTAATATTAGCCCGGTGATCATGTCGAAGCCTGGTGCTTTGTAGTTATTGCATCTAGAAATTTGTTCTTTTACATTATTAGGAGTAAAGAATTTGATTGGTAGCATCATTGGGCATGGAGTGTCTAAAAAGTTTTTAACTTGTTCTTCGTCATTATGGTTATTAAGTTCAGGTGCACCAAAAACGTGTGAGAGATGAGCAGCAAAGATTGATGCCTTTTCTTGTTCAGTTTTACCCCAGCTTCCATCGTCTTTCCTTAGAGGTGGTATGTGCTGCGTAGGCCTCTTGAATGATTTCGTTGCTTTCCAGATGCTGTGGTCTTCTTTTGACAGGCTGTCGATGAATAGTTCAAATGTATCATTCCTCGCGTCTTGTAGAGCAGTTTTAAGTTGCCGTGTTAATCTATTGTATTCATTTTTGTCTATAGGATTGCGACTTCTTTGCCATATGCGCCTGGCTCTTCTTTTTTGTGCTACAAGACGTTTTATATACACGGGTATATTGGTGTCACTTGGTTCTTTGTCATTCTGAGGGGGTGTAGCTATTTCTGCGGCTGCATGTATAGTTTGGGTGAGAATAAGCACAGCGTTATCGATATCGTCTGGTTGCTTTAATCTTATATTTAAATTTAAATTTTCATTTATGTAAGACTCGAATACATTCCAGTTGGTCTTTAATGTTGTTAACTTAGGGATATGCGGACGTTTTATAATTTGCGTAGATAGTGTTACAATTATGGGAGTATGGTCGGTGGACAGATCCCAGGATGGTTGTATGTCAAAATAATTTAAGGCCATGTTATGAAGGATAAAGAAGTCAAGTAGATCTGGGATTTTGTTTGGATCTGATGGCCAGTAGGTGGGTTGCCCTGTAGATAAGTAAGAGCTGTTTGTATTAGCTATGGCTTGCCTAAGATTTCTTCCCTTTGTCGTACATAGTCTCGACCCCCAGTCTGTATGCTTGGCATTCCAGTCACCTCCAATCAAGAATTTGTTTGATAGCTGTTTAAAGAAGTCTTCATATTCTGCTGTGGAGATATTATGCCTTGGAGGGCTGTACATTGCCGCGATGTTAAAAGACTGTGGTTGAGAACTGATACAGATTACTGCAGCTTGTATTTTTTCCGTCTGGTACATTGTTTCCTCATAGTGTGGTATGGTGTTACGTATAATAATAGCAGCGCCACCGTGTGCTGTTCCATCAGGATGGTTGGTGTTGTAAATAGAGTAATGAGGGATCTTGAACATCGTTCTGTCAGTGAAATGGGTTTCCGATATGAGTAGAACATCAATTTTGTTATGTTCAAGAAAGTTAGTAACTTCTGTGTTATGGTTGCCTAGGCCGTTGGCATTCCATTGTGCAATTCGTAGTGACTTAAGTTCCATTACTGAGTTTATTTATTACTGTGGAAAGCATGTTTAAGATCACGCTATTTTGATTTATTAGTTGTGAAAACATAGATTTGAATTCGTTAAGGAAACTCTTCATCATCTCTCCAATGTCATTGTGTGTATTGCTTCCATGTGTTCCACTTGTTACTTGAGCGTAAGTTGCTTGATTTTGGTTGTATGAGTTCGTATTATTATGGACATTATTTACATTTGTTCCACCTGTTGCTTGTGTGTAAGTCGCGTGATTTTGATTGCTTAAGTTCGGATTATTCTGTACTGTATTTCTATTATATGACAGTTGATTGTTCGCTGGAGTGTGCGATGATATTCCTCTTGCTCTGTTTCTACTGCTAATTAATTCTTTATATACTAGGCATCCTTTGTAATTTGCAGTGTGTGCTCCATTGCAGAGAGCGCATATGGCAGGTGTGTCCCTAGGTTTTTTACAATCGGCTGACATATGGTTGCCTCCACATTTGACACAGTGATAAGGTCTATTACAGTATGTCTTAGAGTGTCCGTACAATTGGCATCTGGTACACTGGACAATATTATTCTTTTTATACGGTGGCTCAATAACTATTTTCGCGTTGTTTATAAATTGAATTTCATATATTTTTTTATTATTTTGATTAGGTTCTATATCGACGTAGAACATCATTAGAGGGTCCTTACTTACTCTATGTTTTATATTTACAATATTGCGTACTAAATGCCCATGTTTTTCTATTTCACTTTTTATTATATTAATGGGCACTGTATGATGTAGATTACGAATTACAACTCTGTATGCTCTATCCTCTTTCATCTGGTATGTATGATGCACAATTTTTTTGCTGTTTAAATGTCTTACTAGTTTTCGGTATGTTTCAGAGTCCCGGGAATTTATTTTTATTGTATTGTTTTTTAATGCTGTACAATAGAATGTCTCTGTTTTTGCTACTTCTGATAGATTATTAACCATTTTATTGTATTCAGTAACACCATATATAAAAATTGGTGGGGGTTTATTGGTTGCTGGAGTTTTGTTGGTATTTTCTGTACTGTTATTGTTGTCGTTTTCGTTTTCATTTTGTAGAATCTGAAATTTATTGCTGGTTACTACCGTGTCTTCGTTTTCTGTTGGTGTCGGAGGATTAATTTTACGTTTTTTGTTACTATGTTGTATAGTTTGCCATTCGTGGATGTCCGATGACTCAATGTCGCTGATTTCCTCTGAAGATTCTTCACTTTGTAATGTATGTGTCATCTCAATAGAATCATAAGCTTCATTTTGAGGTGTAGATAATGTGGGATTTATTGTAGGATTGTATTGACAGTTTGAGGAAGATTGTAATAGTACTTGGTTAGGAACATAATATATTGTTGTTGGTGGATTGTTTAAAATTTGTGCTGAATTTGGTTGTGAATTTTGTGCAAAAAGGACATTTGGGCATTCTGGTTGAATTTGTTGTTGCTGATATTGAGTATTTATAGGTTGACCATTAACAGTAGCAGTATAAAAAGGAACACTCACCGATAAATCTGGTGGAGCACTCATTTTAATTGTTAAAACTGTATATTTTAATTTTTAAATAGTTTATAAATAGTATATCCACTTGATACACGATAATGACGGTAAAAACGCGGCCGGAGCCCGTTTTTAATCACACTGTAAACTTTCGCCTAATTTGTATCGATGCGATGTTTGCAGGTCGAGAGTCAAATGAATACTATTCTACTAAAATCTACCTATTTAAATATTTCAACTTCAATAAACAATGAAATGCTAGAAAAAAGTTAAAAACCACATATTAACAAAATAAATAATTTACATAATCCAAATAATGTAAATACATTACAATGTAAAAAACAGCACTTTCAGAAAAAATACATAAAATTAAATATACAATATATCCGTATTGCCATGATAAAACATTTATTTACAGATTTACCATTTTTACAAGTATGTAACAAAAATTGAATTAGTTTTATTTCTACTAAAATCTACCTGCACCAACTACAGATGCATCAGATGAAGTAGTGGAAAACTTTTATAGTGAAATCAAAGAACTACTTAAATTGACAAAGAAACATGATGTCAACATAATTATGGGAGATTTTAATTCCAAAATAGGGAAGGGCAGCTTTGAAGACATAGTTGGACCCTATGGTCTTGGAACAAGGAACGAAAGGGGCGACCGACTTATACAATTTTGTCAAGAAGAAATGAGAGTTATAGAGAAAACCAACAAATGGTTCCCAACTCCACCCCCGTCGCCTTTATACTTGGAAATTTCCAGCCAATAGAGCTCAGAACATATTCAGAAATCAGATAGACTTACCAAAAAGCGTTTGATCGTGTCCAATACCACAAGTTAATGCAGATCCTCAAGAAAGTTGATATAGACCAAAAAGACATAAGATGCATTGAAAACTTGTACTGGCATCAAACGGCACATTTAAAAATAGATAATTCTATATCCAAACCCATACATATAAGAAGAGGCGTTCAACAGGGATGTGTGCTTTTCTCTTTGGAGGATGCAGAGATGGGAATCAAAGTTAATGGAGTATTGATCAACAACATACGATATGCTGATGATGGTGTCTTAATTAGTGACAACATAGTCGATCTTCAACAACTTGTCACTATAATCGGAGAATACAGTAAGCAAATGGGATTAAAGACTAATACCAAAAAGACCAAATTCATGATCATCTCCAGAAACTTGGATGCACTTGAAAACTCCACCATAACACTGAATACTAAGTCCATTGAAAGAGTGAGTAAATTTAAATACCTGTTATTGTGGCTTTTTGAAGACTGGGCATCAGACAGGGAAGTAAAATGTCGCTTGAGCAAGCTCGACAAGCTTTCATAAAATTCAAGAAGGTACTGACTTGTTCAGAGTTCGATCTTTAACTGAGACTAAGGTTTACTAAGTGCTATGTATGGTCAGTGCTGCTATATGGCGTAGAGGGCTGGACACTCAGAACGAGGGATATAAACTTAAAAGCTTTCAAAAATTGAATGCAAGAGAGGAATGGGATGCGAGAAAATGTCCTGGCTCCGAAATATAAGTCAATGGACAGGGATTAACGACATACAATCTTTGATACATATTGCAAGAAATAGAGAATTAATGGAAAATGTGATCGCTAACATCCATTAGTGGATTTGCATCTGAAGAAGAAGACAATCTACCTATTTAAATATTTCAACTTCAATAAACAATGAAATGCTAGAAAAAAATTAAAATCCACATATTAACAAAATAAGTAATTTACATAATCCAAATAATGTAAATACATTACAATATAAAAAATAGCATTTTCAGAAAAAACTACATAAAAGTAAATTTACAATGTATCTGATGAAATTTGATTACAATTTCTGAGAATAAATCCCAACATATTTAAATCTCTAGTCGAAATTTCATTAATATGATATTTAATATTAATATGATAAATTTAGAATTAAAGTTTATACAATAACAATAATTTACAAATTCCCTTGATCTATCAGAAGTAATTTTTTACATTTAAGTAACATATTTACTTCACACCAACTAGATAAGATTTTAAGATTATTTAAAAAAAACCACATCATCACTAATTGCCTTAATCTACCATTAAATCTATTTTAAAAACTGTTTTAATTGTGATTGCCGTGATTGAATGAATTCCCTCTGTGCTGAGATTGTCTCTCGCAGGCTATTACGGTCAGAAACTTCCAATTCAAATCTTCCTTTTTCAATTTGAAGTTGTTGTTCTGTTTTTTTTTTTCTTGTAATGCCATTTCCCTTTCTTGTAAGGCTATTTGCCGCTCTTGAACTTCAACCTTCCTTTTTTCTAACTGCAATTTATCTTCCTCTAATTGCAGCTCCCGTACTCTAATATTGTGCTCTCTCTCACTTCTTTCTTGAATAAAAGTTAAGCCACTTCTACGAAGACCTGCACTTTGATTTTTCCGTTTGCGGATTGGCCCTGAATAAAATAAATAAATTTCTTTAGAACAAAATATAGCCTAAACAATTATATTACATTTTGTGTTAATTATAATCCAGTTATGTCATAGTTTTTATTGGAACAATTAGAAAACATTCACAGAGGAAGTGTTAAACTGTCAGAATAATATTTATTATAAGTTAGAATTAACCTGCTATTTGTTTCCTGCTGCTGGGACCTTCTTCAGCAGTTCCATCCTTGAGTCTTTTGATGGGACCCTCATTAACAGTTTCCTCATCTGGCGTTTGCCCATATATGACTTGAGGAGTTTCTTGAGAAGTTGATGCAACTAAAATAACAGTAATACATACAAAAGTAGTATTTTGTAAAAAAAATGTTATGGTTAATAGTAACCAATCACATTTACCATGATTTTATGAATTCCATATTTATAAAATAAAAGTAAGTATGGAGGTATCAACATTACCACAATTGTAGTCATGATCACTGATGACATTTTCTTCGTGGTCAATAGACATGTCTAATTCTTCTTGTGCATAATATTTTGCTGCAAGGTCCCTTAGAGCAACACCGATTTCCGATGATTGTTGCTCCTGTTTGGTTTTTATTTTTAATTTAGATGGAGTAAGATTTGTGGTTCTAGTAATGTCCCAAATCTCTTGAAGTAGATTATCTCTTTCTGAGAAAATCTCTTCAACTCCTGATCTGAAAATGTTTAGGTAGGAATGAAGACAAATTAGATTTGTTTTTTTTATGTGAAAATATTTACCTGACTCTATTTACAGCATCCTTCTTTTTCCAAATTTCCATTAAATGTTTCAAATGGTCTCTAAGCGTTCTGACTGAGAATTCTTTTTTGTTAATATAATCATGTTTTCTCTCAGTGCCTCCCATTGTTCTGGTTGTTGCAAAACATTCTGACTTACTACTTGCCTCAATAAAGCCAGATCATCGTCGGAGTTAAACCTGATTCTCTTGTTCATCTTCTGTAAAAACGTAAATATTTTAATATTACATCTAAATAGGTAACAAATTACCTAACCCATTTAAAATAGTGCACAAACTAATAGTGTGTTTTACTTACCAGATATTTAAAAAAGAAACGTTAGAAAATAATATAAAATATCGTATATATAATAACTAATAACTTATTTCTATAACTAATATTTAAATAACTAATATTCTAAGCACGAAAATTATAAAACTTGTATAAACAAAATAAGAATACACGTGTTTCTCAAAACAAACCAAACAACATAGATAAGGTTAGGTTAGATTGCCAAACAAGATCATCCACAGTCACAGTTTGTAGTTTCTAAATTTGTATTCTACGAAATATTTTTATGTTTTATCCGAAATGTCAAATTATCGTTTAACGTAATTACTGCCCCTTATTTCGACCCAAATAGCGGAAGCCCTTATCCGTTATTAACGTAACATTCTCTATGCGCTTGCGTACATGTCAAAATAGCGCATTCCGCTATTAGCGTGCGTTAAAAATGCACTTGCGATATCTCTCTATTATGTTAATTAATTTTGCTAATTTTAAAACACAATCCTAACAAGGGTAAGCCTATTGAAGATATAACAACTTCATTTTTCTAATGTAAATTTTTTATGTTAATTTTTAGTACGTTTTGAAAAAGAGTACAATAAACTCGAATGCTTAACAAACCTAAAAGAGTTTTACTTAAAGGCCAATATTAACTACTAATTCCAAGATATCCGTATATATTACTCACACAGTCACTAAAGCCCTTTCTAAAAAAAGAATATATATACATATATATATATATATATATATATATATATATATATATATATATATATATATATACATATATATATATATACATATATATATATATATATATATATATATATATATACATATATATATATATATATATATATATATATATATATATATATATTATGAAAACAGAAATACAATAAATTAACTTAGAAATATATACAACCAGATATGCAGTGTTGATTAGTAGATTTATTTAAATAGTGGTTAGAGACATAATTTGTAAGTTATATACTAGATAATATTATAAAAAAATAATTATATGAGGGTATTTTTAAGAATTTAGCATAAGAATTAAGTTTAAGAATTTTTTTTATTTTATTTTATTTAATATTTAATATGTTTACTCAGCCATGTGCTATGCAACCAAACATACACTGTAGTGTCAAAGTCAAATAGTTATTTATTTTTGGAATGTTAATTTAGAATATAATTGTGGATGTAAAATTGTAAAAATATAGTTCATATAAATGTTTAAGTTACATATTATTATAATAGTGTAGTTCTGATCTGGAAAGCCTAAAGTCAAGTAAATTATAGATAGAAAACTCTAGAAATGTCAATGGGACTGTATACATAATACATCACAGACAGGAAATCATTCCAGAATCTTCAAATAGAAAAAATAGAAGGTTTCGAACATTATTTATTGCTAGAATATTCTGGAAACAATAAAAGGATATAAAAAGCCATGTAATTTGGCGAGAGAATCAGTAAGTCAGTCAGTTAGAGTTTGAGTTAGCAGTTTTAGTTGAGTTAGTCAAGCAGTCAGTCAGTCAGTCAGTTGGAGTCAGTTATGAGTTAGAGTTCAGTTCAGTTCAGTTACCAGTTCAGTTATCAGTATGATCATTTATCAGTTAGTAAAGTTATAATTCAAGAATTTAGTTACAAGAAGATTATTAATTGAGTTAAGATTATTAAGTCAGTTATTTATGAGGTTATGAAGAGATTCTTAGCTAGCAGAAGGCATTGATTAAGTTACATGAATTGTTAAGTTAAATACAGTTGGAGATTAATTATTACTACAGTAATATAGTGACAGTTTGAAGTTAATTCATTGAAATAAGCATTCAATAATACAACCACAAGATCCAGTATATTTCAAAGTACATTAAGTATATGGAAATTACAAGGAGTTAAATATATATTTATATGGTGAGTGGAGATAATTAATAAGGAACATATTAAAATAGTTGGATAACCAAGGCTTAGTAAGAAGATATCGAGTGGTGATAATAACTTTAATTTTGGAAAAACTTTAGGCGTTCAGTGAAAGAAGGTACCAAATTTTGTTAATAATTTAATAATTGTAAGAATTTCAAATTTTAGATAGATTGTGTTAAATTGATATTGCTTATATTAGATAGATAGGTTTGTTTCATAATATTTATAATAAAGATAATTTAAAAAAGTACTTACAAACTAATTCTTTGAGAACCGCGATAAAAACCCTATACATACATATATATCATTCAAATTTACTCATTGCTCATACAACAACAACACATCATAACAATATATATATCGACGAAGTACCCAGGCACTGGAAAAAGAAGTGTAAAGGGATGGGGCTGTCTATTGGGGATGAAACGTTATACACGTTGCACTATGCAGATGACCAGGTAGTTATTGCTCAAGACAAGGAAGACCCGAAGTATATGGCTAGAAAACTAATGGAAAAGTACAAAAAATGGAGCCTCGAAGTAAATTTACAAAAAACGCAATATCTTTGCATAGGAGAAAATACTGCAGATGACTTCGACTTAAAAGACAGAAAAATTAGGAAATTCGATCAATGTATATATTTGGGGATAAAACTAACAAAGACAGGAAGAACTGATAAAGCGATAAAAGACAGAATAACCAAAGGGAAACGAGGTATAGGCGCATTGAATTCAGTACTATGGCAGAAAAAATATAAGACCAAAAACGAAAAAATAATATATAATACCATATTGAAACCAGTAATCGTCTATGGCTTAGAAGTATAGCAGTTATTACAAAAACTTAAAGGTAACCTATTGGCAGTTAAAATGGATTTTTGGAGGAGAGCAGCGGAAAAGTCTAGATTAGAACATTTGAGCAATGAGGACATCAGGAATCAAATGAATGTACAAAGATCAATGATAGAAGGCATTGAAAAACAACAACTAACATGGTACGGACATGTTAGACGTATGGAGGAAAAAAGACTACAAAAAAAAATAGAATGGATACAACCAAAAAAAAAAGAAAACGAGGACGACCACCAACAACATGGATGCAAGGAATTTCAAAAGCAATGTCGACAAGAAATCTATCTGAAGAAGACTAACAGAATAGACAGGCTTGGCGAACGGGAACCCAAAGGCGTATTACGCTATGAACGGGATATAAGTATATAAGAAAATATTTTGCTAAGTGAGCCAATATTATATGATCAAGAAATTATAGTGTCATGTTCTCTCGAAATGGGATCAAGTTTAGAATAAGAACAAGTTTTATTATATAAAATACCCAGGGAAAATAAATTTCTGCAGTTAACTGTATACCATGAGTCAAACATTTTTTATTAAAACATCCTTTAAAAAAGGTATAATATTAATAAAAGTTGTAAAATTACTAGGTATAAATGAGTCAAGCCACTATAATATCTGAGTAACAACTTTGAAAAAGTTACAAAATTTGTATCGTTTTACTTAATTGTTAGAAATACGTTGTGGCGTTAAGTATTTAACAGATATCCTACATGGCAACATATGACTTCCAATAGGAATTATTACTGATACTCAGACCTTGTCTGAATGGGTTCTATATTTTAATAAAATTTTTGCTTATTAAATAATTTAAAACGGTAACAAAAAGAATTTATATATAAATTTTATCTCAAAATGATGTACAAAAATTACAGTAGCTTCTAAAACTGTAACCGTAGTTTTGTTAAACACAGAAGCACGAGCGTGAAGGAAGTTTTATGAGGTTCTCGTGATCTCTTCAATAAAACCGTTTGTTTAATTACCGGTAATGGTTTTCTACAGGGAAAAAGAATAAAAGTTTCGTAGTTAATTTAACGATTCAATTCGTTGTCGAAGTACGGTTACCCGATAAAGTTTCCTACTTAATACGTGCAGGTTGAGGTTATAAAAGATACTCTCGTTTCGACTTTTAGTTTAACACGTTAACGTAATCATAAAAATCGTTATCAAAACACTAGAACATGAGTTTTAGATTAGAATTTTTATGGAAATTTTTACGTTTAACGACATAAATAATTCAATTTACTTGTATATACCGCTGGGACAACAAAACTGAAGTCTATACCGCTGAAACATTATTTAGATATCCTATTTGATCTAGTGGTCCAGCTAAAATGGAAAAGCTGGCTACAAATTGTTAGTAGTATATAAAAAAAAAACTAGAAAGTGACAAAATAGAGATAAAAAATATTAAAAAAAACAAATTAGGATAAACAAAAAAGAAAAAAAAACAGAAATTAGATATCCCGAGATACACTATGACTAGAATTAGGCAAATATGCAAATAAAAAAGTAAGAAATATGCGCATAAATATGCAGTATTTTGTGCAAAAATATGCAGTATTTTATGCAAAATATGCATATTTATCTAAAAAATATGCAACTAATAAAAAATATTTACAATAATTTTTATTTACAAAAATACTTACAATATTAATACATAACATATAAAATTATCTTAACATATAAATACACTCACCGGCAAAATTAACGGAACACCTTAAAATTGGGACATGTTAGATGTCTCGAATTTCCTAAACCTGTTTTCCGATTTTAGTGATTTTTTTAGTATGTTATAGGTATATTATTTAACAATATCGGTGTAATAATATTGTTGCTAGACAGGTCAATGTCATTTTATACCGGGTGTAACAATTCTACTGTGTTTTTTCCTTAAAGTTCGGAACACCCTGTGGAATATTCTAGCATATATAAAATATTGAAATTAAAACTTAATTATAGCCTCAGGCTTTCTTAACATTTTCTTTTTTGATTCATTTGCTAATGTTTGATAATAAAAAAGTTAGGTACGTTAACAACTAGCCATGTTTTTCATTAATAAATCCTCATTTTCTGCTTAGTTTAATAGACAAGCCTAAAGTAGGCTATGAGAGGTTAACAATTTAATACACACACCGACAAATTTAAAGGAACCTGTTATTAATGCAATATTTCTTTATATTTGTATTTTACAGACTATATCTACATAGCTTTGAAAGCTCCTTGTCATAAGAAAGTCTTAAATGTCAAATTAATTTGTATATTTGTATTGTGTTTTACATTTTACAGTCATTCTGTCTGTTCATAACAAGTACAAACTTGTATTTAATTGAGCGCATAGTAAGAAAGAGACTTAAAAAAAGCCGGTCTCAAGTCATGAGTGCCAATAAAAGCTCCCAGACTCCAGAGACACCATCGTTTAGCACGACTACAATTTGATCGAGTACATCAAAATTGGAATGATAACCACTGGAGTCAAATTCTCTTTACGGACGAGAGCCGTTTCTGTGTAAATTACATCGACGGTAGAGAAAGATTGTATCAACGCCAAGGAGAAGGAAATGCCCCTTTCAATTTTACTACGACCGTACCTGTTGGTGGAGGTTCAATTATGGTGTGGGGCGGTATATGTTTGGGAGCAATAACAGAGTTAGTGGTGATTGATGATGGAGCATTAACAGCAGATAAGTATATCAGAGATATTCTCCAAGACCATGTGGTACCTTTTTCACCATATATTGGCGAAAATTTTATTTTAATGCAGGATAATACGAGCCCACACGTCGCAGACTGTGTAAGATATTTCTTATTACAAGTGGGTATAACAACGATGAACTGGCCAGCTTGTTCCCCAGACCTAAGCCCGATAGAGGATATGTGGGAAATGCTAGGCAGAAAACTTAGGGCACGGGTTCCTGCTATTCAAAATAGAGAGGAAGTCACAATTGCTTTGATTGAGGAATGGGAGAGACTGCCCAACAACTGATCGATAGCGGTATCAGAAGTATGAGAAGACGAATAACTGCAGTTGTAAGGGCTCGTAGGGGAAACACACGCTATTAAAGCCAAAAAAATGCATAAAAAATTAATTTAAGTTCAAACTGTACAATAAAGTTAATGCGTTTAAAATCCGTATTTTGTTGAGTCTGACATCTTTCTGTTTTAATTCTTCTTAAACAGGTTTTATACTGTACTACCATTGTAATATAAATTTAAAATACTTCACCAACATTCGTATTATGATATTATCCAAACAGTATATATACTAGAGAGAAAATACTCAGATTTTATGGTTGTTCCTTTAAATATGCTGGTGAAACTAAGAAGAAAATGAGCATTTATTGATGAAAAACATGGCTAGTTATTAACGTACCTAACTTTTTTATTATCCAACACAAGGAAATGAATCAAAAAAGAAAATGTTAAGAAAGCCTGAGACTATAATTGAGCTTTAATTTCAATATTTTATATATGCTAGAATATTCCACAGGGTGTTTCGAACTTTAAGGAAAAAACACAGTATGATTGTTACACCCGGTATAAAATGACATTGACCTGTCTAGCAACAATATTATTTCACTGATATTCTTAAATAATATACCTAAAACATACTAGAAAAATCACTAAAATCGGACAACAGGTTTAGGAAATTCGAGTCATCTAACATGTCCCATTTTTAAGGTGTTCCATTAATTTTGCCGGTGAATGTATTATTTTGAATTGTGGTTACAATATGTAGATTATCAAATGATGTTCAAAATTTTCTAATAAAAACTTATGGCTTTTATCTAAATACATATATGTGTAAATAGAAAAACTTCTTTCGACATCAACTGATGTAACTGGGTCATTGTTTAAATTTACTATAATAGATGGTTGGTTCTAAATGAAATGGTTCGTAAAATGTCCCAGCTAGTACTTGAACCACTTCAGAAAGAACCTGATAACCACTATTTTTTTGCAAGGTTACTTTAAATTCTTGAAAAATTTCCTTTTTAATATTACTTTTAACGTTTTCACACAATGACTCAAATTCTTTTAATAAAACTGTACCCTCTAACAATGATAATTTGGAGGATTCTAATTGAGTTATAGTTTTCTGGACAAAAATATAAATATGATTTTATGGATGATAGTTGCTGTTGGAGAATGATATTTTGGAAGGCTTGATTAGCTTTCAATAAAAATTGGCAACTATCATCCGTTAAAAGGTTAATTTTTTTTTTAATCAACAAATTAATCAGCATAGAAATTAGCTGCTTCCAACCATATACCCCAACGTGTTACAATGGGTTGCGGTGGCAGTGGAACAGCTGGAAGCATATGTCTATAACATTATATTCTTACAGGTGATTTCAGGAATACCTTGTTGACGCTCGCTATGAAACTGTTAACTAGTAGAAATATTTTTTACTTCCTCCGCAACTCTGTTTATTCCATGCGCTAAACAAGTAACATGTATTAAGTTTGGATAAAATATTTTTAAATTTTTTCCTGTTTTCACCACATATGGTGCGGCATCAGATAAAATAAGCAATGATTCATCATTAGGAACAGCAGCAGGAAGAAAAACGTTTGCTAATGCTTCTTGTAGAAACCGTCATATTGTTAGAGCGTTGGTTTTTTCCACTTGCTTAGAGGAAATTAAATACGATTTTGGAAAAGTTTCATTGCTAAGTACACCAATCAATAATTGCACAATGTCTCTTCCTGACGAGTCACTGATCTCGTCCACACATATGTAAAAGTAAAAGTTACTTATTTCGGCTTTTACGTTGTGGATAACTGAGAAGTATAACAAATTGACATTATTTCTCTTTAGAGTTCGTTAACTGGGAATGTTTTGTTTGCAATAATATAAAAAAAAACTAAAGTTTTCGGTATATTAGAAGATATTAATACACGACACAAGTCTTCGTTAAAAGTTTTTTGTTCGGTTTGTTTTTTGGAACTTTAATGAAAGCACTTGGACACTGAAGGTTAATATTTTTCACCGGATGTGATTTTTACTTTTTCAGCTAAATATTTCGCGGTTCTGACATGCTGATCCATTTGAATTTCTTTTTCACATGAAATTTAAAAAAAAAATATGAATATTCTATAGTTATACCCATTTTTAAAATCTAAGATTATAGAAATAAACTAAAAATGAACCGTTTTTTCATAACATTTAAAACATTTATAAAAATTGGTGTAGTGATCTTGAAAATGTCAAGAAATGACTGTGCAAGAAGGAAGAACCCCCAAATATTTGCAAAATGCTCTTGGTATTTTCTGTTTACATTTAAAGAAAAAATACTGTGAGCATAAATTAAAAGCACTTAATTAATTTAATCCAATATATGATATATTTTTGTTTTTAGCAAAATTAAAGCAAACTATGCTTTTGTTAGAAAAAAAAATGTTAGCGACCTTTCAGTAGACTATGGAATGATTTAAATTTTAAATAGGTATCCTATTTTTTATCACAAGGAGTTTAAAAAATGCTTGAGAAAAGAAAAAATATATCGATTTATTGCGAACTAGCCTTGTGTCGGTACTTTTCTTAAACAGAATCTCCAATTTTAAAATCTTTAATTACTATTTAACTAGGAATAAGCCACAATTAAATTTTTATTTAATTTAATTGTGGCTTATTCCCAGTTAAATAGTAATTAATTTAAAATGCCACAAGAAAATAGCTTCAGAACAATATTTAAAATCTTTGTTTGTACAACCGTGTAAATTTTTAAAATATAATAAAAAATTATACGTATGTACTTACGGTGTTGCCACACCATGAGCAATTAACTTTATCCATATCCATGGATAGCTCTTTTTTAGCAAGGTTTTATCCAAGTTGAAACATTTCTTATTTCCGGTATTTTAAAAGCACCATAAGTATTTACAATTAGAAACACACATTTTTTACGCCTCCAATTTTACAACAAAAGTAAAACCAAGTGAAACTGACCGTCAAAATAAAAATTTTTACTTAGAGACATAAACTGGTATACACAAACCCTTAATACCAGGAAAAAACGTACCAAAACTATAAACCTGTATTTTATTAGTTATTATACGAAGAATTTGAATAACAAGTGATTCAAAAACAAAATTAAATATTGGGATTTCAATACTATCTGTAAGTTTGAATATAAAAATATATAGTTAACACCAAATTTTCAAATTATATGCACTTTATGCTCACTTTTATAGAAATATGCAAAATTTGACATTTTTTCATAATTATTTTATGCATTTTTTTGTGCAAAATATACAATTTGCATATTTGCATAAGTCTAACTATAACTGAGAGAAGAAAGAACCCCAAAGCATTCCATCTCCACTTCCAAGCATTCCTTCCCCTACTAAGAAAACTAACTTGCCAACACGCATAAACCAAGCGTGGCAGTTTAATGTCTTAAATCCCAAAAGTTATTTCCAACACCCCCAACCAAGGTAGTGGTTGGAACAGGTTTGGAGCAGAGTGTGCTAAGAATCCCCGGAAAAAATAAGGCGACTACAAAGACCTCCAAATGCATATTACTTCATAAAATTTTAGAACTCTTATATCAGACCAGTAGATGAGAAAACTGGAGGTAGAGCTGAAAAAAATAAACTGGGATAACATTAGCCTCAGCGAAACAAGATGAAGAGAAAAAGCCCAAACTAGTAAAAGAAAAGTAAAAAAAAATAGTTGAAATCTCATCTTCAAACTAAATTAATTACTATTTAACTGGGAATAAGCCACAATTAAAGATAAAAAAATACGTTTATTGACGTTTCAATTTCCACTTCGGAAATCATCCTCAAAATACAAACACTACATTAAACAAATTTTGTTTGTTGTTACATAGTGCATATGAATTTGAAAATGCGTTGTGTTTGTAAGATCGAAAGGAGAAGTCCAGTTTTGAAGACCGTATGTTAGAAAAGTAACGCAGGTTGTGTTAAATGTTAAAAGAGTTATTAGGAGAAGAGTGGAACGGGTGTTAAATGTTAAAAGTGTTATTAGCAGAATAGGGGAACGGGTGATAGACCAAGTAGAGAGGTTCTTTGGAAAACTCCTTGGAGTCAGATGTGTCCAGTTGTGTAAGTAACGAGAAAAAGTTTGTTTAAATTTGTGGCACTGAGTCGATAAAAGAGATCCTTGGGTCATAAAAAGTAAAACTGATTAAAAAAAAGGTGAAGAATTGCACTAGGAGAAGATAAGAACGAGTACTGTGGGAAGCAGTGAACAAGAAGGAGAGCAGTAAATAAATAAATAAACAAATAAATGCACGAACAAATACTTACCATGTCGGGATAGTATTATGAGGTTTTTTCCTGATTTTTCCCTCATAATTTACTATGGAATCACTAACAGGAGAATTTTACTGTCATCATGTCATGTGTTTGTCTTTTTAAAGACGAATTACATGCTATGATTTTTTTCTGACAGATATTCTCAAGTTAAAGTTGATTTCATGTAATCGAATGAACTATCTTATAAGTAAAGTCGTCCCAGGAGCGCAATTCAACAATATTGGCAATATCATTTTAATGTCGTCTACTTTAAAATGCATAATGTATGTCTGAATTGTCAATATAAATGAGTCAGATAAAATTAAATTATTAGAAGAATTTTTCACTATGTAACAAAAAACAAAATTTGTTTAATTTACTGTTTGTATTTTGAGAACGATTTCCGAAGTGGAAATTGAAACGTCAATAAACGTATTTTTTATCTTCAATTGTGGCTTATTCCCAGTTAAATAGTAATTAATTTAAAATGCCACAAGAAAATAGCTTCAGAACAATTTCAAACTAACTGCAAGATATAAACTGAAGTTATCCAAACATGCTCCAATGACTGCCCACTCGGATGAAAAAATTGAAAAGTTTTATGACGACCTAGAAACAGTGTGACATGCCACAGCAGTATATTATACAATGATTATTTTTTCTTCTTCTTCTTCTTTTGAAGTTGACATGATTCTGTCTGTTTTTGAATATACCTTCAGTAAGTTGTCGTTCTATCGTTTTTATGATATTTACTTTACTACTATACTTCTTTTTAGAATAGAGTCTTTACTACTCTATCTGTTGTCAATTGGCTTATATGATCATTCCATTCTACTCATCAATTTCTTTATGTTCTCCACCTTGCATCTACATTGTATATATGTACTTCTAACTCTGTCCCATTGTGCTTCACCATAATTTTTTTAAGTGTTATTATCTCTGCTATTTCTAATATTCTTTTTATCTTTTCTGTGTCAATTTGTATTTCCGCCGCGTATGTAATTATTAATCTGATGACTGTTGTAAATTCTGCCTTTAATTTTTTTCCCAATATTTTTATTTCCCGTATTGTTTAATTAAGGCAACCTGCCGCTTTTTTGCTTTATGAAATTGATCTTCCACTTTTGTTTCAAGCTTTTTGTAGTTAGATAATGTGATGGCTATATATCTAAAATCCATCACTTGTTCTATATCTGGTTTTTCAGCTTCCATTTACATCTTGTTTAATTATCTGGCGGCTATATTAAATATAACCGACAATAATTCTGAGCAACTTAATTGCAAAAATGGGAATTTAACAAGATGATGCAAGAGTCGCCATGGGTAAGTATGGATATGGCGAAAAAAATGAACGAGGGCAAAGATTACTGAACTTTTTATTCCAGGAAAATTCATCCATGATGAACTCTTTTTTACATAAAAAACCTCAGCGTAGAAAGCAAGAGAACATAAGTTTAAAACTTTTGAGCTAAAATATAAACAACATAAGCAACAAAAATATAAAATAAGAAACAAAGATAGAAACATTACTTACAACAGATAGAACCAAAATGTTTTAAGTTCTTGCCCTGCCCAGAATTATAAACCAGGGATCAGAATTAATAGAAATCAAAAAAATTTTCATACGAACTCAAAAAGAAAACTTTAAAAGGCACTTTAAAAAAGAAAATTAATAAATCCGAGTAGTGATCGAAGTGATCAAACTAGTTGAAAATAAAATTATCTAGGCTTTGGCCAAGCTTTTCACCAAATGTATCTACCAAGGAAAAACTCCTTCTTAATGAAACAATCAAGTCATTGTTTTATTACACAAACCAAGAGACATAACAGATTCAAAAACACGACTAGATGCTAAGTTAGACTTCTATCAGCCTCAAGAACAAGCTGGATTTGAATCGGAATACAGCACTAACGGCCACTTACTAGTGATAAAAAAACCAGATATAGAAGTCTGTAGAAGACAAAAATCCATTGGCACTGATATTCGATACCAAAGCTAGCGTAAGACTATCTGAACAAGAAAAAAATAAATTCTGCATACATGCAGAGCATAGTATAGATATAAATGAAGATAAGCTCAGTCATTTAAGATTTGCAAATGATATCGTCCTTATAATCAATCGTATGCATGATGCAACAATACCGTTTAAAAAACTAGATCACGCTTCTTTGGAGGTCGGACTAAAGATTAATATGAACAAGATACAAATAATCACTAAACTGGTGCTTAATCGAAGAATTGCTGTTGATGGAAGGGATATTGTGCAGACTGTGACCAGACCAGACATGTGAGCTCCCACGTCGCATAGAATTAGGCTGGGCAGCGTTTGGTAAATTAAACTTTGTATGTAAATCGGACGAACACATATGCCTCAAAAGGAGAATTTTTAAACAATGTGTGTTACCTCTACTTACTTATGATGCAGAAACATTAATACACAAAAGGTAATGAATAAGATTGGCGTGACTCAGAGGGTTGTGGAGCGCCAGATATTGAGTGTCTCTCTGATAGACCGAATCCTAAACGAAGAAATACGTCGCAAGACAAAAATAAACAGACTCTATCCAAAAAATTAAGTTGCTGAAATGGAATTGAGCAGGAGACGTCACCATATTATCAGACAATCGTTGGAAAAACGTATTGTCGAGTTGAGATCAAGACTAGAAGCACTACGGAGCAGAAGACAACAACCAGATAAACTGACGATCTGAAGCATGTTAGCAGTAACTAGATGCAAGCCGCACACGATAGAGAAAGATGGAAAAAGCTGAGGGAGACCTATGTCCAGCAGTGAACGAATACAGGTTGATGATGATGTTAATGATGATAGACTAAGAAAATAAAATACAATAATTAAACGTAAGTACAGATAGATAAAAATACAAAAAAATAAGAACTCCAGGATACGCTAAAATAACTAAGAAATGCCAAAGCTGTTGGAATTAATAACCTACGAATAGATTTAATACAGGCTGACCCAAAATAGTAAGTCAAAATGCTACAGAAATTATTTAAAAAGATGATCTGACGTTGAACGTACAAACGGATAGAGTGTTTGTGTAACAGTAATACCAAGTACACTAAATATCATTAAAACTCCTGAGGTTCACTTCTAAATTATTCTCAATGAATTGAATAAATTGAAGCTGAAAGTAAACAAAAATTTAAAAAGCAACCAAGCAGGATTTCCTTCAACATGATCCGCTATCGATCACAACTGTACACTAAGAATTGCCTTGCAACTAGTAAGCGAATAAGAAAAGAACAAATGTAACAAACAATTTTTATTAAAAAAAAAACCGTTTATAAAAGAATATTAATTTATACTAATATACCTTTTATAAAGAAATTTGTTTAAATACATATTTTCGTGATTCATGGTTTACAGCCAGAAACAGGAATTCACTTTCCTTGTGGATAAATGTAAAGTTGAAAAAGCCTTTGACTAAAAAAAATACAAAACAAATAGAAGATTCTGAGACAGTCTGAACTAGCGACAAAGTATTTAAACCTAATTAGATTATTCTATGAGGTATGCAGAGATAGACCAGAACCTGCAGGTGAAATAGCCAAAAACATATTCACACAAAGCGGCGTTAAGTAGTTTTGCCTAAATGCAAGAACAAGACGAGACTTAGACTAGACAGTCTTGGTCTTGGTCTTGCGCCAATATACCTGGTCTTGGTCTTGGTCTTGGTATTGTACTCCCGGTTTTGTGTCTTAATCTTGGTCTCGCAGAAAGAGTCTTGCAAGAGTCGCAGGTACCAATTAGCCTATTGCTATTTATTAAACGTTACTTTATCTGTTTCTTAATAAAAGTGTTCATTTAATAAGCTTAACCATCTGGCTGACTCATCACTTAACATATTTTTATGTTTTCTAATTACCAATAATGCTTTAGAAAATACTCTTGCAGCAGGTACTGAAGTTTCAGGTATTGAAAGAAAATCATGAACCATCTTTGATAAAGTCGGATATTCTGTTTTAACGTTCTCAACGATCTGCGTTCTCCACTACTCTTAAATGTCTTCCGAGCTGGCGGCTCTGGGTTTACTTAGGTACTCCTCCAACTCGTCAATAACTAAGCCTTGACGACAAGATTCAGATGAAGTCAAGGAGAATGCATACAGTTTCTCAAAGTCTATTAAGTCTTTATCTTGATCATAGTTAAATCCTTTCTTTTCATTACTTGGTAATTCTAAAGATTTATTCACTAAGTGTAGAGTTTTATATGCTTTATAAAGTTCATTAAATTTGCGCAGGCTTTCTGTTTTAATTTGTTTCCCCCATAATATCATGTCAAAAGTCTGAGCTTTATGCCTTGGGTCTAAAATTAAAAATATATAATTAATCTAGCTCTTCTTATAATGTTTAAGCATTTTGTCTCCAGCTGCTTGAAAACTCAGAATGAGCCTTTTATCTACTTCAAATCAGTTCGGATTGACTTCTATCTACTTCTACTTCGGATTCAGTTTTATATGAGCAAGAGATTGAATGATACAATGACTAGTGGTAGTGGTAACATATTTTTTTTTTCACCAAGTCTCTTTGACACAAGTTTATTAGAAACTTATGTATTTTCAAGTATTTTCCATTCACTATCTGTGATTTAAAAATCATTCAATTCGGCGACAGATGTGCACAATATGTTAATGCAAGATCTCACTTTTAAATCAAATCCAATCATTTGTTTGAAATTTCATCTCGTTGGACAGTCCGGTATGGAATATTTTGATTCGCTATGTATGTTTATGGTATTGTTCGTATTGCGTATAAGTCCAATTTTCCAAATTTTTGTTACATATTTTTTTTTTCATATCATAAAGTATCTAAGCGTATACACGAACTACTATACTCCCTAAAACGACACTCAGTAATAACTGTGACAAGCAATAGTCTCGCAGGCTTAGTATTGTTCTTGCCCAAATCTTTACGGTCAGTCTTGGTCTTGGTCTTGCTAAAATTAGGCGGTATTGGTCTTGGTCTCGCGAGAATGCAAGAACAAGACCAAGACCGATTTTGGGCAACACTAACTTTAAATTAAGGAAATGATTAAGAACCTTTCTCTGACTCTGTGCCTAATCGTTGTACACTAAGGAAATATCCAATCAACATACAACAGCTAGATAAACAGCCGAGTAGTGGACTAACAAGAAAAAGAAGAGAAAGGCCGTATTATAGCTGGCGAACAACCACAACAAAAGAATATAAAATAATTGGATTAAGTTGCAGAGAAATCAAGAGAAGAGTAAGAAATAGAGAGAATTGTTGAAGACTTGGGGATAATACGATTTCACTTCATCTGTCCTCACTAAAGATCGCTAGTAGCATACTCTGGTAATTATATTTCCTATAATTGCCATAGTAGTTGTTGGCTGCATTCCATAGTTTAAAAAATGTTATAAAACAAGTGTAAAACTTTTAGTGTAATTATGATAATTTATAAAATTAATAAAATTATAAAAATATTCAAAAATTCCAATATTATTAAAATGTTTTCTGTTGTATCTGACCATTTGATGATCAAAAAATTGTAGCAGTCTCTCTTTTTTCTATTTTTAGTGGTTCAGCAACTTAGTGATGGACCTGATGATGAGTTAAATCAGGTCCAAGCCCGAAACCGATCCTGTCAGTTACAATGAAATCCTGTAAGAAAATGTATTTTTTTTATTTTTGCTTTTTGGCCTTTGGAATTGTTCTTACATTAATTTCTAAACAATTCATCATTATCAGGAATGAGTTTAATGTTGAAACGATTTTTTTTCTGCTTTTGTACAGCATACGCCTTTTTCGTCACAGTTGCACTTTCCATGTCTATTATATTATAATAAAATTAATTTGCCTTAAATACACACCTATTTAAAAAAATATATATTTATGTCCGGTCCACCTTGTATAAAACTCCAGTAATTTTATATATTTTATGCCATATCGTAATCTATTACCCATATAATTTAACACCCCGATTCTCTGAGTGTTAAACAAAAGCCAAACACTAGCACCATTCGCTTTGGGCATATTTATGTATCATCGTATAATACCATACTTAATGTGGTTGAAGTAATAGCTTTTGCCTGTGGCGCAATATACTGTCAGGGCTAGTTAAAATTTAGGTGAATATTATTACCATACTTTTACTTTTCTGTCATTAATAAATAAAAGCACTTTATACCAAAATAATTAAAATTAAATATAATGTGTTATAATTGGAGAATTATTTGCCTTCATTGGACTCAAATAATTAAAAAATAAATTTAATTTGAATTCTTTAGTTTTGTGCAGGCTGTCTAGCGTTCCAATGATTAATGAATGCAACCAAAACTGAAATAAATACAAAAAAAAAACAGATGACAAATTCGACTTCAGAATTAAAAGAAATGAGGAAAATATTAAGATATTCAATTATGAAGTTTTTTCTCCCAGTTTAAAGATAACTAGAAAAAACTTATTTATTTGTAAACTGTGATAGCTATTTATCAAACTTTTAAGATTTGTGTTGTGACTGATCATGTCTCCAATATAATTTTGAAATACTGCTGCTGTCAAATAAAAACAAATTTAGAAACTGTAAGGCAGTTTTACTTCCACAAATTAAAAACAGTAATAAATGAGTCCTACTGGTCAACGATCTTTACATCCTGTAATGAAAATTTTCGAAAATTGTCTATCTATATGAAAGGCTATGGTAACAATTCACACCGTTTGGCTAGTAAACTAACGACGCCATCTAGGAATGAAATCTGAACTACCATCATTTGACATTTGAATCATATTTTGTTCTTGAAAGGATGCGTTTAATTAATAACACTGTAGTAACTACATAATAATATAATTAATAATTAATTTTATTAACATTTTTATGGTTGAATTTAATACAAAATAATTTAAAGCTTTATGTTAGTTTAGATTTTAAATCCTAAGCGCCATCTGAACCAACAAATCTGAACTACTGACATTTTAACCTATGAGTTAATCATATTTTATTTTTGATGTCAACTTACTACAAACAAAACGCATTAAAGCCAAACCCTACTAAAATCCAAGTATGTGCATTCCATCTCAACAACAACTGATACTGATAGGCCCAAATATCTTGGAGTGATACTAGACCGGTCACTAACGTATAAATTCCACTGTCAGAGCACAAGACAAAAGGTTTCTACGAGAAACAACCTTCTCCGGAAACTTGTAGGGAGCAAGTGGGGTACAAACCCCCAGGTCTTGAAGTCAACAGCTGAGGCCTTATGTTTTTTTCTTTTTTTTTTTTTTTTTATTAACACATGCGCGGTGTTTGTATACTGCTATCTGGTCACATATGACCAATTATCAGTTATTTTCTGACCTAACATAATAACAGCAAATACTTAAATCTAAGGGTTTACCCTATGGCTTACTCTTATTTTATCTATTAAATAATGCACTACAACTAGCATGCAATAACTTCACAGCACTATACTCTGCTTTTTACACTAAACTGTTACACATTTACACTAGCTCAAATGGTTTTGTCCTTATGAGTCTTCTCTTTAGTTCAGTGTTGTCAAGAAGCTGGATTGCCTCGACATTCACATGACTATGCAGCCTCTGCTCGTGACTTGTTGCTGTTCTCTTGATTATTTCGATCACAGTTTCCATACCCAGGTCCTGGTGGAGGTTGCTGTTACGGATATACCAAGAAGCATCAACAATGTTTCTCAGTACTTAATTTTGAAATCTCTGGATAATAAGTAGATTACTAGCTTTGGTACAGCCCCAGAGTTGGCACCCATATACCCATACTGGCCTCAGTACTTGCTTGTAGATGGATAATTTATTATGAATTGACAATGTTGAATTTTTTCCAATCAGCCAATACAATTTCTTATATCTAATATCAAGCTCCCCTCTTTTCTTTTTGACATGGACTTTCCAGGGCAGCTTCGCGTCTATGGTGATGCCCAAGTATTTTGCTGATGTTGTATAACGAATTCGGGTATCATTTATTCTAACTGGGAAATTTTCTATTTTTTTATTTGTAAAGTTAATGTGTGCAGATTTAGTCTCATTTAATTTTATTTGCCATTTTCTGGTCCAGTTATGTATTTTATTTACTGATAGTTGCAATTTATCAGTCGCTTCTTTACTAGTGTCTCCTATCGCTAGTATGGCTGTATCATCCGCGAAGGTGGCAATAGTATTTTGTTCTAGCTCTGGAATGTCACACGTATACAATAGGTACAGGACCGGACCTAAGACACTTCCTTGTGGCACGCCAGCTTTGATCTCCCTTAAGTCGGTGTACACTTCTTCTTGTTTTACTCTGAAATATCTATTCGCAATGTATGATTCCAAGATTTCTGAATACTGTTTAGGCATGAACGTTCTTAGTTTATAGTTTAAACCGTCATGCCAGACTTTATCAAACGCCTGTGCTACATCCAAGAAGATTGTAGAGCAGACTTTATTTTCTTCTAATGTTTTTTCTATTATATTCGTTATTCTGTGAACTTGATCTATAGTGGAATGTTGATTTCTGAAACCAAATTGATGATTTGGTATAAGATTTTTTCTTTCTATTATTGGTTTTAATCTTTTTAATAGAAGTTTTTCAAATAGTTTTGACATCACCGGAAGGAGGGATATTGGTCGATAGGATGTCACTTCATTAGGAGATTTATCTGGTTTGGCGATCATAATTACTTCGGCTACTTTCCAGAGTCTGGGAACATATCTCAATCTAAAAGCAGCATTTATTAGGTGTGTCAGCTTAACTATGGCTTTTCTTGGTAGATTTTTTAATAATTCTCCTGTTATGAGATCATATCCTGGAGCTTTCTTAGGATTTATATTCTCTTTTATCTCTGTTGATACTTCTCTAAGTGATGTCAATGTTATTCTTTCGTCAGTTTGGAATGGTTCTTCCCATCTCAGTTCTTCACTATCATTGTCGTTGGGTTTGAACGTGCTTTCTAAATGATCTGCAAATCGTTCTGCTTTCTGTTCATTACTTCTAGCGCAGTTGCCGTTTTCCAACTTGATAGGTGGGGAATGAATAATTGGTCTCTTCAATCTTTTTGTTGCCTTCCATAAAGAATAATCTGTGTTCTGGTCAGCTGTTAAATTACTTAAAAAATAATTAATTGTTGAATTTTTTATATTTTGTATCTCCCTTTTTAGTTTTTGTGTAGCATTATTTAGACTAGTTTTGTCTCGTGGAACTCTGTATTGCTGCCATTTTTTTCTTCCTTCCTTCCTTTTTTCTACTATGAGTTCTCTGATTTCTTTTGGATAATTGTTCCCTTTTGTTCTAGGAGTTATTGTGGGAGTATTTTCCCAAGCTGACTGTTGGATATTTTTTATAAAAACTTCTAATTCGTCATCAAGTTGCCTCGTGTTTCTTAATGGAACAGCAAGATTAATTTTGTGTTCAAGGTTTATTTTGAAGCTCTCCCAGTCAGTTTTCTTATTAGTCAATATTGGACTAAACTCTTTTTTAATCACTGTATCACTCATAGTTAGAATTATCGGTGAGTGATCAGAGTTCATGTCCCAGCCGTCATTGATATCCAGATAGTTAGCTGAGATATTTTTGTAAATAAAGAAATCTATCAGGTCTGGAATTTTGTTCCTATCGGTAGGCCAGTATGTTGGTCTACCAGTAGAGATTACTTTACTCTTTTGTTCCTTAACAGCTGACAATAGTTCTTTTCCTTTAGTTGTAGTTAACCTAGAGCCCCAGTGAGTATTTTTTGCATTAAAGTCCTCACCGATGATGTTTTTTTTTTTCCTAAAGTGTTCATAAACTCTTTATATTGCTCTCTTTTAATGGAGTGTCTAGGAGGACAATATATTGAACTTATATTTAAGGTATGTGTTTTCATCTTCACACAGACTATTGTAGCTTGTATGTGCTCAGTTGCATATTTTAATTCCTCATGATGCAAGATGTTATCTTTAATTATAATAGCGCTTCCTCCTTTAGCTGCATTATCTGGGTGTACAGTAGAATATACTCTATACCCCCTAAATTCAACATATGACTGTTTAGTAAAGTGTGTTTCAGAAACGAGACACAGATCAATTTTCTCAATATCTAGTACTGCTTTATGTTTCTTAACAGGAGAATATGCTTGTCCCGTCTGGGATAGATCTAGACACGCCCAAAGTCCCCACCGCGTTAAATGAAACATGTAGAACAATTACCGGTTGTATGAAGCCTACCTCTCTACCCCTACTGTATCGGGTAGCTGGATTCGCATCACCAGATGACCGTAGATGCGCCTCACAATATGTGAAGAAGTTTACGCAAACTTTGGATGAAAGGCACCAATTATATGGGTTTGACAAACCGCCAGGAATCAGCCGACTTAAATCAAGGAAAAGGTTTATGAGAAATGTCAGCGTCGAACCACCCGAACTGTTGCCCTACATTCAGATCGACCTAATGGAATAATCCTGGACTGGAGAACCTGGCGGTCACTCAACTGCATACGCACAGGTGTTGCTTCTGAAAACAGAACCTCATTAAATGGGACATCAATACAGATAGCGACGCACTTTGTGAACGTGGGGAAATACAGAACGTGGAGCACCTGAGAGTATGCAGACTTTGCCCATCACAGTGCACGCTAGATGATTTATGGCTCGCAAATACAAAGGGTGTAGATGTAGCCCGATATTGGGCGGAAGAACTGTAGTCGGATCCAGACACGAAAAAGTTAAGTAAGTTTTGAAACGTTTAATTAATAATAAAAAAATATTACCAATATAATAGTAAACCAATATTATTAATATTTTTAAGGTAAGATTTATTACAAAATAATTTAAAGTTTTACGTTAGTTAAGATTTAAAATTAAATTAAAATTATCTGACATATACAATATAAAATATTTATTTGATAAATAAAGTACTGAGTAAAAAGATCTGGAAAATAAATTGTGTTTATTGTAGTTCGTTATTATGTTGTAGGTTATCGCGAAATTAAAAATATAACCTAAATATTGTTGTTTAAGGTATGTTAGAGAAATGGATATTAAAAGATTTAATGAAATCGGAGAGTATCATCAGTATGATGTTAATTGTTTATAAACTTTGTTGATATAATATTTGATGCAGAATTAAACATTTTAATTTTTGTAATGATAAAGACTTTTTAAAAGGTTAAGATTAAGTAAACCGATAGTAATCTATATTCTGAAAAAATATTGTAAATAGTTGTTAATAAATTATTATAAAAGTAGGTGTATACATATTTTCATTTACTCAGTTTAGGGATTCAATATTTTTATAATCTTGATAATTAAAAAATTGATTAATTAACCTTTTTCAGGAGATATTGAAGAAATTGGTTCAATAATTGAAGTATCGAATTCCAAAATTAAAAATATGCACATAGTTGTCAGATTCGTTTAATAAATATAAAATACATTTAATTATATATAAAACATATTCAAAGTAAGTATAAAAAATATCCAGAGTGTTGTACGAAATTTTCAAAACTTTCAATAAATCTTCTATATAGTATAATATGGAATACTGATGTTAAATTCTGACAATTTCATGGTACTTCGTGGATATGTTTTTCTAAGTACCTACCAGGTAAAATAAATAATTCTGTATTCTTGATAAGAAGTTTAAATTAAGATAATAGAAATAGGTTATTAAAAGGAGATTCTCTTTATAAAGTAAAGCCATTTTTAAAAAGTCCACTAAACAATCCAATTTATATAATAAATTTTATATTAGAACCAGATATGCAACATAAATTTTTATGTATGGAAGAGAAGATTTAGGTATCATTTTATCCAGTGGAAGGTTGAAAAGATTCAATAGGTCTATTCTATAGAAACAATCTACTAAGTATAACCTAGCGAGATATCAAAATTAAGGAAATTAGGAGATGAATCGCTAAATATAGACATTACTGAACTTTTTGAAGTTGAAGATGTTTAAACTAATCTTTTATAATATTTTAGTATTATGTAAAAACCTGAGAAAAACCATTAAACATTTATTATTTTTGTCTTTACATAATTTAATAAAAAAAAAGAGGTTAGATCTTTGTAAATGGGTATATTTTTTAATCATTTCCAAAGATCTAACCTCTTTTTTGTGATACGTGGTATACAGCCAGCTGCAGGAATTATTTTCCTTGTGGATTTTGATAATTTAATTTATTCCTGCTACCACAAATTGTGTAATCAAAAGACATATTACACCATTATTGTGATTTTTTTAACAATTAACTAAATATTGTATTCCGAAATAAATTTTACGGCTTTCTTACATATAAGTAACTGCAATATAATTTGACGTGAAAAGACGGGTACATTTTAGTTTATAAATAAATGTCTATCTTTCAGATATCTATCTGTCAGATAGAACAATGTTTATCTGGAATTGAAAAAACCGGCCCTTTCATGCTAGAAATTTATTATTTAAAAAACTTAATTTTTAATTCACGTGAACATTTTTTTGACCCTAAAAAGTTGACTGCGCATTTGATGATCGGTAAAAAATATATTACAGAACTCGAGCTTTTCCAACAAAAACATGCCAAAGTACCATTACGCTGGATTTATACGTAGACCGATTTTACAAGACGACTTTACGCAAAAAGTTCAGCGACTATCCAAAAGTGACTAATTCGTTATAAAAGTTGTACAACAGTTTAAAATATTATTCTGCTATCATCCTAGACTTAAATAGGAGGAAGACAGAAAAAAATAAGTGGAGAGATGGTAGATGCAATTAAATTGGAACCTCCGTTGCATGGGACAAAATCACTAGTTGTCGATAATCAGCTACTTATATTTATCCAAAAACTATTGTAAAAGTTAATATTATCTCATATTTTATATTTGAGTAGTGATATAAGAAAAGAATTGAATAATATTTTTAAATTAAAGATTAATCCATTTTGGTAAGTTAATATTAAAGCAGTTTTAGTAGAGAAAAACAAATTCATAAAACAGCTTAAACACGATTTAACATAAGCATATGAACTAAAGTTACTGGATTGTATTGTTTTATTTATATTTATATTTTAAAAGCAGTAGAGTCGAGTAAGCAGGAACATCTATGTTTGAGGCACTTCAGAAATTATGCGACCCAGAAAGTTATTGGTGGAGTATTGACAAATTTGCTAGAATATCAATAAGAACTAATTTGTTTTTGGGCCGATGTAACGAGAATGCCACGAAAAGACACCACTTTAAAAATATTAACCGCATAAAAATTATGAACCTGATACGTTAAACATAATATATGCCAACTTCTTGCTTCTACGCTTCTTTTACTTTAAACGTGCGATATTGAAAAACTTTGTTTAACTTCCATGCATCCAACGGAAATGTTTCCTTAATTAGGGACTGTTTACTAATACAAAAGAGTGGATTTAAATTAAGTTGCCTGTCAGTCTGGTTATGATTGATTGAATCACGAACATAAATTTAAAGTAATTATAATTTTCCAATGTTTCTTTTTTTGGAGCACGTGTTTGTTATTTTTAATAGATATTTAAATCAAGTTTTTTTAAATCATTTTTTGCTTAGATATAAGGTTCATCATCAATAAAAGTTAAATACAAAAGTGACATATACAAAGTGTTTCTAAAGTAACTTAAACTATTTTTTTGCCATACCATTTTGATTGAACAACGCTATAAACGTTTTAATAAGATTCGTTGTTATTGATACACCAAGGATTAAACGATTAAAATCAAAATAGAAAAAATTATGCCAATTTCCGTTTTTTAAAGTGGAATATTGGAATTAAGTGCAAAAAAAGATATAAGCAACAATTTTTTCAAATTATATTTTACAAATAAAGGCGAACCTAACAGACTTTTGAAATTTCCTTTTAAAAATTTCGTTGATGAATTTTTCATTTAAATCTTGTGAAATCCTCTACTGTTTTTAAAACTGCCTCTGCTTCTCTAAATATGCATAAAAATAGTCATCGTGTAAACTATTGATGAAAATCTTACCAAACTTCTCTTTCAAGTTTCAGAAAGGACTCTAACTACCTCTATTTAAGAATACCGAGGTTAAGCTGATGTTGGACAGGGTCCCAGACTTATTCGATCGCATATAGTCTGTAAAGTTTTTTATAGATTCACTTAAATAGGCAGGTTTCAGTCTTCACCTAGTCGAAGCTGCGCAGACTATGTCCTAAGTCTAACAATACATATACACATAAGTAAAAAATTATATATAAGTAGACTTTGTAGATCCGACCACTGCCTCCTCCGACCTTCTATATGAGCTGACCAAACTAATTACTTGAGAAGAATGAATAAAGAAAAGAAAGTCATATTTACGATCAAAAAACGAAAACTGCAATACTTGGGACACATTACAAGAGGCGAAAGATATAAACTGCTTCGAATAATTATGCAAGGGAAAATAGCAGGAAAAAGGTCCATAAGAACAAGACGAAACTCCTGGCTAAAGAATCTACGGGAATGGTATAGCTGTAGCAACAACGAATTGTTTCGGTCAGCAGTTTCGAAAAACGCGTATAGCCCTGATGATCGCCAACCTTCGGAACGAAGATGGCACTTGAAGAAGAAGAAGAAACTAATTTATTGTCAGAGAATATTGCAACTAATAAACAACATTCTCTCGGTTTGATACTTCCAAGTAATTCACTCTAACGGAATAATCAAACTGAGAAAAGTACATAATGGGCTACCCCATGGATTATTTCTTGTTTTAATGCTTCACAACTTTAATGCAAAAAAGTTTGCTACGCTAAATAAGTAGCAATATCAGTATAGCACAAACAGTTTAAAACTAATTAAAAGGTGCCGACACGTGAAATTATATAGATATTTCACAAAATCGCACCTGATAAATGACACATAATTAAATAAAACTGAGGTAAGCTGTTTTTATCTTAACCAAAAGTCAAACCAAGAATTTGAGGACAAAATAAAAAACGTAGCACTATCCTACCAACCCTATCCAAAATATCTGCGAGTTACAAATAACTTTATTCAGAATCTCTGTGGTACTAACAGGGGTGTATCTGCGGACATACTACGAACATCTGTGTCAAGTTTGGTCCACTTTATGAGAACGTACAGTGAACTGGTCTGGCTAAATAGTCGGCATGTAAAGAAAGTCGATTTGCAGCTTAATATAGCATTGAAAATAACTAGCAGCTGCATCAAGACTACTTCACTATATGGCTTGGCATCTTCAGCTATATACCTCCGCCTGTTCTACTAAGACAAAATGCCGTGATAAAAGAATATTTATAAACAAATAGTAATTTACAACTTTCAATACATGAAGACATCCCATGTTTAGCAGCAAACTAAATTCCATCCAAAAAACCACAAGCTCTTTAATCATCTTTTTTGATAACTCATTTATGTATACACATTTTATTTATAGTATGATCTATAAATAAAAATGTACTGTTCCAGGAATTCGAAAAAATTTTTCGTGTATCCAAAATATTCTTTGTTTTGTTCTTTATAAGTCACAGCAGATAATTAAATTATCTTTATTCACTTTATCTATACTACAGGGCTAGAAGTAATGAACAGAAAGCAGAACGATTTGCAGACCATTTAGAAAGCACGTTCAAACCCAACGACAATGATAGTGAAGAACTGAGATGGGAAGAACCATTCCAAACTGACAAAAGAATAACATTGACATCACTTAGAGAAGTATCAACAGAGATAAAAGAGAATATAAATCCTAAGAAAGCTCCAGGATATGATCTCATAACAGGAGAATTATTAAAAAATCTACCATAGTTAAGCTGACACACCTAATAAATGCTGCTTTTAGATTGAGATATGTTCCAAGACTCTGGAAAGTAGCCGAAGTAATTATGATCGCCAAACCAGGTAAATCTCCTAATGAAGTGACATCCTATCGACCAATACCCCTCCTTCCGGTGATGTCAAAACTATTTGAAAAACTTTTATTAAAAAGATTAAAACCAATAATAGAAAGAAAAAATCTTATACCAAATCATCAATTTGGTTTCAGAAATCAACATTCCACTATAGATCAAGTTCACAGAATAACGAATATACTAGAAAAAACATTAGAAGAAAATAAAGTCTGCTCTACAATCTTCTTGGATGTAGCACAGGCGTTTGATAAAGTCTGGCATGACGGTTTAAACTATAAACTAAGAACGTTCATGCCTAAACAGTATTCAGAAATCTTGAAATCATACATTGCGAATAGATATTTCAGAGTAAAACAAGAAGAAGTGTACACCGACTTAAGGGAGATCAAAGCTGGCGTGCCACAAGGAAGTGTCTTAGGTCCGGTCCTGTACCTATTGTATACGTGTGACATTCCAGAGCTAGAACAAAATACTATTGCCACCTTCGCGGATGATACAGCCATACTAGCGATAGGAGACACTAGTGAAGAAGCGACTGATAAATTGCAACTATCAGTAAATAAAATACATAACTGGACCAGAAAATGGCGAATAAAATTAAATGAGACTAAATCTACACACATTAACTTTACAAATACAAAAATAGAAAATTTTCCAGTTAGAATAAATGATACCCGAATTCCTTATGCAACATCAGCAAAATACTTGGGCATCACCCTAGACGCGAAGCTGCGCTGGAAAGTCCATGTCAAAAAGAAAAGAGGGGAGCTTGATATTAGATATAAGAAATTGTATTGGCTGATTGGAAAAAATTCAACATTGTCAATTCATAATAAATTATCCATCTACAAGCAAGTACTGAGGCTAGTATGGGTATATGGGTGCCAACTCTGGGGCTGTACCAAAGCTAGTAATCTACTTATTATCCAGAGATTTCAAAATAAAGTACTGAGAAACATTGTTGATGCTCCTTGGTATATCTGTAACAGCAACTTCCACCAGGACCTGGGTATGGAAACTGTGATCGAAATAATCAAGAGAACAGCAGCAAGTCACGAGCAGCGGCTTCATATACATGTGAATGTCAAGGCAATCCAGCTTCTTGACAACACTGAACTAAAGAGAAGACTCAGGACAAAACCATTTGAGCTAGTGTAAATGTGTAACAGTTTAGTGTAAAAAGCAGAGTATAGTGCTGTGAAGTTATTGCATGCTAGTTGTAGTGCATTAGTTAATTGATAAAATAAGAGTAAGCCATAGGGTAAGCCCTTAGATTTAAGTATTTGCTGTTATTATGTTAGGTCAGAAAATAACTGATAATTGGTCATTTGTGACCAGATAGCAGTATACAAACACCGCGCAGGTGTTAAAACAAAAATCTATACTACTACTCGCAATAGTGATCTTCAGCTTAGTGACCGCTTAATGTTACGTAGTGACGTTAATTCTCTTGGACCTGAGAACGGTTGCCTTCTAATATTTGTTGATATAGTTTATATTTGTTGTGTGTCATAACATTGCTTAAATATAATTTTATATTTTTGTAGCTTATTTCTAAATCTAAATTGATAATTTGGGGGATAAAGGGGTAGAATGCGAAAACCGTTGGAGTTGAATCCAGTTTATTCCAATTAGTCTCTTCTACTCAAATCCGACTCTCACCTTCATGCTGGTGTCCACTGTAAACCGAGCAACCCAACTGGAGATCCGGTATCCAATCCGGGTCTAAAGTTGAGTCGGGAACTGATGAGAGCGGGTGAAATGGCCCTCCTAAAAGGGGATTTGGCGTTGAGTTAACTACCTAACCCTGTAAAAAAACCTGTTATTATGACAGCTACAAAGAAAAAAACCGGACGGTTCAACCTACGACGAACTCGCAAACGAAATAAGGATAATTTTAAAAATTTTAACGTGGAACGTAAAAAGCCTTTATCAGCCTGGAGCCACGGCTATACTCATACAAGAAATGAATATTGTTAAAGCATATATCATTGATTTACAGGAAATGAGGTGGATTAGCTCAGACATCGTGAAAAAAAAATAACTGTAATATTTACTACAGTGGATATCCTACCCGACACGAATTTGGTACTGGATTTATTGTAAGCAGCAAGGTCAAACACAGTGTATTCGATTTCAAAGCTTTTGATTATAGGATATGTCGAATAAGACTTAAAGCTAAGTTTGCTAATATTAGCATTATTAGCATCCATGCCCCAGCGGAAGAAAAAGAGGATAACAAAAAAGATATGTGTTCTATGAGGCACTAGACCGAGAGTACGATGAGTGCCCAAAAATGACATCAAAATAAAATCAGGAGACTTTAGTGTCAAAGTCGGAAGAGAAAATATATTTTCGCCAACCATCGGAAAGAGAGCCTACACGTAGACTCTAATGATAACTGTCTCAGAATCATAAACTTTGCGATGTCTAAGAATATGGTAATGGCTGGGACAAGATTACCCCTTAAAGATAAAGGGAACTTGGAAATCTCTGGACACTTTTCTAACTCATTAGATGTTAGGTTTTTTGAGAGAAGAAAACATAGATAGTGATCATTACCTAGTTAAAGCACGATTTAAAGAGAGAATTTCCAATTTAAAAAAGGAGATGGGAAGAAGGAGAGAAAAATGGACATTAATAAACTAAAAGATCCCGACATTGCAAATGTATACAGATAGCAAATAGAAGATCAAATATGGACAAAAAACTTAGAAGAAGGAGAAGATATTAACTAAATGTGGGCAAATATACGAGATATTGTGTTACAGAAATCCGTTGAAATATTGGGCAAAACCAAGTCAGAAAAAAGAAATCATTGGTTTGATCATGAGTGCGAAATGACCACAAATAGAAAGAACGCAGCATATTAAAAAACCATTGACGCAGGTTGTACACGGAGAAAAAAAGAAGAGTATAGACGTCTTAGAAAAGCGGAAAAACGCATCCATCGACGTAAGAAGAAGGAATGTGCACAGAACACTCTCAGTGAGATACAAAGTTTGTTCAATAAAAATGAAACGAGAAAATACTACAAATCCTTAAATACTAGCCGTCAAGAATTTAAACCACGATTAAAAATTTGTAAAGACACTAACGGTGAAATTCTATATGATAAAAACTCAGTTCTTAACAGATGGGTATAACATTTCATCGAACATCTAAATATGAACGATATTGAAGGAGAGTACAACATAGGCAATCAACAAAATCTACAACGTCAACTACACAGTAAAAACCCAACAAGAAAAGAAATGTCAAATTCGATCCTAAACCTCAAAGACCATAAAGCCCAAGGAATCGATAAAATATGTTCGGAAATGTATAAAAAAGGTGGTGATCCACTTTTGGCAGCAATCCATAAATTAATAGTACTTATATGGCACAATGAATGGGTACCATAACAGTGCCTAAAGGGAATAATATGTCCGTTTCATAAAAAGAATGATCAACTGGAGTGTAAGAACTATAGAGGAATTACTCTGTTATCATTTGCATATAAAATCTTCGGCAATGTATTATTTAAAAGACTTAAACACTTTACAAAGGATGTTGTTGGTAATATCAATGCGGATTTACTGTTGAACTACACATAAAATTCAAGCACGTAGACTAGAAAAGTCACCAGAATATAACATAGATACACACGATCTCTTCATTAACTTCAAAGCAGCCTATGACAGTGTAAAAAGAACTGAAAAGAACATTATATAATGCAATGATAGACTTTGGGATCTCACTTAAGTTAGTTAAGTTGATTCAACTAACAATGCAAAACGTAGCTCATGCGCTAGAATTTAAGGAGAAAACTCTACGTTCTTTGACATTAATAATGGTCCAAGCCAGGGAGATGCGTTGGCGTGTATAATCTTTAATATTAAATAGGAAAAGGCAACCTTCTTCTTCCTTTGCCCTATCCGTTTCGGACGTTGGCTATTAACAAGGCTATTTTGACTTTGTTTACGGCACCTCTGAACAGTTCGGTCGATGTTAGTCCGAACCAGTGTCGCAGGTTATGCATCCATGAGTGTCGTCTTCTTCCCGGTCCTCTCCTACTGTCGATTCTTCCTTGGACTATTAACTGTAGTAGCCGGTACTTAGTATGCCTCATGACATGTCCGAAGTACTCAAGCTTCCGTTTCTTTACGGTGACGATTATTTCTTTGCTTTTGCCTATTCTCTGCATTGCTTCCACGTTAATGATGTGGTCTGTCTAAGATATCCGAAGAATACGGCGATATATCCACAGCTCAAAGGATTCTAGTTTCTTCAGGGTGGCTTCCGTTGTGGTCCATGCCTCTGATCCATAGAACAAGACCGGGAAGACATAACACTTGACCAGTCTTAATTTTATTTCCATTGAGATTTTGCTTGTGAACCACTTTTTCATATTCATATTCATGAAAAGGCAACCAGACAATTAAATATTAGAATAAATCGAACTATTTTTAATAGATCGACGTAAATTCTCGCATGGTGCAGTGTTTTACAAGGCTTGCGGACGCAACAAGTGAATTAGGACTTGTGGTAAACGAGGAAAAAACGAAATATATGTTGGTTTCTAAAAACCTTCGAAATATCCAACAGAGAATTCAAATTAACAACCATACCTTTGAGCAAGTCAAAGAATTTACATATCTTGGATCGCTAGTAAACGCAACAAATACGACAAGCGACGAAATAAAAAGACGCATAGCAATAGCAAACATAACTGTTTGCGGTCTCTAGAAACGTTTAAAAAATAAAAACATAAAACGTGCAGTGAAGATTAATATATAAAAGATCTTAATAAGACCGGTTTTCAAATATAGGGCTAAAACGTGGACCTTATCTCAAAATTATGAAATACTTTTTGGTATTTTTGACAGAAAAATTCTTAGAAAGATTTTTGAGGCCGTAAATGAAAATGGACTATGACATCGAAGATACAACTTTGAACTATATCAGTTATACAACGATCCAGTTATTGTGAAATTCGTTAAAGTGTAGAGACTTAGATGGGCTGGACGCATTGCTAGGATGCGAGATCACGAATACACGAAGGTATTAACATTTTTAAAACCAGAGGGCACAAGAAGCAGAGGATGACCACGAATGAGATGGATTAATGATGTGGAAGAAGATCTACAGATTCTAAGGGTTAGAAGTTGGAGAGAAGTTGCCAGGAATCGATAGGAGTAGCGACTTCTTTGTGAGCAGGCCAAGATCCACAACAGATTGTCGAGCTACTTATAATGGTGAAATTGATAATTTTGTATATTAGTTTTGATCGTAAAACGTTAAGTCAATATGTGACAGAGAACATATTAATGAAAATGAAAGTATAAAAATATTGTGCATTTTTCACCTCTTGTGTCCACTCTGTCACTTGGTTTGATAAGTAACCTCCTTTGCCGATTACAACGATGCGATCTCAAACAAAAGAAATTCTAGAAATTAATAAGTGTTAAGCACTACTATAAAACACATTTACCAAGAAAATACATATCTTATATTGGTAAAAATACTGAAGAAAAAGGGTAATCAATCAATTGCAGATATTATATATCACCACTGGAATTAATTATTTTTCGTAAAATGTTACGATACTTTAATGGCTAGTCTGGTATTCGGGGCTGAGGCCAATCCGAATAACCAAATATCATGAAAATGGGTTTAGTTGTTTTACTAACTACCAACATTTTACGATTTTGTTATATCTATGTAAAGAGCTCTAATAAAATCTATTATAATTCTAATGACTCTATAGCTATTCTAATAGCTATTCTAGCTCTAAATAGCTTTATGTAAAATTTCATGCTCAACGACTATAAAATTATGTCAAAATATTAATGATGTGTATTTAGATTTATTTTTATTTTTACGCACAACTGGCTTTTAAGGCCTAGAGCATTTTTTTAAACATGATCCTAATTTTAACCAATTACAATTATTTTAAACTTTAACTTAAATATGTATATACAACATTCTTAACTATAATCTAATATGTGACCCTGCCAAGTAATTTCACACGTAGAGTTATTTAGTGTCATTTTAATTAGCCGGATCAGTTTCTTTGGTATATCCAAATGTTCCATTGATCGATACATTTTGACTCTATCGACTCTATCATATGCTTGTCTAAAATCCACAAACAAAACATGCCGGGGAACTTTACCTTTATAACAAGTCCTTTGTATCTCCGTTAATAAGAAGATTTGGTCTACATTAGATCTGTCATTTCTAAAACCAACCTGATACTCATGTAGGATTCTTTCCATGTAGCAGTTTAGTTTATTTCTCAATATTCTTGCCAAGATTTTGTATACCGTGTCTAGTAGGGCTATACCTCTATAGTTGTCACACTTCAGTTTGTCTCTTTTCTTTATGCACAGGGTATATGCGGGCCTCATACCACTCCGATGGCATTATTTCCTTTTCCTATACTTGCACTAGTAGTTGATACATTTTTCTTTGTAGTTGTTCTTATCCAAACTTGATCATTTCTATGCATATGTCATTTTTACCACGACTTCTGTTATTTTTGATTTCTTGTATTGTCACCACCTCCTCTTCTGTAGGCTGCCTTTCAACTATCGTATCTTCTCCAACCGTCCGGTTGTCTACTGCTTCGTGGTCCACCTTACCATTTAATAATTCTTTAAAATGTTTTTTCCATTCCATCAATAGTTCTGCCGGATCGCTAGTTAAATTTCCGTCTTTACCTTTTATATAACTACAGTGGCTTTTCTTATACCTTTTCCTATATTTTTAACTTGTTGACAGAACGACATCACCTCTTTGTTTTTAAACTTTTCTTCTATCTCTTTTAATTTCAACTCATTGTGGTATCTCTTTTTTCTTTTACACAGAGCTTTCAATCTTCCTTGAATTATTCTATATTCTTGTTTTTTACACTTTCTATTATCTGTTAATATTTGTTGTCGGATCTTCTTCTTTTCCTTTGCTTTCGCCTGACACTCTTCGTCAAACCAATCTTTGTTTGTACTTCTCTTGGAGTCGCACTTAACTACATTTTCGCTAGCTTCTCCTACGGCAGATTTAATTTGTTCCCAGGCTTAATCTGTCTGTAAATTTTAGTGACATTGTTGTAGAATTTTATTTATTTTTTCTTCATATTTAGTTTTGATTTGTACTTCCTTAAATTTTTCTCTCTTTTTCTTCCAGCCTCCTTCCAGCCGTCTGAGTCGATTTCAGCTCCTCTCATACTTCTTATCTTCTGAACAATATTCATATATTTACTTTTAATCATAACATTTTGATGTATATTTGATGTATATTTAGATGTTATTAAAAAAACAATAGGAAACATGAAAAAGGCAGTAAATAAATAGAAAAAAATTAAAATCGACATTTTTAATAGAGTTCATTATTAAGGAAAAATGTTACAGTTTCACAGATAAATTTTTTTTCTATTTCTCTGGCAGACTGCATTCTAATATAGTAGAATGTTTTATATTCTTTATTTTTTGTGTCGCGTCAATTGTACACAAAGAAGTACATTCTTTTTATCTAGACGCAAAAGCTCGGAATTGAATGTCGATAGAAAATTACGATTGTTTGAAACTATCTTTGGTATTTAGTTGCATTTTGTTCGTTATCCGTGAGTCCGATTTTGTTTATAGGATAGATAACGTTTTGTTTTAAGAGACAGAAGTAGACAAAAACATACAAAAGAAGTTTTTGGAATAAATTCTTTAGTTATTTGGATTTTTAATAAAGTAAGTTTGAAAACTTAAACCATAACTTTAAGATCAGTTTTATATTTGTGCATTTCTGTTTCAAAAGAAACGAAGAAATATATAGAAAACAGAAAAATATTAAATAATATAAGCACGGAAATCGTTGTAAAGAAGTAGGAGATGACTTTTAAATCATAATAGTTAAAAAAATATGTATTAAAATCCCCCAACATTTATGATCTATGATGACAAACCAATTGAAACACTTGATTTGGTTGAACAAAAATGAGGAGCTGTATAGGATATACCAGTCTAAACTTGTGAAGCTTAGTTTCTTAACGGATGTTAGGGATAGATAAAAGTTCGATGGAGCAAATTCCTTTGGTGGTCCGAAGAAATAATGTGAGTATGCATACGCATCGGCCGCCAAACGGCACAATATCGATGCTGCCTGGCGTTTGATCTACAGGATCAAATCCGAATCCGAAGGAAAAGCGGAGTTTCAATCAATATTTGGCACCAACGACCATCTGCAAACGATAAAACAACTCACTGAAAAATCCATAAAATACACCAGACCTCTGATATTAGTGTTTATAGATCTAAGACTGCATCTAAGATAGCATTTCACTAGGTCGAACTAAATAGAGTAGTTGAAGAATTAAATGAAAGTTGCATTCAAAGCCGTTAAATCCAGATTAGTATAGTATATTAACTGTGACAAAGTAAAAAGTCAAATAGGCTTCAGACAGAGTGACACACTATGATCACCAAAACTTTTTATTTAACTATTCTAGAACGTGATTTTAAAATTCTTAATTGAGAAAATAAATTGATGACACACTTGATGACTTTCTCAATAAAACGAGATCCACAAAAATGCAAAATCCAAAATATTGAGCAATCGTCTCCAAAACCTTGGCTTGAAATTTATGTAACCAATAACATGTTTAAGAATAAATAACATGTTCTTCTCACATAAACCACAATATAAATATACGTTTACAAAGACCCAAGGATATAAATCAACTATAGATTATAATATAATAACTAGCAAGCAAATACACTGTAAACAGATATTAAATATCAGAACAATAACATCACCTAACGTAAGATCAGAACACATTATGGTTTAAGGAAAACTTAATAAAAAGACCACTACAGTAAAAATTACTACCCAAATATTAAAAAAAAATATCGAGACCTTTGAAGACAAAACAACTCGATGGCTATACCAAAGACAAATGAAATGAAATGAAATGAACAAAGAAAATAGGGTCTATCAAAGAAAGAAAACAAAAAAAATATAAAAACATAATAAACGCTGCTAAGGAAAGCATGGAAGCATGGAATGTTAATTTAAGTTGCGAAAGGAAGATGATACCATAAATCATCAGCGAAATTAAAACTTTGGCCTATAAAAAACAAAAAGTGTATATCCACTACCAAAGTAATAAGACATCCACAAATTACCAGCACCATGTAACCACACGAAATAATGTTAACTCGCAAATAAGGAATCTAAAGAGAAAATGCTAATCTAAATTCACGTAAGAAATGGAACGTTATTTATACGGTGCACCACAAAAAGTGTGGAAGATGGTGAAGGAAAGGAAAAAGATATTAACAAGCATAACAACATAAACAGTATACAAAAAAAGATGGAAAACGTATATAGAACAGCTTTACAAGGACCAGTATGGAGAGAACGATGAAGAAGATGCAGAGCTAGAAGACGAGCTGGTAATAATAAGGTAAGAAGAGGTTATAAAGAATATACGTTAAAAAACCGAAAAGCCATAGGTGCACCAACAATTAAGAATAAACTACTAAACAATAGAGAAGGAGTATTAACATCAAATATTACCAAACTATTCCAAAAGATCCTTGGAATGAAATGCATACCAAAGGAATGGACATCATGTATACCGATCCTCATACCAAAAAAGGGGACAAAAATGACTGATCTAACTAACGAACTGTTACGTTATGGACAATTATAATGTAATTATAATTTCAAATTGTTTATAATACCCTGCGTCCGATCCTTCTCGTACTAGGATGATGAAATAAAATGTTAAAGTCGTGGAGTAAAATATAGTTTTATTAAAGGCTACTAAAAAATGTATAATAGACTGCGTCCCAAATTAGTCCCGAAGCTATATTAGTCTTTTTCTTTTTGATGTGCATATCCGTTCGTTAACCAAGATGTTCTTTTTGTTTCTGGACCTTGTTTTCCAAATATTTTTCCTTGCAGGATAGCTTGAAGGAGAGCATATCTGGATTCATTTCGCATATTATGTCCGAAGAATTGTAACTTTCAAGATTTGATGGTGGTCAGTACCTCTCGGGTCTTATTCATTCTTCTGAGAACGTTCTCATTTGAGGCTCGGTCAGTCCACAAGATCCTAAGTATTCTCCGATATAGCCACATCTTAAATGCTTCCAGTTTTCTGACTCTTGTGACTCTTGAAGAAGGTCCACATCCGATTTAGGGTGAATCTAGATTTTCCGATTCGTGCTCTAATCTTCTGGTTGTTGGTCCATTTTTCATTTATTATGTTGCTGAGGTAGTTGTAGTGTGTCACACTCTCTACAGAGGATTGGTTGACGTACTATAGTATATTTGTAATCTCACCAAAATGCCACAATTTATCAAATAAGTGTATTCCCTCTGTATAAAACAAAAACCTTTGATTGTCAAAAGCTGACAAATATATTTTTTATTATAGAAAATGATTGCAATCATTTCAATACCTATAAAGCAATCTATAATTTATAGGAAATTAAACAAATTGTAATTAAGCTACTAATCGATATGTTTCAGAATTATACACGGTGAAACTATAAAAATTCAGGAAATTAAGATTAATGTGAGTTTACAAATTAATGGACTAATTTTGTTATTGAACACGTTGCTTGACACTAGTTTAAAATTATTTACTAAGATAATTACTGATAAAATAATTGAAAATTATCAAACATGCGAAGTGCAACAGGGGTTTCGGTATAACAGATCAATTGTCGATGCCATATTCCTAATAAGAAACATAGAAAAGAAAGCAGTAGAATATAATAGACCTACATTCATGTGTTTTATCGAGCTCACTTAAGCCTTCAATTGTTTAAACTAAAATATGTGATTGAACTTTTACACAGAGAAACTATTAGCCACTATAACACAGATAATAAAGAATGGTAACTCTGATCACAAAACGAGTGGAAGTATACGCTTTTTTTATTTATTATTATTCTTTTCACTTCTCTTCCTCTTTTTCTTCTTTGTCAACCATTTTCCATCCACTCCTGAATGTAGGTCTCGCCCAATTGCTTCCATCTTTCTCTATCTTGCGCCAATCTAATCCACTGTTTGCCTGCCACTGCTCTTATGTCATCTACCCATCTTTTTTGAGGTCTTCCCATGCTTCTTGTTGTCGTCCTTGGTCTCCATTCTAGAATTCTCCGTGTCCACCTGTTGCCATTATATCGGGCTACGTGACCTGCCAAGCGCCATTTTATTTTTGTAATTTCTTCCACAATATCCCTAATCTTCGTTCTACGTCTTATCTCGGTGTTTCTAATCTTGTCTCTTAGTGATATTCCAAGCATGATTCGTTCTATTGCTCTTTGCGTTGTTTTAAATTTTTTGGCAGATTTTTCGGTAAGTGCTACTGTGTCCAAGCCGTAGGTACAAACAGGTACTATGCATGTGTTATACACCTTTTTCTTTAAGTTTATAGGAATGGAGGTGTTTTTCAAGATATGTGCTAGTTTGCCGAAAGCGCCCCAAGCCAGTTGTGTTCTTCTTTAAATTTCAGCATCTTGATTTGGTTTTCCTAGTTTGATAACATGACCTAGATATACATAATGTTCCACATTTTCTATGGTATGATTTTGTATTGTTATATTTGTCTGGTCTCGGCTCAGTATTTTTGTTTTGCTGTAATTCATTTTTAAGCCCACCGCTCCTGAAACTGCATTTAATTGTTGTAACATATCATTTAGTTCTTGGATATTTTCGGCTATTAAAACTATGTCATCTGCGAATCTTAATTGATTTAAATATGATCAGTCGACGTTGATACCCTTATTGTTCCATTCCAGTTTCTTAAAAATATCTTCTAGAGCAAGGGTAAATAGTTTGGGAGAGATGGTGTCTCCTTGTCTTACTCCCCGTTAGTCTTATAGGATTAGTTTTTGTGCTTTCGTCCAGCTTTATATGCATGGTGGCATTTTCATATATGTTTTTAATTATGTTAATGTATCTTGAATCTGATTGATTGATGATTTCCAATCTCCGATAGGAGTGGCACAAAAAGAAGAAGAATCTTGAATCTATGCGTGCATTTTCTAGAGATTCAAGCACTGCCCATAATTCGATGAAATTGAATGCTTTGTGGAAATCGACGAACGCCATATGAATTGGAACATTATACTCGGTGCATTTTGTCGGTTAGATAGCTCAGCGGGCTGTGCGGCTGCCTCTCATTCGCTTCACTGTCAAATGGTTCAGTGGATGTGGGATCGAGCCCCAGCTCGGTGTACAGAAAACAAAAAGTCTAACGTCTAGTCTAACAGTTTAAAATTCTAGATGAATCTGCGGCTTAGACTAGAATATGCTGGGATCTGATCGGCCTATGGTGGAGCAGTACGGCAAGAGATAAGGGCTGCGGCTCGGTGATACTCCTCCATAGATTCTTACCGGACGGGCGTAACGCCTAAAAAAACCGGATATATATATATATACTCGGTGCATTTTTCTATCAGTGTTCTTACGGTGTGCAAGTGGTCTATGGTATTAAAATGTTTTATGAATCCAGCCTGTTCACTTTTCAAAGTGACTCAAATATAGTACTTCAAACTTAAAATAAAAATTACACAAATTGTGCTCTATTAGCTTTACCATTTGATGCGTTACGTAATTTGCTATATGTTCTTTATTTATTTATTGGACTTAAAAATCTTTATGATTGACCATTTATAGTTTTCGCGTTGTATGCGCAATTTTAATTTTAAATAAAAGCAAACATCTTTTAAAACTTTGTTATTCAGTTAATTTAGATAAAATTTGCTCAACAATATAGCGCTAAAAATTTTGTTTTTCTAAACTATACAAATATCACGAGGCTTTACTTTATCGTTCCCAATTTGCATGTTGTTATGTCAAAATGGGATTTTAAATAAATAATGTACCCTGGCCGAGCTGAAGATCCTCACTGAAATTGCTCACTCCGGAAATTTAGGTTTAATTTTGTAACGTAGTTACAATTTGTCATAATTGTACACTTAGCGCTGTTACACTGTGATGGCTTTATGACTCTTTCACAATTACTGGCGGGTACACCTCCATTAGGGCAATCCGACGCCCATTAGTACACGGAGAAAAAACGACCGCTCGGTCGGTAATGAACATAAATGTACCTGAAATTTAAGTATATAAAAATGTCCTTTATGTTCATTAGGGCTCGGTTTTGTTATGGACACCATTTTCTCCAATATATGTATACTTATACAAAATTTAGCTCACAAGTATACTTATGGAAAGGATATCGCTGACAAAAGTGGAGAAGAAAACAAAGGATCTTGCTAATTTATTTTTTATTGAAAACGTAAAATGTTTCGTATATGAATCCATACACACATTATGGTATAATGACCCTATTGTCAGCGGCATTGCAGTTCAATAGTCCAGCCGATCAGCAGTTTCTACACATCTTGCAGACAGGTCATCATCAATTAATTTCTTATAAATACTGTACATTTTTATTTTAAAGTCAGTTGTAATTATATTAAATAAAGTGCTGTTACTCTGTTAGTTGTACATTTATAAGGGCCTTTTTAAAAAGTACCTTCGGGAGTGACAACCCTTAAGTGGCACATTCAGTGGATTAGTGGAAGAGTCTTCGGAAGATCCTCGTTGTTTTCAAATGTTTACTCGCTACTGAACTCAAATCCAATGGAAACTGCAGCTGTTTAACCCACGTATTCCAGGCAAATTGGCACAGAAACATATTTATAAAGAAAGCTGATAAGAAGCTTAAAGAAGAAAAGAAACTTGTACCAAAAGGAATGCATCCAAGCATCATCCTATACCTGTTAGCAAATTTCATCTTATTTCTAATTCGTATATTATTTTACGTTTAATCATCCTTTAGAATAAGCGATTCTCTTTCAACAATTTTTGAATCTAGTACAGAATCTGGTGAAAATATTAAACCAGATTTACATTTAGTTAATAATAATCATATTTTTAATATTTTTAAGTCCACAAATTTGTTTAAAATACATTCTATAATTATTACACCAGCATCCATTTCAACATCAATATCACAAAGATATTGAGTCAGTTTACTTCTATAAATACTTGGGCCATGAGATCAGAATAAGTCGAGACAACCAAACAATCGAGCTGAAAAGAAGAATAAACCTCGCTTGGGCTGTCTTTGGAAGGATGAAGGATATTTTTAGGTCTAAGATTCCAATGTGTCTGAAAAGAAAAGTATTTAATCAATGTATTTTGCCAGTGATGACCTACGGCGCAGAAACCCTAATGCTCACAAGAACAACAGTGAGTAAACTACAAGTTGCGGAAAGAGAAATGGAGATAATTATATTAGGGATTGCTCTACGTGATAGAATACCCAATGCTACTATACGCAAAAGATCAAGAGTAGCAGACGTTTTTGAAAGGATAACAACACTAAAGAGGAACTGGGCAGGTCATGTAGTAAGATCAGTTTATGAACAGTGGACAAAAAGAAGTTTGGAATGGAGACCCCGAATACAAGCTTACAGAAATAGAGGTCGACCCCCAACGAGATAGACAGATGACATAAAAAGAGTGACTACAAATTGGATTCAGATGGCGCAAAATTGGACTAAGTGGAAAAGCATGCGAGAGTCCTATGTTCAGCAGTGGACGTTAGAGGCTAGTTGATGATGATGATGATCCATTTCAAATATCTTTAATATGGCACCTATTTTTGATGTTAATTAAAATTTTCTATCGTACCAGAGTACGACGGCAATCCAAATGAACTCCACAACTTTATTGATGTTATTTCCATGCTTTTAAACCATTTCTGGGATCACAAAAATCCCGAAAAATTTCAAAATCACATGCTAAGAGCTAAATAAATTATTTCTGTATACGGCTGTTAAGACTGGCCGTCAATAAAATAAATTCTTGTTCAAAATTTTGCAGACCAACGTAACGTAAACTCATTAACTAGAGATTTAGTCAGTCTTCGTCAAGCTTCAAAGGAAAACCCTCATCAATTTCATGAAAAAGTTATGAATGTTTTGAATAGTATTTCAAATCATATTGAATAACACACAGAAAACGAGGAAGTTAAAAAAAGTAAAGAAGAATTTTTTTTTACAACAAGCTCTAGCCACATTTTTGGCAGGCCTAAGAGAACCCCTAGGATTAAAAATTCGATCCATAAGACCACCGAATCTTGCTCTTGCTATCCAATATAGTGAGGAAGAAAATAACATTAGATATCTCCAAAAAACTCATAATTATTCCTTATCATCTTCTAATAGACCATCTACGAATTCACAAACTCAGATACCCAATTAAACTCATACATCCGCTTCTACACGATGTAAGCCTGAGGTGCCCAAGCCCCAATGGCTACAGCCATTCTTTAGGCCAAATCAAATGCCTTTGCAACAACAGCCATTAAACAAAAATCCAAGAGGGCTATTTGAACCCCCTAGATTCCAACAAAATCATTAAAGCACTCCAAATGCACAAAATTCTAGGGCGAATCAACCCAATTTTCATAAACCAGTTCCATCTCAATCATATAAGCCAACACTTATGAGCGTATCTACAGGCCAAACCGGCTTTAATAGACTCTAATCTCGAAGAAACTTCCACTTTCATAGCCAGCCTCGGACTCACCGTAGAAGAACTCTTTCTTCTTCTTCTTCTTCTTCACGTGCCATCTCCGCTACGAAGGTTGGCTATCATCATGGCAATTTTGACCCTGGAGGCTGCCGCTCGGAACAATTGTATGGAAGTGCAAGCAAACCACTCCCTGAGGTTTCTCAACCATGACATTCTTCTCCTACCTATGCTGCGCCTACCTTCAATCTTTCCTTGCATAATTAGTTGCAACAGTTGATATTTATTCCCACGTGTAATATGTCCCAGGTACTGTAGTTTCCTCATTTTAACACTCAATACGACCTCCTTTTGTTTGTTCATCCTGTCTAATACAACTTGGTTAGTTATCTTATCCTTCCAGGAGATTTTTAACATTCTTCGGTACGCCCACATCTCAAATGCCTCCAGCTTACCCATACATTGCTTATTTAGTGTCCACGCCTCCACCCCATATAACAGGACCGAGAAAACATAACATTTAAGCATTCGTATTTTCAGCTTTAGGCTTAGGTTACGGCTACACAACATTTGTTTCATATTGTTAAATGCACTGCGGGCTTTCTCTATTCTTATTCTTATTTCTCTGGTGTATTCGTTTGACTCGTTAATATTTGTTCCGAGGTAATTGTAATTTTGTACTCGTTCAATGAGATTCTGTCCTACATGTAAGTTGATATTATTGATACGTTTCTTTGTAATTATCATGAATTTGGTCTTCTTTGTATTCAGTGACAGACCAAATTCTTCACTTGCTTCTACCACTTTGTTTAGTAATCTCTGTAGGTCGTCAATATTTTCTGCTATGAGCGCGGTATCATCAGCATATCGGATATTGCAAATGGGGTGACCGTTGATCTTTATTCCGGCTTTTTCGTTCATAAGAGCTTTTTTAATAACTTCTTCCGCGTAGATATTGAACAAGGTTGGAGACAACACACAGCCCTGCCGAACACCTCTTTTGATCTGTATTCTATCTGATATCGAACTGTTAATTCGTACTGTAGCTTCTTGTTTGTAGTATAGATTCATTATCACTCGCATGTCCCTTGTATCAATATTTTTATTTTCCAGTATTTGCATCAGTGGCCTATGTTTTACTGTATCAAATGCTTTGTTATAGTCTAGGAAACACACAAATATGTCCTGATTTACGTCTAAGCATCGTTGTGTTAGAACATTAAAAGCAAACAGTGCCTCTCTAGTTCCTAGTCCGTCTCTAAAGCCAAATTGGGAGGGTCCGATGTCAAGTTCCAATTTTTTATATATTCTCCGATGAATGATTTTTAAGAAGACCTTTAATATATGACACATGAGACTGATGGTGCGATATTCCGAGCATTGTCTCGCATTAGACTTTTTGGGTATGGCTATTATTGTTGTTACTAGCCATTCATTAGGTATGATACCAGAATTGTAAATGCTGTTAAATAGTTCCACGATCTTTATTAAGTTGTTGCCTTTGATGAGTTTAATTATGTCTATTGGTAGTTCATCTGGGCCTGTAGCCTTCCCCGACCTCATTTCTTTAATCGTGTATTCCACTTCATCTCTTGTTATTTCTGGTCCTGTGTCACTGTTTATGTATTCGTTATCTACATTGTCTCTTTGATCTTTAAATAGTTGTTCTATGTACTGTTTCCAGACTCTTAATTTTTCTTCTGTGTCCATAATAATGTTTCCACTCTCTGTAGCGTTTACGCTACTGATTAACCCCTTAAGAAATTTTTATTACCCGCCTACGATCGATTTTAAATCGACATTTTTCCCGACACGCGCTGTTATCGCTTTGAAAGGAAGATCGATTTTATGCGGAAGCCGAACGATCAGTTTTGGTCAGAACTCATACGCAGCCACGCCAACCGGTGAAATTGTTCACCTTCAAAGTGACGGAATTGGAGCAAGGAAGATAATTTGGGGAAGAATATAATTCATTAATAATAATATAATAAGTAAATTTTATAAAATCAATATTCATTTATGAGTTCCACATAAAAAGGAAGATTTTTTTTTTGGCGTGCTGCAGCTCCATGTAAGTAAATCATTTCATACGTATTATCTCCTTATCATATAATCAAATTTATCATTGTATTTAGTATTTCTTTAGAGATTTATTTTTGAGTTCCGAAATAATTTAAATATAAAATTTCCTTGATTTACTTGCAAAGAACAGAAGGTCATTTTTTTTATATAGTCAAACTTAAATTCCGATCTATTTCATATCTTATCATTAAGTTTTTTTGGTTCTTTTTTTTACCTAACTTTTTTGGTGGAATATAAAAGGTTCTACAAATGTGGGACAGCCTTCTGTATTCTGCGCATGTTTATTTCATGGCGCAAGCTTGCCATGCCTACGAAAGTAACTTCATAAATTTGACATGATGTTGACTTAACCTAATACCTAATATTTTGATGTTTTGTTTTGGTGCAGTCAATCCATGCTGCTACACCTATTAAATTACATTTATTGAATTAAATAATCATTTTAGATTTCGTCACTTCACTTGAGGATATTCTCTTCAGAATATTCCCTCAAGGACTCAAGTAACTAAATTTCTTGAATAGTTAGCAAACCCGTGGATTTTGCTGTCACCCAGAGACCAGTGACTGGTTGTGGCTTTTGTGACCAGGATTCGTCTTTACAGCCATAAACTGATGTAGCCGTGCCAAGAGGAGTTTTTCCTATGGACTTATAGTGCTGTAAAGATAAGTTGTTTAACTATTTGACTTTTTCTATTACTATCTATTTTGTTACTATGTATTATTTGTTACTATATATCTAACTCATCATATGCATATGATAAGGTGAATACCTTTTTTTTGATAATTTAATTTTTGATAAATCTAATTCTAAAATATTGGGGAGAAGAAAATACATTACATGCTTTTATTGGGTATTTAAGTAGGATTTCAAGAGTACTGACCAAACTCACTTTTGCTATAATATTTTTTTTTTAATACAATATATTTGATAAAATAGGTACAATTTTGATATTGGAGAAAGGGAAATAAATTTAATGTGGTTTTTTTTTAAATATGATATAATGAGTATGGAACAACTCACTTTTTGGATGTAATATATTTAATAGAATTGTAACAGATTTATCAAGTTTGATATCTTTACAATATTCTAATTTGTATCTCATTTTAGTCGAACTAATTTAAATTTAAATGACTACCTTTTTGTGTTAAGACTTTGGCTACAATACGGACTATTCTTGTTGTTTACTGACATTTTATACTTTATTTGGCCAGTGGTAGTGATTATTCGTTTGTTGAGGGGCTATTAGGTCCCATTGTATGTGTACACTATCCACTACCACTGTTATTTGGCTTTGCATTATATGTAAATTGTTTATACACATATACCTATATACATTTTTTATAAATATATTTATTGTTGCTATTTTGAGTTTTATTTCAGTTCTACTAACCAGTATATAACATAGCAAAACAAGATTATTATTTAGTATTTTTGTATTTCAGAGTATTATCTCCAGATTCATTTGTTACTTCAAAATCTCAACTATCGTTGAGTTGGCGCCCTTCTTTTCTCTTCTTATTGTTCTCTTTCTATAAATTTATTCCCAGTGACCTTCTTCAGTTGTATCACGTGTGATATTACCAGGTCTCATTTCTTTCTTGTCTCATTAGCTCATTATCTCTTGTTATTGTTGTTTATATCTTTAAAGCCACAATCCAGTGCATTGAAGCTAGCCCGAACACTCACTTGAGATTTAGTGTCTCTTTGGCCATTTAAATTTGTTCCTCTGAGCTTAGCCCTATTTTTAGTATTTTTTTTTCATCACTTCTCTTTCAGTTCTTCTGAAATTTGGAAGTTCTACACTTCCAAAAACCCAATACTCCCGGAGTATTGAGCGTTTCATCTCGTCTACTAATATGTTGTGTCTGTTACTTTGTCTGCTCGTCAATTCTTTGATCTTCCGATGTGCATTAAAGCTGTCGTGTTTATTTTGTAGTTATTCAATTTCTTCGCATTTTTCCCCGTACCAGTTTTCTTTAGCTGTGCGTATTTTTAGACGAATTTCTTTTTGTATCTCTTTATACTTCTGGTTCTTTTTGTTTTTCTGTTTTCTTCTTTCATCCATTAAGTTCAGTATCTCATCTGTCATCCATTCTTTTTTATATTCTTTACTTTTATGGAGGTGACTTATGCTTGGTTTCATTAACGCTGTTTTAATGTCTGTCCAATTCTCATTGATGTTAACTTGTGTGTTGTCTTTTATGGGTTGTATCTTTGTTACTGCTTCATCAATTTCTTGTATCATCTGTTGTCTTACTTCTGGTTTTCGTAATTTGTTGATATCAACTGCTTTTTTGGGGGTTGTGCTATTAATTTTCTTTAGTTTTATTTTCATTCTTGCAACTAGTGGATTGTGATTAGATGATATATCTGCACCAGGGTATGTCTTAATTGACATTATGCTGTTTCTGTATCTTTCATTGATTAGTAGATAGTCTATTTGGTTTCTCACTATGTGATGTTCTGTGTCTTGTGAAGATCTCCATGTGTATAAACGTCTGTTAGGTAGTTCGAAAAAGGTATTTGTAATTACCATTCTGTTTTCCTGGCAAAATTGTACCAGTCTTTCACCAGACTCGTTCCTATTCCCTAATCCAAAATTTCCTACCAAATCATCTGTCCTTCCTTTCCTAACTTTAGCATTCAAATCACCCATTATTATTGTGATGTCCCTTTTTTTGGTCAGTTTCAATGCCGAGTCAATTTGTTCATAAAATGTTTCTATTTCATGTTCTTCTTTGTCCGCTATTGGTGCATATACTTGTATTATATTCATTTTTGTAATGTTTGTATTTATTTGTAACATCATAACACGATCGGACAAAGGTAGGAAGTTCAGGACATGACGAGATAGAGACTTTTTTAACATTATAATCACTCCATTACGATGTTGGGGATCTTGGTTACCGGAGTAGTAGATTATGTGATCTTTAATATGACAGCATCCATTTCCCGACCATCTGGTTTCGCTTATACCCAAAATGCTAATATTCTCTCTTTAGAAGAACTCTTTAATATCGAACAAAAGGAAAATAATTACAATGAAGGTAAAGACAATGACACATACCCATATTACCTTTATTATGAACAAGAAAGCCAAGAATATGATAACGGTGTAAATTTTCAAACGTTCCCAGAAGAAAAAAGAGAAACGTAGTAGAATTGCATTCCTATGCTGACAAAAGAGAGCTCCCTTACATTAAAATTCAAAACCCCTCTCTAAAACTTCTTATTGATACAGAAGCAACTAGATCTTTTCTTAATCCTGATATAGCCAAAATTTTCTACAAAAATATTATAAATATGAACCATTTATCGTTACATCAATTTTTTAGAATCATTCACAAAATTATTGTGTAGAAATCCTAATTTTTCCTGAATTTAATTCAGATATTAACTTAAAATTTTATCTTTTTAAATTTCACAACACATTTGACGGTCTTATCGGCCTCGATAATCTTAAACTTCTAAAAGAAAATCTCGATTTTACCCAAGCTACTCTTGCTACAGAGCATCCTATTTTTCCTATTTATTACTATTTCACAAACAAAGCCCAATTCTATACACTACAGTTAGAGCCCCAAACAATTACCCAAGTCAGATTGCCAGTGAAGGTAGCATCAGGTACAATCATCATCCCAAAACAAAAAGTCGAAGGTGCCATCCTAAGAGAAACTCTCACCGTTGCCTGTAATCAACTTGCTTGGACCGAGCTAGTCAATAACACCGATAAATACATCCGAGTAGAATTCTCATGCTACTTGGATGTATTTGATCCCATCCAGAACAGTTCCCATCAAAAGTCAAGCAAGAAATCTCGAAGAATATCATATATACATGTCAGATATCATACCTACCGAAGACATTCAATAACATTCTAAATTGCTGCTCGCTTCAAGCATTGTTTCTAAAAGAACAGCTCATTCTTTCCAAAGATTACTACTAAATATTTTTGTTCAAAATTATCTCAGCTACATTTTTTGTTACACATGTTAATTTCCCCAACAAAGACAAAATGCATGGTTACAACACCAATTTTACTAAGATGTAAATTGGAGCTGGAAGGTCAGATAATAGATAGATAGATAGATGGATAGATTATTTGACTGTAAGTTACAACTAGGTTTACAGCAAGTCAAAACTAAAATTATAAATATTAAATATTACAAAAAATGGAAACAATACATTAAAAATATTTAAAACATTAAAATACTTAAAAAACGTACAATATAGACATATAATTAAAATATTAATAAATTTGGTTATGTTGCAGCTTAGGCATTCACAGATACACCCTCGTAATATTCAACTAATGTATAAGGACACATGGTCACTAGGTACTCTTTAACTTGGTTTTTAAAAGCTGTAGTTGAATTTATGTTTTTAAAATGTTGAGGAAGTTGATTATACAGTAGTAAACCACAGATAGTAGATGACTTCCTGCTTATTTCTAAATGTCGATAGGGTACTACAAACTGTCTCTTATTTCTTGTGTTGTGTAAGTGAATGTCACTGTTACATAAAAAAGTTCTTTTATATTTATGAATTAGTATCAATAATTCCAAAATGTAGATTCCATACACTGTTAATATGTTCAAATCTCTAAATATGTTTTTAAAAGACCAACCATACGGAACACCTGCTATACATCTGACAATACGCTTTTGGGCTTTGAAAACGTCCTTTACACTAGAAGAACCACCCCAGACAGTTATACCGTAACTTATTGTCGATTGTACCTCAGCAAAATAAAAAAGACGAAGGTGTTGCAGACTAAGTATTCCACCAAATTTCTTAATTGATAACATTTAGAATTGAGTTTTTTACATACATTCCAACAATGAGTCTTAAAAGATAAATGAGAGTCGAAAGTCACTCCTAAAAACTTCACATCACTACAACTCAAAATATCCTCACCATTGATGGAAATACTTAAATCAGGTTTAGTTGAATTTAAACGTGATGTAAATGATAAAAATTTAGTTTTGTGAACATTGAACAGGAGCGACTGATTACTGGACTAATCAGAGAAGGTCTTCAGAGAGTTTGTTATTTTATCTTGTAAAAAATTTATGTCTTTATCGCGATATAGCATTGTTGAGTCATCCGCATAAACTGATACAAATGCATCAGACATTACATACAAAATAAATAATATAGTGGCCAATATTGAGCCTGTGGTACTCCATTCTTATTAATAATCGGATCAGACATTAAAATCTTGAAGTTATTTTTCACTTTAAGTATTTGGTGCCGGTCTTTCAGATAGGAAACAAACCAACTATGGGCAACTCCCCTAACACCATATCTGTACAATCTATCGAGGAGCACATCGTGTTGCACACAATCAAATGCACGACTGAGATCACAAAAAATGGCAGTTGGATTTTCACTGTTCTCAATTGAGAGTAAGACTTCCTCATAAAAATTGTTAGTGGCTGTGGAAGTAGAAAATTTATTTCGAAATCCATGTTGATGCTTTGTGATAATTTGGTTGATATCTAAAAATAATAAAAATTGTTTTAGCATTGCATATTCAATAATCTTAGATATCACAGATGGAACAGACAATGGTCGAAAATTTGACATTAATTCAGGATCACCTTGTTTTAATACCGGTGAAATTATAGAAGTTTTCAGCATATTGGGAAAAACACCAGTATTGAAAGAAGCATTTATAATGTGTCAGTGGTGTCAAAATTTGAGACGCAATTCTCTTAATTACTATACCCGATATTTCATCAAAACCACACGATGCTTTGTTTTTAATTTTATATTTGATTATATCTAAGACATCTTCCTCTGTTACATAAGATAGGAACAAACTAATTTGAACAAAATCATTGGAATGCTGAAAATTTAAATTTGGTTTAATTATTTTACTAATTATATCCACTGGTGAATCTATAAAGTAATCATTAAATTTGTTTGATATTATATCTGAATCTGTAATCCTAGTATCATCTATTTTTAGACAGATATTTTTGTGATTTTTTTGTTTTTCATTAAGTTCATTTATAACAGCTCATGTGGTTTAGTTTTTGTTAGAAGATTTAGAGATTTTGTTAAAATAAAATTGACCCTTTGTGGCCTCAACAAGAACTTTGTGCTGATATTTTTTTTAACTATGTAGAGTTTTTAGCTCAGGGTAAGTCTTACTCAATATATACAAATCCCTCAGACTATCTGAAGAAGATTTTACTTCTTGGGTGACCCATGTATTTTTTTTGTTTTGGTAATGTTTGGTTTCTCTAAAAGGACAACTAATATTGAAATAGAACTGTAATTTATCATGAAAGGCATTATATTTACTCTCAACATCAGTTGCATGATAAACATCTTGCCATGTTTCTTTACTCAAGAGATTGTTGAATGCATCTATAGCGCATTCATGTGTTACTCTGAAAGTATTTCGAACTGTTGTCATAGTTAGATTAATAAAATTCAATCTTAAAAGGAATATATCGTGATCCGATTCAGTATTTACATTTACAGTACCTACACAATCATCACAATTTGTATATACCTGATCCAAAATATTTCCGCATGTGGAAGTCGACCTTGTAGGTGTAAAGTTCCTGGGTGACAAACCATAAGGTTTTACCGAATCTTTGTTCAAAAATTGAAACTTTTTGTAGCTGAATTTGTATTCGCAATATTTATCAAATTTTCATCGTTTGTTAAATTAATAATATCTGAACATTTTGCTTCCGTTTGTATTTTTAAAATATCAGCTGATAATTGTTTATTATTTTAGATTAAGGAAACAACTTGTTTATTTTTATTGGTAACATTTTTAAAGACAGTTTTTGTTGGGGAACTCCTTTCTTTATCAACAGCTAGACTTTCATTAACAGCAATATTTTTCGCGGGTCTAGTTTTTTTGTTTTTTGGGTATTCTTTACTGTTAGACTGAATCGGTCGTTCAAAATTGAGGTTTCTGTTAGAATTGTTTATTAAATTCATATTTTGTTGAGTAGATGGCGACTGGTCAGTTAATTGCATATATTTAAATAAATCTAGTTGTTCTTTTAGTAAATTTATCGATATTTGTTGATTTGATATTACAATATCATTCTGATTAATAATTTTCTTTAAGCACCTGATTTCAGTTATCCTCGTATCCTCATCGTCAGCCTCTTTATCCAAGATTTCGTTTGATAGACCACTTAACCTAACACTTTCATCACAGCATATAACTGTTTCTTCGTCGTTATATTTAATACATTTTAATTGCTTCAGGCAGCCACTATGTGATAACGTTCCACATTTTGCACATAACAGACCACTTTGTGCATCTTTTAGGCACTTTTTACAGCACTTAACTACCGAGTCGTAAACACGACCGTTTCTCTGAGGAGGCATCTTGGATTGGATTGGATGACACTACCTTCTGTGTTAATATTTCAAGTTCTGACTTTCTGACTGATGGAGAGTAAAGATGGAGAGAATAGAACAAGTGATGGAGTTTAAATATCTAGGCATCACATTATCTAGCTACGGAAAGCTCAAAACCGAAGTGAAAGATCAAGTGAATAGAGCAAACAGAACCGCAGGCTGTTTAAATGAAACAATATGGAGAAATAAAAACATCGGGAGAACAACGAAAGGCAGAATTTACAAAACAGTCATCAGACCAATAATGACATACTCGGCAGAAACAAGACCTGATACAGAGAGGACAAGAAGGATGTTAGAAACAACAGAGATGAAAACACTTAGAAAAATTAATGGTAAGACACTATGGGACAGAGCTAGAAGTACAAATATACTACATAGATGCAAGATGGAAAACATTAAAATCTGGGTAAGGAATAGAAGAGTAGAATGGAACGATTATATAAAGCCGAATGGCAACAAATAGAGTAGTAAAGACGGCAAGAGACGGTTCCCCTATAGGAAGACGATCAGTAGTAAGACCACGAAAACGATGGAATGACAACTTGAGGTACATTGAAAAACAGAGTCCTGTCTATATACTAAGAAGAAGAAGAAGAAGAAGAAAACATTTGTTGTTTTAATATTTTTTTTTCTACGGCGTACAGATTTTAAATTGTAAATCGAAGTTTTCTGCTCCCTACCCCTTTTTAGTAGTAATTAAGTGTTTGAATAGTTCTGTCACTTAGTTGCTAATCTCATTATCTTCCTAGTGTCAGTTCAGCATTATAGCAGGCTTTGCTGTTTTCACTTGTCCTCTTTACCTTGTTTAATACAGGACATCATCTGGCGTGTTATTGACTATCTTCAACTCTGTGTTAAATATCTCATGTATATATCGAGTATCAACAACACTCTTTCACTCGTTGTATTAAATTTATAATTTAGATTTTAAATAGAACGTAAACTCACACCAAAGAATTGCAACATACATAGATAATTGACAACCTGATTGTATAAAGCTTTTGCATCTGAAAAATTGTTTCCCAAAAAATTGAAACGCCTCTGTTTCTAAATTAAATTCTTTTACTTCGGTTTATCTTTATATCGTCATGTTGAAGCCCGGTCTTTACAATCTCATCGTAAAGATCGCTTTCCAATAAATTGGCGTCGTATTTCTTACGTAATCATTCGCACTGCTAGAATGGAAGTTATCAGATATTTTATAGTTCTATTATCGAACCCCGAGAGATAGAAGTATCGAAATGGGGATAATGAAAAAGATGTTTCCGCGACATTTGTCATTATTACTCCACGGAACTTACCGTTATTATTAATATTGTTTTTTATCAATATGTTTTTAGGTATCAGGAATGAAATAGGGTTTAAAACAATCAAAATAATATAGTACATAAAATAGTATAATATTAGATATATATATATATATATATATATATATATATATATATATATATATATATATATATATATATATATATATATATATATGTATATATACAGTGTAGGAAAAAGTTTATGGTCGGTATGGACATTACGTGAGATGGAATGAGAAACAGCTATTTACAAAGAGAGAGGTATATTAGGTCCGCCCTTTATGTCGCCAAACATGCATGCGTGGAAATAATAAAAAAGGGGAAGTTCAAGGTTGCCAAACTTATTGGTTTTATTTGACCTGTTGTCTTTTTTGCATTTGAACAATGTTCTAATATAATCAAATTTGGGCGAAATTGATTTAAATGGCAACTTACTGTTTTTTTATTGAGAATATGCAACAAGTATACTTTACAATACGTGTTATATAACATTTTGATTTCCAGTTCGTAAGTCGTTTTATATAAATAAAATTTATTAATGTTTGGTATTTTAAGTACGATTTTCGAATTAAAAATCTAAATATTAAAATAAGCTTATTTTAAAGTCAGTTTTACATTGTGCCTTATTTCCAATATGAAATAATAAACTGCATATAATAACGCCACATTAAAAAATATTCATACACAATAATTATCTGGCAACGTCCGCCCGGTCAAAATACCGAGTAACGAGTAGTAGAGGTGGGTCGTGGTAGTTTTATCGTTAAGAGCGTAGGCACAAAATTTCGGGCCAATATTTTTTAAATGCATTCATTTTTTTCCAATCCTGAGAAAACTAATAAATATTTTTGCAAAACTTAAACGCAGAAGGAAACAATACATTATTACCGAGAGCCGAAAGTCCCTGAAAACTTCTATAATGTTTATTTTAATAAGTAATAAGGTTGAAAAAAAATTAGTGTGCTTTTTAATTTCAAATATCTCATTCAAAAAACTTTGTGTTTATTCTAAGGGACTTTCCGCCCTCGGTAATAATGTAATCTTTTATTCTGCATTTAAATTTTTCAAAAATATTTGTTAATTTTCTCAGGATTCCAAAAAAAATTAATGCATTTAAAAATTTAAATTTTTGTAAACAAGTAACTCTGGTTGTTTAAAAGTAGTTTCAAGTAAAGAGAGTACCTACATAAACAAACATAATGGCTATTATTGAGAGATATAAAAGAAGTCGACATGTGTTTGTCTGATGATATATTACCCAAAAAAATTTCGAACGGAGATTGGAACTGTCCATTACCGTGGTGGAAAAACCATCGCCATGTGTATCCTAAATTAACCACTATATTCATAAAATATTGTAGTATTGTAATAAAATCTTTTCCTTGTGAACACATGTTTAAAATCTGGTTTAATTTTAAATAAAAGAAGAACACGGTTAACAAGAAAAGTGGAAAAACTTGTTTTTAAATGTCAATTTAGACGATTCGCGATTTAATAATGTGTAATGTTAATGTAAGTACTATTTGTATTGTTTAATTTATTTTTCAAGTTGTAATAAATATAACCTTCGTTAGGTTCTTTCACTTCAATACTTATACACATAAACGATAATAGCCAATATGTTTGTGTACTCACTCGATAATTTGAATAATGGTAAACAATCAACTAGTTACAGTTTACGAAAAACGGTTCCGATAAAAATTTAAAAAACGAGAGGACCCACCTGTAGTCTTTTAGGTATATTAGGATCGGAACCAGAGAATATGTAAAATATCTCTGATCGGAACTATTCGTCTCACTAATGGGCAATGAGTGTTAAAAATATTTATGGAGGGGAGACCAAGGGGAAATATGATTGTTATCTTTGTCTATTCGCTGAAAATATGATTTTATATCTGCGTTAGATATCCTGTTAAATTTTACCATACCGACCATAAACTTTTACCTACACTATATATATATATATATATATATATATATATATATATATATATATATATATATATATATATATATATATATATACATACTTATGTCAAAAAGTTTGGAATACCTACAAATAATACATCTACGCCTATGATGGTTTTAAAATTGTTGTTGGTATTCATTCTAAAGCGTTTTTAAATGAAAATGATAAAAAATTTGAATTGTTTTTGTATGATTTTGATCACATTCAACTGATTAGCGTATTTACACATTATTTCAGTCTTTGTTTAAATTTTAATTCAACTGTTAAAAGATGCCTAGAAACGTGATATCTCATTTTGACAAATCTAGAGTAATTGCTTTATTACAACAGGGCTTTAGTCAAAGTTATATCGCGAATATTGTTAATGTTACTCAGAGTGCTGTATCGAAAATTAAAAAAAAATATCCAATATACAAATGATGTCAAGGATCGTCCCAGATGTGGTAGAAGTCGATGTACAAACAGCAGCAAAAGACCGGCAAATAACATTGATAGCTCGTAAAAATCATCTGGAATCTACAAGTGGTATATCCAGAGAAATTTTTAGGCTTCAAGGACTAAATATTTCACGGCACACAATAACACGCAGACTAAATGCGGTAAACTTGTATCGTAGAAGACAGCTACGTTTTCCTAAACTAACCTACCAACACAAAATAGTAAGGTTGCAATGGGCTAGAGAAATGGTGCATCATGGTCCTAACTGGAATAACGTGATGTTCTTTGATGAGTCAAAAATTGTCTTGGAATCTGATTCCGCGAAGAACACTGGTTTGGAGGGCCCCAGGATGACAAGCCCGACTAGAAACAGCCCAACCGCGTGTCCCATTTGAAGGTGGCAGTATTATGGTTTGGGGTGGTATTATAAGTGGTACACGGACGTCACTGATGGTTCTTGAGAGAAGAGTCACTGGTGCTGTGTACATCGAGGAAGTTTTAAATCCTGTCACACGTCTATTCCGAGGTGATGAATTGATGTTTATGCATGACAACGTACCTCCTCATCGAATAGCTGCAGTATTTGCTGTCGAATTTGCGTCGAATAGCAGTTAAATTTGCTGGAAGAAGAAGGAATATCTACATTACAGTGGCCCTCGAATTCCTCCGACATGAACGTTATTGAACATGCTTGGGACATTCTTAAAACATGCATCAAGAAGCGAAACAATCCTCCTATTACACTTCGGGAAATAAAAGATGCTGCTCGTGAATAATGGGAGAGAATTCCGCAAGCCTAGCTCGACCAGTTAATCGGCAGCATGCCAAATCGTCTACAGGCATGCATACAGGCCAATGGAGGAAATACAATGCGTCACTCCTCTGTTTAGTGCTGGGAATAGAGGAAAAGTCATTTATACCATCAATGGTGACGTGGCTTGGGTGGAGGTTGGCGTGGGGGCTAGCTTGAGGTTTAGCGTGAATATTTCTGACGTCACGATTTTAATTGACAGGTGGAGGACGGTATTTTCTTTATAAGAGATCTCCAAGTCGAAAATAGCCATATGCCGTCATCTCTTAAAGAAAATTTGGCCTATTTTATAATTTCTATAGCTTCTCATATAATTCTTGGTATATAGAAGCGGATGGGGCTAGAGCTAAAATTGAGTCGAAATTGCGAACACAAATAAAATATTCATAAATCGTATTTTGGACACGGTCGACGATTTGCTAAGCCTATATAGGAACTATGGGAACGGGGGCAGTCGGCAAAAGAAATTTCATAAACTCCATGTTGTTCATTTGGAATGTTGGCTTTGATGAATCGGACAAGGGATGAAAGTTTTTGTTGGGGGTAAATATTGGGTAAAAAGGGAATCAATCATTGGGAAGATGCAAATCGTTGCTCTAACAAACGAAAATACCCGGATTTAAGACAGAAATAAAAGAATATGTACATCTCATGACTAAGTTCTACAGTACAGTACATAAAGCCTCACTTGTTATTTCTTTTACTTATAATCATGAATTTTGTTTTTGATGTTATAGTTGAATAAGCAATCATTAACCAAGAAAACGTACCAGAAGTCCTTCTAGAAGTAGAACCAAAAATCACAAAAATGGAAAGCTGTAAAGTAGTCGAAATAAGTGGCATAGCAGTTGAACTGTTATGCCTGTTGAAAATCTTAGCAATCATATTTACAAACTTACCAAGATTAAGATGTATACCAGACCACTGGAATACAGGAAAAATAGTTCTCATTTATAACAAAGGTAGCAAGGAGGATATCAAAAACTATAGTCTACTACCAATTATATACAAGATATTTAGCAAAATAAACTGGCAGAACAAAGGCCTATCCATTTATGAAGAATACCTCAGCTATCTAAAATTAACAGGCAATATCGTTCTGATTGCTAATAATTCTGCAAAACTACAAGAGCTTATAAGTGAACTAAATTCAGCTAGCAATGAAGTTGGCTTAAAAATATACTTGACAAAAACAAAAACCTTGTCCAACGAGCTAGTTAACGTCCAAGATTTATTAATAAACAACACTGCACTTGGAATAATAGACAGATATGTATACCTGAAACAATTAATACATTAATCTGGCTCGTTACCTCCAGAAATCAATAGAAGAATGAAACTGGCTTGGGATCATTAGGTAGAAATGTACTTATATCCAAATTAAATATGCCACTCCACCTGAAGAAAAAAGCACTCGATCAGTGTATACTACAAATCATGGCATACGGCTTAGAAACATGGATAATAAAAAAGATATAATAGCCAAACTCAATGTTACTCAAAGGGTAATGGAGCAACGCATGCTAGGTATAACAAAGAGATATTGAAAAAGAATATAATGAATCAGACAGAAAATCGAGGTCAATAATATTCTTTACCTTCTTTCTTCTTATATGTAAGCTTTAAAGCCTGTTTATTTTTTTAAATATTTTTCTCCTTCTTTTTAATATCAAAAAAATTGTTTATAAAAATTGGTACCATTTTTTGAGATGGTAGATCTACATATTCAAATTTAACGAAAAAAATTATATTATGTAAAAGAGTTTTCAACTATCCACGCTCCATGTATTGACAAATTTACTCAGCTGCCGGACTCCAAAATTTTATTAATGATGCATAAATAAAACTCTAAATTATTATAGCTTCAGTAAATCTATGAGCATAAGACTAAACCAATGAAAGTGCAGCGTAATAGCTCTTTCAAAAGAAAAACACATTTTGTGACTCGTATGAAAATTGTGTGTATGAAAAACGTAAAAGAACAATTTGGTGGATTGTTTTAATAATAATAATAAAAGATAATATTGTTTTCAAGCTATTTTCTTGTGGCATCTTAATATTGTTTTATATTTTGAGAAGTATTTCCGAAGTGAAAATCGAAACGTCCAAATAAACTTATTTTAAAGTAAAATTGTAATTTATTCCCAATAAAAATAGTAAATAATAATAGCAACAGAATTATAAATTAACATGGTAATAATTCTAATGGTCATTATTAACTAATTAATACAAAATGTTTGCTGATAATGGTTGGGTACGAAATGATCCTCTTAAATATAATAGGAAGTATCTACACATTCGTCATTATAGTGAACTAGGTGGTCAGATCTGCGAGTGGATCACTAGCGTACGTTTTGGCCCGGGTGGGTGACAACAAACTCATATGGTCATCCTTTTGTATGGGGGACGATTGCACCTATGGTCATGATATAATCCGGTCTCGATAAGAGGTCCTTAAGCTATGGGCACGATTGCACTGGCAGCAGATTTGATCCTTACAGCAGGATAATTATTAGGTACTTAGTTACAGTTTTAATCTAAATAACTAAGTGTACATATCTTAAGGTGTTAGACAAGGATGGGTGTTGTCACATGACTTATTCAACATTTATGGTGAACACGTCATGAGGATGGCTTTAGGTGGATGGGCCGGTGGAGTAACAGTGGCTGGTAGGAAAATCTTCAATTTAAGATTTGCTGATGATACTACAGTTATAGCAGCAAATGATCGAGAAATGTTTAACCTCCTGCAACGAGTTGAGTACGAAAGCAATAAAATGGTCTAAAAATAAATAAAGCTAAGACAAAAACAATGGTGATCGACAGATTTTACACTATTCAACTGACTAACATGTTACAGAAATACCAGATAGTCGACAGTTTGGTCTATCTCAGGTTTAGTATAACTAATGATGGTGACTGTGAAGCAGAAGTTCGAAGACGTAATGGTGTGGCAAAAAATACGATAAGTCGCCTAACTATAGTTTGGAAAAACAAATCTACCATTTAAAATATTCTTCTTCACGGCCGCGAGCGCCAAAAAATTGATTCCTTTGAGATGAGGTACTAGAGAAGAATGCAGCGCATACCTTGGTCAGCTCATAGGACAAACGTTTTTATTCTAGCTAACTCAAGATTAAAAAAGACTGTCCATAATATGTCTGCAACGCATTTTGCAGTTTTTTGGTCACGTGGTTCGCAGAGGTGACGATAGTTTGAAGAGATTAAGTGTTTCTAAAAACGTTTAGGGGAGAAGATCAAGAGGATGTTCACCAACTAGATGGTCCGACCAAATTAAGAATTCACCAAAATTTAGTTATCAATATAACGCATTTTACGCAGCTCGGAGAGCAGCTGAAGATAGAGACCAATGGAGAAAAATTGTTAGGAGTATTGGAAGAAATCACGATCCTCAGTAATAAGGAAACGACCAGAGAGATATACATCTCAAACAATCGTAAAAAATGTTTTATACCTAATAAATATAATTCCGTAAGTGTAACTGTATATTTTTGAAATAAATTATTGTATTTTATTTCCTTTTTTAATTATATAACCTAACTTATTTCGTCTATTAATATATTACGGTGCGGCGGTACAGTCGTACAAGGAAGATATTAAAATATTACGTCACCCCGAAAGGCGTTGCAATTATACCTAGGGATTAGAGATCTTCTGAGTAAGTTCGGCGCAAACGTGCTCTCAGCTGTTTGTAGAACTTACCAATATACAGAGTGAGTCATGAGGAACTTTACATACTTCTACCATATGTAGAGTCCCTCAGGGAGCATATCATGTGGCCACTAAAAAATGTCAACTCCTCTTCTTTATTAATTAACAGGGTGATTTGGTAATTGACCATTTATTTCAGTTTACTGTAGTGTTTATACGGCTCATTTGATTTTTTTAATTTTTGCATGTTACAGTATACTACTATCAAGCATTCGACTGGTATTAACTAAACTAAAAAATTCCAGGACTGGCTTTGGAAAAATTAATTTAGGGATTCGTATTAAATATTACACCCTGTATATATTATTTTTAAAATGCAATAAGTGATTTTCAAACTACATAAATAGCCAATGAAAACGACATATGCGACAATGTTGTCGCACTTTTATTAAATTTTTAGTGAACGATCAAATCTTACCAAAAATAGAACAACCATAATGAAGTATCAAATTATAAGGTATTAAATTAAACAAATGTTATAAATTTCAAACATTTTAATTAAAATGAGTTTCTACAATATAATCTAATACGTAGAAAATTAACATCTTTACTGTCACTTTGTATTATTTCTACGATAGAATCAATTGTTTTTCAATTTTAAATTTTTACTCATAGATCGTATTGGGGCATTATTTTCGATAAATAATAAATTAAATTGATCAAAAAGTCAAACCTCTTGTATGTGTTAGTTTTTGTTGATTGTAAATGATTAAAATTTTACGTCAAATAATAATACATTGCAATCAACTGTACTAAATAAAAATAAATCTAAAAGAGTTTAAAGTGAAGGTTGGCGTTGACCGTTTGACGTTTCTTGATATTTTATACCCATTGTCATTATTGTCATTATCAATTGTTATTTATGTGTACAGGAATACATATTTCTTCTGTCATATCTACGTTAAGTACATTGTGTTAGTTTTGGTAGAGCTTTTGTTACTTTCGTTCAAAATGCCACATCAGTTTTCGACCACAGAATATGCAGACATAATATTTGTTTATGGATTCTGTAATGGGTATGGTAGGGCTGCTAGTAGAGAATATCGCGGGAGATTGCCTAATCGTCGAACTTCCAGTCATCCAAGATTTGAGTCAGTTTTTAATTATTTGCGAGAAAATGGCACTTTTCCTAGTAGAACAACAGAGCGACATGTAGATGAAGCGCAGGAAGTTGACATTATGGACGCCGTTACTATGAACCCTACAATAAGCACTAGACAAGTAAGTCGAGAACTCAATGTTACTCAATCAAAAGTAAGTAGAGTCTTACAAAAAAATAATCTATACTCATATCACATTCAAATGGTTCAGCGACTACATGCTGGAGATGAGATCGATAGGTTGGAATTTTGTAGATGGATTAACAATAATCGACCAACGCTATCTTTTTCTTCTTCTTCTTTAAGTTCCATCTTCTATCGAAGGTTGGAAATCATCATGGCTATGCGGACTCTGTTGACTGCCTGTCTAAAAAGTTCTGCACTAAGTTCTTAAGCCAGGATATTCTTCGTCTTCCCACATTTCGCTTTCCTCGGATTTTGCCCTGCATAATAAGTTGTAATAATTCATATTTTTGCCCTCTCATCACATGTCCCAAGTACTCAAGTTTTCGTCTTTTAATAGTTAATATTATTTCCGCCTCATTTCCTATCCTTCTAGTTACTTCCATGTTTGACATTCTTTGAATCCATGATATTCGTAGGATTCTTCTGTAACACCAAAATTCAAAGGCGGCCAGCTTATTCAGATGAACTTGTTTCAGTGTCCAAGCTTCCAGACCACAAAGAAGAGTAGAGAACACGTACGCTATACAGGACACTATTTACAGATGGAGCCCAATTTACCAGAGATGGGATAAATAATTCACGAAATTCACATGTGTGGGCAGAAAAAAATCCCCATGCTTTTCAAAAACGTCGTTCTCAGACTCAGTTTATCATTTCAATTAAAATGTTTGAAATTTATAACATTTGTTTAAATTAATACCTTATAATTTGATATTTTATTATGGTTGTTCTATTTTTGGTAAGATTTGATCGTTCACTAAAAATTTAATAAAAGTGCGACAACATTGTCGCATATGTCGTTTTCATTGGCTATTTATGTAGTTTGAAAATCACTTATTGCATTTAAAAATATATATATACAGGGTGTAATATTTAATACGAATCCCTAAATTAATTTTTCCAAAGCTAGTCCTGGAATTTATTAGTTTAGTTAATACCAGTCGAATGCTTGATAGTAGTATACTGTAACATGCAAAAATTAAAAAAATCAAATGAGCCGTATAAACACTACAGTAAAATGAAATAAATGGTCAATTACACAAATCACCCTGTTATTTAATAAAGAAGAGGAGTTGACATTTTTTAGTGGCCACATGATATGCTCCCTGAGGGACTCTACATATGGTAGAAGTATGTAAAGTTTCTCATGACTCACCCTGTATTATTTTCTGAATAGACCAACATCTGAATATTTAGATCCAAAATGACTAAAGTGACTAAAGAAGATCAAAGACCAAAGTGACTAAAAAAGATATTTAGATCCAAAGTAATTTATCCAATAAATATTAAATTAAAAACATTATATTATTTGTCATGCAGATAAGATAACCTTTCATTTATGGACTTGAAAATTCTTGTGTAAAAGAAATTATAGGGGTCTAACCACTTACCAGCACCATAGTTAACGTTTAAGGTTATCTTTCGTTTCTATTGTGAACTAGAATTACGACACTGCGTACTGTCGTGGTATTTGGTGGTATTTTACACCTTTCTTTTTCATTAATTGAACTAATTTTGTCTATTATTTAGTCTTATTCTCCAAATCTCAAATAATAAAATCTATTTAGGTCAAAGGTTTTCTGTTTTAATATACAGTAATAAAGACTTTCGCCATCTTTCCTCCCTTAAACTGGTTGCGAATATTAATCACATACTTCTTTGAATTTATCTCATAACAGTCATTTTCAGGACTACCATTTATATAATCTAATATTTTCTCTTTTATTTAGTAAAACACTTCACGAAAAGTCTTAACACCCTTAATGTTTCGTATTATGTCCAATCTCGAAGCAAAAACGACGTGTTCCTTCAACCGGAACGAAATCAAGGAACGTAATAATAGAAATAATGGGCTGAAGTTTTGTAATTTGTAAGGTGACATTTATTGGCCGGGCGGGGTACACACATCCATAACAGGACGTCTCCTTTTCGACTTTTTTTCCAAGCATTTTCGCTGTTTTTCAGGTTTCAGATAAAATTTCTGCTAGACTGATTCAATCTCAACTTTGCGGAAGACAGTTTAGAGGTTGAATAAATGCAATATAAGTTTTCTTGGAATGTATAGGAGGAATTTATTGAGAAATGGTTTGTAAAAAGATAAATTGTTTAATGTTTGTGTATAAAAATCGTGCACAGGATTACATAATGGCAAATGACGTCATTTAAAAATGTATGCTACTTTAATTATTTAATTTTAGTTAAATTATTATTTTGGAGAAATATAACCGAGTTGTCAATTTTAAATAATAGAGAAAAATCTACTTTTGACTTCTTTTATTTTTTTATATGCTTTTCCTAATTCTCGCCATTCATCTCTGCTATTTGTAAGACGTTTCCACATTGGCCCTGTAGTTCTTTTAATATCGTCGCTTTATCGCATTTGCGGTCTTCCTCGTGGCCTTTTGGCTTGATATGGCCGCCAATTCCCGATTTATTTATTCCATCGGCCATCCGTAAGACCTTCGTTATGTCCAGCCCATTTACATTTCAGTTTAGCTGCGTGTCTTCTTTTCTTACTCCTCGGTTGATTTTTACTGGTCTTGTTTCGATTCCATTACCCAATGTCACTATGATTTCAGCTTGTTCGTAAATATTATGTATTAGTATTCTGTACCCGGAGTCGATCCGGTTGTTCACTAATGCTTTTTTTATTGCCCCCAGTTCTACGATATCAAAAGGTTTTTCATAACCTATAAAAGCTAGACATAATGGGAGATTGTATTCGTTAGTCTTTTCTATTAAGATTTTTAAAGTGTATATATGGTCACAGGTGCTGCACCCTTTTCTAGATCCGGCTTATTCTACTGGTTGATATCAGTCAAATTTAGTTGTTAACCTTTTTGTAATAATCTTTGTAAAGGTTTTGTAAAGTTGTGAAAGAAGTGAAATTAGTCGATAATTTTTTAGGTTTGTGGTGTCTTTCTTTTTGTGTATTAGTATTGTTTTAGCAGTATACCATTATTCCGGTATGTTGCCTTCGAATTGACATTTATTAAATAGTATTTTTAGATATGTAGTGGCTTTTTCTCCGCCTTCCTTCCGCATTTCTGCTAGGATTCCATCGCTTCCAGGAGCTTTCTTCCTTTTTATTTCTTTTACTGCCCTTTCTATCTGTAGTAAATTCTATCAACAAACTTTCGGTATCCCTATGGGAGCAAAGATTTCTCCTATCATTGCAACTTACGTTATGGATTATGTGTTAGACTCAGTCATTCCTTCACTATCCTTACAAATTCAATTTATAAAAAATATGTCGATGATATCATTTTGGCTATACCCAATGACAAGGTAGATGAACTCTTAAATACTTTTAATAGTTATGACCCCTACATCCAGTTCACTATAGAGAGGGAAGATGGTAATTGGTCCGTCCCCTTTCTCGACATAAGGATGATCAGGGAAAATAACAACATTAAAATAGATTGGTATCAAAAACCGACACATTCTGGTAGATACCGTAACTACCACTCTTACCATAATAATTCTACTAAAGTCAAGTTAATCAAACAGATGAAAAATAGAGTAGTAAAACTATTTGATCCTTCATTTCATACAAAAAACCTACAAATCCTAGAGAAACTTGTTATTTCAAACGCTTATCCAACACCATTAGTGATTAAGATTTTGTTTAGCACTATCCATAACGAATATACTTCACCTTCCATCGTGACTAACAATGCTGATCCTGATGTCTTGAGAGGGAACCCAGTCTCGGATACTCCTATCAACAAATATTTTTCATTACCATATTTCAGAGATATCACTCCGGGGTTAACCAGGTTTCTTAAACGTGTTGTAAATAGCTTTGGTAATAATAATAACAACAATAAACATTAATGTGGCTTGTAGATCAGCCCTAACAATTAATAATCTTTATTCTAAGATAAAAGATGAGAATCACATAGATAGGCTTAGTAACATTGTCTAGAACATTCCATGCCTTTCTTGCAGCAATTACTACATCGGCCAAAGATCTCAATTATTGAAATCACGTATTACACTACACAAAAGTGATTCTCGACTTCACCCTGACCGCTGTGCATTATCCAAACATGTCCATTCCACTGGTCATCTCATGGACTATACCAACACTACAATTCTCCACCATGAGAACAATAAATATAAAAGAGAGTTCAGTGACGTCTTATATTTTCCTTAAAGATTTCTCTATCAATGTTAAGAGTGACATTAAGAATCTAAGCGACATATACCACTTCTTACTTAAATCAGATACCAAGAACAATACAACATCACAGATAACTAACTTGACTGATATATCCATTAACAAGAAGATAACATTCCCTTGCTTTTCTTAGATACATCTCAATAAGATATTATTATATTAATACATGAACAATATACTATAATTAAAAAAAATTTCAATTAAGAAAGTTCTAAAATAATATTTCCCCAAACTGGGATTTAACTTCATTCGGTTTTACCAATTAACCTTAACGACATAAAGATTCAAAAGTACTACTTGAATTGTCAGCACATGCGTTCTGAGAAAACAGAACCTCACATTTAAACTTTATAACAATCAAAAATTTAGTTATTGCCGACAATTCAAAGAATTACTTCCTTTTAAATGTAGTTACATTGGGTTTTTCGATTAACCTTGGGTAAACCTTTGCGTTTTAAGTTCAAAGCTACCATACATTTCCAACGTTAAAAAAAACTTTTTTTGCACATAGTAACAAAAAACACCACTATGTTGTTACTAGCTAAGTTTTATAACATCCTAACTCGACAATTCTAGTTACGGTAAGACCAATAATGTTTTTTAATAGATAATATATGGTAGCTAATTATAATTTATTCTCTTTCAGCCCTGAAGAAGCCAAATTAATTCTCTTTGGCGAAAACGTTCGGCGAAACAATTGATACTCATTAGAGTTTTTCTTGCAGATTTCCCCAATATTTAAGAGTTTACTATATATATATATATATATATATATATATATATATATATATATATATATATATATATGTATATATATATATATATATATATTATGTATTTCATATTTGATTTCATAGTTGTATCTGATTCTCCATCTGTTGTTCTTATTTATAAAGCTAAGTATTCGCCTTAGAACTTTTCTTTGAAATATGTCTATGCGGTTTACACATTTATAAGTCAACATCCGGCCGTTTTCATTCGTGTCTCTATGAAAGTTGTGCCTCCCAATTATTCTAATCTAATTTTTTTCAGTTCCTAGTACCAATACAATATACTTTACCCAAATAAGTGGTGCACCTGAAAATCAACTAAACTAATAGTAAAAATAGGCTTAAATCCCCTAAAAACCTACTTGCGCGCAAGTCAGTTTAATTACATAATGCGTTTTTATAAGTACCTAATTATCATCAGTTGACAGATAGTTATTTTGACAGACGTGAAGAATTTGTAGTTGTAATGATGGAAAAATATTACAAACAAAACGATATGAATAATGTTATATTTTGCGATGGGACCACTTTTTGAATTAAATGAAATGTAAATCGACATAATTGCAGTGGATCACGTCGCATGTCCACTTTTCTTTTTCTGTTGAGCTCCAGAGACCTTTTTAGATCTTTTTCATCCAGAGATAATATTAAAATATAAACAGAATGGTGTTTCCGTTGTATTTATATTTATAATCTTAAAAAATAATTAATACAATATTAATTTTTAAGCCCTCTTCTGGGAGATCTCCTTTTGCCTTGATTTCGCCGGCTATTTGTTCCCACGAGTAGAAAAACGGGATAATATCAGGTACAATAATGCTAATGCTACAATCCCATAAGCTACTTCTCCCCTTTTACCATGAATCCCCTGGATGTGAGGGCATATGAGCCAGTTGTTGTACGGCTGTCTCTGATTTTTCCACTGACCATTGTGTAAATAAATATTAGTGTGTTAAAGTATGCATATGAGTATACCTATGTTTGTATTTCTGTCTATGCGGATCATGTTCAATCAACAGATCTACAAAACGCGATAGTTGCAGCTCTGTGCTCAATTGATTTGCGGGTATTTATTTGGTTATACCTTCCACTCCACGTTCATAAGACGTTACCTATAAGTCCTAGGGGAAGACCATGTTCAGAATAAAAATATTGCCATATATCTACCTATACACACATGTTCTTCTTCGTGTGCCTCATTATTTAAGGACATTGGCGGTCATTATGGCCCATTTTACTCTGTTTGCCGTAGTTCTGAAGAGTTTTATTGTTGTTTCCACTCCACTGCTTTAAATCAGGTCGTGCGTTGTATCCTCAAATCTCTGTTTCCTTTTACCTCCTCTTATACAATCAATCGCAATCAAACTCACATTTTTCATTTCTTAGTATGTGACTAGTGTAGCTCATTTTTCTTCTCTTCATAGTGTTCAGTATTTCTTTTTCATTTTTCATCTTTCGCTATGTTTTCGTATTTGTTACGTATTGTGTCTATGATTATTTTCACATTCTTCGATAAAACCACATCTCAAAGCTAGTCCAAGGATTTTTTAAAATTTTTGTATATAATATGTTAAACCTGTCATATTGTTTTTATAATCTTTTTATTTCTGCACATTTTTGTGATTGTGATCCTTCGCTTTTTTGATTTTCTGTTTAATTGGTTTATTTTTTTTTAATGGTAAGTTTTTATATTTTTGTTGGATTTTATTCTTGTATTTCTTCTTTCCAATATCAATGACTTTTTTGTTTGCTTTCATAGGATGTAACGATCCTTAGTTGTTACAACAACGAGGTTGTTCTAACTCTGTCATTTTTTTATAGAGTAAGTTGTTTTTGTGTTTTCACTTTCTGGACTTATTTTGGTCTACTTAGAATAATTATTCTCGGTGTTTTAGTGTCTCGTTATTTTCTCCTCTGTCATCTCTAGCGGATTTCCGGGTGTATATTCTTCAGAATGTTAGTTTGTATCATGTGTTCTTAATAATAACGTTATTGTCCTTTCAAAACTGAAATAGCCCTCTTCTCTTTGGTTACGTGTTCCTAGTCCATATTCGCATCCTACTTCTCCATCTCTTTCTTTCCTACCTTCGCATTGAGGTTTCTTAAAATAATATTACCTTCCTCTTTTTCGGTTTCTGCCAGTGTTTTATCTAATTCTTAGTAAAAGATGTCTATTTCTTCTTTTGTGCTATCAGATGTCGGTGCGTATGCTGTAATTATGTTTAAATTGCACTAGATGGCGTTTAATTTCATAAGTGCAATTTTGTTTGTTATCGGTTGAAACCCTTTCACTAATTTTTCATTTTTATTCTTAATTACAATAGCCACTTCATTGCAATTTTGTGCGGTCTTATCTCCAGATTAATAAAACACGTAGCTGTCTGTTAGGCTTCTTTCGCTGCTAGGCAATCGAACTTTACCACATTCAAGATGCCGATCTTTAAGCATTGCATTTCTTATATCAGGTCATAAGCTTTTTCTAAATGGTATATATTTGTACATTTCGCGTACCTATTCTTTTGTTTGTTTTAAATTGAGTTGCAGATTATGTAGTTGTCTTCTTCAGTATGTCACAGGGGTTTCTTAACCTGACGATCTGAGAGGTTCTGTGTTCGTGGTGTATGCCTCTCCTGCCCGACCTCGGATTCCGATTACAGTGATCAGTGCTGTTTACTTTTCTTGTTGCCATTGCCATGATGATTGTTGTAGGGAAATCTTACAGATCTTTAATGCAGTGTTTCCCCGTTGCTTTCCGTATATCCACACCGTAAATCATTATTGATCCATCTGCCTTTAAAGGTAATTTGTCGCCTCTAAGATAAGGGGTTGCTCTTTTTCTTATCATGTCATCCACTCAAAGCTATTGGCTAGTAAGAGGAAACTACTTATATCGGCAGTTACTTGGTCTTTATGCTTCTATAATATGCCTAAAAACCTAGCCAGTCACTTTAATTGAATTCGTTGTTTAAAATTTTCTTAACCGCCTTCATGGCCGTTTTGGTCTGCATGTGAAGAATATGAAGTAGAAAGAAATATAATGACCCGTCTGCCCTCGAAAACCCAATAGCCATTCCGGGTTGGAAAAAACAAGAGTTAGCCAAGGGAGCCTGATAGAAAAGAATAAAGACATTTTACTTAAGACAAGTTAGAAAAGAGTTAAATGTAATAGCCCTTATGATATACAAATATAAACTAATATCACAGAGTAGGGATGGGAAAAACCTACCGGGTTTTTTTACGTCGAAATAACCGGTTTTATCGGTTGTTTTTTTGTCCCGGTTATAACCGGATTTTTATTTTTAAAGTAAAAACCGGTTATTAGGTTTTTACAGTGATTAGGATTAGGTTAGGTATTATTTTGGATCCCACCCAATCATAATTATTATTCTTAAGTAATTATTCCAAACACAACTAAAATTCCATTTTTATTTTATTTAATACCTACACAAGCAAAAGCTCACATTAACCAGAAACAACTAAATTTTATTATAGTATTTCGTTGAAAAAGTATTTGTAATCATAATATTTTTACATAAGAAGTGATCTGGTATTTATTATGGTTATTTGACTCTTGACAGTGAAAGTGGGTGAATGGCCTTTTCTGATTACCAAAAATAATGACTATGAATATCGAATTACCGATTACGAATACGAATCTACAAGGATTTCCCTACGTTTTCAAAACGATTTATACCCATACCGGAAGTCGTAAATGAGTTAAAAGTAATACCTGATACATTTTTTTTGATGGTAGTAAAAATAAAAGATGAATTGCATTATCCAATTTATTTTTAAGTAAAATATTTATGTTAATATTATTTTCTTTAAATCCCATTTGAAAGAGTCTGGGGAATTTTTTTCTCTCAAAACACAAAAAATTGTGTTGCGAGTGTAGTATAGCAAACTAAAGTGCATTGTAAATGTAACTTTTTAATCTATTTGATTAAAAAAAACGAAAACTGGTTTTTGGAAAAACCGGTTTTTTGGCCGGTTATAACTGCCAGGTTAAACCGTAAGCAAAAAAAAAACGGTATAACCGAAAACCGGTGTTTTGTCAAACACCGCCATCCCTATCACAGAGGAAAAACAATCCTCTTTTATTTTATGTTTTGTACTATTTTTGAAGATCGAAACTTGGATTTGGGAAACCGGTTTAAAATAATAGAAAGAATCATGATTTTCCTAGTTTTCCTTCTAATTCAGGCTGTAACAGATAAGCAAATATTTATTTTCGAAATCACTATTTGATAACGACCATATTGACTATTCGTTATTTTTGCTGGAAGGTTTTTGCGTATTCTCGCATATCGGGGCCAAACCAATTGCGTCTCTAAATTTGTTATCGACTAAATTCAATATGTACATACCGCTTAAAGTGGCGTTATTTACGCAATGTGGCTGTCCAATACCAGCCATGTGTATTTGCAATTTAAATGGTACAAATATATATTTCGAATTCGATTCTCATGTTTGACAGTGCTATCGATGATATTATTATTTAGTATAATTTTATCACGTTTTGAGTAATGTATATTACTAATTATTTTACAGATTTTATTGGTTTTTATTAACGGTAATTTAAGGTGGATATGATTGGTAAGTAATAACCAAAACAATGGAAAAATGTAGGTCCGAATAAATTTTTAGTGGTAATTTTGCAAACTTTTATATATAATTTACAATTTCTTTTATATCATGTCTCTTTTTTGCCCATAAAACCATGCAATTAAACCTTCGGTCTTGAGACCTTTTTTGTTCATTATTTATGTCAACGATTTGCCTAGATTTATATCTCCGTACAAATCCATACAATTCGGAGATGCTACGACCTACGTAATATAAAAAAAAATAATGATTTAAAAATGTCTTATGAGTAAGTTTCTACTAAATCTAGCACATGGTTTGCTGCAAACAAACTGAAACCTAAATTCTATAAACCTAAAATTTGGTTATATCCTCAAGTAATTTACATAATGATCCAGATAACAAAGAGACTGTTAAACTATTGAGAATAAACAAAGATAATCGACTGAGCTGGTCGGCTCATATTTCCCAACTAAAGAAAAAGCTATCAAGTTCATTATTTGTTATTTGCCAACTAGCAAAGATTGTCAACTTTGAAATATCAAAAAACAGAATATATTTTTTTATTCCACTCTCACATAAACTATGGATTGATTATATAGGGCAATTCAACAAATGCACTTAAAATTGTTAGAATGCAAAATAAAGGTATTAGGATTTTAGCAGGAGTTTGTTATCTAGAACACTGTAGATCTTTCTTTATCAAATTCAAAATTGTGCCGCTACCTTCGCGGTTAATATTTGAAGTTCTGACTGAAATTGAAGCCAGAATATTGAAATTATAGAGGAGAAAGCTGGAGTACTTTGGACATGTAATGAGATATAGATTGCCATATAATATTATGCAAAAGAGAATAGTAGGCAAAGGGAGTACAGGACACAGAAAGACTTAATGGTTAAAGAATTAGCGAGATTTGTATTGTATTGATACAAGCATGCTAGTTAGGGTGGCTGTGAATAAAATTAAGATACTACGATGATAACCAACGTTCTGAAGGACATGATACATAAAGAAGAAGAATTTTATTTATGATGTTAATACATTTACATAGATGACGTTGGTGTATATCCGTCATAGCTCATATGATTCCAATCCAAACAACAATGAGTTCATGCTATCAAATTCTACCACATAGCTGTATTACTAGTTGATATTCTCATATACTATATAACGTGAAATTTCACAATTTCATTCCTTCTTGAGAATTTAACGAGTAATCCCTATTTCTATTGTACTGCTTTATCAATTAATAATATTAAAAAGTCGAATTACTTCAAGAATATATCGATAACCTAAAATAAACTAGTAATTTCTGGTCATACATAATATGTAATATTTGGTATCTGAAATATTGAAACCAAAGTATTAATTTATCCTCACCACAATCAATTAACCTAGTTTTGCAGCAGTTTTGCAGCAGTTACCAAAATCTGCGACAGCAATGTAATGTCGGGGTAGAATTCAGGCCATTGTAATGAATCCTGAGACGTTGTCCATTTTGACTGCACAAAGTCATGGGCGCAATTGTTGCTCCGAAAGAAATAACCTTTGTTTTATGTTTTTTGCAATTTTAATTCAATTTCAACTCTAGGTCAACAATATGTTTATACAGGTTACAAAATTTATTTTGAAAACTCCAGAACCATAGCCCACATCCACTTCTATAAACCATAGAGATTAAAAAAAGACTAAATTGTCTTAATAGAAGAGATGACGGCATTCGATTATTTTTGACATGGAAACATCTCAAGAAAATTTCGTCCGGTCCACCTTTCAATTAAAATCCCGCCATGAGAAATCTTCGCACCAATCCCCATCAAAACTACCCCATCATCGATAGTATATTTGATCCGTCCGCAATCCCCAGTAGCAGTAGTGCAGGGATTAGTGAATAGTGTAGTAGTATCTAGGGGCTCAGGAGACCGAGATCTTGGAAGTCCTATAGAAGACATCATAGGGAATGTCAAAAGCTCGGCGCAATGATAATCAACGCGGTTTGTCCCGGAAAACTGGCAAGGTTAATTCCTGTAATAGCATGGTACAATGAACACAAGCCATGATAGCTCGAACCCATTATTTGTAATGATAATTAACGAGTTTTTGTGACCTTGTATCAATTTACCGTGTTTTTTGTTCAGTTAAAGCATTTTAGTGTTATTTTGCAATTTGCTGTTTATTTAAATGTCGCAATTCATTGTTTATTATTTATTATATTTTATTTTGGTGTATTGGCGATTTTTGTTATTTCAGTAAATTTTAATTATTGTTATTTTCTGACTTTTTGTAAGCTTTGTCCATAAAATTATACAATTTTCTGTGACAATAAAGCATATTTTTATTTTATTTTATCTATATCCATACGATATAAACAGTTATCTTCTAAGTGTTTTAAACAAAGTGTTAAAGAATTCATGATTTACCACAGTTTCTATTCTATTGTTGAATACCTGTCTCATGTATTGTTTTGTATTTTTTATGTTTGACGAATGTAATAATGTAGAAATTTACATGAACAAATCTATCTATACCATTTTTTAAAGTAAAACACTTGCACGTCATGATTTATACAAAATAACGTCATTTGTATTTAAAATTTCCAGAACATCAACCTTAAAGTTAAAATTTTCCTAACACAGATAATAATACGAAACCCATACAAAACTGCTCGATTTTTCATAGGCGTCAACATGGTGTAATAATCAAAAAAATGTAATTATCAATATATTGGAAATTTTAAAATTATACTGATTAAATAATGAAAAACATTTGTTATTATTATTAATATAAATTTTATGAAATAACTCTTTAAGTCCAATATTCCACAAAATAATAATTTTAATTAAATATATTAGACAATTGTACGCAACTGATACGGAAATAATTCAAATTTTATTGACAGTTAAGCGTGTGGCAAAAAAAAAGTGTTGCCGCTGTTTTAGAGTAGGAATTTTTGTTTATGATTTGATTTCTTACATAGTGATACATACCAAATTTAGAATAATAGCTTTAAAAACTAATTATTGTGTAATGTGATTGTGATACGCCATAACAAATAAATAGTCTGTAGAAAGCTGATTAGCTCTCATATAAGATAGATTAATTTGGAAAAAGAAATAATGGCGGGACGGTTTTACTATTATGTATCGTAACGTGTTGCAGTAGTCTTAAAACTAAGTGTATTTACTGTTAATATAATAGTTTGACAAATAGTTGAGATTTTAAAAATTCCTCACTTACTAACTATTCTAAAGTTTTAATTCTCTTTTATAGGATGTTCTAAACTTGTTAATTTTTTTTTACATACTCTTCATGCAGACAGGCAAAGCAAGTGTGTAGTTAAAAATGTATTTTTGCAGTATAGACAAATTGTAAACGGTCACACACGCTCAAGTACTGCTCAGTACTTCAGTACATGCTCAGTACTGCAGCTGACAGGCCAGTCTGTCTTCGGTCAAATTGTACGATTTCAATGGATTCACGGTCACACACGATCAAAATCCTTGTCAATTCATCGAACTCGACGAAGTTGAACAACGCCGCTGTATCGTGAGTTGCCGGCTTTAGGCAAGCCCCTCTTTCATTTATCTAAATTCTAAGAAGTCAGATTGATATTTTGAGCCGTGTTGCCAATCTCATTTCTCTAGATGTTTTTCAAATAAGAGACCATAAAATATTTACAGGAGAGAAATGAAATAACTAGAAAACATTAAGTTTATTTTTGTTATTATTCTGTTGTAGTAGATTGGTAAATACAATGAAAAATATAGGCAAATATCCGATTTATTTAAAAATACGAAGAAGATATAACTCTCAAAAAGATCCGCAAATCGGATTATTACATGGCGATTGGCAACATTGACTTTGGGCGACACTATAGACTATGGTGCGTCCTAAAAGGAGACAGATAGTTGAACGATATTTTATACAATATTTATCACCGGGTATGGATTTACTTTTGTCCAAGTTTTATATTGGTCCACTATTTCAAATACAGTTCAAACAGACATATTAAATTGTATGATCCGTTTAAAATTCCACGAGGAAACTAAGTTCCTGTAGCTGGCTGTATACCATATATCACAAAAAAAATTTTGGTTAAAATCCTTTATAAAAGGTATATAAAAATGCCCCAAACGGGCTATCACAAACACATTGCAAAACGTTTTCGGATTAAACAATCCATCATCAGTGCAAACGGTTGTACATGCTAGTAGCCACCAAAATATATGGGTAAAAACCCTTTAAATGTTTAAATTTTGTTGTTTTAAAAGTTGTTTTACATTATTAGTATTTATAATTTGTGATGGTTAAGTTACCGTTGGATAGGTAACATGGCGGCGTATGACTCTACATGAGTAAAATGGTCCTGAGACGAAGTGTCTACGAGGACCTGTTGATAACAACTTGTTGTTAGAGTTGATAACAACATGGCGGCGTATGACTCTACATGAGTAAAATGGTCCTGAGACGAAGTCTCTAACAACTCTAACAACAAGTTGTTATCAACAGGTCCTCGTAGACACTTCGTCTCAGGACCATTTTACTCATGTAGAGTCATTCGCCGCCATGTTACCTATCCAACGGTAACTTAACCATCACAAATTATAAATACTAATAATGTAAAACAACTTCAAATTTTAAACATTTAAAGGGTTTTTACCCATATATTTTGGTGGCTACTAGCATGTACAACCGTTTGCACTGATGATGGATTGTTTAATCCGAAAACGTTTTGCAATGTGTTTGTGATAGCCAGTTTGGGGCATTTTTATATACCTTTTATAAAGGATTTTAACCAAAATTTGTTTTAAATTCGTTCAATCTGCATATATATATATATATATATATATATATATATATATATATATATATATATATACATATATGTATGTATTGAAAACAAGCTATTTAGATTTTTTTTTTAAATATTAACTTGATCAGTGTTATACCATTATCTACCACAGGAACATAATTAGAGCAAGTTAAAAAAGTTCGTAAATTAGGATGGCACTAAAAAGTTTTTAACAGAGTTCTTGACATAATGCAGAAAAAAAAACTCATTTTATTATCGCAACTTTCCTTTCGTGGCTATTCTGAATTTTAATTTGGCGCCAACCACAAGGGATTGATTTAAAATGAATTGCTAAATTTGTTTTTAAATTTAATTTCTGGGATAAAAATCATATTTAGGGAAAACGAATATTTTATCTAACTAGTCAGCAAAATATAAATTAAATTTAAAACGAAGTTCATAGTTCGGAGGCAAATAATAATAAATGCAAATTCTGCGTTGTTAAAATATTTCTGTTATGCATTAGCATATATTATGATTGAGATTTTCCAATATTATTACTAATGGTAAACTAAATAATTAGGAACCATAGAAACAAATCGTAACTGAGATATGCCATGAAGTAAGCTTTGGTTCTTTTGGATAGTTAGTCACACTACACAAGAAATTCAGAACAAATAAACAAAATCAAATTAATTATGTCATAGTCCCACTTGTCAAATGTTTTGAAGCCTTTGCCGCAATTTTCATTGAGTGTAGATTCTACACTGTAGAAGAATTGTATATTTATTAATTTGTTGGGTTATTTATCTTGGTTTGTTTCTTTTACAAAAAATTAAATATATGATTTTTTTTACTTTGTTAATTACTTGCTCATTAGAATATAAGCAACTTTGTAACGATACGATTGTAATAATCTAACATTTCGAATGTTAGCCAAATCAAAATCCAATAATGAAACCGAATACCTACAACAGCTACTAATTTCCCGCCGTAGAGTGTACATAACTCACAATACTATCTGATATGTATGAATATTGAATATCGATATGTTGATATAATAGAATCGATTCCCTTGCCATTGAAATGAAAGGGAACCTAACCTTCTTATCTATGAAGGGAATGCTGTTCATTTTGGAACAGAACTTTAAGAAGACAAGATAAATTAAGTTATCACGGCAGGCAGAATCTTAGAAAGGAAGAAGTTTAAGTTATTTTAAGTTTTAAGAAGTTATATTGTTTTATGGAAGGGACCCTCCGATAGATTCGGGTGAGTTACCCCACATTTTTTATTTAAATTTGTTAAGTCCTCAATCATCTAAACTTTTTCACCTTATTAGAGACATCCAAATTCATTCTTATTTTTATATACATATATAGTATATTCCAGTATAGCAATACTAAATTTTTTAGAGTTAAGGTCACTTAATAACAAATGTATTCTAGTTTTTGTGTTAAAACAAAAACTATATTAAGTACAAGAACATATAGTAAAAAGGTTTTTTGTTCTCTTGTAGCCTGACGGCTCCAACCTTAAAATTAGACCTTGTTTTGTTGATTCATGAGTTTGTCTGATGAGTCATGTACTGAAAATTTTCCTAAGAATACTGCACATATAACAAAATAGAATTACAACTAAGTGAAACACAATTTGGTTTCAGAAACAGCCTTGGAACCAGAGAAGCACCAGTTTGCAGGTCATGGTTTAAAGATGTAGGGATATAGAATAATCAGTATATATGTGTTTTATTGAATTCGAAAAGGCCTTTGACCGAGTAAACTGTGACAAATTTATGGGTGTCCTACAACAGGTGGGAATTGATGACCAAGACCTCTGTATTATCAAAAATTTATATTGGCATCAATGTGCAAACATACGAGCTGGACACAACACAACAGAAGCAGTGGAAATACGACGTAGAGTGAGGCAAGGATGTATTCTATCGCCTCTACCTTTTTAATATCTACTCCGTATTTGTTTTAAAGAAGTCTTAGTTGAAGATACAGACATTAAAATCAATGGAATTAATGTCAACAATCTCAGATATGCAGACGATACGGTACTTATTGCCTCTAATGAAGAAGATCTGCAACGACTTATAAATAGGGTAAGCGAAGAATGAATATGGGTTAAAACTTAATACTTCTAAGCCAAAACTTATGGTTTTCAGCAAAACGAAGTTACAACCAACGAACATCAGAGCATATGGAATAGAGTTAGAAAGAGTTTACAATATTACCTACTTGGGGGCAAAAGTTAACGATAACTGGGATATAAATAAAGATATAAGAATACGCATTGAAAAAGCTAGAGCCTTCTTCTATAAATTAAAGAAAATTCTAATTAATAGAGATATTACGTTAAACCTTAAAATCAGATTAATATGCTGCTACATATTCTCCACATTGCTGTATGGTTTATAGAGCTTGACCCTAACAGAGATATTATTGAACAAATTAGAGGCATTTCGGTCATGTAATGAGGCATCCAGAGAGGTATAACCTCTCTGGGTTATATATATGAGGTATATTCTATACCTCATAATACAAGGTAAGATCGCCAGAAGGAGAGGCCCAGGCCGACAAAGAACATCCTGGCTCCGAAATCTCCGAGAATGGTATCAAGAGACCACCGCTAATTTATTTAGAGCCGCCGTAAACAAAGTTATTATTGCCAATATGATCGCCAACGTTCAATAATCGGACAGGGTACTGACAAAAGAAGAAGACAGGTCTTATTGGGTGTTCAGGTTTATGTAGTTTAATAAAAGAGTATAATTTAGGAGGCTGTGGGTTCATGATATTAAGCTATTTCTGTTTTATTTAATTTACTATTGATTTTGAATTTTTTAACGCTAGTTTAATTTGCTTTTCATACTTTTCCGTCGAACCTTTGTTTACTGCTTCAATATTTTGAATATTTAAAAATTTGAATAATTGATGGATTCGATCGTTACTTGATGGAAATTCATTTTATGTAACAATAAAACACTGAAAACTTTGTTTTCAAACTTCCACAAAATTTATTTTACATCTTATCACTACAGCTGTTTCGGCTGATTGCCTTTCTCAAGTGATCTATTTTTGGCTTGGGTTTACAAATTTATAGTCTCTAATGAAATAGGTTGAGGAGGGGAGAACTGTTTGTCTCAAGTTGGTCATTCAGAATTATATCTGTGTTTTTTAATTTGTTGATTTCCATAGATTTTACAAAGATAGCTTAAGGCCTTTATTTTGAATGTGAAGAATTTTAAATTTGTCATTAAAAGAATGATTATGATCTAGAAGGTGAAGTGCGTATGTCGAATCTGTTTTTCTATTCTTGAAAGCACTTTTATGTTCTGCTATTCGTTTATCAAAGTTTCCACCAGTTTGACCGATGTAAGTTTTTGGGCAGTCGCCACATTGAAGTTTGTACACACCACTATTTAAGTGTTTTTTATTTTGGCTCTTGTTATTTTTAATATATTTGCCTAGGTTGTTATTTGTTCGGAAAGCTGGTGTTATTCCTTTCTTTTTTATGTGTTTGGCAATTTTTGTTGTTATTTTGCCTGTATATGTAATCGAGCAGAAGGTACTGGGTTTTTTCTTGGTGGTGGAAATACTAATTTCAGGGCTTTCTTGTGTAGTTTTTGATTTAACATTTTATTAATTGTTTGTTCGTTGTATCCATTGTTTACTGCTATTTGCTTAATTATATTTAATTCTGTCTCAAAGTTGTATTTTGACATCGGAATTTCTATTAATCTATGTAACATACTATGATAAGCTGCCAGTTTATGTTGTGTTGGATGGGATAATGAATTGTGTATGGTCGTGTCAGTATGGGTAGGTTTATGAAATATGGAGAAGTCATGTTTGTTTTGAAGTCTGCTAATTTTTAAATCTAAAAAATGTATGGATTGATATTTTGTTCTGTTTCTATTGTAAATTCAATATGACTATGAAGTGAATTAATATACGTTAAAAATTGGTCGAGTTGCCTGTTAATTCCTGTGAAACATATCAGTACGGTACCGTCGTCTACGTATCTCCGCCAATATAAAAACTGTTTGAATACGGGATGTTTTGAAATCTTTGTCTCTAGATGATCCATAAAAATATCTGATAGCAATGGGCTTAGAGAATCACCCATTATAAATCCTGCACTGTTATTTGCATATATTTTATTATTAAATTCAAAGTAGTCCTGGTTTATGCAAAATAAAAGGTTTTTTTACTAGAATAAAAGTTTCTGTTCTAAAATAATCTCTAACAGTTTTTTTGAAAGTTTATATGACGGAGCTGTATAAAAAGAAACTACAGGTCTTATTGGGTCATCCGGTTTGTGTAGTTTAATGAAAGAATTTAGGAGGCTGTGGGTTCATGATATAGAGGTATTTCTGTTCTATTGGATTTAGTATTAATTTTGAATTTTCTATAGCTAGCTTAATTTGTTTTTGATATTTTTCTGTCGGATCTTTGTGTAAAGTTTCAATATTTTGATTATTTAAGAATTGTATTGTTTTGTTATTATATTCTATTTTATCTATAGCAATAGTAGTGTTAACTTTGTCTGCTTTTGTAAACACAATGTTGTTTTCTATTGATTTATTTTTAATTGAAATTGCTGTTTTATTCTCTTTGTAACAAAACAAATTCTTAGTTTCACTACACACATCTGTAATAGATTTGGCAATTATACTTTTTCAGATATTGTTAGCAGTTTTGTTTAACGCTACTTCACATTCTACACCTAAATATTCTAAACTTCTCTCTTATTATGTTGGGGCAAGTTGTGTTTAAATCCTTTCTCTAAAAGTTGTATCTCGCTGTTACTAAATTTAGTATCTGTTAAATTTATAAATCTATTGAAAAAAGTATGGTCCGAAAAACTTTTTGTAGAATGAATATTGGGTTTTTTACTATTGGAAATTAGATTATTTAGTTTTTTACACTGTGTATTGATTTTTTTATCTATTATATTACATATATTCTATATAAAACAGATTCGACATACGCACTTCACCTTCTAGATCATAATCATTCTTTTAATGACAAATTTAAAATTCTTCACATTCAAAATAAAGACCTTAAGCTATCTTTGTTAGAATCTAAGGAAATCAACAAATTAAAAAACAGATATAATTATGAATGACCAACTTGGGACAAACAGTTCTCCCCTCCTCAACCTATTTCATTGGAGACTATAAATTTGTAAACCCAAGCCAAAAATAGATCACGCGAGAAAGGCAATCAGCCGAAACAGCTGTAGTGATAAGATTTAAAATAAATTTTGTGGAAGTTTGAAAACAAAGTTTTCAGTGTTTTATTGTTATTTAAAATTTTTATTGTTTCGTTATATTCTATTTTATGTATAGCAATAGAGGTGTAACCTTTGTCTGCTTTTGTAAACACTATGATGTTTTCTATTTAATTATTTTTAATTGAAATGACTCTTTGATTCTCTTTGTAACAGGACTTTTTAGTTTCACTAGACACATCGGTAATAAATTTTGCAATGACACTTTTTTTGATATTGTTGGCAGTTTTATTTAATGCTACTTCACAATATACACCTAAATTTTCTACAGTTTTTTAACTACTTAAACTACTTACAGTTTTTTTCCAGTTAAATCCTTTTTCTAAAAGTTCGCTATCTCACTAATACTGCTTTCCTGTTTTTCATTTTCTTTACAGTTTGTCTTATCTCGTCCACATTGATTGGTTGTACTTTATCTTCGTTCATTGAATCTGTTCTGAAGCATGTAATTTATTTTGCAATGTGGTCCTGCTTCCGTTAATAGCGATGTGCAATATTTATCTCACTCTGATATGCTTACGAGGTTTAATCTCCTAGTCCTTTGTGATTTTTCTGAGGTTTCCTGTAAACTTTCATGCTCCAAACACTTGAGTTGCATCCATATATCTGTTTATTTCTTCATATTTATTATTTCACGTTTTATAGGCATATTTGATATGATTTATTTTTCGTATCTACCAAATTAATTAATTTATATGTAAACAATCCCGAGACTTTTCCGATGTGTATTAAACTTCTATTTGGTAGTTTTTTCTTTAGTAAATATTTTTTTTGTCTCCTTTTTAAATACTAAATTTGTGCCCCACTTTTTTTTGAAAAAAAAAACAACAAAGATATATCTCTAAATCCTAATTGCGTTACACGTTGACTTTACTTACAAATTATTCATAAAACTTTTGCTTTTCGGCATCCAATACCAACAAAAAGCATCCGGATAAATCAATTACAGTTGTTTAAGTGGAGTAAACAACTTTGATTGAAACTTCCACCAGATAGTATTCGATTAAAGACCTTACGTCCAGTTCTAGAAGTTACTTACAATTTTTTCCAATCTCATTGCAACTTTGCTAAAGTTTTCTGGAAAGTAATCTCACTTTTAAAGTAAATAGCGGAATGAGACATAAATATTTCGTTTGGTGTAAATTGGTAAGTTGAAATATTTAGTGATTTAAAGCTGTTGTGGAATTTTCTTGATTTATTTTTCTCCGGATGAAAACTAATGGAAAAGAAAAGCGCTATTTGGCGTGGATACTACCTAATTCATTTAAAAACGAATTTCTTTCAAGCATAAATCTAAAAACTTTATAAAAAATCAAGTCAAACTGTCAAATTTGATCAAAATGATATAAAAAGACGTATTGAAACTGCCAGGGCCATCTTCGTAAATATGAGGAAATTCTTCCACAACAGAGATATAAGCATCCCTATTATATGGTGTAGAGACCTGGACTCTCCGACAGAATAACATAAAAAATATTGAAAGTTTCGAGATGTGGTGCTACCGTCGAATGCTGAAGATAAGTTGGGTTAAAAGAGTGACAAACTTTGAAGTAATACGAAGGATAGGAAAAGACCCAGAAATTTTGTTTTTGAAAAGACGAAGAAAACTTGAATATTTGGGTCACCTGATGAGAGGACATAAATACGCATTACTTCAAAATATAATGGAAGAAAAAATAGAAGGAAAACGGAATCCAGGCCGTTGAAGAATGTCATGGTTGCGTAATTTAAGAGAGTGGTTTGGCTGTACCATTAATGAACTCTTTAAACCAGCTGTAAACAAGGTCAGGATAGCCTTGATAATTTATAATCTCCGATAGGAGTGGCACAGAGAAGAAGTTTTTTTTTAATTAAATTTTTTATTAAATCATAAAGTTAGTACATAGAATAATGGTGTATAGAGAATAGATTATCAAGCCAGTGGCCTCCATGGCTTTGTTGGCACATACGCACTCTTTTTTGAAAATTTTCCATTTCCATGTTATATAAGTGTTGCTGAATTTCGTTAATGCAGCGTTAAATTCCCTTCTTCAATGCAAAAGTGATTGTAGGCTTGTTGAAGTTGGCTTCAAATAACTCTATTAAAAGAATCTAATGGTGTTAAACCACACCATGTAGTGAGCCAATTATAATAACCGAAACAAGAGATTACGCGTCCAGGAAATGTCTCATGCCGTATTTGAGTTGTTTTACGGGATATATGGCATGTGACAACGTCTTATTGACACCAGATGTCCATATCAATATCACCAAATTTAGATAGCAACAACTCTGTTATCATGTTCCAAAATCGAGCAGCAACAGTCACTGTTTGACTAGCCTCATTTTTAAGAGGTATGGTCCAATTATTCTAGATTCAGTTTTTCTACACTTGCATTTGAGTTGTCAGAATGTGTCAGAAATGTGTTAAATTTACATTGTCAAACTAACCAATAACATAAAGAAAAATACCATAAAAAAGTAAAATATATCAAAAAACTCATTATCGATAGCTTATCTATTTTTATCAATTTTCAATAGCTTCCATTGAAAACACTTTCTTTAAGAAAAAATATCATTATAAAGTCATTAGGAAAAGTGAATCAGTTTTATTCCCCATTGCCCACGCAAAGCCAGCATGTCTCTCTATCGATTTTAACACTAGCCATTAGACCAAACACGTGTTGGAAAAAACTATGAATGATTAGTTCTTTTTCAAAAGTGGATGAAAGTACCTACACCATGTTAAGTCTTAGTGTGCAAGTAAAACGTGTGGTGTTAAATGTATTAAACTATCCTTTGAACTTAAAAAATGCTGACACCTTGACTAATGCTGTGGAAAAAGTTATGAAAAAGTGTGGTGTAAGTGTTCGCAAAACTTATGACATCCGCGAAGAGGCCCAGCAAGGCGAACTACAACCGATACAGAAAATGAAGAAAAACAGTTTCCAGTCTAATTCACGTAAGAATACTTACTATGAGGGAGTGAAATCTCGAATAAAAAAAATTGATTGTCCATGATTTTTTTTTGAAAAACATATCACCAACTGTCGACAGCATAACGAACAGGGTGAATGATGATGAGGATTTACCAGCTTTTACAAAAACCACATTCCGGAGGCTACTAAAAAAATGAGTTTTGTATATGTAAAAGAGGTCGAGATTTGATAATGGTGAAAAAAAAAATAAATCCTGGAGACACAAGTACCTCAGACAAATAAAACATTGAGAAAGAAGGATAATGTAAACCTTGTTTATACCAATGTGTCTTAGACTAACTTTGGTGCTTCAGTCAAAAAGGAATGGAGGGACACAACGATCAAGAATCCACGAGATGCCTTCATAAACAGTGTTCAGTCTACTGGACTGAACGCTCTAACTCAAAGAGGTCCTCGGTTTATTCTTCCTATCATGCTGGAAGCGAAACTGGTTTTGTGGCATGGGCCGAATTACCTTTCTTGGCGAAGAAGGGAACCGCTGATTACCATGACGAATTGGACGGAGATCTATATGAAGAATGGTTATAAACCTGGAGACACCAATAACTTTTTTAATAAAAGTAAAACGTCGAAAAATCGAAATTTTAGATTTAGGAAACTTTGAAAGAAGTCTCTTCAATTACGTGTATCTCTCTTTATCTACAGAATTTTAATAAATAATACAAATAATTGCTAATTTATACACTATACACTAATATGTCACTCTTAATCTAATTAGGTTAAGTAAAATGTAATGGCCTGCGTGTTTCTTCAAGTCATCTAACCATCTTATTTGTAGCCTTTCACTTTTATGTTTGTAACTATATGGTCTCCAGTGTATAGTCATCTTATTTCATCTGTCGTCTTTCTGTCTTATGGTATGTCCAGCGAACTTCTATTTAAGTTTTGCTATCTGCGTTGATACATCGGTCACTTTTGTTTTGTTGCGAATCCAAGTATACCTTTTCTTGTCTGATAGTCTGATGTTCAGCATTTGCCTTTCCATGGCTCTTTGGATCTTTACTATTTTTTTCATGTTTTTCTTTGTAAACATCGATGTTTGAGAACCGTAGATGAGAACAGAAAATATACTTTGGTTGAAGACTAAAATACAATGTAACACAATACAATAAAAAACATTTTCCGACACGAAGTCCCGAAGTGGATACAAACTGCATACAATAGAGAGACGTGGAAAAAGAAAAATTAGGCCTATGTCCAAAATTGTACTGCAAGAGCTGTATAGATAGATAAAGTGTAATGGATTGTCTCGCAAAACAGAAAACCAAAAAAGGTATTTCGATGGAAGTATATACATATTTCTGACTATTGGTCGTCTTCAGTACGATGCAGCCAAGTAGAAAAGTAGAATGTTAACTGAAGAAAAGATCACTAGAGACTAGAGAAGCAATGCGACCAATTTGTGGAATTGGAATCAGATGACTCTGATGGTTTCCAGTACAACAAATAACAATAACCACGGATGAAGCTATAGCTATCTGGGAGAAGAAATACCAAACGTTGAAACGTTTAAAATAGAAGGAAAAGGTTAATGCAAAAACTTATGTGGTTCATACGAAGTTAAAACATTCACATGCTTTTTATGTTATAAGTACTTCCATTAACACATCTTTGACCAGAAAAACATGAAAATATTTGTGTTGTCCTTTTAAATTAATTGTATCTGCTACCTTATTCATGTTGTAGTAAATTTGTTCAATACGTTCTTGTTAATGCTTATCTCTACATGGAGTTAAGTTTTAAAGTAAATTTGACTGTTTCTACGTTAATACATTTCTCACTAATTTTCACTCAAGAAAAACACCCAGCAAAACTTTATATTTAACTTGAAATGATTATGTTAATCCGTTTTATTGCATTTTCAACAACTAGACTCCCTGTCTACGGTATAAAAGTAATAAACAGGATTTAAGAGTATTTTGGATTTATTTTTGTATTTTAAAGAAACCAAACGATTATACAGAGAGGCCCAAAAGTCTGGAAACGGCCAATTGCTATTCATAGTTGTACATAATTTGAAATACATATTTTGGGATATGGAGATTCCATATTTGATATTTGCAATGCTGCTATATTTTCCGTTTCTCTTATATTATTAGTAACTTTGGTTTTTCAAATGCATCGCCCTGTATATTCAGTTATTATTTTAATCTCCTATTCAATACGAGTTTAACCATAAATAACACATGATTTTATGTTGTCTGGAAGATCTTTAATACATAAAACAAAAGTCTGACAACGCCTAATGGTCTAAGTAAATTTTTTAATACTATTTTCAACTACATTAAAACGTAATAATTGATAGATTACATGTTTTAACATAATGGGTATTTAATTTAGTGTTCAAAATGTACTTCATTTGTGAGTTGACAGTACCCTAATCGATGGTGGACTGGGTCTACCAGATTTTTCCATGATTGTCTAGAAATTATTGGAGATTCATCGATAATTCGTTGTCTTAGCTCTGTAACACTTGCTGGTTTAGTTTTATAAACTGAGTTTCAAGTATCTCTAATAAAAATAATCTTAAGAATTGAAATCAGGTGAACGTAAAGGCCATTCAATTCTATCTCGTCTACCAATCCTTCGTCCGGAAAATATCTCATCTAAATAACGCTGAACATTTACACCAAAATAAGCTGGAGCTCCATCTTGCTGAAACTATATATAATTTAAATTGGCTCCAAATAAGTTTTTCAGTGTAGGTACAATTTCATTTCTAAGTAACATATCGTGACTATCTAACGTTAAATTTCCTTCGATCAAAAATGGCCCAATTACCTGAGTATCATATATGGATGGATTTCATACATCCAGTGTAGATTGACGTTACTCCAGTACCTTAAATTGTGTCGATTTACACTTCTACACAGTGTAAAGGTTGCTTCATCGTAAAAACATATTCTGTTAACGAAATTTTTGTTTTCATTATTCATCATTTTAAATTTTATGCATCAATTACTCAGTAAACTCTAATCTACGATCGAAGTCATCCTCACTTAATTCTTGCAATAAGTTAATTTTGTATGGTCTACGTAATACACGTAAGACTGAAGAACGACCTACGTCATGTACGTGTGCAACCCTGCGTGAGGATGTATGTGGATCTTCAACAAAACTTTGCATTATATCTAAAGTTTTGTTGTCATTCATAACTCTTTTCGGTCTTGCTGATCGGTATCTACATATATTTCTATATACTTTTCCAGATTACTCAAATCGCTTTACAGTTTTGTGCACCGTCACCTTATGAATAGGAGAACGTTTTGGAAAGTATCATTGATCAAGTTGGTTACTTTATAATTAGATATTTTTCTGTCACCGTACCCTCTCATCAATAAAATAGTAATTCGTTCTTTCTCGTTCAGGGCCATTTTAGAAAAGCAATTTACCTTACAGAACATTTCGAAACAGAACTACTGACAGTTTTAGCATTCTGCATTTAAATATTTAAATTGATTAAAATCTAGATATTTTGAACAGTTTTATGTATTTAAAACCTTCTAGACTACATAAAATCATAAGTATTACATATGGTTGAACTCGTATTGAATAAGAGATTCCTATAATTGGGTGATAAATTTGAAAAACCAACGCTAATAGCAAATATGGAATCTCCGTATCCCAAAATAGGTGTACCTTAATTTTGTAAAATTATGACTAAAAATTTACGAGATAATTGGTCGTTTCCAGACTTTTGGGCCACTCTATATATCTATTTAACAAAAGTTTGGTTATATAGTTATATTTATGTTTGTTTTAGATTTCTTCTGTGCAAGTTACTAACCACTCAAAAGAAGTAAGGCATTCCTTGGAATATCCCAATTATTACTATCGCTCTATATAATAAAGTTAGAAGAGTACTTCTTACTTTAACTACAGCAACATTTGTTATATAAAATATAAAATTCTGATACTGAGATAACCATTATTTTTCATTAAGATAATGCAAAAAAATTTAAAATAATAATGGGAATATGTAAGAGTTTTTTATAAACATACAAAAAGTTTATGTAATGCAACTTTATAATATTTAAAATTATGGAAATGTATGCACTTACCCCATCAAAATCAAAATCAGGGTTGCATTGCATCCACTTGTATTTAGATCGATAAATATATTCAGCACGTTTTCCAGCAATTTTCAAATAAGCAAAGTGAATATCTTGATATAAAAAGCTATATGAATAAAGTTTGTGGGATTTATCAAGTTTTCAATATTCTGAAAAGAAAAAAGATGAAAATCAAGTAAACTCGCCGAAACGTTATAACGAACGAAAGTTGATGCAGGTATTTACTTTTTCACTGTTTAAAACTTAAAAAATATATAGCTGTTTACTCTTTTTTATTGCCGACATTGCTGACGAACAAATTTTTCTGTTGACACAAAAGACTTTCCTTATAGGACTATTCGACCAAATAGGAGCGTTCCAAGAAAATTAACATTCGTTCCATTAGATAGGCATCAATCATGTTTTGTTCGCAAGGATATGCTCTTTCTAGTTCGCTACAAAGACAAGAAAGACGTTTATCTTCTTAACAGTAAACATACTGCAGTATTTTACGAAAGAGAACGATATGTTGTAGGAGAAAATGTTCTCTATTATAACAAACTGATCAAATGGATCAGTTGATGCAGTTGACCAAGAGGTTGAACCATACAATGCTTTGTGAAAATCCTACACGTGGTTCACCGAAATAGGTGTGCACCTTTAACATCTTATGCTATTAAACTCCAGAGTAATTGACAGCCAAGCTTATCAAAAATAAGTTTTAATATATAAATCTACAAAACTGTGCTGCCGGGGGATACTTCTCAAATATAATAAAGGATATCAAGAAATGAATGATAAAAAATTAACCTACTACATCTGGGAAACCACAATTGCCGATTTTACAAAAGAAATTGGAAAAAAGAAAGCTCTATGAAAACTAATTACGAAAAAATAACGAGAAAATGTTGCATTGCTTCCTCGGACAAACCTGGACTATTCTCAACGGAACATTTTGAAAGTTTTCATAAGTAATGAAAATAATGTTCTCTTTTATTTTTTGCTTTGTTCTGAATATTTAAATTGTTCACTGTTATTTATGATTTATTTTTTTTATATTTAGCGTGACTTTAAAAATTAAATACGTATACTTCATCTAATTTAGTTACCGATGCACGTCATTATCATTTACAGGTATCGAAGTTGACATGGTTTCCAAAGTATAAAAATATCCTGCATCCATTTTAAATCAAACATATCACATAATTATTGCAAAAGTATTACAATCTTTTTAAAATGACCATTTAAATTCTTACGTGCCATTTTTGAAATAAAACACACTAATTTTGTTCTATAAAGTACAGATTTTATTAATAAGGTCAAAATATAAAACAAGAGGTAGGTATTTACTTTAAAATTCAAAATAATAAAGTACAAAAAGTGTCAACACCGCAACTGTCAAATAAGTGTTACCAATTTATGCCAAAATCCTTCGTTCGATTACAGCTAGAGTGTGTTCCGAACAAATGTTCTTCATAAAAACGCTTTATAATGCATTTATACAAATTAAATGAAACCTATTATTGTGTATTTAATTAAGTTAGCATTACTAGAAATCTTTAAATATTATTTCTACGTGTATATAATAAAATATGTCTAGTGGCTGTAATGCCAGTGTACTCGGCAAAGTGATTCTAAAAAAGAACACACCTACCGCCTAAATATTTCGTGTTGATATCATGTGACGTCACGGGCTATGACGCCGATGACGTGCATCGGTATGTAAATTAGATGAAGTATAGATACATTTTAATGATATTCAGATGTGAATATTTTGGTAGTACAATTGATATCGAAGGGTGGATATACTTATGTTGATATTCTGGTAAACGCTATAAATTGTCATATAAATACAAATTGCTTTAAACATTTTTTTTGGCCTGGAGCGGAAGGGGTTGAACTTAAGAAGTGGCAATGTCTGTAACTATAAAATATATCGCTGTTATCGGCGTGAAAAAGGGGACAAGTCATTTTTTGAAGAAAACGGGATTGTTGATTGTTCCAAAAGAGGAACTTACAAAATATTACATAAAGTTTAGTGTAAAAAGGATATGTTAATATATTCCTTTTGACACTGCCCATATCAGTAGTTCTCTTAGTGAATAATGAGACAACTTGACTTGTCCTCTTATTCACGGTTAGCTGTTAATGTAACTAGCAAACAACTTAACACACATAACCTATAAATTAGTATGCAACACGAGTCATAGTTGTGATTATTATTGCAAAATAAAAATATTTGTTTAAATTTAGTAATACCAATACAATAAGTGAAAATTAAAAAATGTCTAGAGGAAAACAAATTCTAAATATGCTTAATGCCGATGGTAAGTAAAATCATAATTTATTTTCCACTGGTAGTTGTACAATATTTTTACTGTAATCTAGAATTATCCAGTTGTTTCTGTATGTATTGTACACAGAATAAATAAAACAAATGGGATATTGTTTTACAGATGAACAAGAGAAGGTTCGTATATATTGTTCAGATAAGGAAACTGTATTAGAAAATTGAAATAAACGATGTACAAACGCTGACAATTACTTGGAAGAGATTATACCAATGCAGATAACCTTTCGTTCTGGTAAGTAATAAATTATTTTATTAAAAGTAGATACACGTAATACAAACTATGAAAGAAATATAAACAAAAACAAAATGCGCATTTAGTGCCGTTCTTTTGTTGTTTGCTAATAAAAATTTTAATAATGCCAGATATGAGTCTAAGATGTCCTACACCAGATCCTTTGCAGATCCAAATTTTGTCCGTGCGCATGATGAAAAATATAATAGGTTTGCCGAGGACAGTGATATAGTAGAAAGAAATAAAGAAGAGCCAATTCAGAAGATATAAATAATACTGCAGTAGACAAATATAATGTAGACGGGCAAGTCCACGAGAAAGTTAAAAAACACAAGAACAAAGAAACGAGAAAAATGAGACAAGAGAGACAAGAAAAACGAAATTTTGGTAGGGCGTATGTTACAAGAACTGGAAAAGAGATTAAAGAAAAAACTATGTAAGAACTGAAATTATGTAGAAATAAGTGCAAGGAAAAAATAAAGAACGAAGTTCACTTGCATCTTTTTAAAGAAATCTGGAAAATGGAAAGCTACAATCGTAGACTAGAATATATAGCTGCTCTCATGGATGTTAAAGATAAGATTTCTATGCAAATTAGGTGTTCCGACTCAAGCAAACGACGGTACCGACAGCATACCATAATTTATCATTTATCTCTTCATGGCGTTTGCTCTGTTGTTTGCAAGGACTGTTTTGTAAAAACTTATAATATTAGTAAGAAATTCATAGAAGTTATAGTAGCGAAAAAATGTTCTCAAATATCAGGCGTAATGACATTAGACCAACGAGGATATCATGAAAATCAGAAGAAGGTATCAGATGATGAAAAAATAAGGGCAAGGGATTATATTTTATCTATCCCCTTATATGAAAGTCACTATACAAGAAGGCAGTCATCGAGGAAATATTTACCTTCAAACTACACACTCACTGCTATTTATGAAGCTTACAAGAAGATGTACCCAGATAATTTTATTAATCGTAAAATGTACGAAAACATATTTCACAGCCTTAACATCAGTATAAAAAAATGTAAAAAAGACACATGCGGTAAATGTGACAAATTAAAAATGAAAATTACTATGTGCAAAAATGAAGATGAAGTAAAACTACTAAAAGAAGAGTTAAACGAACACAATTTACAAGCTGATCAAGGATATAAAAACAAATAAGACGATAAATTTCTGACTAAGGATAATGCTAAAATGAAAACTATTACTTTTGATCTTCAGCAATGCCTGCCAACACCAGACCTCCAGTGGTGAGTCGTTTTACAAGAGACAATTGTGGACATTAAATCTTACAGTTCACGACTGTGAACAAATTTAGTAGTCAAATAAAACATTAACATAATTGGGCTCAACTAATTCGGCAAGTAGGGAGGAAACGTCAATTCGTCATTTAGTTACAGAAATGCAGCGCTCTTCGTTTCTTAATTTTGGTGGCTTATTTAATTCTGTATTAGTTAATCTCAAAACTAATACTCAAAATAACAAGATAAACTGGAGACAATTTCGTTGGTTACTGTATAAAAAATGTAACCAGTTTTAATACAAGTTGTCCTTTGACAAAAAAGAACCTTTTACCTTTTAAGACCGTAGATTTAGGAAAGAGGGGAAAAGCAGATATAAATTTATTTCCCAAGAACACATATAATAAGCCTACGCTGATAACGATAGAAAAGAAAAAGCACCTGATGTAGTTACTGCCGTACATATAAGAATCACTGTGGGACTTTTACAAAAATGTACCCACAGATAAAGACTTGGCTGATGTGCTCCCGAATTCATCAACTTCTGACGACGATTAAAAGTTTGAAGTATCTTTTAGCTAGATTTGTATTCATAATTAATTTATGTTTAATGTTTTTAGTACATAAAGACATGCAGCACTATACAAGTAAGCTTGTATTAACGTAATAAAATTTTCCATTATCCTGTGTACCATTATTATGTTCAATTACAAAGGGGGTAAGTCATGTGAGTATTTGTGAAAAACGAGGTAAGTCAAACAAATATGGTTTTAAACATATTTTTTCCCAAATACTCCGCAAAAAAATGTTAAGCCATATTGGAAGAGTACATGTAAAAACAAATTTCAAGTAGATTATCATTCAAAACATCTGTAAAAAAACATCAATTTTTTGTAAAATTTTAAAAAATATTGTTTTTCTCGTTTTCACATTTTATGACCCCTTTTCACGCGCAACAGCGATATGTTTTTAACTCAATTTAATTTACGGCAATTTTATAAAATATTTGTATTTTTAAAATTTTACTGTGTCCTTAAGTTTAGCACTTCTGTAACATATTTAATTAGCATTTTGTCACCTTGACAATTTTGTTAAAAGTTCATCTTAAACATCTTTATCATAACGTTGTGTAGGAAAACAGTTCTGATTTATTATTCATATTTGTTTATGATGTAGCTTCCATGTTAGCTTTTATTTTAGTTAGTTAGTTATTTATCTTCCATATTTCCAATTTTTCCTAACCAATCCTAAACTTAATTTTTCATCACGTTCTCTGTGTTGACTTAATCACATTTGTATAACCATTAGTGTCTGTATACATTCGATGCGGAAGTACACCCGTTATTTGATACGTAAAGGAAATACCTACCGGCAAATATCCATTTAACCAAATTATTTTTCCGACTGGATGTTCCACCCATAAATTCTCTTCGAAAAATATGGAAACTGTCGAGAATAATCGATAAATTAAACATTAAAATTATTTGCTGTGACTTAAATTATGTCGTTTTGCAGATTTATAGCGACACGGGAAAACGACCGGTATTATATTTTATAGTGCATTCCGGGGTTTTGGTATACGGTTGTAATAGTATGCGAATTACCATCTATGTCATACATATAAATGCAAACCAATGTATGTGCCTTAGATTTATATATTCCCCATTCATTTTTTATAGCACTACAGAAATCATAAATCTGAATATTCGTTACTTTTTATTCAAACTGAAATAGTACAATTTTGTTTCCAACAGCAGTAAAATGTCTATAAAATAAGATGTTAATGAGAATATTTTTTTACTGCATGATTATGTTGGGCTTTAAAAACCATAACAGACCTGTAAGTTTTAACACCTTTAGGAAAAACATAAAAGACCTTTAAATGTTCAAGTTCACGCATGAAATAAAAGTTACGATGTAATCTTTTCGGTTAAATACACATAATTCAATAATTTTCTTTATAATGGGATAAACAAAATTAAACACAGAATTCTATTTTATTGCATTACGTATTTAAAGAAACCTATGTTAAACCACACAAAAATTATTTGGTAATTATTGCAATAGATGGCGGAGTTATTGATAAATCGTGTTCATGCAATCGTCCGTTTCTGTTCACTTTTTCGCGTAAATCGTGGTAAGCTACATCAAGATGGCATCGACATCAAGTGCACGTGCTGAATTAAGAGCGGTTTTAAGCAAAAATAGCACTTTAAATGTAAATTTTATTGATGATATTGATGATAGTGTAGCAGATAAAGACTTTAGGCTCAGTAGCGATGATTTTTCGTCTCAATCTAGAGAGGTAAGCTTTTTTTCTGACTTTTTGGCTTACCATTTTTTTGTACAAAAGTATTTCGTGTATATTACATGGAAAAATATGGTATGCCATGTGGCTTATCGAGTTGTTGATATAAAAATTCTGAAATATTCGCAAATTCTACAGTCCAATGCAGTAATTTTTTGTTGAATTTTAGGATGAATTGCAGGAACCAAGACCAAGGCTTTTTGAAGATAAGGAGGTAAATCCAGAGAAAAAAAAACCAACAAGATGGAGACAAAGAAATGAGGAACACTATGATCGAAATAACAGAACAAGAAGCCGTAATTCTTGACAGCTGTATACTTCGAAGAAAACCAAGACGATTTTTAGTTTACGTGAAATTGGCGAACCGTGTGAATGTAAAAATAAATGTAGGAAGAAACTGCAAGGTAATCATGAACATTTATTTAAGAAATTTTGGGAGTTGGGCTCATTCGACCTTTAAAATAGCTATCTCTTTGGGTGTATCAGAGTAAAAAATAAGAATAGATCATATAAAAAAAAACAAAAACGCAACATTTCTAGAAGAAAATTGACCGCTGAGTATTTGGTTAATGTAGGGGAGATGGAAATTAAAGTATGCAAGACTGAATTCGTAAGTGTTCATAGTCTTCAAAAATCTCGTGGAAGAATTAAAAATATTTTTAAAATAAAGTCACTTGGGACTATGGTTCCTATTCCTGATAAGAGAGGTAAGCACACAAACAGACCTAATAAACATTCAGAGGAACAGATTTAATCAGTCAAAACTCATATTGAATCCATTCCCAAATACCAAAGTCACTATAGCAGAGCCAAAAATATAAAAAAAGAATATCTTAACTGTGATATGACAATTAGAGGACTATATACAGATATTTATGTTGCATGATGTAGAGAAGTGAATATTACGCCAGTTAAAGAAAGTGCATACAGAAAAATATTTTGTACTCATTATAACATAGAGTTTAAATTACTTCGTTCTGATACGTGTAAGACTTGTGATGAGACGACTATTAAAATTCAGGCATTAAAAGACGTTAATAACAGTGCAAACTTTGCTAAAAACTAAAAAAACAAATGTGTTACCAACAAATCAAAATTGGTACTCTCGTTTGACTTACAGCAAAGTATGCCGCTGCCAAAATTAACCACTGGTCATGCATTTTACGACAGAAAACTGTGGCTTTATAACTTGGGGATTCACGACTGTACCAATGATAAAGAACACATGTACTTATGGACAGAAGATCAAGCTAAGCGTGGAGCAGATGAGGTTATTTCTGTTGTAATGAAATTTTTGAAGAACAAGTCAGATTATGACGAACTCGTTGTTTTTACCGATAACTGTTCTGGTCAGAACAATAATTGGCAGTTAATAGCTTTTTGGTTGCAGGTAGTCAGGGAAAAAAATTTAAACAAATAGCACATCACTTTCTGGTTGGCGGTCATTCTGTTATGCCATCAGACCGAGATTTTGCTCAAATTGAGAAGCGTCAGAGAAGCCGTGCGCCCATTATTTATTCGCCGGAATATTGGGTAGATATTATTACGAAAGAAAAAAAAGAATCCTTTTGTTGTTACCCAGATGACCCAATCTTGTTGAGTTGCGCTCCTGGGACGACTTTACTTATAAGATAGTTCATTCGATTACATGAAATCAACTTTAACTTGAGAATATCCGTCAGAAAAAAATCATAGCATGTAATTTGTCTTTAAAAAGACAAACACATGACATCATGACAGTAAAATTCTCCTGTTAGTGATTCCATAGTAAATTATGAGGAAAAAACCAGGAAAAAAACCTCATAATACTATCCCGACATGGTAAGTATTTGTTCGTGCATTTAGTTTACCTTCAATAAACAAGAAAATTCTGATTTTATATGTTTCGTTATTTAAAAAACATAAATGATGTATCCTTTATATGTTACTGACTTACTAATACTGGTATTTTCCTATTAATAACTTCCTCTTTCAATATTTTTAACCAGATCCTACTACATTCTGCCAAGGAATTTGCGAAACAATTGGCCTCATTTAGCATAATTAGAACCGCTTCTTTGATTTTTCTTTTTTTACCATCCGTTTCTTTTATATACTACATTTGAATTATTCCATTGAACCCTATGTTCATTATCCCATGCGTGTTTAAATATTTGAGATCTATCAAATTCTCTATTTTTAATATAAGATTGATGTTCACTTATTCTAACATTTAACGGCCTTGATGTTTCTCCTAAATAGAACTGATCGCATTTAAAAGGTATTTTATAAATGCAATTCTTTGTCCTTTCTTGTTCATTGTTAGGTTTGGTTTTGGACAAAATAGAATAGAGGTCCTAGTATATGGATCAGAGACGTGGACACTGTCGAAAAGCGATGAGAACCTATTAGGTACAATTGAACTAGGTACAATATATATTGAAAAATACTTAGACACATATATAAGGGGGTAAAGGAAAATGACATATGGCGCAGAATATATAACTTTGAACTATACACAGCATACAATGAACTCGAGATCGTAACATCCATAAAAATTGGACGTCTGCGCTAAATGGGTCATGTTGTACGGATGTTGGAGACTTAAACGCCAAAACATATATTGAGGCAAACACTAGTAGGGAGAAGGTCAAAGGGAAGATTAAAACTTAGATACATTTAACAAGTGGAACAAGATCTGAAAACACTTAAGATTACCAACTGGAAAAACAAAGCAAAGAACAGAACAGAATGGCGGAAAATCCTAGAACAAGCCAGGACCCAGAAAGGGTTGTCGAGCTACTAATGATGATGATGATGATGTTATTGTTACAGGTTTAAATGCTGAATTGAAAAACAAAGATATTGTTTTTATGAGCAATCCATTATTGAATCAGGTAATTAAATATTTGGGATTTAAATATAAAAAGGATAACAACCAACAATCATTAATTAAATGTACCAATATTGCTAATCAAAGGGCATACTTTCTTAGTAAGTATATGGAAAACGTTTTATTATTGTGCGTGCAGGTTCTTCTAAAGGGTTCGTCCAAAAAGCAAGTTTACTGTTTTCTTGAAAATCTTTGTCGATGGACTATCAAGAATGGTGATATCAGTTAATCCCTAATTTAGAGGAACCATGAGTGACAGTAATGGATATTGTTATTACCACAGTATCCTAGTTGAAAAGCAACCTTCCTATTTTTCCAGAAAATATGATATATAATCATTTGGCTAAAGGCAAATTATATTAATTTCAGGGAAAGACTTATAGGACCTGAATTGGTACAACTTGCCAAAATCAAAAGAAAAGAAAATGTTTATGTTATTGCTTACTTTTACGAGAGCGTCTTCATGAAGTATTTCGGCTACCACCCTATCATTGTGTTTTTAATGCTATTGAGTTATTTTGGGCTAATTGTAAATCTTACTATAGCTGTGGTGGTACAAGTATATCGGTAGAGATGGATATGGTGGATTAATATAAATTATAATCACTTTAAGAAAAATAATTTTTTTAAAAGAGGAAAATAGCCGTAATGTTAACGAGCATTTTTTAAGAAAATGGAAATAAAAAGGAACAATAAAACGAAATCCATCCTTACTAATTCTGAACACAAAATTGTATCCCTTTACGTTCTAGCTTGTGCGATAATGTGTTTCACCAATTATTTATGTTCTTGGGGCTGTTTTGCATATGACACATTGTCACTGACAGATCTCCCGTCGAGAATCTATTGCGAAAACAAACTGTGGCTGATGTTTTCGGAGCTAAGTGACTAAACTGAAAAGTGGTAGAAATGTGTAATTGACAAGCTAAAATAATATGTTTGTTGCGTAAACAGTATGCTGTATTGGATCTGCTAATTAATTATTTTCTTAATGGAAATTTATTTACTAAGGAATCTGTCTGGAATTAGAAACACATTGACAGTGTCTTTGGTACGACAGATAAATAGGATGTCGAATTTGCTGTTCGAGATTTTATGGAAAAGAAAAGAAAACAACCATCTAAAAAAAAACAGAGAACACTTTTAAATATTCTTTAGAAAAGCTTTCTAGGTCTCTTATTCTTTAAAATTATAGGAAAGTAATGATTTTAACAAAACATTTACTTAATATTGTTTTAAATTTATTTTCTTTTGGCATTTTACTTTTGTAGTACCTACATTGAAATTAAACATTTTTTATGCCTTATTGCATTTCTTAGAGGAAGCAATTTTATTTTTTTGATTTATAAAGAGAGTAAGTGAATCGGTGTAAACAAAAACATTTTAAGTGGAGTTTTTTTTTTCATTTTTAACATTTTGATGGAAAATTGTTCTATGACAAAAGCGCATCTTTTGGTACAAAAACATTCTCTACTCTACTTTTAAAAAAGTCTCTACTCTCCATGTATGTTAAATAGAAAACAGAAATATATCATTGTACACTAAAAGATTCTATATCAGTGACTCAGAATGTTTTGGTAGGCAACACTATTAACATATGTGTTTGTACTGTATTAATGAATCCTGTATATTCTGTGAATCTCTAATAAAATTAAGTAACCACATGTTTGATGATTGATTTTGTGAGGTTAAAGTTGTATTTAGCATCATTTTATTGTGTTCTTTTAAAAATTGCGATGGATAACGAACTAAGCAGTACCAGCGACGAAAGAAAAGTAAAAAATGAAGCTAAGTGGAAACGAAATATCGTGAGAAATGCTAGAGTCAAAGGTGAAGGGTACATTAATTACAAAGGTAGATTTTCACCAGGTATCAGTTGGCCCTGATTGCAGGTAAGATACGTTTTGCAGTCAATATAATAAACTAAGCAGAAGTGTACAGACCGCTTGCAGAATCAAGCTGAAGAGATATTCGTTTATTTGAGAACATTGGAAACTAAGAACGGGCAGGATATTTTTTTACAATCATTGATTACCTGCAACAATGTACAAACCCATAGACCCAGAAAAGAAGGTGCTTCTGCGAGATCTGCTCATAATGTTTAGAAGGTATATATAGAAGCATTTAAGTGGCTTTATGGAATTAAAATAAGTCGTATTAGAAGACTTCGTTCATCTTTATTAATGGGTAAAACCCCGACAGATCTTCGTGAAAAAAAAAAGAAAAAAAATTCGTAAGAAAAACTAATGCAATCAGTGCTCATACCAGGCTATTAATAAGACAACTTCAATTCACGATTTGGTCGCCCCCAGATTGATTCCTGCTGTATTTGTGAAGAACTAAATTTCAAATTGAGAAGTTCTTATCTTAGTGATGCAGCAAAAAGAAATGTTTCTGATAAAGTGATGATTCACAAGCGTAGATCAAAACAATAAATTAAAAAGAGAAACTAACCAAGAAACAAAAGCAAAACAATCACATGTGCTAGCAATAGCTTTCGATTTTATGCAAAATATACCGCTGCCTATGATTCCAGTACAGGAAACCTTTTAGTTGAGACAACTAATGGTGAATGTGTTTTGCATTCATGGCGATAAAAGCAATAAGACTAATAATTATCTATATCATAAAGAGACCGCCAGAAAGTTCGGATGAGGTTTGTTCCTTTTATATAACTATTTAAACTCTGTTCCTCCTCAGTTTACGGAAATCCACATTTACTCGGATAATTGCGGAGTTCAAAATTAGAACCATACAATAAATAGCGTGTTTTTAGCCCTTACCGATAGTGGTCGATTCAATCGAATTGAGCAATATTATTCCATTAGAGGACACTCCTACCTTCCTTGTGACAGGGATTTTTCCATCATCAAAAGAAAACTAAAAAGACATGATAGGGTATACAGTATACACCTTACACGAGATAACCGAACTTATTATTACTTCGAGTAATACGATAGATAAGTTTACAGTCAAAGAAGTTAGCACAGAAGATAACTAGATTTTCAACATTGGTGGCCAAACTACTATAAAAAGACGTGTATTTCTGAGGAAACAAGAGGAAAACTTATTCCTGTTAAGGATAAGATATCTTTTGGCATAAGTTCATTTCTGCACTTTACCTATGGAACAGCTAAAAGTGTGATTGTGTGATGTGCAGTTCTAAGATATTGGTAAGTTGTTACCTTATATACCTGATAGTGTCAGACAGTTTTATGACGAATTAATGGAGTGGCCAACAATTGAGAATCCCAATACTGGGGAAGATGAACATGACATCTAGTAGAAGGAAACATGACATTTTGAAGCATTCAAAAAATTACTGAATGTTTGTATTTAAAACTTTTACTTAAAAATTGTATTTTTTAGGTTATATATACATTTTTTTAAACAAAATGAAGATTTTTTTGTGTCATCTTAGGAATGTAAACAAAAAAGTTCTAAGTCGACCACATTTGAACATATATATCATATAATATATGTACACCTATTATTTTAAACTGAGAAATATGATACATTACATCTCAAAGTGTCAAAAACATTCTCAAATTTGTTGGTATTAATTTAGATGACTAATACAGATCTATACAGTTTTTTTCAGTTTCCCGAAAAAATGGTTTTTATGACTTAGAACGTTTTTGTTGACACCGATTCAAGTATAAGCTTAAGTTTAAATTTTTGGGGTCGTAACCCTTATCCCCCAGACGCCAACTTGGAAAAAAAGGGTTTTCGCGTTGCATCTCGTAAACTAGCAAACCTACAAAACATTTTATTAGACATTATTTATAGCAAATTAAATTGTATACAATTTTATTTTTATTACTGTTTTATGATAAAATAAAAAATAAAAAACAAAACAAGTTATTCACAAAAATACCTAAAAAAATTTGAGCAAATTTTCTTTTCAGTCTAACTTTTTTCTAGTTATTTTACAGTAAAATGATATCAAATCAATATAATAGAAAATTTTACAACGAATTATTTTCACTAATTTGTATAATTTCATTAATTTTTCTGGGTATTACAGCGCTCCGCTTGATCGGGTTCTTGATTACTCGTAATAATACAATAAAAAGGAACCATTAGACTTAGTTTTCTATTATATGTTTTTTATTCTATTTTAAATTAATTTAATATTTTATTATTTCTGTTATTATTTATTTATTATTGACTCATTCCGCCACCAGAAAATTTATCCACCTCGTGTGCTTGTAAAAGAGCACAAATGGACAGAGATGGAGTTTAATTAGAGCACCATACCCATGTTATTTCAAGATCAATTTCTTGGTTATAAAAAGAACAAAACAAACTTAATAGACTTTCTCAAAACAGCTATATTCGAACTGCGTGTTAGTGTAAATATCATGTAGATACAGTCATCATTCGTTTTGCGCATGCTGCATTCCAAGCCTATGATTCTATGACTGTCGTAGCAGAGGACATTTATATTCTTGTCTTACTGACGGCATTAGGAAGGGAGCAGGCCTGATTTTCGGCAACCACACATACTTCCACAGTCTCCCTTGCATTTGCAGAACATTAATTTCAAAAATTTGGGGTGTCCTAAAGTTTTGATTGGTATCCACATTTTTTCATGTTTTTCCAGCCCCAGTCTTTAGAATCGCTATGTTTCCTGGAGTTAAACTCTAACACGGTGGAAACGAGCTGCATATTGCGTTGGCTAAAGTGATGATAAGTTAAATATTTGTTTTGTTTGTTATTTGTTTGTTTTTCCACTTTTCCCAACGACAGTGGGCAAAAGATGCCACAAAGGGTTGCGTAGTTACACTAGACAAGATTATTACCGAGTACATCTACAACAGACAATCCAAAAAAGTAGCCAGCTACGTTGTTTATGGACATACTTAACATCAAAATTGTAAATAATGCTTTCGTGATGTAGGTTCATCTCAACCTTGAATGGAAATGTCAATATTTAATAAAAAAAAACGACGCTTTTGTTAGAGTTAGGTAAATAGCTTTTAGAGCCACACTTAAAAAAAATAACCGATACAACAATCAGATATTGACAGAACTGGAACATCATTACAACGTAGAAGAACCCATGGAAGAAACTAATTTCTAGTAGTAGTTACTAATAAAAATGTCGTCAAAATTATATTATCTTTAAAGATTAATGCTTTTATATTAATAAATCTGTATAAATGTTTAAAAAAAAATTATGTGGCGATAATTTGCCCCACTTTGTACTCGGTGTTTTAAAATTGACTTGGTACCCATTAGGAAGGTTAAGATACTAAATGATACAAAAAGTTAGTTGAATATTGACATAAAGTATACTTACGTGTTCTGGGTCTAGGACAATTCGCCGTCGCCAATTCGCCGTCGCCGATTCACCGTCGCCCATTCACCGTAGGGACAATTCACCGTTAGCCGATTCGCCGTCGCCGATTCGCCGTCAGAATTTTAATTTTTAGAATGTTTATTATTAACACTTGGTTATAAATAGAAGATTTTAGGTAATAAATTATTTTATAGTAAATACCATTTAATGGTGTGTTGATGTTTAAATTTTTATTAGGAATAAAATATTTAACAAGAACTAGAAAACAATTAGGGTGGTTGATCTTGTAATGTGGGTTAAAATAGTTGTTGTTTATTTAATGGCCATTAATAACCAGTAAATAATGATTCAAGGATTTAATTTTTTGTTTAAATTATTGTTGGAATAAAAAATGTTTAACAAGAATTAAAAAAAATAGGCAATAATTTTTTTTTAGTGAGTACCCATTTATTGAGGGTTGGTGTTTAACGAAAACTTAATTCATATAATTTTATGTTTAATTAAATATTTTTGCTAAGTAAATGAAACAAGTAATCCATTAGTTTATGTTTTGTTTTATTAAAAAATTAATTTATACATTTCGTAGTTATGGGCTAAGCCTCTGAGGTATTCTAAAATATTTTCTCTATTATAATTTTGTACTAAATGTAAAATTCTTTGGTCCGCCAGTTCTTGTAAAATATTTTATTCCTAATAAAAATAAAATACCAACTCAATAAACATCAATAAACAGGTACTTACCATAAAATAATGCTAATTGCCTAAAATCTTATTTTTATAACCAAATGTTATTAATAAACATGCTCAAAATTAAATTTCTGACGGCGAATCGGCGACGGCGAATCGGCTGCCGGTAAATTGTCCCTGCGGTGAATGGGCGACGGTGAATCGGCGACGGCGAATTGGAGACGGCGAATTGTCCCATTCCCACGTGTTCTAGTCACTGTTCAAAGTAATTAGATTTAAAGTTTTGATTTAGGGGAGGGGGGGGGGGCAAGTTGTTACACGGGCAAGTTGTTACACAATTATTTTAAAACGCAGCAAGTATCATGAGTTGCCGATATTTTATGGAAAGTTGGGTCAACCGACCCGTCATCTGTGAACGGATATTGATACTCAAGTCAGACATCCATCATAGTGTTATTGCTTAGAATGTGGTTTCGGGTCTAAAACTGTACCGTTGTCAGGTGGCTTTTGTTTTTATTTGTGAGAAATTGGTAAGTAGTATAAATATGTGTATTATATAGTTTTGAAGCGTATATATTTCTCGTTATTGGCATGCTATTGTTAGTAATTGATTCTCAATATTTACCAAAAAACGTTGAGTTAACCTCATTTCGTACACGTGGGGCCAGTTGTTACAATAATCTGGGGCCAGGTTGTTACTGTAACAACTTGCCCCGAACACGTTAATGTAAGAATATATGGAAATACCTACAATGGTTACAATATGGTTACCATAATTTATGATTTCACTAAAAATCCAATATTATGATCAGACATATTTTGTAGATAGTAATTTGTTTGTAATGAATAGCATAACTACCTACATTTATTTTCGCAAAGCATGTTAGAAACACAGATTAGGTTTTATTAAATTTTTCTATCATGAAATTGTTTTGGTTGTTTTCAGATAGCTTAACATGGTGCGAACGTATACCAAGAAAACCACAAGGGGTATTATTCCAACCGAACAATTTGAAAGGGCGGCGCAATCGGTTTTACAAGAACACTTGTCAATTAGGGATGCTGCTACTCGCTATGGAGTTAATTTTATGACATTGCACCGCTATATGAAAAGAAAATCAAACTTAGGTGCTGAAAACAGTAACAAGAACTTAGTCGGCTACGCTACGGCCAGAAAAATAATTAACAATGCTGAAGAAGAGGAACTTGCCTGATATACTGAGCATTCTGCTAAAATTTATTACGGTCTTACAACTTCTGATTTGAGAAAATTTGCATTTCAATATGCAACAGCCAACCAAATATCTGTTCCGGAAAATTGGAAGGTTAATGAAATAATCGTCATAATTTGTCACAGTTTTTTAACAATCTCAGTGAAGTTTATGATAAATATAAATTTGATCTCCAAGAAGTGTACAATATGGACGAAACTGGACTTACAACTGTCCAAAGGCCTACATAAATCATTGCAAAAAGAGGAACTAAGCAGGTAGGTGCTATCACATCTGGAGAAAGAGGTCAACTTGTTACCTTGGCATTAGCTGTCAACGCAACTGGAAATTTTGTACCTCCATTTTTAATATTTCCGAGAAAGAAATTCAAAAGTAATGCCAAGGAACTCCAAAGGGGGTCGGAAGAAAAGAACTTCCGCTGTTTTGACTGATACTCCCATTAAATCAGCTTTGAAGGAGGAAGAAAAGGCAAGACAAAGAAAAAAAAATGTGGGGGCAACCAAAAGAAACATATCAGGTGAATCAAGAAACAAGGTAAAATCTACTGTTAAAAAATGTAAGAAACGGACCGTCATTACCAAAAACACCTTCAAAAAATCATATTCTGAAAGCTCGGAAGAGGATGAGGAATCGACGTGTCTGGTATGTTTAGCTCCATTTTCGAAGTCCAAAAACGAAGAATGGATTCGGTGCATTGTGTGTCAAAAGTGGGCACATATTGCTTGTGGAAAAGACGATGATTTTTATATTTGTATTCACTGCTCGTCCGATAGTGACTAGTTTAACATTCTTGTAAACAGGTTTGTTCAGATTTTCATTTTTTATTTTATTTCATTTTGTGTTATGTTAATAATATTTTTTGAAGCTAAGCAAGGGTTCTTTCTGTGACCACTAAATAATGTTGTGGGAAGTTTTTAGAATTTTTTTTTCTATTGTAACATTTTACCCCATGGACTGTAACAATTTGCCTCAAAGTGGGGTATGTTGTTGTAATTTACAAGTTAAGTTAAATTGATAATAACAAAATGTTAAATATGATTTTTTAAATAAATTAAAATTAACATTATTTGTGTAAATGTATCAACTACCTTAATCCGATTTTAGTTTTCATATAAAAGATCTACTATTGCCCAAATAAATAATAGAATCAATTATGTGACAACTTGCCCCCCTCACCCCCACACTTGTGTTATTTTGGTGCCAGACGCAAATCTTTACTTTCTGAGTCCTCTTACTCATAATGACAGGGGAAGAATGTTTTATTATCAATTACAAATAATTATATTTGTTTTATTTCTGACGACAATTATGCAATTAAAAATATTTGTAAAAAAATTGCAATTACTCGTTGTTAAATACTTCCAAAAGCTATTAATAAAAATTACAGGGTATTGCTTCGAAACAATCAACACACTTTAAATAAAGAGGTTAGGGTTAATTATACTCAACAACAAAAACCCCCATTATAAACAAAATACACTAAACAACAATGGAATACTTGAAATATTCTTAGTTGCCTCTTCAACCAGTAAATAATTACAACGGCAACGTCGTACATAAACTTCCGACCCCTAGCATCCAGACTTTTGTATTGAAAATCGGGGTCGCTCCCTTTGGAGCACCGGGTCTCTGTTGTATTCGTTCCGAAGATTTAAGGGAAATGGGAAAGTGTCTTATTTAATTTAACAATGATTGGAGCGGGAAGAAAGGGTTCCTTCTGTTTGAATATAATAATAAATGATTACGAACTTAAGGCATTGGAGTTATGCCTTCAATTTTCGATGAATTTTGAGTGAAAAGAAAACAGAAAGTTCCTAATAATAATTTTTTGATAAAATGTAATTATTGGAGATTTTATGGAATACTGCCACCATCAGATCGAAGAGGAATTTATAATTTTCTGTATCGTGTAATGCACATCTCTTGCTAGTCAAATTTGGACTATGAAGCAGGTGATATTGTTTCGTATTATTTTAACCTTTGTTTTTTCTAAAAACTCAATTTTTTGCTATTTATTTTTTAGCATCATCACGAGTAAACTAAAATATTTTTAAATCATGAATTTGTTGCTTGTGTGAGTCCATTTCAAATAGGTAAAGAAATAATAAATCAGACTTACTCACAATCAATTTAATTTAACTATCCGACGACCGGTTTCGCTTTCTACAATATGCAAAGCATCTTCAGGTCTCGGTACAAAGTTAAACAAATGCTGAAATGATAAAAACCCATATTAGGGTGTTGTCTAATAAAGATAAACAAATTAGATGTTACAAATTACAATAATTATGCCAATATTACCTGTCTGTGGTTTTTTATTTAAATTATTGAGTTGAAAAAGGTATAAATATTTTTTAAAAAAGTTTTAAAAAGTTAAAAGGACAAGGTAAGGCCCACAAGTTGTCATAAAATCTCTTCTATTGGAATAAATTAATGAATGAGCAAATAAATAAATGAAATAAAATAAAATAAAATTACTTACATGCCGGTACTCTATTAATAGATGGATGGTAGAACATGTTTGAAACTACTGTATATTGTTGAATGGAGAACTCAATACTATTATTGCAGTTGTTTGACAGTAAACGGGAAGTTCTTGAGGAGGTAGATTTGATCCAATGAATTTGAGATGTGTGTGAGATTGTTTGTTAAATGTAAGTGGTGTAATATATTATTGTGTTATTGAAAGTTATTTATACTTATTCCAGAGATATATTTTTGAAATGTGTGTTATTTATTGAGTAATTGTTTTATGAAGGTGACATTTATGACAATGAATAAGTGTAGATGTAAAATTGTGTGAGTGTGCAATTATTTCCAAACTTGTAGTTATCAAATTACTTTGATAAAGTTCTATTGGCAATGTGTTAATTATTGGAATGGTCAAGTGAATAAAATGAATAAAATGGTAAAATACAAACACTTAAGGATAATTTAAACACACTAAAAACAGAAAACACTTAGAAGGGACGAAACAAACATTGAATTTAAAAGGGGGAAGGACTTTAAATCACTACATCATAGTCTTTGGCACAATGAGTTTTTTGTTATTGTATCATTAAATTTTAGTGGTAAATTTTGACAGATGTAGGTTAGCATGTGACAGTTCTTCTTCTGTTTCTCAATGCTGTAAGTTAAGTTATCTAGTTTCATAAAGTATGCTGTTATTAATAATGAATGTCTATGAGCCTGTTTCAATTTAGATATATCAAAAGTAAATTGATGTGTTTAATATTGGCATATTTTAACAATCTTTAATTAATCAAAATTTAGTGTAAAAATTTTGATTAATTAAAGATTGTTAAAATATGCCAATATTAAACACATCAATTTACTTTTGATATATCTAAATTGAAACAGGCTCATAGACATTCATTATTAATAACAGCATATTTTATGAAACTAGATAACTTAACTTACAGCATTGAGAAACAGAAGAAGAACTGTCACATGCTAACCTACATCTGTCAAAATTTACCACTAAAATTTAATGATACAATAACAAAAAACTCATTGTGCCAAAGACTATGATGTAGTGATTTAAAGTCCTTCCCCCTTTTAAATTTAATGTTTGTTTCGTCCCTTCTAAGTGTTTTCTGTTTTTAGTGTGTTTAAATTATCCTTAAGTGTTTGTATTTTACCATTTTATTCATTCTATTCACTTGACCATTCCAATAATTAACACATTGCCAATAGAACTTTATCAAAGTAATTTGATAACTACAAGTTTGGAAATAATTGCACACCCACACAATTTTACATCTACACTTATTCATTGTCATAAATGTCACCTTCATAAAACAATTACTCAATAAATAACACACATTTCAAAAATATATCTCTGGAATAAGTATAAATAACTTTCAATAACACAATAATATATTACACCACTTACATTTAACAAACAATCTCACACACATCTCAAATTCATTGGATCAAATCTACCTCCTCAAGAACTTCCCGTTTACTGTCAAACAACTGCAATAATAGTATTGAGTTCTCCATTCAACAATATACAGTAGTTTCAAACATGTTCTACCATCCATCTATTAATAGAGTACCGGCATGTAAGTAATTTTATTTTATTTTATTTCATTTATTTATTTGCTCATTCATTAATTTATTCCAATAGAAGAGATTTTATGACAACTTGTGGGCCTTACCTTGTCCTTTTAACTTTTTAAAACTTTTTTAAAAAAATATTTATACCTTTTTCAACTCAATCATTTAAATAAAAAACCACAGACAGGTAATATTGGCATAATTATTGTAATTTGTAACATCTAATTTGTTTATCTTTATTAGACAACACCCTAATATGGGTTTTTATCATTTCAGCATTTGTTTAACTTTGTACCGAGACCTGAAGATGCTTTGCATATTGTAGAAAGCGAAACCGGTCGTCGGATAGTTAAATTAAATTGATTGTGAGTAAGTCTGATTTATTATTTCTTTACCTATTTAAAATATTTTTTTTTATTTAATAAAACTTCAACAGGAATCTTATGACTATTGCTATCTGATCATTTACTATGATCAATAAGCAAGTTAGTTCTATATATGCAAATATTACAAGAAATTCAGCAATGTTCCTTAGGCTCTAATACATTATAGTACTATTAGCTAACGTGTACACTTTAGCCGCACTTTGCTCTGTTTTTTCACTTTCACTCACATATAGCACTAACTTAAACGGCTTCGTTCTCTTAAGTCTTCTTATCTGGCTGGCGTTGTCTAGAAGTTTAATGGCCTCGACATTTACGTGGTTGGAGAGCCTTTGTCCATGACTCTCGGCAAACTTACTTATTATCTGGATAACCGTATCTATCTGGAGTTATCTCTGTTATCTCTATAACAAAGATGAAGATCACAGTTTCTGAAGTACCATGGAGCGTTAATGATGTTCCTTAATACTTTATTCTGATATCGTTGTATATGTTGGATGTTACTTTCTTTTGTACATCCCCATAGCTGTATTCCGTATGTCCAAATCGTTTAAAGGACTTGCTTATACAATAACAATTTGTTATAAATAGACAGAGTGGATTTTTTCCATCAACCAGTACATCTTTTTTAACTTAATTTGTAATTCCTCCTTTTTTTCTTAACATGTGCTTTACAACATAGCTTGGAATCTAACGTCATACCCAAATATTTTGCCGTATTTGCATAAGGTTATTTGGTTTCTATTTATACTAACTGGGATGTTGTTCTCTTTTGTTAGTAAAATTGACATGAACAGATTTTGTTTCATTCAATTTGATACGCCATCGGCTGGTCTAGATGTTAATTTGCTCAACAGAGTTCTGTAGCATGGTAGCTGCATCCTTGTAGTTTTGTCCAACTGCTAGAATGCACGTGTCGTCTGAAAATATCGCATTTGTGTTAGGTTCTAATGATGGAATATCGCCGGTATAGAGCAGGTATAGCACTGGCCTCAGGACACTTTCTTGTGGAACTCCAGCTTTAACTTCTCTTAATTTTGAATATGCTTCCTCATATTTAACTCGAAAGTATCTGTCGGATATATATGATTCTAGTAGTTCAGAATATTGTTTTGGTAAGTAGTATATCATTTTATGATATAATCCGTCATGCCACACCTTGTCAAAAGCCTGCGCTACATCGAGGAAAATTGCGGAACAAACTTTTCCTTCTTCTAGACCTTTTTCTATTATATCTGTTATTCTATGCACCTGATCTGTCGTTGAGAGGCTTGCTCTAAACCCAAACTGATAATTAGGAATTAGATTTTTTCTCCTATGATCGGTTTTGTTTTCTTCAAGAGTAATTTTTCGTATAATTTAGACATAACAGGTAACAGTGAAATAGGCCTATATGAAAAAGCTGCTTGTGGAGGTTTTTCTGGTTTTAGTGTCATTATAATTTCTGCCACCTTCCATATCTTTGGTACGTACCTCAACCTAAAGGAAGCATTTATAAGATGTGTTAATTTTATATTATTAGCTTTCCTTGGAAGTTGCTTTAACACTTACCCAGTAATTAGATCAAATCCAGGAAGTTTCTTTGGATTTATATTTTCTTTTATTTCCAAATATATTTGTTTTGGAGTTACAAGGCTAATCTCCATTTCGTCTTGATCAGGGAGCTCCCAGTTTATTATTTCTTGTTCTTCATTTGGTTTAAAAGTATTTTCTAGATGGTCAGCAAACCTGTTGGCCTTTTGTATATTGCTTCTTGCCCAGCTACCATAATGAAACGCAGCTACTATAATAAAATATTAGATAATTTACCTAAACTTGTTAGAGCAAGATTATATGCTGATGATTTAGTATTATATGCAAAAGGAAAAAATCTCTCGCTAATCGCTCGATACAAAAAAAATCTACAATGTACATTAAATCATCATTGGTCAACAGCTGTGGGAGTATAATTTTCTACTACAAAAACAAAATGTATATTGTTCTCAAAAAATCGACATTCTACAAAGCCACATCTGCAGATATATGGAAACAGCTTTGAATATGTTGATCATATAAAATTTTTAGGTATGTTTTTTGATAACAAACTCTCTTGGAAAATGCATTATGTACGTTAAGAAAACTTGCCAAACTGGTCTGAATTTATTGCGAACTCCGTGTAACAACAATTGGGGTTCAGATTTTAAAAGCCCTATTAACATTTACAAATCATTTATATGATCAAAGATTAGTTGCGGATCAATAGTTTACGCTTCTGCCAAGAAAACATTACTTGCTGAGCTCAAAACTATACAGAATACAGGATTAAGAATAACCACAGGAGCTTTTTGTACCAGTCCAATTGAAAGTCTACAATGTTTAACTGGCGAACCACCTTTGAAATTCAGAAGAATGTATCTATAGTTAAATTATGCTTCAAATATTCAATCGATAAAGTCGGTCAGATAGCCAAGCGGGCTGGGCGGCCGGTTTCTCATTCGCTTCACTGCGAGTGGTTCAGTGGAAGTGAGTTCAATCCCCAGCTCGGTGTACAGAAAACAAAAAGGCTCACACAGCAGTTTAAAATTCTAAATAAATCTGCGGCTTAGACTAGAATAGGCTGGAGTCTGATCGGCCTATGGTGGAGCAGTACGGCAAGAGATAAGGGCTTGTGTCTCGGTGATACTCCTCCATAGATCCCTACTCGAACCCTACTACAACTCGAACAGATTCTTCATTCTACGAGAGAATTCGAAGGTTTTTATCCTCTTATAGCATTCAATTTTCAAACTTCTTTGATAGGTCGACTACGGCTGCATTTCCACCGTGGACAATACCCCCTTTACAATGCGATCTAACTCTTACCAAATACAACAAATTTAAATCTCCTCAGAAACTAATAAACCAAGAATCATTTAACAAACTGTCATGTTTTCTGATCATCATCAACATCATCACTGATGGTCTAGGATCAGTAATCGTCACTCCAAATAGCACATTGCAATTCAAACTATCACCTACTAGCAGTATTCTCTCTGGAGAACTGTACTCGATTCTACAAGCAATAATGCATATAAACAACCATAACATCTCAAAAATCCTTTACAATTACTGACTCTCTTAGTGCATTACATTCAATAAAACAGCTCTATACCAGTAATCATATCGTTCATCTAATACAACATCAATTACACCTCATGAACCAGGTAAAACAGCAAATTCGTTTAATCTGGGTTCCATCACACACTGGTTTGGAAGACAATGAAAAAGCGGATCATTACACTCGTGAAGCAATACAAAGTGCATCATGAATAACAGTGAATACAGTATCTGTGCCGGATTTTAAATCACTCGTAAAAATGAAAGTGCTAAGTGAAGGGGGAAATAAATCCCAACAATCAAAATCATTTCTAAACACTATTAAGCCTACAACACATTCATGGTGTGAAACATTAACCGTCGGGTATTTGTTAAAATGGCTCAATTAAAATCAAATCGCCATATATGTGATCTGTGTAACTATCCATACCACATATTTTGGTAGATTGTCCCAAATTTATTAATGAAAGAAACAAACATTCAATACCTGGAAATATCAAAGATGTTTTAGGAGATAATTGTAATCCGAAAAACCTCTTTAATTATCTAAAGGATATTTTAAACAAATTGTAAATGAGTTTATTTTTTTTGGTTTTATTTAAGTTACTAATAATACCATATTGTGAAATTAATCTTAAATATTTTTTTTTGAGTTTAATGCGTCGACAACTAATGGTCATTAGAATGGTACAGTGAATTTTTACAGTCAGGTACCTAGTGTAGTGTGTGTGTGTGTGTGTGTGTGTGTGTGTGTGTGTGTGTGTGTGTGTGTGTGTGTGTGTGTGTGTGTGTGTGTGTGTGTGTTGTGTGTGTGTGTGTGTGTGTGTGTGTGTGTGTGTGTGTGTGTGTGTATGTAGAGTAATTGTCTTGATACTTAGCAAAGTCGACGTCATTGTCTTTGCTAAGAGACGCTAATTGTATCCAAACGTCTGCGGTCCCTCCGGTGAGTACCGATCGCACAAGGATAGAAATTATTTTCATTTATTAATTTTTAATAAACGAAAATTTCTCTACCCAGGTGAGATTCGAACTCACAACGTTTAGGTTCAAAGGTAGGCGCTCTTACCACCGAGCCACAGAGGGGGTTGAACTTAAATATTGTACTACAAACCTACCCACTTAATTGTAATGTACAACTGTACAAATCCTGACTGTTTGTAATTTAATTAATTGTATATTATGTCCTCCCGCTAATAACTCCAAGTAGTTGATGCGGTTAATAAAGAAAAAAAAATTAAGACTTTTCCAAACATATTTTATTATAAGAAAATATCTACAGTTTCTATATATTTATGAAACCGAATAATGCACATTTGCTTTGTCTTTTTGTATTATTTATTACTTTTAAAATCCTTTTAAAATGAACTGATCATGGCTGGAGGTATCGAAAACTTTTCAATTCTTTAATAAATTCACCATTGTTGTAGCATCAGCTTCCCTCAAAACTTTACTTCGGCCCGTAAAACGCTTAAATAAAAGACTGGTATGGAAGTTTAAATATTTAAACCATCTAAAGTTTATAAAATATTTAGAGATGTATGTGGAATCGATCGTTATTTCAAAACTTTGATGGAAATCTATAGCAAAGTTGCTACAAAACTAAATGACAGAAAGAGGAGTATTTTCTAAATAAAGTTAAAAGTTTATATTACAAAGTTATAATAAATAACTTATAGGTCTAACTCTTGGTCTTGATTTTTCGGCGGAAAAAAATAAGAGGACAAGAATTTCATAATTAAACTTGACTGAAGATAAGAAAAATTTGAAATATCTCGCTTATGTTAGCTTTATTTTTGAATTTTATCATAAAATAATGAAGTTTAGAACTTGTTTCATCAAATTAAAGTTTTAAGTATGCTAAACGATTGTTTTTTGTTAAAACAATTTAAAATACTATGCGACGGAATTAATATTGCACTTAGATCTAGATGATTTCAATGGCTTTTAGGCATATACGCATATATATATATATATATATATATATATATATATATATATATATATATATATATATATATATATATATATATATATACACATATACGTGCATATACTTACATCTATAATTAAATTAACAAGCAATTACTAGTTTATACATCCATCTATTCTTTTATTTTTTACACACATGATTAAGACCTGTGTTTGCATATACGATGACCTTTATGTAACATATAAAGACATCAGAAAGGGATGATAATTATGAATGTTCAATTTTGAACTCGCTGGTTTCTCCCTTTCGCATTGGTATGTATACTACCGTAAAAAAATAACAAGCTAATAGACTATATAAAACTCTATTGAGAGACTAGTAAAATCAAAATAAAAATATACATAAATATACATACATTTAAATCCATCCGTCTACAAAAGAAATTTTGGGTACGTCCACTTAAATATGATATGATATGAAACAACAATGATTTTAACAGCTGATCGTTACCCAAATATAATACAAATAAATATAATGATGTTAAACAAAATGCAATCGAAAAGAAAATAATTATATTATACTACATGCAATTTAAATGTAATATTTATAAACTCATGTTAATAACAATTAGCAAAGACATAAAAATATTATAAAGTATATGATATTAAAACGAAAGTAAAATCTTTAACAAAAAGTTCAATTAAAAGGTTCAAATCGCCACACAATATGAAATAATTTAACAAAAAGTAAACGTACTTAATCTATAACAGCAACAAGATTTGGTGTATTGTACTTTACCCAAATGAAATAATAGCACCAACAGCTATAGAAAGAGACGTCTTCAACGACATACAGGAACCACAAAAGTATTGATGATGAAGCAGCCTCCACCCCTAATGAATGGAACGACTATCTGAACTCATCGAGTAGCCTCCACCCCTAATGGATGGAACGACTATCTGAACTCATCGAGTAGCCTCCACCCCTACTCGATGAAACGACTACCCCTTACAGACTAGTGATGACTCAGTGAATGATGGTGACTAAGTGCTTACTGGTGACTGAGTGCCATGGCCAATGCGCCCAGAGATGTGGGCGATAATTACCTAGGTAATTGAAGTTACCTTCTTTGGTTGGTAACTTCAATTACACTACTTTTATAATTTTTATTAATATCACTTATAATGTTACCTAAAGTTAAAATCAAAGCTTAACAATCATAAAATAGTTGGAAGTTGTCTATGATTTTCTTGGTTCTTTCTCACTAATTAATATTAAATAACATTTAATTCACTTTAGACCACATGGTCGTATGCTGTGCTAATTTTTATAAGCTCATATATGTTGTTAGTTACTTAATTATTTATACAAGATCAGCGTATTATGTCCATTTACTTAAGTTTCATTCACATTATTGTTAATAACTTTGACTGCTACATGTCTTTTTCAGGTAACAATTAACATCGTTTCCATGGTTGTGTGGTTCTCATATAAATTGACTAACCTGCTAAATTACAAGAAGTATATGAAGTAGTTTTAATAAACATTGAATAAAATGTAAACACTAGCTTGGGAACAGTTTTCCTAATAATAAATCCACGCATATAAAAAAGTTACAATAATTTAATTTAGATTTCTTATCTCCTACTAATACAATTTTAAGCTCTTTCGGAAGCAGATGTATATCAGTTTTTATTTTATTACCTTCTTTATTATCTTTATGAAGTAGTTTTAATAAACATTGAATAAAATGTAAACACTAGCTTGGGAACAGTTTTCCTAATAATAAATCCACGCATATAAAAAAGTTACAATAATTTAATTTAGATTTCTTATCTCCTACTAATACAATTTTCAGCTCTTTCGCAAGCAGATGTATATCAGTTTTTATTTTATTATCTTCTATCAATATTTTGTTCCTTCTTCATTCCCTAACTTATTAAGCCAGTAACATCGTCACTGCGCTACGGCCGCCGCCTTTAGAGGGTAACAAGATGTCATTTTAATTTATGATATTTAAACTTAGTCAGCATTTAAATAAACATGCTTTGATACTCACCTAAAGACGCGCTCTGTCTTGGAATTTTTTGAAGATGATCGATAATCTTTATACAATTAGTCCAAACCACAAACCCAACGATTAACAATATATATTAAAAAAACTTAGTTTTCTCAGCTATATCTTTTTGGATTAACTCTTTTGTAACTATAGAGATACTAGCCAATTCTATCTAAACTACGCTGGCATTTTTGCTAATATCCCACTTTATTCTTAGGTTCAGTGATCTGGAGTATATCCTGCATCCTCAGCCTTCTTTCTTTTTGGAGCCCTCGGTGTATGTGCAATAAGCATTTGCCTCCTTTGACTCCCTATACTGTCTTGTTTCGATTTTGTAGGGTTTGTCAAAAAAAATTTGCGGCAGGGGGTAGGTCCACACTACCATCTAAGTGGGAGTTTTATATTAACTTCCTGTCAAGGGTATTACCAAGATAGTTTACCTTGTCAGAAAACTTAAGACTGTAGTTTGGAATTCTTAGTGTTATTAAGCCCGTGATTCTTCTTTTTTTTTTGTGAAGATGACCATCTTTGTCTTCTTACATTTTATAGATGGTGAATGTTCCTTGCACCATGTTTTTATTAGTCGAAGAGCAAATTGTAATTGTAAAAGTGTGTTCTCAAACTTACCGCTTTGCAGGACAACAATATCGTCTGCATATGCTAGTGGCTGCTGAGTTGGTCAACCAGGGTATCTAGAACTATGCTCTAGATAGATACTGGTTATTTTCTAGATGTATTAATAGCACCCTCTCCCTGTGGACACCCCCTTCTAACCATATCTGTTACAGAAACATCTTTTTATTTTATGATTATTACTTTATTAAAGAGCATACTGAATATGCAGTCGCTCACGACCAGAAGAAAATTTCTGACATTGTGCTGTTAGGTGATGGTTGGGAAGGTGGTGTTATTAAACGCTCCTTTCATGTCTATGAATATACCTAGGGTGGATTCTTTCTTATCCAGCGATCTTCCAATTCTTCCCACTACTTGATGCAGTGCAGAATCGGTAGATCTTTGGGTAATCGGGTGATCGGGTGAAGTGGATTATAAACCAGAACTTCATGCCTTATGTACCTCATGGATAGAAGCATTTTCAAAAGAAACGATGTTAGACTAATTGGTCGGAATGTCTTTGGTAAGGTGTACTTTATTCTACCTGGTTTTGGTATGAAGACCACATGTACCTCTCTCCACTTCCCAAAAATAAATTTTGAGAATTAAGGAGGCTCTGAATATTTTCATAAGGTGCTGCATACGTATATACAGTTCCCACTGTAGTAGGACTAAATATATGCCGTCGGGCGCTAGTGACTGAAAAGGGTTAAAGCACAATATGACATATCTTACCTTTTCCTCGCTAATCATTGGTCAGATACTAGTCATTTAGTGAGGGTATGATTGTTTCTTTTGTCTAGTTTAGTGGTGTTTAGTCGCTAGAATCGGAGAACTGTGTTTTTAACAGGACCAGGATCTTAACACTTTCATAAAGGTTGGAAGTTTTGCTTCTATTTGTCTTAGTTAATATGCCGATGTGGGTCCTGTGAGAACTTGTAAGCTAGAAGCCTGCAGAAAATCTTTGATTTTCTTACAGTAGGCTGTACAAGCAGCCCTTAGTTTTTATCTAAGGAGTTTCTTAAATTATTTAAGGTTTGAATAATAGGCATCCTAATTTTCTTTAATTTTGGAGCATTTTCCTTTATTAATTAAATAGTTGTTCTTGCTGTCTTGCTCCTAGTTTATTATTACTAAATCTATTGTTTATATTCTTCACAACACTATGTGTAAGCTACAAATTTCATTTGTTTAACTATGAAATTGTTGTTTATTAATTCTCATAGGTGTTAAGTCATATAGTTTTCTCCAGGATATATAAATATTCCAAAATATTAATAATAAAATAGAAATAAAAGCAAATTCGTTTGTATGTTGTGGAATATTTTTAACTGTAGTAATATGAATGTATTTGGTCAATGTATTTAGAAATTATGATTGACGATAAAATAAATAGTGCGCAATCAGTAATTGATAAACTGCGTACAACTTTAGAGTTTCAATAAATATAATACCTTTGTAGGGAACTTTACCCTGCGTATGTCGATTATTGACCATTTTAGGATGTTTTTAAGTATTTAAAGTCTCACTGATGGGGCAATGTGTTTTTGCATACACGAAAGAATTCGATATCCTAGAATAGACTTCTACAGAAAAAACTACCAATCGTTGGAAAAATGATGGAAAATCATTTCATAATCCAATCTAAGAGCTTCTTACTCGACTTCTGTAGAGATTAAAAACAATCTTCAATGTTGTCACAGTTTTAAAAACATTGTACCTAATTGCTAAATAATATCATAAATAGCATGGTCCACAAAATTTTCTGTTACGCCTCTGTAAGTATCGAACTCTAATAAAACTTTAGACAATAGTAATTTTCTAATAAAATGTACGTTTACCGCGACAGCTTTTAAAAATGTCAAAAACGTTTCGACCATCACATCTGTCTAAAAACAAGCCGAAGCACTTGCTACAGTAAAGTCGAAGAGTAAAGATAGTGAGTTTTTACTACCGCCTGTGAAGTTTTATAGTTTTGCTTTTGCATTGGAAATCTACCGAGGTTAGTAATATTTACTTTTTTAAAACGATTTCTTTTTTATTAATTATTTAGTATAATCTAATTTTGGAACATATTCTTTGTAGAAGGAAAAATAGGGTCTACAACGCAGCACTTCCTGATGCAGAAATGCCGCCCAAAGGCGGGATAGCAACGATAATAATTAGGAAGAATCTAAAACATCACGAAGTACGGAAAAATGAAAACAAAATCTCCCACAAGTAGCATTAATTTGAGTAGAAAACAATTTTGTCTCACTATGCATTTCAACAGTTTATTGTCCGTCAAATTATCAACCTAACAAAAATAAATTTAAAATACTTTTTACAGTGTTAACACACAACATTAGGCCCCAGATTAATAGTATGCCGATAGCGACTAGAATTAAAATTTCTTGAATGAAATTATAACACGAGCAGAAGAACAACAAGGTTTTAGGTCGGGAAGATCATGCACCGACGCTATATTTATAATGAAGCAAGCGCAAGAGAAATAATTAAAATACAACAAACCTGCATATCTATGTTTCGTAGACCTTACAAAGGCATTTGACCGGGTCACATCAAAGACGTCATCCACTTACTGTATGCAAGAGAGATATCTCTAGGAATTATCAAAATGATCAAAAATATCTACCAAAACAACACAATAAAAGTAAAAGTAGAAGAAGAACTAACCGACTTTATTGAAGCTGACACTGGGATAAGACAGGGAGATTCCCTGAGTCCTCTATTGCTCAACCCGATTATGGATGAAATAATCAAAAAAGTAAGAACTAAAAAAGGATACCAAAGATGATTTAGAACGTATTAGCAATTTAATGTTATCGCAAAAAAATTAAATATGTTAATTTTCCCAAAAACACAAAATGCATGATTATCTACTAAGATCTACCAAAATATAAATTAGAGGTGGAGGGCCAGATAATAAAACAAGTGATGGAGCCTAAACATCTAGGCATCACAGCATCTAGCTACGGAAACCTCGAAATAGACGTTGAAAATCAAGTGAATAGTGCAAACAGTCACAAGTTGCCTGGATGGAACAATATGGAAAAATAAAAATATCGGAAAAGAAATGAAAGACAGAATTTATAAAATAGTCATCAGACCAATAATGATATACGCGCAAAAACCATGACCTGTGACAGATTGGATAAATGCTAGAAACAGCCGAGATAAAAACTCATAAAAAATCGATGGTACGACACTATGGTAACCAGCTAAAAGTGCAGATATAAGATATAAGACGGAGTACTGCTTAACCTGGCTTAACAGCAAATATATACACACAGTAGATGCCCAATTGAATAATACAATAAGAATGATTGCTGGCGTTATCAAATTTACCCCTACGCAATAGCTCCCAGTACTGAGCCACATTTCACCGCCCAAACTACGGCGCATACACTCCCTCAATAGTGAATACAAAAAGATACTTAGTAACGAGATCCTGCCAATTCATCATGATATAGATGCTGCCAACGGTAATCGTCTACACTCCAGACGACCGCCAATAAAAACAGCACAGGCTGCTGTGAAAAATGAGTTCAACAACGATAACTTGGACTCGAGAATGGATGGAACAACAAAATAGCAGCTTACTTTGCATTATACAAAAAGCACCAGGTTTTGACTTACCACGTAACACATGAACTATGCTTAACTGAATTAAAACCCAACACGTCAGATACCGTTACATGATCCACAAATGGGGTAAACGACCATTCCCACTCTGTAGCTGCGGACACCCACAAACCATTCACATTACAGAACATTGTTCCACAAGATCCTATCAAGGAAGTTCAGAGGATTTCTTAATGGCGACTCCAGAGTCGACAGACTATATAAATAAGTTAGATATTCGCTTGTAAACATATATGTATTATGTTTTATACAAAATATATGTAAATTTAAATGAAAATGTGTCAAGTGCCATACAATAAATAAAAATTAAATATTAAATAAAAAAACGCAAATGGTAAAAAATTCGTGAAATGTATTTTCCAATTATATTCTATAAAATAATGTCATAAATAATTTCTAAATAGAAAAATACTCATATCCTACCGAAAACTTTAGCTATTACTCAAATCTGACTTACCTAGAACTAGCACGTGTATTATCCACATGATCCCGACCAGGTTTTTCATCATCGTATCGGAGCGTCATGTCCGCATGACGCGTATTTCAGATGCCTGAAACAAAACAAAACTTTTCAGCAAAAATGCGAAAAACTTTTCAAGGCGATATGGCGAAAGGAAAGTTTCGGCGATCAGTCAATAAAAGAAACGTTTTAGTGGGGGAGGTTTATATCCGGATTAGCGGTTGGCAGAAAAAAACGGTAAAAGGGTTTTGAAAGAAAGAGAGGATTGTTCAAATAAAGTTTTTTCGATTTAAATATGCGTGATTGGCGAATAACAACTTTTTGTTTTTATATATTCCTTTTAAATATAGTTGCACGTATTAAAAATAAAGTTATTAAATTACATAATACTGGAAATATTGTCTCATCTAAACAGACAACAATATTAACTAAAAATGTTCAAAAAAAATTATAAGAAACTATTACCAAAAAAAAAAACAAATGAATTATCAAATCCTAGTACTACGCAAGTATATTAAGAAGAAAATGCACAAACTCTTAAAAATCGAAGATTATTTCGATAACGTGTTAAGTAAAGCAAACCGGTGATGCAAGAAATACAGTGGGATATGTAAAAAAGAACAAAATAATATTAAACTTTGAGGGTATCTATCAACACTACTATCGAACTATCGAACACGGTGATTAATTTAATCTTGCCCAAGTACTTTCGATCAATAGATCATCTTCAGGGGCATCTGAAATATGCCAAGAAACGTTTTTTATAAAAAGGAAAATTAATTCACTTGGATAAAAAACTCCAAGTTTATGGTTGAAAAAATTTTATATGTGATAAACGTTTATAGACTTACTTCGTCAGTTGTGGCCTATCCGACATGAGTAGAATGTCATAAATGTAAAATTTGGACATAACAATACAAAATACAATACACAAAGACAAACAAACACTTTAAAATTTTTAAAGGAGAAGCTACATGTTGTATAGAAGCCGGAGACAGAATGGGCTCCCGGTCTGACGGAAATATTGAGATGACATGTGACAAATGACAGCTTGTGAAGGGCAGTTATGTGATCTGCACCTTTCAAAATTCTATGAAACTAAGTATTGACCAAAGGTCCAACTGACACCACTATAGGAAATCAACTGATGAAATATAAAATTATATAGTATATTTTTTATGTACATTGAATAATCCAATCTCACACTCAAACCTGTCTATAATAATTGGATGTTAGTTTGAGAGCAATTGAAGTTGACATTAAGTATGAATGTGAGAAAAGACTAACAATATATTAGACAGTGGATGGTTGACTACAATAAAATGGTCCACCAAGCGCTATCAGTACTGTAAAAAAGAAAAATTGTGGTTGCTGGATACTAAGTGTTGACCAAAACTTGAAGAATTTGGTCTTTTCAAATGTTCAGAGACTCTAGTGGATAACTTTCTGATGGTCCTACCTACATAAAAGGCATCACAATCATCACATTTTAATTTGTAAATACCACTTTTATCAAGTGTATTCATCCTATCTTTGGTATTGATTAAGAAGGAACCTAAAGTGTTATGTGATTTAAAGGAAATTTTGATGTTATCAATTGTAAAAGTAAAAAGTTTAGATATTTTATTGGAAATGCTACTAATATAAGTGAAGGAGAAATATCTGATGTTATCTGAAGCATTCGGTTGAAAAAACTGTGAAGAATATGCAAGCTTTTCTGCAATTTTTAGTTTAGCTCTATTTAGAAGTTTGTATATAATGTTGGGATCATAGCCATTATTGAAAGCAATCTGCTTAAGAGTATTAAGTTCTGTATTAAAATTATCATCAGAAAGAGGAAATTTAAGTAACCGATGAATGTAACTGTTGAAAGCAGCCATTTTATGTTGAGTTGGGTGATTAGACGTTCCATGTATAACGTGATCTGTTTGGGTGGGTTTTCTATAAATGTTGTACTCTAAAGAATCTTTATTACGGGAAATAGTCATATCCAAGAAGTTCAACTTATTGTCAGATTCTGGTTCCAGAGTAAAAGAGATGTTAGGATGGAGGTTATTAAGATCATCCAGAATCTGTAAAGCATCATCTTGGGTTCCTGTATGAGAGCTATACAATCATCCACATATCTTGACCAAAAAACTATTTTGTTGTTGTTATTAACAAACTTCTGTTCTAAGCTATCTAAGAAAATATCAGCTAGAAAAGGTGATAATGGAGATCCCATTGCTAAACCTGTTGGTTGTTTATATATTTTTTGATTGAATTGGAAGAAGTCCTGATCCAGACAGAATTTAAGCATAGTTAATATAGCATCTTTATCCTTTGCAGATATGTTGCAATTGTCTAGAAGGTTGTGTACTAAAGGTAATGTTTCATCTCTTGGTACAGAAGTAAACAAATTTAAAACATCAAAAGAAACTAAATAAAAACCCTCTTCTATCCTAGTTATTAAACGTTCTATCAGATCTAAAGAATTTTTAATGGAGAACTTAGGTTTAAAATTAGTGATAGACTGTATTGTGTTGTAAATAAACTCTGATAAAATAGAAACTAGAGTGTTACAAAAACTTACTACAGGCCTTATGGGACAATTGTGTTTATGGATTTTAGGCAGTCCATATAACCTAGGTGTTATAGGATTAGATACAGTTAACTTTCTGTTGTTATATTTTGTAATAGTGTCATTAAACAATTTAACCATTGCTTTTGTTTTATTAATAAAGGTGTTAAGTGAATTTTTTTCCAAAACTACAAAACTGTTATCTGAAAGAAAAGATTCTACTTTCTCAATGTATTGAATTTGTTCTAAGATTACAACACAATTACCCTAATCAGCTTTGCTGAGTACAAAATAATCTCTATCAATTTTATGTTTAATTGATTTTAGCAAATCCTTTTTTTAGAGTTTTAGAGTTTTCATTGGAGATTACAATGAAAACAAATGAAAACTCTCACTGTCTTAATACTCAAATTAATTTAAATTGTACTAAATTTAATTCTATATTTAAAAACTTTATTACAGCTTCACCTCGTAGAGGGCCCAGCTCGACTGTTTAGACTTCATGCACTGAGCATTTCAATATTAATTTTAAAGTTCTTCCATTGACTGTGGATTCAACTGAACTACTTGGATTATAACCCATTTATATATTTTGTCTTCAATTTTGATTTTAACTTTTAGTAATTTAACTGCATATTCAGATTTTTCTTTTTTACAGTACTGATAGCGCTTGGTGGACCATTTTATTGTAGTCAACCATCCACTGTCTAATATATTGTTTAGTCTTTTCTTACATTCATACTTTATGTCAACTTCAATTGCTCTCAAACTAACATCCTAATTATTATAGACAGGTTTGAGTGTGAGATTGGGATTATTCAATCTACATAAAAAATATACTATATAATTTTATATTTCATCAGTTGATTTCCTATAGTGGTGTCAGTTGGACCTTTGGTCAATACTTAGTTTCATAGAATTTTAAAAGGTGCAGATCACATAACTGCCCTTCACAAGCTGTCATTTGTCACATGTCATCTCAATATTTCCGTCAGACCGGGAGCCCATTCTGTCTCCGGTTTCTATACAACATGTAGCTTCTCCTTAAAATTTTAAAGTGTTTGTTTGTCTTTGTGTATTGTATTTTGTATTGTTATGTCCAAATTTTACATTTATGACATTCTACTCATGTCGGATAGGCCACAACTGACGAAGTAAGTCTATAAACGTTTATCACATATAAAATTTTTTCAACCATAAACTTGGAGTTTTTTATCCAAGTGAATTAATTTTCCTTTTTATAAAAAACGTTTCTTGGCTTATTTCAGATGCCCCTGAAGATGATCTATTGATCGAAAGTACTTGGGCAAGATTAAATTAATCACCGTGTTCGATAGTTGCCTTGTATACCCTCAAAGTTTAATTATTCAAACATTCAACCTTATATTAAAATAATATTAAACATATTTAATAAGAGAAATATAAATGAACTACATTTTTTATATTTTTAGATTTTAAATTACTTTCTTTATTAGCACTCTCTCCACAGTATACCTAGTAGGCTCTTACTTTTGCATATAACTTTTCCATGAAATATTTAAAATAATGTTTTGTGTTATATTAATTATTTAATAGTTATGTGTGTTTATTTACATATAATGTTTGCTTTTAAATGTGTTGTAAATAAGCATAAATCTCACTCAGATGTTCAACATCTGATTTCTTATTTATTAAATTATCTATTTGAGTGATAAATGCCATCTCGAGGAAGAGTCTTTTATTGAGATTATTTTCCATTGCAAGAATCTTTGTTTCGCTGTAATTCATTATATGGTGTTCATCATGTATGTGTTTTGCAAGGGAACATCTATCAGGATATGGATATAATCTGCTGTCACCCTTGTGGTATATATTTAAACCTAGAGCTAAGATTAATACTATTATAAAAATTAATATTAAACTCTCCAGTCTTCCGGGTTAAACAGCGTTGATTTTTATTTCGCCGAGTTGTCGACATCCTCTCTGATGTCTTCTTCACGGCTAACGAGGTCTCAGTCTCTCGAGTACCCAGACACTACTACACTGATCAATATTCACTTTACTACTGCCACGGGGAACAGAGGACGGTTAATTTATACCGTAAATGGTGACGTGGCCTGGGTGGAGGTTGGCGTAGGGATTAGAGTGGGGATTGGCGCGGAGATTGGTGCGAGAGTTGGTGCGAACATGTCTTTCAGTGAGATTTTGATTCGAGTATGGAGGGGGCGATATTTTCTTTACGAGAGGTCTCCATGTAGAAGGTAACCATATGGCGTCATCTCTTTTATTGAGACAATTTGGCCTTTTTTAATTTCTATGGCTTCTTGGATGATTTTTGGTTTGTAGAAGCGGAAGCGGCTATAGTTTTGGAGTTTTAAAAATCAATTTTGTGACCTGTATAAAGATGGTGTTGACCTAGAGCTAAAATTGAATCGAATTGCAAACAGAAATGGAATGTTCATAAAAATTATTTTGGATTCTACGATTTGTTTGGCCTATATAGGATCGGGAACAGTCTGCACAAGGAATTTTATAAACTCCGTGTTGTTTATTTTGAATGTTGTATTTGATTGATCAGACAAGACATGAAAGTTTTTGTTGGGGGGTAAATATTGTTTTTATTCCTCTTGATTTAAATATATGGCGCAGGAGTCCAATTCGTGAAACTCAAAGTAGATGTCACCTCTGTAGGCTTACCACTTAAAGTACTAAATAACACATTGCGCACCACGTATTACATAAAAGAAATAGCTATCAACCGTTTCTCAACTTAACACTCTGCACACCCAACCAGATATAAACATAACCCAGTATACGTTTTGATGGCAGATGTAAATTTTTGCATATATATTGTTACGAAAGTCCTATAAGATTTATTTCACATGAGCCCCCATCAAAGACGTGACCCAGTATTTATACAATACCACCGTTGTCATGAATTAACGAAAGTCCTGTAAGATTTATCCCACATATGTTCCCATTAAAGAAGTGTAACATTGGTGACAGCGGTGGGATTGTATAACCATACAGGGTCACTTCTTTCTAAAGTTGTACCAGTAGCATGCATGTCAGGCCTGGCCTTGGTTTTATCACTATGAAGCTTTAAACATAAGTAAACGAATGTATTTCACTTGACTACGAAAGAACCTACCGATTGATTTATGCAGGGCGACTTGTCCAATCCTGTAAAAAAATCTTTATTCGTTTGAGTGTAATGAATATGCAATTGATCACTGCCAAAATAAACACGATACATTTCATTGGCACAAGAAATTAAAAATGATCGCCGGAATCAATTGGAAACAACTATCCCAACGTTTAGAAGACAAAAACGAACACAGAATATTAGATATTAATAAACGTATAAAAAAATGGAAAAACTACATTTCTGAATTATTTGAAGATAAAAGTGTAAAACACTATCGATTGCAATAACAAGTCCATCTATAACAAAAAGTGAGGTTACATGGGCAATACAAACGACAAAAAAAGGAAAAACACTTTGTCCCGATGAAGTAATTGCTGAAATGCTAAAGTTTTTAAGAAAAAATGATATTAAAGCATCGTGCATTCTCTTTAATATAATTTATGGCACTAAGATATTACCAGCTGATTGGCTTGGAAAACTCGACATTTGTCACAATACCAAAGAAAAATCGTGCAAAGACATGCAGTGATAATCGGAAAATAAGCTTGATGAGTCACGTTTTAAAGATCTTCCTGTGAGTAATATATAGCAGTACGTATACGTCCGTATTAGAGATACGTCCTTCGCACCATAACAAGCTCCAACATCAGAGAAAAGGAAGTTTGTAAAACATATTAATACCGCCTAGGACATAGACTCACCAGGCATCCCACTAAAAAAGTTCCCTTCCTCCTGGCCAAACTTCTAAACTTGACTGGAAACGGACTTTCTGATAAGTACTTCAAAATCTGAGAAGCAACGTTAATAAGATATCTCAAATTGTAACAATCCACAAGCCAAACTGCTGAATCGAAAAAAACCATTTCTTAAGTATAGCTATAACACTCAAAAGGTACCCCCGCAGAACAGCATGGCATGGCTATCAGCCTCTCTTAACACCACCACGCACCACAATAACAAAACAAAACACAACAAACACACACTGATTGACTACTGCTTTTTAGCAAGTCAAGTCGTTCGTCTTCCCGATCTTTCCTAAACAAACACAAACGCAATCGCAGACTGGCGTCTGCTCTTACAAATTCTCTTCCCTTGGCAAGGGAGCCCAGAACTTGAAGAAGCGCCCCGCCTAAATGAGATATAAATAACGTTACTCTTCCATTAAAAACCGAAGGATAAGTTAATGAATCGCCAAGAGATTTCCGTAGTGCTGCTGGTATATATATTTTTTATGGTTTGTACCATAAATTCAAAAGAATCTTGTACATCAGAAAGAAGTTTTTGAACAACTGATACACATCATTACAAAACCTGAGCTTGATGAACATTTACAATTGTACCTCTACAGTTGTTATACCCAATTTTTTTAATTTACATCTACATGCATTTCTATCACTCTTTAAAAAAATTCTGTTGAAAAGAAATTGCCATAGTCTGCTAACTTATTTTTGATTGTCACAAATATTTATATGTATTAAGAGCGAAAAGTGATAATATTTACTAATAGTAACAGTTATCGAGCAAAGATGAAACAGTGTGTACTTGGAATTTCAAGAAAATTGCGAGAATATTTAATTCATGTGCAATATTGTAAGCCTATCAACTCAAATGTTTACATAATTGCTGTTGGCTGTTGTTGTTGACATTGACGATGCCGTGCGCCGTTTAGAAATCCCCAGAGCGATGAAGAGATGGTCTTTAATATCTAGCGTTAACCAATAAATATCAACTTTTCATTGTTATTAGAAGGCAACAATACTTCTTTTAATTACTATTTAGCTGGGAATAAGCCACAATTAAAGATAAAAATACGTTTATTGACGTTTCAATTTCCACTTCGGAAATCGTTCTCAAAATACAAACAGTAAATTAAACAAATTTTGTTTTTTGTTACATAGTGAAAAATTCTTCTAATAATTTAATTTTATCTGACTCATTTAAATTGACAATTCAGACATACATTATGCATTTTAAAGTAGACGACTTTAAAATGATATTGCCAATATTGTTGAGTTGCGCTCCTGGGACGACTTTACTTATAAGATAGTTCATTCGATTACATGAAATCAACTTTAACTTAAAAAATATCCGTCAGAAAAAAAAAATTAAATAAATAAAATAAATAAAATCCGGAAATAAATTTAACGTTTCAACAACATTCAAAGCCAAGGCCATAAAAAAAAAAAAACAACATTCAAAACAACAAACACGTTGAGATCTATTTTGTCCAAAACCAAACCTAACAATGAACAAGAAAGGACAAATAATTGCATTTATAAAATACCTTGTGAATGCGATCAGTTTTATTTAGGTGAAACATCAAGGCCATTAAATGTTAGAATAAGTGAACATCAGTCTTATATTAAAAATAGAGAATTTGATAGATCTCAAATATGTAAACACGCATGGGATAATGAACATAGGGTTCAATGGAATAATTCAAATGTAGTCCTAAAAGAGACGGATGGTAAAAAAAGAAAAATCAAAGAAGCGGCTTTAATTATGCTAAATGAGGCCAATTGTGTCGCAAATTCCTCGGCAGAATGTAGTAGGATCTGGTTACCAATATTGAAAGAGGAAGTTATTAATAAGAAAATACCAGTATTAGTAAGTCAGTAACATATAGAGGATACATCATTTATGTTTTTTAAATAACAAAACATATAAAATCAGAATTTTGGTGTTTATTGAAGGTAAACTAAATGCACGAACAAATACTTACCATGTCGGGATAGTATTATGAGGTTTTTTTCCTGGTTTTTCCCTCATAATTTACTATGGAATCACTAACAGGAGAATTTTACTGTCATCATGTCATGTGTTTGTCTTTTTAAAGACGAATTATATGCTATGATTTTTTTTCTGACGGATAAAATTAAATTATTAGAAGAATTTTTCACTATGTAACAAAAAACAAAATTTTTTTAATTTACTGTTTGTATTTTGAGAACGATTTCCGAAGTGGAAATTGAAACGTCAATAAACGTATTTTTATCTTTACTTGTGGCTTATTCCCAGCTAAATAGTAATTAATTTAAAATGCCACAAGAAAATAGCTTCAGAACAATAATACTTCTTTTTTCTAAGTTTTTTGAAGAAACAATATTTTTGATAAATAAAATTTTTTTAATTGTTTTATTTGTCAATAATATTTAAATTGTCATTATTTAAAAAATGTAAAAACTCTGTTCAAATGTTTTCGGTTCTCTTTAAGTAGTAGAAAGATTTAGCCACTCGACTAAAAAGATCCTTTAACAATCGGACACTCAAGATCAGTGAACAAGACGGAGTGGTCTAAATTCGGTCTTTCAGCTGGTGTTACTCGGTTTCTTTTCGAAGTAGGATTTTCGGAAGCCGATAATTGAAGAATCGGCCGCAGAAGCCTGTTTCTCCGGATTCTTAGGAATTTTTATGGGCGGACTTGGTCTGAATTTATCGTTACGAAAGAATGCGATCCAACAACTCATTGGGGGACTAGTAGAAAATTGCATTGGTCGATAGATAGAAATTAAGTGTAAAAAGGTTTATGTTCATTATTATTATACGACCAGGATTTCCAGAAAAGTAGGACACGCTGTGAAAAATTTGTTAGCCAAATAAGTTTTTAAATTTTAAATTATTTTTAAAAGGAATATTTTGGTTTTATTTAATTTTGTGTCTAAAATAATGTCTAAAAAATGTAATAAGTGATAATTTGTCATTCCAATACCTACGTAGGTATGTAAATAAGAAAATGATAGATATTGCCAAGTACTAATTTTGGAGAGAAAATTTGCTATTGGAAAAAGGTCAGTATTATATATCATATAGTACATAATACTGTCTCGTAAAAGAATACTAACACAAATTAAAAGTTATAAATCATCCGTTGAATATGGAAAGAGTTGGCTTAATAAAGACATACACGAGTAACATAATGATAATGCTTTGATTGGAAGTAAAAAATTATTTAGATCTCCAATTAAGAAATGGTGTCATAATCAAATATTGAAAGAAGTAATTATATTATTATAAACAAAGTTAAAGTGATTCGAAAAGACCAAAAGAAGATGAAGTGTGTAAATTGTTTGAAAAGCAGGACAGAAAAAATGAATAAACAAATGAAAAAGAAATATTGTAACATAGGCAAAGCATTTTAAGGAGACTGAATGAAAATGCCATAAAATAAGTAAAAGAAAAGAGTAGAAGAAAATAAAATTTGCGCTTGAGAAGCCACCAGTAGCGATGGAATAAATCGACGCTATGAAAGATAAAGAACTTGATATTAATAATAAAAATTAACTAAAAAGAATAATACGTCAACTCTATGTCAACCACGCCCTAGTAGAAAGAGTGGTGCACTACAATTACCTTGTAACATACTAAATACAGAATGGACCAATTACCAGGAGATAAGAGCGCGCGTCGCAAAAGCTAGATTTACCTTCAACCGGATGGCGGCCTTCTACACGAGCTTTCTATTAGATAAAAGTAAGAATGCTGCGATGCTGCGTCTTCTCTCTTATTTTTTGCAGAGTTGGATCGTTGACCTTTAATAAAGATATTTGCAGAAGATTGGAAGAATTTGAGATGTGGCTATATCAAAAAATACTTAAGATCCCGTAGACTAATCGAGTTACAAAAGAGCAGAACCTGAGAAGTATAAAGAAGAACCGAGAAGTACTGACCATCATTACTGCACTTTTCTGTTGCAGTACGCTTGCTGTAACAGGCATATTTCGTCGATACGACCAGCCGGTTATTACAACCAAAGTTAGGATGTATTCTTACGGAAGAACGCTAGCGCGGACAGCCAGAATGCGGCTAGATAGTGACCTGTACGTGTATTGTATAGTTTTTGTTGTACAGGACTATTTAAAAGTGGGATTTATTTACCGTATACACCGCAACGGCTACCATTGTGACATCTATCTCGCAATTGAAAATAATTAATGCCTTGTCAGAGGTACGGCCAACCTAGAAGCAGCATGTAGTCCGACCAATGGTCGTGGCTGGAAGAAAAAGAACATAGTATTTGATTTAAAGTGTTTTAGATATGAGACATGGCAATAAAGAAAAGAAACAAAGCTAGTGAAACGAAGATTGTATATTAGACAATATGTATACACAATTAAAGGTTGAAATGAAACTATAATATCAAAATATTTTTCTGAAGCTATGTTCTTGTGATATCTTAATGCAATAACTATTTTTATTGGAAATAAGCCATAATTTAAGATTAGAATAAGTTTACTGACGATTCAATTTTCACTTCGAAATCGTTCTCAAAATACAATACATTAATAAAGTAAACAAATTTTGTTTTTTGTTACTTAAAATTGTTCTAATTATTGAATTTTATCTAATTTATTTATATATACAATTCAGATATAATATTATACATTTTAAAGTAAATGAGATTATGATAATATTGCCAATATTGCAGAGTTGCGTTCCTGGAACGACTTTATTGTAAGATAGTTCATTTGATTATATGAAATTAACTTTATCTTGAGAGTATCTGTCAGAAATATTATAAACAACCATATGCTATGATGAGAGTAAAATTCTCCTGATAATGATTCCATAGTAAAACATGAGAAAATAAATCAGAAAAAAAGCCTCCTAATACTATCTAAACATGGTTGGTTTTTGGTCTTACATATAGTTTACTCTTAATTGTAGCATGTATAAATTCCTTATAACCAACGAATATTCAAAGTACTCCTGGGACATGTTTAAAATTTCGCTGAGTATCTGTTTATATTGTGACGTAAGCATATGAAGACATAGTAGAAAAATTCCAATTTCATCTGCGAAGTAAAAATATATTGTTTGGTTTATATTACGTATTATTTCAATTCTTAAAACAAGCAATAATCAAGGTCAAATTGTCCCTTGAAAATAATTCTAATTGGCCCGCTGCAAAGAATAATATGTGGGGTGGGACGCGACAAAGGACGCCGGTACGAGAGCGTCAGGTCGAAGTAAATTTAAGTTAGGTTTTGAATATTGTTGATAAAGAACAGACACGGTGTGTTTAGTCTAGAGAAACCGGCAAATTTGTTGTAAAAAAAGTGAATTATACTCAACTGTAATGTGTCAGTTTTTATAAGAGTAGTCACTGTTTTGTTTTCATGCGTCTCTTATCTGAGAGATTTGTATAACGGCGTTTTCAACAATTAGAAGATCTACATGGTTCATTTGTGTCTGAGTTTTTAAGACGCCGAGTTTCTATTTTGCGTCCCAGTGCCCAGCTTCCATCCTCATTTTGTTTGTCCCAAGTCATTTCATTTCAGTTTTTTTTTAAAGCTAATCTCCATACATAGTTCCATTTAAAAAGCTATTTCTCATCTGTAATAATTTATTTCTGCTACAAAATATCGCCCATTAACAATTGTAAGTTCTTATAGTATCTCGAACTTCTATAGACCGTTTGTAAACCGATAGTACCATAGTAAGTTTGTTTTTTGTTATTTTGTATTACTATTTATATTTGTAACTGTTTGTGGTAAGACAACAATTTGTAATTTTTTCCCAAAAACGAGTATTGTTTCTTTTAAAAAGTTTCTAACATTTGTTTTATATTTTTTAGGAAGAAAGAGCCTTTCTTTCATTTAGCAGGAAGATTCTTTTCTAAGCGGTGTCCTTATTTTAAATAGCTTAAGAACCTTCTTGTGTTACTGACATAACAATAGTAGTATTTTCTTCTTCTTATATGGGTAGCCAGATCCTACGGCATTCTGCCGAGGAATTTGCGACACAATTTGCCGCTTTGATTTTTCTCTTTTTACTATTGGTTTCTTTTAGGACTATACTTAAATCGTTCCAATAAATTATATGTTTATTTTCGCATGCGTATTTACATATTTGAGAATTATCAAGTTCTTTATTTTTAATATAAGACTCAAGATATAAATTCTAACATTTAATGGTCTTGATGTTTTACCCAAATAAAAATGATCGCATTGACAAGTTATATTATAAATACTATTCTTTGTTTTTTCTTGTTTATTGTTAGGTTTAGTTTTAGGTTAAATAGATATCAATGTGTTTATTGTTTTGAATGTTATTAAAATGTTAAATTGATTTCCTGTTTTTTGAAGTTTTTTCTAGAACAAAAAAAAACTATTTTTAAATTATTGAATATTTTAAAACTGTTTATTTTATGGTTTGTAATGAATATACCACAAAAAATTATTGAAATTTACCGTTTTCTAACACTTTTAAATTGCACTTAAAATAAACGTAGTGTCTAATTAAATTTGCGGGACAGTGTACTGAGGAGCACGCTTATATTAATATTTACTTAAAAATTATTTTACAAATGGGCACACAAAGGACTATGTATATTGAATTAAAATAGCAGACATTACTTCTCTCGCTAAAAACGACGTATAACAAGAATCAAATCAACAGTAGCCATTTTCTGTAACAATTAAAATTATTTCCCGTGTAATAACATCAAAACAAGTTCCAATGTTGTTAAAGGATAAAATCCAATTATAAACAAACAAGTTCCAACTTACATTAGGAGAATATTGGTTTTTCAGTCGAAACATTCCGGAAAATGAAGTGGGAGCTGGTTTTAATTACTGCTATGGAAAAGTGCATTAAACAAATACGTAACGTAGATGCAGAATTCTTGTTATTAGAAGAGGGAAACGTTATATTATCTTAAAAGTGTGTTAATTAAAAGGAGTTTGAGTGTTTCTGTAAAAATTCAAAATTTTAGATTGTCATTTTAGATAAGACATTTTCATAAAATTTTAATAAAGTTCTTTCTAAAAGAGAACATGTTTTGTTGTGTGATTATAATATAAAGATAATGGACAGTACTCGACATAAGGCGGTCATGAGAGTATTAGTACAAATTTGAATAAAATTAAAGACTGTTTTCATAGTTTATTTTACTTTTTAGTTATATTAAAATAAATTATTAAAAACAAATGAGACTTTTTGAGAAATTCCGAATATATTGTCTACACTTTAAACTCGGATTTTTCAAAACTAAACCTTTTAACCTGTTAAACTTTCAGAATGTATTGTTTGTATATAAATGTAGGAAATTATAAGTGAACAACAAATAGTTTCAACCAAAGTGCTTTTGGTCTAAGTTTGCTTTTAAAAGATTTTTTAAGATCTTTAAAACCGTTTAAAAGTTTTCCATGAAAAACTTCAACACAAATTCAAAAATACTTGGAAAACTTTACTTAGTAAAAAAATCATGTGTGTGTGTGTGTGTGTGTGTGTGTGTGTGTGTCTGTGTGTGCGTGTGTGTGTGTGTATGTGTGTGTGTGTATGTTTGGTGAGTTGGCTTGGAAACTAGTCCTTCAGCTACAGAATTGTAATATAAGATATTAGTTTTTAAATAATGTAACCAACTTTAAATAAAAAGTTACATATTAGTTCATATACTTATCTACGATCTAAGAAGAGTAAATGGGTGGTGTTTATGGGAGTCTGAATTTTAAGTTCTGATAGTTTTGAATACAGCTGATCTGTTTCATACTTATGTTTATCGCACTTAAAAAGAATATGGTTGATGTCACATTGTGATATATTATCGCATGAGCATACTCCAGAAGGGATAATATTTAACTTAGCCAAGTGAGCTGGGAATGCACCGTGATTAGTTTTCAGTCGTGTAATTGTGGCTGTCAACTTCTTTGGCATTGCGTATTTGAAAATATTGACATCTATAACATCTTGTGGTAAGGTAGGGTGGATAGTATAATATTGATTATTTGAATTCGTTGCTATGTTTTTCCATTTTTTTTCCAATTTATAAAAATTTTATTATAATAATGTTGTTGTAAGTCCTTAATCTTTAGCAAGCTGGTCAACCAGTTCATTTCCCTCGATACCAATGTGACTTTTAACCCAAATAACTGTAACATATTTACTATATGTTTTATTTTTAATAGCACAAAGAATACTATTTCTTTTATGTTGAGTCATATCTGAGTTTAATCCTTTAATGACCGATAATGAATCTGATAATATTACTGCTTCATTTAAATTGTGTAAATCTAGCCAATCTAATGCTTTTTCGATTGCTACCGCTTCAGCAGTATATATTGAACAATGTGATGGAAGTTTAATTTTCAAAGATTCGCTTTTATGTGGAATGTAAACTGCACAACCTGTGGCACCATCCTCTTTTTTGGAACCATCGGTATATATTATTACGTGATCATTATAGTCACTTAATATGGATTTAAGTAAGACAAAGTTTATTTGTGGGGATTCTGTGTACTTTGGTATAATGACTTTTGGTTTATTTAATGTTACCTGAAAATTAGCTTTAAATAATGGTAATCTTTTTTCTTAGCCATAGATATTAGAATACTCATTAGTTTCTAACAAAGCATCAGCAAGTGGAGGAGAATTTTTTATGCGCCAGTATTTATTTGAGAGGTTTTCAATAGATAACTCATACAGTTGCCTAAGTAGATTGATTATTTAATCTTAGCTTCAGGATATGTTTAATTGCCATAATTTCTCGACGATTTTAAAGAGACACTTCACTACTTTCAGCAAGTAGTACAGGTCAAGGAGTAGACTTCATGGTGCCCAAGTATATTCTTAGACATTTGAACTGAATGCGGTCTACAGTTAATAAGTGTGTGTTACTGGCGGCATCATACAGAATGCAACCATAGTCTACAATAGTTCGCACGTAGGCTCTGTAAAACATCAGAGCAACTTTAGGGTTAGCACCCCATCTACGATAAGTGACACTTTAAAAAATATTAATACCTTTTTCACACCTACTTTTTATATATTCAACATGTTTTGACCATAAAAGTTTGGGATCAAGAAGAATGCCAAGATATTTGTATTCTTTGACAATAGGTATATCATATCCAGACAACTTTATTTTGTCAGGCGTACGAATCCTATGTCCAGTGAATATCATTGTGGCTGATTTGTCAGGGGAAATGGTCAGTCCATGATTTCTTACACAGTTATTAACGTTTTGCATGATGAATTCCAGAGCCTCCAGGCAGTCAGTATACGAGTTACGCTCTGTGTAGATGCATATCATGTCATCAGCGTATTGGATGAAATTGATTTTGTTGTCAAAAATGCCATGAATACTTGCTGAAAATATGTTGAACAATAACGGACTTAAAACTGATCCTTGTGGAAGACCTGTATGAGCAATTCTAGGATTTGTCGTTGAATTGGTATGATTTCTAGGTTGATTTAAATGATCTTTATTATATATATATATATATATATATATATATATATACATATAACACGATTATTATAAAGATGAACAATATTAGTTGCTATATTTTGAGGTAATCCTATATCATATAGTTTTTTGTATATAATGGATAAATTAACAGAATCATGTGCCCCTTTTAGGTCTAAAAACAAACAAGCAAGATAATTGTTTCTGGAAAACGTTATTTGAATGTCGATAACTAAATGTCATATTGCATTCAATGTACCAACACTAGCCCTAAATCCATATTGTGTACTTGGAGGGATAGTAAACTTTGTTTAGCTATAAGAAGTAATTTATATATTATGTTATAAGTAATTTGATCGCGCCCCGGAGCCGAGGAATTTGAAGACTTTAAAGCAGCCTAAAATTCTTTCATATCAAAGCTTTCCTGGAAAACATTGTATTTATAAGTTTTACAGTTATCCTGAGTAGAAAGGTCAACATATGGCGGAGCAAATTGGTCGAGCAACTTGATGGGAGTATTTTTGTTAAAAGTATTCACAAAGTTAATCCACGAACTTTTTTGTTTATAAACAGGAGTTTATGCTTCTATGTGTCTTTTGTATGCAACTTTTCGTGAAATGATCATATTTTTGCATTCATAATCCCACCAGAATGGAATTCGAGATTTTGGCTGAAAGGAATTTTTGATATTCATAGAAAATGAGGCAGCATCGTCAATGTTGTTTTTAACAGGAAGTCAAAACGTTCCGCTGAAGTAATATTATCGGTTAAATTTTCAGATAATGTTTATTCTATATGACATTTAAAGATATTGCAATTTGCTGAAGACTCTTTCCATTTAGATGAAGGAATTATTATACATGGGTGATATTACAAATCAATGGTGATTACTATATGTAAGTGAGTTGAACCCAGAGTATCGGGAATAGGATCCCATGTGGTGTTTCTAATTAGATTTGTTGTAACAAGGTATAGATCCACCATTGATTGAAGTTCATTGGTCGTTTTACAGTCATTTAACAGAACTAAATTACTGTTATCTAGCGCGTCTACTATATACACTTGCTCTGAGCGGAATCCTTCAAGGAACTCCACCTACTGTGGTGTTCATTGAAGTCCCCACCAATGACAACCCTACCACTAAATTGAGTTAAAAGTTTTTCCCAATTCTATAATTTAATATATTATTTTGGGTGGTTTATAAATGCAAACGATTACCAATTTAATTTGTTCTATAAAAACTGCACACTGTTTTTGTTTTAAATTACTTTTACATTATTTCTGTCACCAGGTTTAATGTCTAGTACATTGTGTTTAAAATATTGGTTTTTAAATAAATAATGACCGACACGTACTGGTGATAAACGGGACAATTTTTGTATGTAGATTCTACAAGAATATAATAATACCCTCAATCATTTATTTTATATCTGTTATTTAAATTAATATACCTTTTGTCTTCCGTATCCATTAACAATGTATTATTCTGGGGTGGCTCAACACCACCCTCTGATTCACTCATAGTAATTATAAATTAAATCCTACCTTTTTTGTAGATCAGTTGGTTTATTTTCAAATTAAATACCTATTAATTTGTTAATTGCACTATAGTCAGAATCCAGAAATCTAGGCAGTAAATTCTTGGAAGTAATAGTGACGGTTCATCGCTATTGTAGGTCTTCCAATGGCGTACGAAAAATGTCATAAGAAGTTACGACAAAGCTACTTGTATTAAATAAATATGTACCTATTTATAATTATGTTAATTTTAATATGATTATTATTGACATTTAGGTTATTATATATATTAATATAATATACATGGTGTTTGGCAACGAATGGCCATAACTTAATCTTAGATTCCTGAGATTAAAATAGGCTGATAATAACCAAAATAAAGGGTGTCAAAGGTAAACTTTTATTTTTGAATATTTCGTGACAGGCATGGTATAACAACACGAAATTTGGTAAGCTGGAGTGTTTTGGGATGAGAAATCTAAATTAGCCACTAAAAATGATGAAGGACGCCACATATGTCTTTCAGTGCTCGTTTAATACGTTCAATTTTTTTAACTCCCACTCGACATACTTTTAGAATCAAAACCTTTATCCTTTTTATATTTTTACTTAGAAAAGATATACTACATCGCCGTACAACTCAATACTTTCTATTATTGTTTTATAAATTTGAGTTATAGGTAATGGATTTTAACAAGAGCTCTGACCTTGTAAATAATAGGTAAACTTGTGTACTGCATTGCCATGACTCATAGCTCTTATCAAGATCCATCACCTTTAATTACAATAAATAATAATTTTAGGTTAGAAGGTAATATTTATACCTCCCTAAAACCTAAAAGTGTATACAGAATTGTAAACATTGAAGCCAGAGGTAGAAACCGCATCCAGCTTAAAGATCATACCACATATGCTATTCGGAGGAAATTCCATGCTTTTCTTTTTCGGAACGAAATCCCAACCTTAAAGAAAGTTGAAGTTGGAATAAATTCCGATAATTCAATACCCAAAATATTACGACGTGTTTTATTGCGAACATTAAAAGAAATGAACATTAAATATATGAAAAGAAGCAGGAATAGTGTTCTTTTAGAAAAAGATGAAATTGTTTTGTGGCGGAGAATATATAGTTATAGTTTAGGATACCGGCACTGACTATCGTTAACGATGTTCACCTGTTAACAGTCCAACGAATACTTTAAAAAAATCATATTACAAAATATTTTCCGTATGGTTTAAAAAAATTTATATAAAGATAGGAGATACATTTTTACGACTATTAAAAGCATGCGGACCGATCATTTACTAGTATTTTCCCCATCACATGCGACAGGAGGTCCAATCAATTGTCATCTACAGTCACTCGTTAAATTTTTAAAATAATAAACTTTTTGCATTAAACCAAGTAAATATGAAGTATGTTCTGGTACTCTTCTGATCATTTTTTTTTATTATGTTTTGTATATATGCATGTCTATTATCATGCATAGCGTCATATGATATCTACTATATCGCTATACGTTCCTTAGTAACGAATATGTTGTGTAATGTCCTTTTGCTAATCGCCTTGTTTGTTTTTTCTATCTTAATTTATTCGTGGCTCAGCCAGAGGGCTTTTTCAAGTCAATAAATCAAAATTTGTATTATAGTAAATCTATTTTCATCGATAGTGGTCTATGATATCCCGTATGTCGCCATATGATTATTAATTATCAAGATAATGTATAGTGCCCTTTTGGTAGTAGCCTTGTTTATTTTTTATATTTTCATATATTTTTTATTTCCTCCTCTTTCATTTAACACATCATGTGCTCCAATCGGACCAATAATATCTGAGATATAATATAATGACCTTCAGACAATTCTGCCATGTGTGTTTTTTTAACATATTCGCTGTCTCAACATATTCGCTACCCCCTCTTCTTTTTAATGATGTATCCTACGTCGTGATCCTACCAAATATTCTACACTTAGCACAAAACACCGAAATATATTTGAATTATCAACTTTTTGGCTTTTTATCAAAAAATAGTGTCTGCCATTTTTTTCGGACAGATATTTTGTAAACAAACAGGTAAGATTAGTATATAAATAATATAGTACCCAACTTCGGGCTACGTACCTAAGAGGTGGAGGTCATAAAACGAAAGAAGAAGAAGTCCCCAACTTCGTTACTGTTCGTCATAGGAGGTTTTTTCAAACGTCAGTTTTTTTACCAGCTATCCAATGGTTGTACGTACAAGTCTGTAGCTTGAGAAATATAAAAGTTATTACAATTATTTATGAGTAAACAACATACCCCTTTTTCAAACGTCTATTTTGTAAATAATTTTGATAAAAACCAAATATGCATTTAACTTCTAACATAGTTTAAGTCTTAAGGAATCCTATGAAATTTGCTAAATGTGTCTAGCATCATTAATAGAATAAGTTCAATAGTTCAAATATTTAGCCTCAGGGATAAATAAATTAAATAACTATTAAACTATTTGACCGATCGGGGGGAAATTTCGCACAAATTTAAAATACGGTAATTCCTCCATGTTCAAATTTAATATTTATTAATAATTTATAATAATTAATAATTAATAATCTATTAATAACATTTTATTTTGTTAATAAAAAAACGCTTTTTTGCAAATATCTCCGTAAATTATTTATCAATTTTAATTTATAGGGAAAATACAGATATTCTTGACATAAAAAATGGGATAAATATTGTTTACGTAAAATATACACCAATAGATTCCAATTAGTGAAGTGCCTGGTTAAAGACGCAGAATATTTTGATCACCTTTATGATCGATTTATTTTCAATCTAGAAGGAAAGTTGTCTTATGTTTGTTATTAGGAAATAATATACTTTTATTCTTTTTAAGTTTTACTTGACATCTTACATATTACAATGTGCTTAACCTATCTTCGTTAAGTAACCTGAAGTTGGTCATGGTCTTCTTGAAGTTGTCCTAGTCATATGCTTAAAACATAAAAGTAGTTCAAAGGCCATATGAGACAAAAGGGGCACAAGAAAACATATATTAATCTTGATAAAAGAATATCCAAAACTTTACAGAAATATAAAGATACAAGGGACTTACGGTTGTGTTTAAGGACATTGGCATATATCCAGAAGCTGCAATAAACAAAATTTTTACAATAAAGACAAATTTTTATTTCCAAAAATATTTTGTATTTTACTGTATAAAAAGTTAAAAAAAAACGAAAAAAAAACAAAAAAAATTTAAAAAAAAAACAAAAAAAAACCCAAAAAAATTAACAAATTAAAGAAAAAACGAAAAAAAAAAAAAAAAAAAAAACATCTTTTAAACCCGCCAATGTTTACATTATGTATAAACTATGACAGTCCTAAGCCTGAATGAAAGTGTGAAGGGAAGATGGTTTATTTTTATTTTTTTATAGTTTTATTATGTTTTAAAACTAATTTTACTAGCCTAACCGTTACCTGATCGTTATGGTAGAATATAAGTCGATATAAGAAAATAAATAAGAAAGTAAGAAAATAAGAAAATAATTAGCTATACATCTCCTTTAAGAAAGTCTTAGAGCGCAAACCGGCCGATTTCAGGTAAGGGCGCAAAACGGTCGAGCGGATATCGGCCGACACCAAAAAAATGATAGACAAAAAATAAAATTGTGACCACATATTATTATTAAAAAAAACGCAAGGTAAAACGACGAGTAATTTTTTATCTATTCGTAATCTAGTAAACCCCACCTATATCTTAAAAGCTTTAGATATCTGCGAAAAATTTTGCCGTGAAATCGATGATTTTTGCATAATCAGACTGGGCCAATACGTTTTAATTTATCCAAATAATAATTAGAATAAATAGAATAACACAAAACCAGTAATAATTAAAATGTACTCATATACTATCATTTTATATTAACTAAAAAACAGTTTTTTTAATAAACATCCAAAGTAAAACACCACCCTTAAATTTTTGTAAATCATGATATATTTCCTGCATATTATTATATCTACGTGATGAATCTATTGTGGTTTACAACTTAAGTAGATACTTTATCTGATAATATATTTAAACCATTGCAAATACATACGTAAACTAACACGTCGATTGGCACCTTCGATCTCACCCTCTGACTCTGCTTTGTGACAAAAACGAAATTTCACAAGCGGGATAATTGAGGGATCGACGTGTTTGTCTGGTTTGTTGGGAATTTTGATGTCGGGATTTTTGTAGAATTTATTACGAGACGAAAAGCGGGTTTGAGAAGTCTTCCTACGAATGGAATTTATGCATTTTCGACTACAGTTTTACGTTTATATCCAAAGTAATGTAACCTTAGCTTCGAGAACCCGCTTTTAAGGTATTTAAATTGGTTTCGCTGTTATAGTTATGACATTCCTCTCTGCTCTAGTTGGATTTTCAAGATTCTATAAAGAGAGTTATTATGATCTGGACATTTTAAATTGTAGGTACATTCTTATAAAAAGGATAGAAGTTAACATGAAGAAAAAGTATTAAGATACATTTTGTGGATAGGAATTATGGAAGAGAAATTATAATATATAATCTCCTTTTAAACAATTTAAAGACTAAAAACAACTTTTAAAAAAATTCTACTAAATCTCTAAAATCTAAACTAACTCCAAAGAGTAAAACTAAATCTGAATCGTAAAGTGTGCTGCTAAAATCATTTCCGTCACTCGTAAAAATGATGCGATGTTCCATAAAAACACTATTAATCACAATAAGTATATTCACTTATAACTAATAATTAAATATTCTTTATAAAAACTTCATTACAAATAAGTAGAGGCGTGAGACAGGGTGATACAATATTGCCGACACTTTTTAATCAGGCTCTTGAAGATACTTTTAAAAGATTAGAATGGGAAAAAAAGGTATAAAAATTTGTGAACAACGCTTGAACCATCTAAGGTACGCTGATGACATCGTATTGATAACCGATAAAAAAGAAGAATTATTTGAAATGATGAAAGAACTGGACGTAGAAGCTGGAAAGATAGGCCTTAATATGAATTACAGCAAGACCAAAACTATAACAAATACAGATGAAGACATCACAATGAGAATCGGACAAGATGAAATAGAACAAGTTAAGGATTATATATATCTTGGTCAAACTATAAAACTTAACAAAGAGAACCAAACAGCAGAGATCAAGAGACGAGTTAGACTGGCATGGGCGGCATTTGGCAAACTAAGCTACATTCTTAAAAACAAAAGATATCCACAGCATCTTAAGACCAAAGTATATAATCAATGCGTACTCCCTGTTCTTACTTATGGTTCCCAAACGTGGACATCTACAAAAGCAAACATGGACAAAATCATAAAAACCCAAAGAGCAATGGAAAGACAAATGTTGCACATAAGACTAATGGATAAGAAGAGAAACGAGTGGATAAGAGAGAAAACAAAAGTGAGGGATGTTAGACAAGAAGTTGCAAAATTGAAATGGAGATTTGCCGGACACAATATAAGACAAAAAGAAGACCGATGGAACAAAATTCTTATAAGTTGGAGACCGTGGGAATATAAACGAAGCAGAGGAAGGCCCCAAATGAGATGGGCAGATGATATCAAGAAGCACGTGGGCTCTAGATGGATGACTGTAGCGACAGACAGAGAAGAATGGAAAAGGATTGGGGAGGCCTATGTCCAAAGATGGACCGAAGAAGGCTAATTAGATATATATATATATATATATATATATATATATATATATATATATATATATAAACTGGTTTAAATGTAATCTAAACTCAACTTAAGACTAACATCAATAACAATAAAAAAAAACAAAATAATCCGGATTTTAAGTGTTTCTTAACCATCAATTGCACATTTTAGATAATAGTTCTGTTTAGCCTCTTACACCTTTCTCTTGTGTTTCTCTTGAGGGCTCTAATTGTTATTACGATTTATTTTTTTTTTTTAATTAAAAAAAAATAAGAATACAGGTTTTGACACTAACAGGTGTATATTACCGGTTTTGATACTAAAATTCGGCAAGAAAATAATAAAAGGTTTTTATGTTACCTTCGAGAGTTTTACAGATAATTTTATGTATTATAGCTTATAAAAGTAAAACAGCAACATTTTATGTTTAACATTATGTAATTTAAAAAACAAAATATACATTATACTAAAATAGAAATAGAAAGAAGTTCTTCACACAAGTTGATTCCGCTAGTATTTCTTCAGTATATAAAACTGTATCAGCACTTTCTTCCTGAACTGCTAGGTGCTCTAGTTAATTATTGTTAAAGATGATATCTTAAAAATACTTGAGTTCTCTCATGGTTCTCCAAGTATTCTCAAAGTGCTCGGTAAGAAGTTTATCAATATCTTTAAGTAAATTTACTTTTTGAAGACCACTTTCTGTAATAACGGAGTCAATCATATTGATTACAACCTTTCTTTAAAACACTTTTAAATGTTTGCAAATCATTTCTATAATTAATTTTTCCCCTAATGGTAATATATCCATTTTTGCATTTTTTTTAGAAAAAAGTCCTTTGTATTTAAAAAAAAATGCCATGTACCAGTGGGTCTTAAAAAAATTAAGATTGGCTTTAAGATTTGTTAAAACTATTAAGTTTTATTCTAATCAAACACTTTAAAATTTTGCCCTAAGTGAGCAACTGTAGCTATTTTTAAAAACCATTCCAAATACATTTTTGGTGCGATATAACTTTCAGTTTTTTAATAGCTTTCTCAATATTACCAAAGACTCATCAAATATCAGCTGGCACAACAAAAATGGCCTACCACCGGAAAAAATACCTTGATGTTTTGTATTGTTTTGGTGCTTTTGATGAAAAACTTTTGCAATACATTCCAGTTAGCATATTGTTGTTATTTTGGCTACTGCAGCCATCTGCCGTTTGCCTAATGGTGGTCACTTCAGAGTGAAAATCAATGTTGTTTAGCCTGTCAAAAATGCCTAGAGTAGTAGACACTCTAGTCAGGGACCTTAGGAAGTACAAGGTTTTTTTGACAATCAAGTGATAGTGTTATCAAATCATTTCGTGACTTAAAAAATACATCAGCACTTAGCTAATGAATTTTTCTTTTAAAAATCAATTTTGTCTTTTCGTCTTCATCTATAGATCTTTTAATTTTTACTGCAAACTCACTAGGTATTGCATAGGGAACAGAAATTCGTACGGAGAGTAGGTTACTAATATTATACTGAGATTATACTCTCTTCTCTGGAGAATACTGATTAATATACATTTGGACCATTTTTTGTATTAACAAATCAAAAGAAAGGTAGCACGTACATGTGGCGACAGTAATGCCATTAAACACTTTTAAAAGTAATAATTTTTGAACTGATACTTGTTTTCCATTAAAATTTGCAGTTTTTCTGTCACCCCCTCATCATTCTGTAGGTGCTTCTCCTGGTTTTACAAACAATTTCATAATGTATGTGAGGCGATGTTTCGTAATATTTAGTATGACTAAAGATTTTGGCACACTTGAATATTTTGTTTGCAATCACGTTTACTCTAAATGATAATATGCATTCACAAGTCGTACAGTGCGTACAGAAGTTGTTGCTGTTGTAGAGCGTAGCACACAGAAAGACCGGAATCAGTCTATTTGCCATCGTGCACAGCGTGTCCATCGACTTTGTGGAAAATTTTACGAAAATATCTTGCTTTGCGTGCTTACAACGCAAGAATTAGAAGTACATCATCAACTAGCAAGGCGTAGATTCCTAAATTCGGTGAGTGGGTCAAAAACGAGATTGTCGTTGATTCTGATTTTCATAAGCGAATTTTGTTTAGCGATTACGCTTACTTTTAGTTGACTGGTTACGTTAACAAAAAAAAGGCCCTATTTGAAGTTAGAATAATCCTCAAATGTATGTTGAGAAACTAATACATACAGAATACTGACTGCTTGGTGTGCCTTATTGTCTGTTGAAATCATTGGATTGTAGTTCTTCAGAAACGATGCTGGCCAAAAGGTTACAGTCAATGGTGACCGCTATAAAGCCATAATTCCCTTTTTAATTAAACAGCCATGATGTACAGAAGCAATAGATTAAATAAGATGGCGTAACATGCCAAACAGCTCGTTCCACAATTGATTTATTGATGGAAACGTTTGGTTTAACGCTTCGAACCGTAAATTGGCCTCCAAGATCGCACGAATTAACACTGATAGACTATTTTAGGTGATCTGTGAAGGTGCTAGTCTACGCCGATAAACATAAAACAATTGATCACTTGGAAGACAATATTCGCTGCGTTATTACTGATATGCGGCGACAGATATTGAAAAATGTGATCGAAAATTGGACATCCAGATTAAGCTACACCAGATCCAGCCATGATGATAACCTACCAAAAATCATATTTAAATTATAATGCCAAACGAATAAAGTCGATTTCATCTCAATTTTTAAAAATAATCATTAATTATTGTTTTATTCCATTTTAATGTTCTATATCTCTAAAAAACATCTTTTATTAAAGTTTTGATACTTCATAGTTTATACTTTTTTATCTGCTTTTAGCGTTGTTCAATAAAAAAACTTATTTTATATACTAAATTTACTCTAAGAATGTTATTCGGCCCCTGCTATCCCTGCTATCTTATCTTCTTTCTTTCATTCGTTTAAATATGTTTACTCGGTTTAATCAACCGTCTTTGCTTTGCACTCGCTGTTTTAATTTTATTTGATAAAACATACCTGTCCTGCAAGACCTAATAACAAACACTTCGTCTAGATTCAATCTACTTAAGCCAACATCGCCAAAGTTTGACTAATAAAACTTGCAGCACGAGATACCGACAACATTTAATTTAACTAGCTAGACTTACCAGTTCGGTCGCATGGGATTGTTCTTAGCAATAAGTGTAATTTAATACGCCTTGATAAATTTCAAAACGGCACTGATTCGTGTTTGTATGTTCCTACTCTACTAACACCGAAGTGCAATCTGCCCCGAGAGAAGTTTAAAGGTTACGTGAATACTTAGGTGTCAATCAATTAGTTGGACGGCGTTATGCATAACTCGACCAAGCGCCATTTCTCTAAAATCGAGATTTCAATAGATTCGGGTGACACATAGCTAAAACTATCTTGGAAAAAATCCCTGTTATTGTCACGTTAACGGTCGCTAAAATAAACAAAGTTAAAATAAGCGAAATTCTGTCTATGAAGGGTTTTTTGTTTTGCATAACAACACTATATTCTTAACTGCCATTCTTAGTTTTGCAATAACAGACTAAGCGTCTTTGGTCTGGTTATGCCAAACTAAGCTGTCTGGTTAGAATAACAATAAATTTGTTTAATACTCAAGCAAGTATTATATTGTGTACGCAAATCAAAGTATTTTAACTGTATTCTTATTCGTTATTGTGTATTATCTGTTACTGAACTTTTAAATTGTGGAATTATCTTCAAATATGAGCAGGTTTCAGTAGAGAACAGAAAAAATTGTTGCACTTTGTTTAAACAACAAAGCAGCATCTTTACAGGTAAGAAACTATAGATCAGTTTCTAGGTTAACCTCAAAATTCATTTTAGACTATGTATTATAACAGAATTAGTTTGTTGCAATGCAAATGTAAATTCTATAATGGATCGCAATATTCTTTATTTCTAACCACAACTTCTGTACTAGATACTACACCAACATCCTTAACGGCAGATACTGCTACATTCGCTGCTTTAAATACTAAGTATCAACTACTAGAAAATTTAGTAGAGTGTATAAATTATGTGGCAAAACTGTTTGTAGAAATTTCTTTTTACAAACGCTAAGAATATCAAGTTGTAAAGTTGATTAAGCTTTGAAAAACATGAAGCGACCAGAAAGAGTTTGTGACTGTCGGGGCAAAAGTGGTGGTAAAAATAAGACTGATCCTGTTCGACTTCAGGAAGTTATGGAGCATATTCACAAATTTTCCAAATACAAGTCCCATTACAGACGATCAATCACAGAAGCAGAATTTCTTACAGAAAAAACAACTGTTGCAAAAATGTATGAGTTGTACTCCGAAGAATTGAGAAATCCAGTGAGTTTTTCTTTATATAAACAAATTTTTTTGACAAAATTTAACCTTTGCAGGAAAAAACTTAAGAAAGATACTTGTAATGTGTGTGATCGTTTAGAAAATGAAATAAAACATTGTGTGGATAATGATAAACTACGATGATAAACATTGTGTGGATAATAATATTAAGAAACGAAAAAGATTTACATTGGGAAACAGCAGAAAAAGCACAAAATAAAAGAAAAGAAGACATGCTTGCAGCTAAGAATTAGCTTGATACACAACATCTATGTTTTGATCTAGAGAAAACTCCGCCTCTTCCTAGAATCCCTACTATTATAGTCTATTATAAAAGTCAGTTGTGTGTGTACAACTTAGGCATACACAGTGGACAAACGAACAAAGGACATTGCTATGTTTGGATTGAAGGAGAAGCAGGTAGGGGTGCTCAAGAAATTGGCAGCTGCCTTAGAAAACACATTAAAGAAAATGTGACTTCCAAGAAATTAATCCTTTGGTCTGACTCATGTGGTGGCCAAAACCGCAACATCAAGATTATATTAATAATGAAAACAGTTTTGGAAAGTCACCCTACTCTTGAACAAATTACATTGAGGTACCTTCTCCCAGGACACAGTTTTCTACCTAACGACTCAGATTTTGGAGATATCGAATCTGCACTCAAACTGCAACAACGGTTGTATACAGTAAATGATTACATCGAAATTATGAAAGCATGTCGTAAAAAAAATCCTTTAGTTGTGCACAGAATGACAAATGAAGAGTTCGTGGGAACAGAAATATTGGAAAAACAAATTACCAATCGTAAAACTGATGTTACAAATGGTAAGGTGAGTTGGCTCAAAACAAGGGAAATTAGCATTCAAAAAGAAAAAGAAACTCGTACTATTTTAATGAAAAGTGACTTTAATCAGGATACTTTCATAGAAATAGATATTTCTAAAAAACAAGGGAAAGAAAGACCCATTATTCAATATCTCCGCAATTTTAGTGAACACTTGGTTCAACTCTGGCCACAAGGTAAACCTATTTCTAAACCAAAATTAGACGATCTAAAATCTTTACTGCAATTTATACCATTGGATGCAAAACCAGTGTATAGGTCCTTATTTAGTAACAATGATGTGGAAGATGACATTGAAGGATTTAATGGTGAACTTGATTTTCCAATAGATGACCAATAAAGTTAGCAATCTAACAAACTGTATATTTTTCTTGGTATTTTTTTGTAATGATTCTTTCCAATGTGTAGATTAAAAATGTTTTTTTTATTAAAATGGTTTTCTTTAGTTTTCCTCTTTTTAAAACTCTGTATAACTAAATTTTTTTATTGATATAATTTTATCTGCATTAGAATTAACACTATTGAATGGTAAAATAAATTTAGAGCAATAAAAGGTAAAAAAAATATATTCAATGATTATAGAATTAATTATGTTATAGCAATATACGTTTAACATAAAAATTTTAAAAATACTAGTTTTATTTTAGTGATTACAATAGCCCTATCGCAGTATTTTGTTTTGCATTAATAGACCAAATGACATAAATGGTAGTTGGTCTAGTAATGTATAACGACTAAACTTCCTGAAATATATTTAAAGCATAAGTAGACCAAGCGCCATTTTATTTTTTTTCTAGAATATGGTAGGTGCGATTATATTGAAACTTTGCAGCCAAAAATAGTTGTACGTGATCATTCTTCTGCTAAAATTTTGTGCAAATATATTAATAAATGTATTTTTAAGAAACGAAAAACTTTGAACCCATTTATCTCAAAACTATGTTTTGGCGCTTGGTCGAGTTATGCATAACGCCGTCCAGTTCTAAATCTTGTAGGGTAACGGGTACAGTTGTTGGCCGGTCTCTTGTGATTGCCACTTACACAAAAATCCGAAATATTAAGATTTTCAGAAACTATAAGGAAATAAATTTATTTGCATTCAAATTTGGCAGCATTGCTATATATTTGGTCCAGCTATCATCTCCGTCAGTTAATATCTAGTTGTTGTGGCGTGTGTTATTGAAAGCTTAACAGGTGCATCGAGTTTTAAGAGTTTTTTAAAGAATTCATTAAGGAAGGTCTTCACAAGATGAGTTATCTTGGCTAATAGTATTATGTATCTGGGTATATCAATGTTTTAAGCGATTTAGTGAGGTATATCTTACATTATCAGTGGTTTCAATAGTAAGGTTATAAATTTTTGGCTGTAAATTTAACTGGTCAAGCACTGTATCTTAAATATGTCTGTGTTATAATGATTGGTCTACCGGCCAATCACTGTACCTACTTTAAATTAAAATATTTATTATAATTTATGCTTTTTTTAGCTTAGTTTGGCCCAAACTAAGATATTTTAAGCATTGATTCTTATTTTTTAAGGTAATAACCAGTGGTTGGCAAACTGCTTATCACTAAACCACAAGGTGGCCAATAACTATAATGGGTAATAAGAATATTTTTTTTTCCGGATTCGTATTTATAAAATTACAATTATTATTAAGCTGTTATAAACTATCGTAGCAAACATTTTTAGTGTGAAATGATTTTTATTTTTATAATAAAAAATGCCAAATATCTGTAAAGATAAAACGTATCAAAAACAATATAGAGAACAAGACCTTCAGTTTGTTTTTCAAGTCATAGAAAATGGCATGAGCCAGCGAAAAGCCACTGAACAATTTAATGAGCCAAGAGCAACATTACAGTTTAGAAGAGCAAACGAAAAATTTAATAAAAAAAACTACCCTTGGTCCCATTCTTATTCTTTATATTGTTCTGAAGCTATTTTCTTGTGGCATTGTAAATTAATTACTATTTAACTGGGAATAAGCCACAATTAAAGATAAAAATACGTTTATTGACGTTTCAATTTCCACTTCGGAAATCGTTCTCAAAATACAAACAGTAAATTAAACAAATTTTGTTTTTTGTTACATAGTGAAAAATTCTTCTAATAATTTAATTTTATCTGACTCATTTATATTGACAATTCAGACATACATTATGCATTTTAAAGTAGACGACTTTAAAATGATATTGCCAATATTGTTGAGTTGCGCTCCTGGGACGACTTTACTTATAAGATAGTTCATTCGATTACATGAAATCAACTTTAACTTGAGAATATCCGTCAGAAAAAATCATAGCATGTAATTCGTCTTTAAAAAGACAAACACATGACATGATGACAGTAAAATTCTCCTGTTAGTGATTCCATAGTAAATTATGAGGGAAAAAACCAGGAAAAAAACCTCATAATACTATCCCGACATTGTAAGTATTTGTTCGTGAATTTAGTTTACCTTCAACAAACATCAAAATTCTGATTTTATATGTTACGTTATTTAAAAAACATAAATGTTGTATCCTCTATATGTTACTGACTTACTAATACTGGTATTTTCTTATTATTAACTTCCTCTTTCAATATTGGTAACCAGATCCTACTACATTCTGCCGAGGAATTTGCGACACAATTGGCCTCATTTAGCATAATTAGAGGCTCTTCTTTGATATTTCTTTTTTTACCATCTGTTTCTTTTGGGACTACATTTGAATTATTCCATTGAACCCTATGTTCATTATCCCATGCTTGTTGACATATTTGAGATCTATCAAATTCTCTATTTTTAATATAAGATTGATGTTCACTTATTCTAACATTTAATGGCCTTGATGATTCACCTTATGGTAAATATTATCTTGGGTAGTAAATAATATTGTTGTAACTAGTTGCGCATTTATTAATCACTGCTTTGTACAATATTTCACTATTATAAACTTAAATATATCAGTACTTAATTAACGCTGGCCATAGTGTCGGTATAATAATTAAGATCCCCGAGAATGATTGGTGTTGCTTTTAATAGCCTCGGCCTTGCTGATTCAGCGCTCTTGTTACTATTCGTGTCAAGTGTATTCCCTGACCTACACCACAAGTAAGTCGTGCAATTTTACTAGAGTGCTGACTGGCTGTTTTAATTAGAGTATGTTATATATGAATGACCTCGATTTAAATTACCGAATGTTTACATAAACAAATGTTACACGAGTATGAATTATTATATTATTTTATCTGTAATTCTGATATTTAAGGGTTGATATTACACCATCCCCTTTTTGGAAAAAAATTTCTCTTTTACAACTGTCTAATTCCTCTCTCTCCTTCCCTTCGGAAGAAGAGAAATTTTTCAACCTCAAGTAAGTACTGTTTACCTATGCTACTGTGTACATATATACATTATCTTAACTCTAAAACATATGTGGTAAAATAGTTTATTCATTTGTTCTTTCACTTTTCCCGCGATATCATTAATATTGTCTCATAAAATCTCCGCGTTCACTTGTGTCTACTGATTGTAAGCGTATAATCTATTTTTATGCACCTCCCTAATCTTTCCGTTATCTAGCCTAATTTTACAGTTAACATTATTTAATTCTGTTATGACAAAAGGACCTGCATAAAGACTATCAAACTTATTATTTTCTTCTCTTTTGAGCAGGACTAGATCTCCTATTTTAAAATGTTGAGGTGCTGCAGTTAGCTTGCTTGCGTCTTGTCTTTTCTTTTTGTGTTTTAGTAAGAACGTTTTAGCTCTGTCGTGTGCGATTTGTAGTTTATATCGGACCTCATTGTAATAGGCATCTATGTTATAGCATGGTTGAATTTCCTGTGTGAGATCTTCTGGTAAATTTGCCTTTCGCCCATACAACAATTCAAAAGGTGTGTAACCGTGATATGCATTAGGGGTAGTATTGTAACAGTATGTGAACATTCTGCAACACATATCCCAATTTTCTTTGTTGTCGTCTATGAATGATCTTACGTATTCATTTAGTGTCCTATGTAGCTTCTCACAACTCCCTATTGACTGAGGGTGGTATGCTGTTGAAAAATTGTGTGTGATCTTTAGCATTTTAGTTAATTCATTCATTACTTCATTTTTGTATTCCGTGCCTTGATCCGTTCTAATCTGTTTCATGAGTCCGTATGTAGGTATGAAATTATCAAAAATTCCACGAGCTATCGTTTCAGCTTCTTTATTAGCTACTGGGATACTTACTGCGTATTTCGTCAGTTCGCAAATCATCGTGATACAGTATCGATTGCCTTCACTACTTTTAGGGAATGGACCTATCGTGTCTATATACACTATGTCCCATGGTTTTGACGAAGTGTCCGATATCACAAATTCTTCGACATGTGATCTTTTTGGTTTATTAATTTGGCATTTATGGTACTGTTTAATATATTTACGTACGTCCTTTTCCATGTTCTTCCATCTAAATCTTGCTTTTAGTTTCGTTACAAGTCTATTATTTCATACATGACCTCCAAACATCGGGTGATTATGGTATTCTTCTATTATTCTTAGTTTTTCTTGTTCGTCCTCTATGACTTCTGGTACTTCACATATGTATATTTCTACATTTTTCAATATCTTATTTCCTTCGTTTATGAATTCTTTAATTGTGCACGAATTAAAAATAATATCATTTAAATATATTTTTACTTTACTTATTGCATTCTCTACCGCTAGCTGATCAAGCTGTACCAACAATTGACCTAAATCAAAGTGATTAAATCCTGTGGTCATGCTCTTGCTGCATTTGATTTTGTTTTTGACCCGAATGCTCAGTCTTGGTGAGACTCGGTTTGCTCCAAAAGACAAAATTGGTAGTCTATGCGCCTCCATGTTGTTTAGTACCTTTCTTACTGTTTGCTTGTGGGTTTTATGTTGTGATATAATTTCCTCTTCTATCTCCCTATGCTTCGCACTTTCGGCTTTCTTCTTTGATTGAGCTCTGGTTATAGCTAAAATATGTTTGTTGTCTATGTATAAGTCTTTCAACTGATTTGTTGATATTCTCGACAGACTGTCTGCGTAATTATTTTTCACTGTTATATATTCTATCTCGAAATCGTATTCCTCTAAATCTAATCTGATTCTTGTGAGTTTTGAGGTAGGATCTCTCATTGAAAATAGGTGTGTTAGTGGTTTATGATCCGTTTTTATCAAAAATGTTGGTGCTCCGTATAAATAACATTTGAAATGGTTGATTCCCCAATGGATTGCAAGTAATTCTTTAATTATTATAGGTTTGTTAAGCTCTCCTTTGTTGAAGCTGCGCGATGCGTAAGCTATTGGTAAATCTGTTCCCTCGTAGTTCTGACTTAGAATTGCTGAGCAACTTGCATTATTTGCGTCTGTTGTTAGTATGAATTGTTTGTTGAAGTCTGGGTATTTCAAAATAGGTGGTTTTATCAAAGATGATTTGAGTTTCTTAAATGATTCTTCACAATCTTGCGACCAAAAAAATTCTACTCCTTTTCTCGACAATCTGTTTATAGGTATGCATATCTCTGCAAAATTCGGAATAAAACGTCTATAGTAATTACAAAATGCTATGAATCTTTTGGCTTGTTCCGCATTCTTCGGTGTCGGGTAGTTTTCTATTGTCGAATATTTCGCTTTATCCGGCGATACTCCTTCCTGCGACAGATCATGTCCCAAATATGTAACTTCTTTTCTAAAAAATTGACATTTTGCTGGGTTTAGCTTCAAATTAAATTTCCGACATATCTCAAATGTCTTTTTTAAGTTGTCTAAATGATGCTTTTCTGTTATTCCTATTACTACTATGTCGTCCATATAGAGAAATGCTTTCTCCGGTGTTAAACCTGTAAATGCTATTGACATCATTCTTGAAAAGATATTTGGGCTTATATTTAGTCCAAAAGGTAATCTGGTAAATTGAAATGCTCCTTTTTCCGTGCTAAAAGATGTGTATTTCCTTGATGACTGTTCTAGTGGTATCTGATGAAATCCTGACATTAAGTCTATTACTGAGAACCATTTTGCTCTACCTAGTTGGTCTAATATTGAGTCTATTCTTGGTAACGGAAATTTATCTGTGACTAGTTTCTTGTTTAGCTGTCTGAAATCTATACATAGTCTCCATGCTTTGTTTCCATCTATAGCTTTTTTCGGTACTAGTACGACTGGACTGTTGTATTCTGATGTCGATGGCTCGACAATTCCTTGGTCTATTAATTGTTGTACTTGTCTTTTCAATTCTTCTGTCTGCGAATGTGGTGTCCTATAATTCTTTATGTAAACTGGTGTGTGTTCTTTTACTCTCAATTTTTGTTCATAAAAGTTGTTGCATGTTAGCATATCATGTCTTAATGCAAATATATCTGCAAAATCTTCGCATAACGATACTAATTTATCTCGAGTGTATTCCGGTATATCTAGCTTTAATGTTTCCCGTAGTTCTTTCTTCCTGTCCTTGCTGTCGTTGATTAATCTGTATACTTTAAACAATTTCATGTCTGATGTTTTGATTGTACCCGTCTCTATCGTAGCAGTTTCGTAAGTCGTATTTAAAATTTTGATATATGGGTTATTTCTTGATATTATCGCTCTCGCTATGAATATTCCTGATAGTATCTCCTGTTGTTCCACTAGTCTATCTGCCTTTAACTTTTGAAAATATTGAACTGTTCTGTAAACTTCACATCTGGGTGGTATTATAATTTGTGCTATCGTCTACAGTATCCAAAATATTTGTACTGATGTAATAGTTTCTATCATTTTTGATATGTATTTTCAAATTTGCGTAATCTAATATGCATTGAAAATTTGTGATAAAATCTCTTCCAATTATTCCGTCTGTTGGTATAGGAAAGTTGTTTTCTACCAATTGAAAGGTATGTCCAAAAAGATTGCCACGTACGTCTAGCGTAGTTTCGATTTCTCCCATTCTTTGTAGTTCTCCTCGAGTTACTCCTTTTATTCTTGCTTTTGAGTTCGGTTTTACATATTCTCTCATAGAGTCTTGTGTACATTTAAGTATTGAAATATCTGCTCCTGTGTCTATAATAAATGTATTTACTTGTCCTAAGATTCCTGTTTTAATTCTTACGAAGTTTGTAAGGTTTAAGTCGAAATTGTAGATAAAATATTCTGATTCTGTCATCTGTTCATCCGTCTCAGATGAGAGTTGTTTGTTCAAAACCCCAACTGTGGGTTTTCTGATTCCTGCGGACTATCTTCTAGTTCTAATAATCGTATATGTCTGTTGAATCCTCTTGAATTTCCCCTCTGTGCCTGGTTATCAAATTTTCTGGACCCTTTTTGCTCATGTTGACGGTGGTCTCTTTTTCCATTGTTTTGTTGCGAGAAATTTGGTCTTCTCCACTGGTTATATCCATTATGATATCCTCTTTTGTGCTGGAATTTCCCTCTTTTGTTATAGTATGTTTCATAATTTAACACTCTTCCATGTACATTGTCTTCTGTTGTGTCTATTGATAGGAATTTTGACATCACCTCTTGTGGGGTTGTGAAATTGCCTGCCTCTAATATTAGCTTGGCTTTGTCTGTGCTGGCGTTACGTTTCATCGTAGCTACTACAGCCTCTGTTGTATATTTCTTAGCTAAATCTCCTGGCATTCCCTCTGTTATGTATGCCACTTTTAATTGTTCGGCTAATGCCTCAACCTCGGCTGCGTACACAGCTGCATCTTTATGTCCTTGCTTCTTTTTGTCTAGTTTTGCTATCACCGTTTTCGGCGTATCACCTTTTAGTTCTCTCTTCAGTGTTGCCTGTATGTCTAAAATAGTGTCTTCTGTGGTTATTAAGTTTCTGGCTTTATTTGTTAACCTTGTTTTTATGAGGCTTATCGCTGTTTCCTCATGTCCTACTGCTATTTTCTGTAAAAGTTCGAGCGCGTCCACGAAGGATTGTAGTTTGCCTGTGGTTCCGTCAAATTCACTTGGTAAGATTTTGCTTGCAATGTATAAAAATTCATTGATGCTAAGCGCCATGGTTTCTTCTTGTTCCGTGTTACTTTGATCTTCTTCTATATTCTTATCAATTTGTTGATTTATCAGATTAGGAACTAATATTCTGGAATTTATAGCTTGAAATGATCGTATGACTTTGTCTCGGTTTTTGTTGAAGTATCTCTTACAAGTTTCTCTCTGGATATCAGTTAGTGCATCCCAATTTTTGGTTATGAGGTGTACCAATCTATTATGAGCTTCAATTATTTGTGTCGTTATCTCAGTTTTTACCTCCTTGTTTTTAGGTATCTCCTTTTTTAACACTCTTTTGCTCTGCTTAGTAATATCCTGCGTAATGGCTTCAAGTATTTTGACAAAATCTTCCCAACTGCTAGGCATTTAAGAACGAAAACACAAATCCGATAGTCTTATGTAGTACGATAAAATTCGAGAATAATGTAGCAAAAAAAATATAATATCGTCAAATATCCATTAAAATTCAATAAATTCAATAAATTTAAATAAATTCAATAAATTAATAAATTAAAAATTATCCATACTAAAATATAAGTGAAATTATCTTTAAAAAGTCATAAAAATAATAATTAATATTTAACAAAGTAACTGCTATGTTAATATACGTGTGAGGAAGTGCAAAAAAAAATAGATAATATGCAGACTCACCACTTAAACGTCTAAATTTGTTGTTGATCTCGTTGCCATGTCCCGGTGTATGCTCCGCTTCATATTTCTCCTATGCGCCTTCCATAACGACCATACCAATTTTAGTATCAGGACCGTGGTAATGATGTACAAGAGTACCTTTTTTTCTTCGCCTGGTCTGACATCTTTACTTTTTACTATGAAGTTGCTGTTGACAACTCCATTCTCCTGTAGGTCTTCCTTGGATGACTTTCCTCCCATTCTATACTTCTGGAACGAAGACTCCTGGTTTCTACCAATTCAGGATCGCCATATGGTAAATATTATCTTGGGTAGTAAATAATATTGTTGTAACTAGTTGCCCATTTATTAATCACTGCTTTGTACAATATTTCACTATTAAAAACTTAAATATATCAGTACTTAATTGACGCTGGCCATAGTGTCGGTATAATAATTAAGATCCCCGAGAATGATTGGTGTTGCTTTTAATAGCCTCGGCCTTGCTGACTCAGCGCTCTTGTTACTATTCGTGTCAAGTGTATTCCCTGACCTACACCACAAGTAAGTCGTGCAATTTTACTAGAGTGCTGACTGGCTGTTTTAATTAGAGTATGTTATATATGAATGACCTCGATTTAAATTACCGAATGTTTACATAAACAAATGTTACACGAGTATGAATTATAATATTATTTTATCTGTAATTCTGATATTTAAGGGTTGATATTACAACCTAAATAACACTGATCGCATTCACAAGGTATTTTATAAATGCAATTCTTTGTCCTTTCTTGTTCATTGTTAGGTTTGGTTTTGGACAAAATAGATCTAAACGTGTTTGTTGTTTTGAATGTTGTTGAAATGTTGAATTTATTTCCTATCCTTTTAAGTTTTTCTGATAATCCTTTTATGTACGGTATTGTTATTTTCCTCATATTATTCCTTGTGTATGCTGTAGGACGATAAAGAATAGTCATTTTTTAATAAAACAGATGTTAACAAATGTTTCTCCTCCAAGAACGAATTTTCGTTAGAACAAGTAATTTTGGCTCTATCGTATAAGGATTTAATTATTTCCTTTTTTACATTATTATTGTGATTTGATTTGAAATTTAAATATCTATCGGTGTGTGTTGGTTTTCTATACACCTGAGTCTCATATCCAGTATCGTTCTTAGAGATTAAAACATCCAGGAAAGGTAGCGTGTTATTATATTCCTTTTCCATGGTAAATGTTATTGTCTCTTCTTTATCGTTTATATCATTTAGGAATGTGTCCAACAACTCTGATCCATGAGGCCATATTGAGAATACATCATCTACATACCTCCACCATACTGTGGGTTTGAAATTTTGTTTAGAAATGATATTTGTTTCAAAATCTTCCATAAATATATTGGTTAAGAATGGAGATAAACTAGAGCCCATTGCTAGACCAAAATTTTGTTTATAGAATTCATTATTTAGTTGAAAATATGTATTATCAGTACATAATGTTAATAACCCCATTATAGCGGATATGTTTAGTCTTGTTCTAGTTGCCAAAGAATCATCACTCTCTAATTTTGTCTTGACTATACTTAAAGTCTTATTTAATGGCACATTCGTAAATAAACTATTTATGTCAAAATTTACCAAAGTATTATTTGAATTAAATTCAATATTTGATAATTTATTTAAAAAATGTTGTGTATTTTTTATGAATGTGTCATTTTTATTTGTAAATGGTTTTAAAATATTTAATAAAAATTTTGATAGTTCAGTACAAGGAGAATTTATAGTACTACAAATGGGTCTAAGTGGTATATTCGTTTTATAAATTTTCGGTACTCCATAAAAACGAGGAGTCTTACTGTAGGTACGTGTAATTAATCCTCTCTGATAACTTGTTAAAATTTTTATTTTTTTTAAATAACGTAACATATAAAATCAGAATTTTGATGTTTGTTGAAGGTAAACTAAATTCACGAACAAATACTTACAATGTCGGGATAGTATTATGAGGTTTTTTTTTTGGTTTTCCCTCATAATTTACTATGGAATCACTAACAGGAGAATTTTACTGTCATCTTGTCGTGTGTTTGTCTTTTTAAAGACGAATTACATGCTATGATTTTTTTCTGACGGATATTCTCAAGTTAAAGTTGATTTCATGTAATCGAATGAACTATCTTATAAGTAAAGTCGTCCCAGGAGCGCAACTCAACAATATTGGCAATATCATTTTAAAGTCGTCTACTTTAAAATGCATATTGTATGTCTGAATGGTCAATATAAATGAGTCAGATAAAATTAAATTAGAAGAATTTTTCATTATGTAACAAAAAAACAAAATTTGTTTAATTTACTGTTTGTATTTTGAGAACGATTTCCGAAGTGGAAATTGAAACGTCAATAAACGTATTTTTATCTTCAATTGTGGCTTATTCCCAGTTAAATAGTAATTAATTCTTATTCTTTGTTTAGATAAAGATAATCGTTTAAAGCATTGGATCATAACATGCCAAGACAAAGGATTTCTAATAAGAGAGGAAGATATACAAGACTGGGATAAAGGTTTTCTTGACGCAAATCCACTTGCCAATCCTTTACTGATAATCGGCTGGAAGAGGTTGGCTCCTTTTTAAAGCGACACTCAGATTTTAGTGAAAAAACTCCAGAAGCGGTAACGGCAGCAAGTTTAGGTGTATCTAAAAAAGTTATAAAAAAATTGTTCACCGGTGTTTTCAAGAATATTTGCATCGTAAAGGGTCCATTAATATTGTTCACGACCCTTCACTTGTTTTAAGTGGCGATGAAACCTGCTTAATCTTGTGTCCCAAAAATTAACGAGTGTTGGCTATATAGAGAAGCAAAAATGTATATCAAATGGAGCATCACTCCAAAGATAACTTGACGATTATGTTTACCTTTGCAGCATCTGTAGAAATAACAGCACCAATGATTATTTATCCTTATAAACGAATTTCTAGTAATTTTCTATATTCCGTTTCACGAGAATGGATCTTAGGATGTACCGATACGGGAAGGATAAATAATGAAAACTTTTATGAATACATAGGAAACGTCTTATATAAGTACTTAGTTAAAAAAACACTAAATTTTCAGTCATTTTGTTCGTTGCTGGACAAAAAATTTACTTAACCATTCAAACCAGTGATTTATGTTCAAAGTTTCAAATTATTTTAGTGGCATTCCCAATGTGACTAGAAATATACAACCTGCAAATATTACTGCATTAAAACCGTTAAAGGCAAATGGAAACCGGGCAGTATTAAAGTTTAGACGCAAAAATCCGAACTCATTAGTTACTAAAAAAATTTGTATTGGTGCTAAACACAGCCATTCGTCAATTAAAATGAAAACAGATTCTATAATTAATGGCTTTTTAATGACTTAAAGCAATTCAAATTTTTTGAAAAGATCAAAGGACTGAATAAAGGTATTATTCACACTATTTCTATAACAAAATCAATAACATATCAAGATTTTGAACACACAATTCGAGCCGCAAAAATATTAGAATTTCAAAGTTTTGATAATTGCGAAGAACTAAATAGAAGTTCAATTTATTGCAAAATACCATATATCTATTTTTTTTTTGTTTTTAAGGTAACAATTTAAAAACAAAAGATATTCATAGCATCTTAAGATCAAAGTATAAATCAATGCGTACTCCCTGTTCTTAGGCCCGGCGCAAATTGAGCCCACGCACATCCCACACGCAGCCCACGTATGGTCCAACCTAGTCCAAGTACACGTTTTTCAATACTAACGCATATTAAACACAGCCCACGCCCATGTCAAATATTTTGTGTAGAATATGTTCTATATATAAAATTAGGAAAAACACAATTTACGAGTGTACTGATTGTGACGAAAAACCTGGACTATGCATAGGAGATTGTTTTCTCAAATACCATTCAACGAAAAGATAGACTGTATTCAGTATATTAGTTTAAATAAAGATTTTAATTTCTAAAGACCTTTTAATTTTTACCTAATATCCCACTAACAATTTCTAATCTGAAAATATAAATATCTTGAAAACTTTCACAAATGCTAACGGTAACAAATTGAAATTCTTCAATAATATTATTTTTCTACTTTCTTCATGTTCTTTTTTATTTTAATTTCAGTGTATAAAAGCCATTACAATATGAGCATCACGAAAAAGTACCATCAAATTTTATTTTGAAGTTTTCATCTTCATAAACATTTGGCTAAGAAATAAAAATTTGTTTTTTCCCTTAGTTATCGATTTGTTATATTTCTCATTTGATTTAATAAAAAAATAATTTAAATTAATTTAAATAATTAAAATATTAGTTTTGTTCTCATGTAATCTTTATTACTAGTATCATATAAGACACTAAAGCTTCGAACAATTTTAATAAACTTTTCCATTTTCACTGAATAACAAAAAATTGGTCACACAAAACAAAATAACTAAGGTTAGGTAGAGACCCACGACCCACGAAACTGTGTTGCTAGCACAACTCTATCCACGCCAACCAAGTCTGGCAGTAGCCTAGCCATGGTTTGGGTTTAATATGCCTCGCTCCGTCTAAAACCACGTTTTACAAAATAACCCACGCGTGGGCTGCGCGTGGGATGTGCGTGGGCTGTGCTCAATTTGCGCCGGGCCTTATTCATGGTTACCAAACGTGGATATTTACAAGAGCAAACAAGGACAAAATTATAAAAACCCAAAGAGCAATGATAATAAAAATGTTGCACATAAGACAAATGGATAAAAAGAGAAACGAGTGGATAAGAGAGAAAACAAAAGTGAGGAATGTTGGACAAGAAGTTGCAAAATTGAAATTTGCCGGACACAATATAAGACAAAAGAAGACTGATGGAACAGAATTCTTATAAGTTGGAAATCGTGGGAATATAAATGAAGCAGAGGAAGTCCGCAAATGAGATGGGCAGATGATATCAAGAATCATGTGGGCTCCAGGTGGATGACTGTAGCGACAGACAGAGAAGAATGGAAAGGGATTGGGGAGGCCGATGTCCAAATATCGAGCGAAGAAGGCTTATTAGATAGATAGATTATATATCTACCCACGATTCAGACTACAGAGACAGGCGAAATCATAAATGATATACAAGATACTTCTATCATCACAGAAACCCATATATCATATATTACACTTAACCTTGTAGGTGGCAGGTGGTAGATGTTACAGTAAATATTAATAATATTGCAAATACAAATATTTTAAAAGCGGACACACTTAATGATTAGATAATTAAATGCACTACTTTGAAAAGTGGAGTTAGAGAGCATATACCAGAAGTGATTAACCTCAAAGAAAAACAAGAATTATTACGGAACCAATTTTCTGATTGTGTAGAGGAAAACATTAATCTGTTCACAATTGATAACATATTGTTTGATGTCTTCAACAATATGAATTCATCAAATTTGAAGAATACATCTCACATCAAATGTACAAATTTGGAAATCAGTAAAGAAAAACGTGCTGGTAAGTCGGCTAAAATAAAGCTAAATATTATTTTTTGAAACTGAGGGACATCCACAACATAAAAAAATACAAATTCTCTCAGATATAATGGTGAAACAATCAGTAGACACCATCATGATCCAGCCTCAAGAGTCCACTGCTGAACATAGGCCTCTTCCTCATGTTTTCAACCCCGTCTATCTTGCGCCGCTCTTATCCAGTTTTTATTGAGTTTTCTTAAATCGTTAGTCCATCATGTAGGTGGTCGACCGACGCTTCTCTTGTCTTGCCTTGGCCTCCATTCCAATAACCTCTTTGTCCATCGCCCATCTGTCATTCTGGCTATGTGTCCTGCCCATCTTTATTTTAGTCTGGCTATCTTCTCGATGATGTCAGTCACTCCGGTTCTTCTCATGATGTCTTCGTTTGTTATTCTGTCTCGGAGAGTTATTCCTAACATGTACCGCTACATTCTTCTCTGCGTGACTCTCAGTTTGCTAGCTGCTGCTTTTGTTAAGGTAAGTGTTTCTGCTCCGTACGTCAAGACTGGGAGGACGCACTGATCAAATACCTTTCTCTTTAGGCATGTGGGCAGCTCACTTTTAAAACTTTCTCTCAGTTTTCCAAATGCTACCCACCCAAGGCCGACTCTTTTCTTCAGTTCATGAGTCTGGTTATCTCTGCCAATCATAACTCCAATCTCAGTAGACACCAACTCACCTATAAATAACCTTTTGTATACAAGAATGTGTTATTCTTGTTCCTATAATATATCTAAATCAAAAGTTGGAATAAAATGTCTATTTTGTGTTAGAGGCTACTATATTGATGCTAGTGCAAAGAAATAACAAGAAATTTAAAACTTAGATAGTTTTGTGTGCCTTACCTGCACAAACAAAAAAACATTAGGAATTTTATGACTGACTAATGACTGCTATTCTATATGCCAATAACTATGTTTGTATGGCTAATAACTGTGCAGTTCCGTTAGTTTTCAAATTTGTGTTAATTTTTGATATTCGATATTATTTCTGATTAAAATAACCTTTTTTATAAAATTTGATGTTTTTTTTTGTTATTAAAAACCCTTACAAAATATTTCACTTTAAAAGACACCAATTTACAATTTTAATTCAATTGGCAATTCCTTAACTGACCAATCACTGTACCCGTTACCCTATGTAATATAGATTTAATTGTATTTGACTGTTTAATTCATATTACTCCATACATGAATTTTAATAATTTTTTATTCCGTAATATAAGTCGGACTTGATAGAACTAAATCCCACTAAATTACAAGCAACATTGTTGAATGTGAATGTTGAATGTGTGATATGTAAATAATGGTTTAGTCTAGGCCAAAGTCAATATTTTTGGAGTTATTCTTTACTAAAAGTTCACAAATTACGAGTACATGTCACAAATACATGTTTTTAAACGGCTTTTCGCAAATAACTTTAAAAATTCACTGAAACTTTTTTAAAGACCTTAAACAACACTTTAAAATGACTTCTGGTAAAAGTGATTTGCAAAAAAATAAGGGTAATAAGGTAAGTTATAACCAACATAAACCCTGCTGATATTTTTTGTGACGCAAAAAGTAAAAAACTCCCGCCAAAACCACCCTTCTGGTTAAAACCTGGTTGAAACGATTCGTTTTTCATTTACAATTTACTTAATTTAGATACAAAAATTACATTTTGTAAGTTTAACCGGTTTAGAAGGTTTAGTTTTAAAAAAATTGAATTTAAAGTAAAGACTTTATTTTAGGATTATTTTAAAAATAGCCGTTTTTCAAAATAACTTAAAAATATACAGAAAAATGTTCCAATACAAAAACAACTTTTTCAACTGACGAATAAAATATTGTTTTCATTTCTATAGACTAAAAAGTATACATCATTAATTATATATCAATAATTATATCATTGTTTAAAAGTTGTATTCGCATGCGTTTATCACCATCTTCAAGCATTTCAGCGCAATTCATTTCAGCAATGTTGAACCACAATGGTTTTAGCAGGGGTAAGTATGTTACGTTCTGCGTCACAAAATATATATCTTTACTCTAGTTTTAATTTACCTTAATTTTTATGCACATCCCTTTTTACCATTGGCAATATTAAAGAATTTTAAGATCTTTAGAAAGATTGTATCGATTTTCTATGAATACCTTACCGTTTTTCGATGATTCAACATCATATCTTTGGATTTTTGTATTCAATGAATAAAAGTCTATTTTCGCACAGTCATAACTTTGTTAAAAATGCATGTTTTTGAAATGGAATAAAACAAGAATAATTTTTTTTTTAAATTGATAAAAAATTGACTTTGTTTAAAAGATATATAATAGTTATCCAATTTTGATGACTTTTTCCAAGATTTGGAACCATATATCGGCAATAACGCGGAAAATGTTCTTTAAATGGTCAATCTTTTATGGGTGTAGACTAATAACTTCACATATCCTCACAGAAAATAGTCTGGCGGTGTTAAATCGCAGGACCTTCGAGGCTAATTCACTAGTACGAAACGTAAAACTAAGCGGTTACCAAACATTTCTTTCAGTGGCACAAGCTGTGTGAAATTTTGAATCGTCTTGTTGAAATCACAGCTCCTGCATATTATGGATATTTAATTTAGGAACAAAAAAGTCCGTAGTTATGGTTCTATAGCGGTGACCATTGACTGTAACGTTCTGGCCAGCATTGTCTTTGATTTCGAGAAAAGTACGGATTAATGATTCCACCAGACCACAAGGCACACTAAACAATCAGTTTTCTGGTTATGATAATGTCTTAACATATACTTGAGTTACTGCATTACTGCAAATACGGCAGTTTTGCTTGTCATTTCAATCAATTCAAACAATTCAACCAAGTGTCTTTCATAGCTAAACAAAATTCGGTTATGAAAATCAGGATCAATGTCAATCTCGTTTTGGGCCCATTCACAGAGTCTACATCTTGCTGGGTGATTGTGTAGCTTAAATTCTTGCATGAGTTAGATTTTGTAAGCACGCAAACCAAGATCATTCCGCAAAATCTTCCATAAAGTGGATGGACACACATCCAACTGCTATACTCGTTGGCGATGCTGTGATTGGGGTATTCCTGAATATTACGCTCTGCATCAGCAACAACTTCTTCCGTATGCACTGTACGACACCTCTGTGGATGCGTATTATCATTTAGAGTAAATGTGGTGCAAAAATGGACCATGGTTAATCGAATTAATCGTTCTGATGGACGATTATGTTGACCATAAAATAGATGTATTTCGAACAGAACTATGATTTTCAAAATAAATTGCACAATTTGGAAGGAGTGTTTACGAGCTAGTGTATTCATGCTAAAATTCCAAATCAAAATAAACATAAATCACTTGACAGCTGTTAAAATAGCCGCCAGGTAAAAAAGTGTTGCCAAGTTACATTTCTATACCTATGACAAAACACCCTTTATTTTATATTAACTAGTTTATAGTACTAAATAGAAATAAAATTTTTTTTGTTTTATAAGCTATAATTTATTTTCAAACATGTTTTTTGGTATAGTTTAAATTTTTGAAGTTATTTAGGAAAAAACATGCGTTTTTGACATGGACGTATAAATAAAGAAGGACCGGGCTATTTACATCTGTACATGAAGCCATGAGATCGTCACAGTCATAGACACAATTGACGTTGTCATATTATTTTTTTTCCAAGCGAATCTTTGAAATAATTTTTAATTTTTAGTACAATTTAATTTTACTTTATAGATAAAAATGTATTATTTAGTTAGTATAAACTATTTTTAGATATACTCATTTCGCAACCAAGGAATTAAAAGAAAAATATTAATTTTTTAATTTATTAAAAGAAAATATATTCTGATAATGTTAACTTTATGTAAAACTTGGCATTATTAGTAATATTAACCAATCGTAGTGATTTGAGGAAAAGGAATATGGCGTTGTACTGTTTACCTTTGAGTTGATAATTTCCTTTTTTGTGACATTTTAGTGAATGTGTTAATATTTTCATCCAGAACTGTCATTTTGTTCGTAAGTAAACATTGGAATTACGTCCATGAGCGTAGTACAGGAATGTGATATTACTTAATTCTTGACATGAATTGAAATTAAATTTTGTGAAATAAAGTAAATTTTGTCGTATTATAAATACATTTATTTATTTTTTCTAATCTACACTATAATTGCTATAAATATATTAATTTCAAAGAAATATCATATGCAGGTTCCCAGTAAAGAACAAACAGCTGCTAGATATATAGTTGTCTATGTTCGGCTTAAATAAAGAACAAGTAACCAAAACTGCTATGGTCTGCTTAGAATACTTTAGAAAGCATGATCTAATTATACAAAAAAGTGGACGGGTTAATATGAGGAAAGGAACTGTTCCAATAAATATTTATCATAAATCATCAGAACTAAGGTAACTATAACGAATTTCTATGTAATTTACTGTACAGAGTATAATAAATATAATGCACACGCATAGCATATTAATTCAATGTTTCAGTTCTACAAACGATATGGAAAATATAGAAACAACTTCCAGTAGTATTGATATGGATGATTTTTATGGACCGTCAAAAAGGTGAGTTTGGATCGAATTTGTTAATTAAATTTACAAATAAATCTAAATGTGGATTTTAATTACTTATTTCATTTTAATATTAAAATTACTCACAGTATTTTAGGATATATAGGCCTTAGTATATTTAGGCCTTAATGTAAAATCTAATTCTCCTAAAAAGGAGTTGAGTTTTGGATAAATTTTGTATTAGATTATTTCAATGTTAAACCAATTTTAATATATTTTTTTAATGTACATAAATTGATTATTCTAGATGTTTAAATGACAATGAAGAAAACAAGGAAAGTAAAGATATACAAAATGCACCTTCGAGCACCATTACAGCATCAGAAACTGAAACTGTAGAGTTGTTACTTGGTGATAATACTTTTCTATATGTTCCACGTAATATTTATAAAAAGTGAGTTCTTAGTTTAATTTATAAAAACAAGTATTATAACTATGAAAACCTAATAATATGTTTTAGAAATAAAACCATTGAAGACATGTCTAGCAGCGATTTTTCAACACCTGAAAGGATCAAAAAACATTTTAGAGTGTTAAAAAATACTGTTGAGAATTAAAAAAGTAAAATAAAGTATTTACAACAATATGTAAGAAGAATTAAAACAAAAATTACATCCTATCTAAAATGATTAAAGATTTATAAGAGCCCGACTTATGTCCTTTCTTGTTGAAATGAACATTTTATCACGAAGTCAGTTCAGCTTTTTATCTAATAAATGTACCAGTGATGCTATGTTTTCTGTACTACATGAGGTCTATTAAGCACTAAACAATCTTTACGCTGCCACTGTTTTTTTGAGACTATGCCAAATCTTTTGATTCTGTAACTCACGACATTTTGATACAAAAACTAAATTTCTACGGAATTCGAGGTATTTCTTTGAATTGGTTCCAATCTTGCTTGAGAAATAGGAAACAAGCAGTTAGATCAAATAATACTGACTTTAGACACAAAAGCATGTATGTAGAGTACCGCAATATTGAGTACTGGGTCCTCTACTTTTTCTTATATTTAGCTTTTCATGCAATTAAAACTTCTGATCAACTTAAAATAAAAACCTGGTCCGACTATAATTTACTTTCTTTTAACATGAATAAGACAGTAGCATTATCCTATAAAGGAGCTCTTCAACCCTTACTTCTTAATAACAGCCAGATCAGTATCGTTGTTTCTTTAAAATTTTATGGTATTTTTACAGACAGCAACCTTAAATGGTTCCTTGATATCGATTTGTTAGGTAAGCAACTAATCTCAGCCAGCTATGCAATACGATCTGTTTCGAAGCTGAATTTAGCATCTTCCAAAATAACATATTTTTCTTTGTTCGAGTCTCATCTTCGATATGGCCTTCCTTTTTGCGGTTCTAGTACAGCTACCTAATATAATATTATTTTTAAATTACAAAAAAGAGCAACACGGTATCTTTTTGGCCTCAGTAAAATAATACATTTTAGAAGTTACATAAAAAATCACGGGATTTTAACTTTTCCCTCTTTGTATATTCTAGAAACTGTTTTCTTAATTGGTAAACACCTACATGTTTTTTCAGCAAGACCCAATCATGAATTATCCACCAGAAATTCAACCTTTAATATGTATTTATCGATTTCGTCCACTGAGTTAATAAATAAATCTATATTATATTCGGCAAAAAAATTATACAATTAATTTCCTTTGCAACTTAAATCTACAACTTCTTTTCTTAAGTTCTGTAAATTAACAAAAGCCTATCTATCTGAAAGACCATATTATTCAGTGGAAGAGTTTCTTAACGAGAAATTAAGAAATTACAGTACGTTTAGGTACAAGCAACTAAAGTATTTATTTGGGTATCAAATGCAGCAACTAAAACTTATTCGTAAACTACTTCCTAAGGTTTTATTATGCAATTTGCAATTTAGTTAGATTTTGCAATGAATTGTAAATTTTATTATCTTTTATTATATGACATTGACCATTTTTGTAATTTTAGTAAATTTTAATTGTGTTTGTTATTTTTTTTTACTTTTTGTAAGTTTTGTTCATAAAATTGTACAATTTTCAGTGACAATAAAGCATATTTCTATTTTAGAAACCTACCCCATCCATAAGGTTTAATGTGTTTATATATTGTTGTATATGTGGTTTGTTGTTCATGTTTTGTTAAACAATAGTTTATGTTTTCTTACGTTTATTAATATTTTCTTAAATACATATTCCTAAACTTTTATCTTTCTTCTGCCTACTGCTATGTCTAACATGACTTCTAATGTTGCCAAATAACAATTAATCTGGAGTTATAAACCATAATTCACTACATTTTTCAACGTATCACTCACTGGATAAGAGAAGAACATACTCAATACCCTGAACAGGTTAATGTTTGGGGAAGAATTTTTTAAACTCTTTATTGCTTGTGTATTATTTTAGTTTAAATAAAATATTATATAAAGTACTTTGCGATTTTATTTACCCCCTCTTTATTCTTTTGTGTAAATCAATTTTTATAAATATATTTATTTCTATACACTTATTCATCGTTCGTTGTTTCTCACTTATTCGAAATATTTTATATGTTTACGATACTAAAAATAAAAGCAATAAAACCAATAGTCATTATTTATTCAAATGAAAAAACTGTTTCAAATACTTTTCAATTATTGGAAGGTACTCCGATGACTTAAAAGGTAATGTCACAGTCTATCACTTCGCCTCTTTCCCCGCGCCTATAAACTTTTCGACTTCAAATTTCGGCGAACAGAGTGCAGGGCATGCCCAGTCCATCTTTATTTATACGTCCATGGTTTTTGACATGCAATTTGTGAACTTTCAGTCATAACAATAATGATGTTGTCATTGGTTCATTAAAAAGTTTTATAATTCAAAATTAAATCTTTTGCGCCACTGCACTTGATCGTGTATAGCTCCAAATATTTTGAGGAGTGTCTTACGCTCAAGTATTCCTAGAATTCTTCCATCTTTTTTGTGTGTGTTTTTTATATAATCATTTTAGTTTTTCTTTAGATATTTCTTGAGTAGAATTGTTTTTTAAATCAGTAGTATGCCCTATTTGAAAGATTTATTCGTCTTTTAATTTCTTCGCATGTTTTATTGGTAGTAATCACTAGTGAGCCAAGGTATGTAAAACTGTTAACACGTTTAAAGATATGACTTCCAAATGCTTCTTCTCGTTACTCATTTGCTATAGGATCCTTAGTAACCAACATGTACTTGGTTTTATCTTCGTTGATGACTAAATCGACCTGTTTTACTGCCATTTCCAATTCTAGGAAATATTGCTTAACATATCGCTTGCTACACCCTATTATGTCAATATCATTAGCTAACATTTATATCGATCTTTTGTAAATAGTACCGCCGTCTCTAATTCGTGTGTCTCGGATTGCCTTTTCCAATGCAATAATAAATAGAAGTTAAGCAGGGCATTCCCTTGTCTGGGTCCATCCTTTACCTCAAAGGATTAAAAATTTTCTCTCTGCATCCTAACGCTGGCTTTTAAGTTAGACGTTGTCATTCTCGTTAATCGGATAAGTTTTTCTGGTATATAAAAATTACGCATTGATGGGTATAGTACTGTTGTCTTGACAATGTAATATGCGGCCTTGAAGTCAACGAATAAATGATGGGTTTCAATGCTATATTCTAATGTTTTCTCGAGGAGCTATCTTTGATTGAATGAATCTGTTTAATTGTTGATGTTTCTGGAGTAAATCCGGCCTCGTATTTTTCATCTATGCCAACTGTGTAAACTTGTAGATTTTCGTAGAGAATATTTGCTAATATTTTGTAAGCAGTCGTCAACAGGGTTATACCTCTGTAGTTATCACGCCCTGATACTATTCGCCAGGCATGATCTCATTTTACCAGACAAGAATTAAAAGTTTATGCAGTATTTGTAGCAGGGCGTCGTCACCATTCTTAAAAAAGCTTTCTATAAATTTGCTCAGTTTCTGGTACTTTATTATTTTCAAGTTTTTTAATGGCTTGGACAACCTCTTCAGTGGTAGTTTTTCGTTTGGGTGGAATAGATTCGAATTATTTCGATCTGTTACGGAGTTATCTGCTTCTTCAATATAATGGCCATTAAATTTGGCGTTGAAAAATTCAAACCATCCATTTATGTAGAACTTAAGAGTTTCGTTTTAATTTCTTAGCCCTTCTATGTTTTATAATTGCTTTTTTTCTTCTATGTAATCTTTTTTCTTCCCTTTTTAGGCTCCAGTATTCCTTCTTTGCCCTTCTTGTGCATCTAGCTTAATTTGTCTTTTATCATCATCAATCAGCTAATCGCGTCCACTGCTGGACATAGGCCTCCCTCAGTTCTTTCCAGTGTTCTCTACACTGAGCCGCTTGTAGTCAGTTTCCCGCTACACGTTTTATATCATCGGTTTATCTAGTCGGTGGTCGTCCTCGGCTTCTTTTATAGTTTCTGGGCCTCCATTCTATAATACGTCTTGTTCACCGTCCCTCTTGTGTTCTGGCTAAGTGCCCTGCCCAGTTCCACTTAAGCGTTGTGGTTCTTTCGATGACGTCTTGAACTCCTGATTTTTGCCTGATTTGTTGGTTTGTTATGTGGTCTCGAAGGCTCACGTTCAGCATTGCACGTTCCATGACTCGTTGTGTAACTCTGAGTTTATCCGCAGATTTTTGGGTGAGTGTTAAAGTCTCTGCTCCATAAGTTTGTACAGGTAAAACACATTGGTTATAAACCTTTCGCTTGAGACACATGGGAATTGAACTTTTTAGAATATGGCTTAATTTGCCAAATTCTGCCCATGTTAGGCCTATTCGCCTCTGTATTACATGTGTTTGATTGTCTCTGCTTATTTTGATTTCGTGTCCCAGATATTTGTAAGTGTCCGTTTGTTGTATGGTATTATTGTCAATAGTTATATTTCCAATCATTACGAGATTTATTACAAGTTTAGTTTTCTCAAAGTTTATCTTTAATCCTGCTCTTTCAGACAGACTTTTAAGCAAATAAATCATAGAAACTGTATCATGTAAATTATCTCCGATTAATACAACATTATCTGCAAATCTTAGGTGATTAATTCTTTCTTCATGTATATTGATGCCCATATCTTGAAATTGAGTTCTCTTAAATATTGACTCTAGAGCTGGCGTGAACAATTTTGGTGAAATATTAATAATAATATCTCCTTGTCTAACTCCTCAACCTATGCTGAAAATTTTTCTGTGTCTTTTTGTAGTCGTATACTTGATGTAGCGTTCTAGTAGATGTTTTCTATTAGTATCGTGTGCCTGTAGTCTATTCGGCCCTGAAGCCTGCCTGTTCTTTGGGCTGATAGAAATGAAGTTTAGGTGTTAGCCTCTTTGATAAGATTTTCATAAAGAGTTTGTACATGTGTATCAAGAGGCTGATGGGTCTATAATTTTTTAAATTAGAAAATGATTTATCTTTAGGTATGTTCTATTTTTGTTATCTGTTGCTGCTTGGCAGTCCTCGTCAAACCACTTGTTTTGTCTAACTGGTTTGGTTTTCCATAATATTTCCGATGCCTTATATCCGATCCCAATATTTCCAGTAATTATATTTCTACATTTTGTTCACAATTCCTTCACATTTTTCCCCGCTTTCATGATTTTATTATCCATTTGTCTCCTGTATTCTCTGGCAGCAGTTTTTTGCAACATAACAAGAAAGTGGTCACTACATATGCTTGGACCTTGATAGCTTCTGACATCCATGAGGTCGGAAGAATGACTTGCATCTAGAAGGATGTGATCTATCCGTGAAGGATTTCGTTGTCAGGTGATTTTTTATGTTCCTTTGTGTATTATTTTAGGTTAAGATACTTGGCGCATATACAACTTTAAGGCGATAATCACTTAATAGGAAGAATTGCTGATTTCCAAATTACTGGAAAAATGTAATATCTGTATGAGTTTATATCTTGAGATAGACCAAATAGACTTTGAGATAGAAGCTGACCCTGCATACGGATAAAAACAAGGAGAATCATTAATCGCGTGTAACTTTTTAAATCTTACGTAATATACTACTAACACATATGGTTACGCAATAAACAATTGTAATTACTCTCAACAGAAAACTAAAAATAATGGTCAAAAACTTTATTTGCTCATTTTATAAATATAAAAAATTTATCGCTAAAATGTGCTTTCAACGTTAGCTGAAAAATAAACATAATTTTCAACTCGTCAAATACATAAATCCCTTGAAACTCACTCTCTAAAACATTAACATTGTGACTTCTAGTCCATTAGTAGGTAGAAAGGGCATAGAAGCGGAGCGAAATTTGAGTTTGGAACATTTTCATTAAGTGCAGTGTTTGTTAATCCGTTAAAAACGTTTTAAACGTACACTTTAAACTAACGGGAAAAAGCATGAGGTTCGGTGAAAAGTTAAAATAAAAATGGTGCATTAGAAAAAGCTGTGTGGAGTGGTGATATTGTTACTTTTTAAATGTTTCCGTTAAGGAGTAACTTTTACATTGTTTTGAAATAAATAATAATTGCAGAGTGCATTAAAAGTAAATTAAATTTTAATATTCATAATAAAAGTTTTAAGTATTGCCACATTTCGATGAGTGAAAATATCAAGATATAATTTTTGAAAGAAAAGGTGTAGAAACGTTAATTTTCACATTTGAATAAATTTTAAAATCAGAATATTTTTATATAGTAGCCCTAACAACTATACAGGACAAATTAAAATATATATAGTCATTTTCCATCATATTGATAGCACATTATGTATGCAAATCCTCAACAGGTCAAAAAACCATAGGCGTCACCCTATACTTGTTTTGAAATAAATAAAAAAAATTAATATTATAAGATGCCGTCAACAATTCAATATCTTTTAAAAAATCTTCTGTAAAATAAGTGTCCACTAATCTCACTATACCTTTTTTGTGCGTAAAATCGTCGGTATATATGCCACACGATTATTGTTAATTATACACAGGTGATTAACGAGAAAATTAAATGTTTCGCGAAATAAATTAATGTAAACAGTAATTTAAATGTGATTATTGTTTTCTATACAAATTATCGCCAGACACAAAAAGAATAACTTCTTTGAACGATTACCTGGAGTTACTAATAAGGCTTCACTAATGATAGTTTAAGTAGTTTTTATGCCACATTACATTAAAAAAATTAACCTAGGATACTTTGGGAACAAGTTAGTGCTTTTTTATAAATTGTTAGCAGCTTTTTTATAATAATTAAGATACCTTATTAGGGTCATCTAATAACAGTCTTTGAGGTATTATTGTGAAAAATTCGAAGAAGATTGCATTTTAATGCAATCGTTCACAAAGCTTCAAAATTGTGGTCATCAAAATTGGTTGGTTTTGAAAATAGTAGGAGAGTAGGAGAGGAATGGAACTGTTAACTGTATCTCTGTTTCTTGTTTATAGATTTCGACGTTTCTTTTTTTAATTTGTATGTACTTTTTGTGATCGGCTTTGTACTAGAATTTTAGTCTTTTTTGTGTTTATTGGCCGACCTATTTGTTAAGTATGTGACTTTATTTCCGTATACGTATTATCGTCTGTTGCTTTGACTCTGCTCCTAATATTTATATCATCTGCATATGCTGCTAGTTGGACTGATATCTTGATAAGTCTGTTGTTTCTTCCTTCTTACATTTTTCTAACCTTTTGTTTTAATCCTTGTCTTATTTTAAATAATCTTTGTGTTATTTGAAATGGATCCATCATATCACATTGTATCTGCACTTGAGCCACTGAGTCTGTCATTGTCATTCGGATGAGCCTAAGCAGTTTGGAAGGTATTTTAAATAAAATTAAATATTAAAATTCAAAAAAAACTTGTATAGCTCAAACCATATATTGTATGCTTAACCGTCTGTGTATATTACAAAAAAGCTGTAGACAGAAAGCTTCAACGTATTTTAGATTATCACGTGTATATATTTGCTACTTAAAAACTTTTTAAAATATTTTAGTGCATATTTGACTGTGTCTAGTTAAAAAAGAAAAATTGCAGCATGGGAACATTGCAACATCCACATATAGAATTGATTGGAAAACTTATTACCTTTTTAACTTTTAAATCTAAAGCTGCTGTAAATCTATTTTGACAACTTTTCATCTTTTATAAATACGCTAAATTTTACCATCATAGAGGGTTTATTATTTATATTTGCAGAGAAATGTTTTTGTCAGCTTGTTACCGACCCAAATTTTAAATATTCAAAAGAAATACTTCAAAGAAGAGAAAAACTTCGGGACTCGCTCTTTCAGTAAACTCACTTTCACATACGAACCGCTTTAATTGTCTACACCTTTGTGAAAAATAAAAGTACAAGAATAATAACAAAGAGAGCGAAAAGGATGGAAAGTATCTTCATTTCTCAACTCATTACCTTTTCCCTGAGCCGGTAATAATTAATTTGCTACCACACGCAAAAAGACCCACGAGTATCTGGCGTGAGGGTTTTCGTTCCGAAAAGGTTACGGCACGATTTTTAATATTAATTACAAGGCACTAAGTGTTGCCAGTTTCTTGTCAAACAAAAAAATACTCCTAAATTTATTAAACATGCTATCTTATCTAAGCCAATGTATCAAGTAGTTTTGGCGTTCGCGACATGCGTTTTGTTTTCGTGGTTTATATACCATAGTATGCATTCTTTGTGATGTTTCATCTGAAACTACGATAGACATTACCAAAGCTAGTGTGGAAACGCTCGTAATAATCAATCGTTAACTCATGATTTTTCTCAAATATCTGCCCTATATGTAGCCTTCATGTGCTTTGGTAGCTGTCAGTTTCTTTTAGACTAAAATATAGATATAAGTTATACAAAAAAGATCTTTCGGATCATGATGTGGAATAACTGCAAGAACGGCTACAAAGAAGTGGGTAACTCACAAATCTCTGGAATGGTGGAGGAATTCACCAGGACAAAAACAGGCGAAACAGTTCATTACAGAACATTCGCCAAAATTTACGGCAGACCTAATTAGCAACGACTGGAAAACAGTCAAAGCCATAGTAGGTCTTCTAACAGGGAATTGTAAGCTGAATAGGCACTTGAAGCTGATGGGATTATCAGATGATGACCTGTTCAGATTCTGTCACCTTGAAAAAGACACAGCAGAGCACATGTGCGGTTTTTTGAATTAGGAGAAGAAAATCCACCGGCAAATAGCTACATGGAAGGTACAGTCTCGAAGCTACTAGACTGTATAAAGAGGGTCAGGCTAGAGAATGTTATCTAGGACTAGAGGACCACAATAGATCTGAAAAGGTCGCAGTGGAATAGGCTAAAAGGTCACATTTTTAATCTAATCTAAATCTAATCATAGTGTGGAAAAGTACTCAAAGCCAAACGAAATCTTTAAAATGTATAATATTTTAGTTAGTTAGAAACGATATTCGAATTTTTGGTGAGAATAGATAGAGACTTTATATTTCGTAGCCCTGAGATCACGTTTCAAAGCAGACTCTCTTCAATACATTTTAAGTTGATCGGCAATTTTTGATTTAGATAGTCTCTCTGGACGTACGTGAATACTAATGTTATTAACTACTAAGTGTCTGTTGTCTTAACCTGTAACATATCATAATACGGCCCTGTACTATCATATGTTACAGAAATCTGTAAGATATTTCTTATTAATACTACAGAGTATGCCTCTTTCCTCGCAATGTTTAATTATCAACAAAATTGAGTTTTCTTAAAAGTCAAATGTAGACTTTTATTACCTTATAAATTATCTCTCATACAAAAGGAATATTTACATAATATCTGTGGTGCCGAGACATCACGGCATTAAAATCAATTTCAATCGATCCTTTTTCTTACCAGCCTAAATCAGACCTATTTTTTTTATTTTAGACCAGTAATCTAGGTTAAAATTTATTTTATGGTTATAAAAAAACAATTTGAACCACACATCTGTACCTTTTCGTTGTATTCTCACTAAAATATTTTTTAACAGTAGATTATAAAACCATTCTGTTTATTTTAAATTTTTAAACTAGATGGCCATAAAGAACATTGTAAAATCTCCCCTAGCTTAAAAATAACTAAAAAAGTCTTGCTTCATTCCACGAAAATGTAAACTTTTATTACCTTATAAATTATCTCTCATACATTCTAAGAAAGAATCACGTCCTCAGAAGGTTATATATATATATATATATATATATATATATATATATATCGCTCATTAAATGCAACAATGTCATATCTCAAAAAACTAATTTTCAAGAAAATTCAATTTTAAGTTTTGGATGCAGCTAAAATTTTTTTAAATTTATTGAAAAAAAAAATGCTTAAAACCATTAGACAATGTGATTGTTTTGTCTAAGAATCAATTGAAAAAAAAGTGTTTTTTTAATTCTAAGGGTTAATAAGATCAAAATATTAAAAAATGTTCCATTTTGTGACGTTATTGTCACGTAAATGCATTTGTAAAAGAGGTACAAATTAAAATATGACGATCTTGTCACTATTTAAACACAGTTTTTGGCAAATAATTTTAATAAGTATGTCAACTTGTCATAAACAAGAAGTTACAAAATAAAAAAATTACAAAAATAAAAATACTTACTGGGGAAGAAACATTAATAAAATATTTTGGGTTAGACATTTTATTGAAAATACGCCTAAAATAACGAAACTATAAAATAAAAATATTGAAGAAGGAACATAAATCAACTAAATGCTAAGTTAGTAAATATTAATACTTAGAAACATTGATAATATTACATTATCTAAGCAAAACGTACAGTTCATTAGTACAAGTACAACGTAAAAGTCGAAAAACATTTGCGTCTCACATTAAACATTAATTGAATTGAGTTATACAAGTCAGTTTTTAGTGAAATTTTCACAAAGTGTTTATTATCACAAGATCCACAACCGTGAGTACCTATTTTTATTGGTCATCTTTTGTGAATCCTGATATATGCAATAATTGATTATATTGCCGTTCATATCAGCACACAGGCAAAAAAAACTGGTTTAATTTATCATTTGTCGAATATCGATTATCTACCTACAAAGTATAATTGATATTTAATTGATTTGGTTTAAATCGTAAATTGGACGAAAATAATTAATTATGCCTGTGTGTATAAACTGTAAGCAATCTACCATAAACACTCAAATTATAAAATGTTCGGGATGTATGAATTCTTTGCATACTTCATGCATTGGCTTACATGGCGATGATGTCAGTCGGATTACACGAATGCGTAGTAAAAATATCAAAGTACTATGTAATACTTGTAGCAACGGAGAGGACAAGTTTGTTCAATTAAAGCAATTTTTAACGAATCTTGTGGAAACTAAAATGCAGGATCTAGAAAGGAAAATAGCTAATATTAATCCTACAATACAATCCGAACATCAGGAAGAGATAATTGAAGAAGCCATGGACCGTATTAATCGATCGCACAATATCATTTTGTATAACGTACCAGAAACTAATTCTGCTATGGAAGATAATAATAAAGTAAATGATATTCTAACTACGATACAAAGTGGTAATTCAAATCCGATTTCTGCAAGACATGTACACAGAATTGGTAAACGATCAAATAAGGCCCGTCTAATGAAAGTGACCTTTTCAACACCCGCGCAGGCTAAGTCTATTTTGCGTATTAAGAATAAATTAGCCACATCTACTTTCTCTGCTATTTCAATTTCTGATGATAAAACACCTCGACAGAGACAATACTTAAATGACCTCCGGACCGAACTGAAACGTCGAACAGACAATGGAGAACAAAATCTGATCATTAAGTACGTAAAGGGTAGACCTACCATAGTCAGTAAAACTGAGAGCTCTTTAAACTAAATGTGTCCAGCAGTTCCAGATCAAGTAAATCACAATACGTTGAAATTACATGTTATTACCAAAATGTACGCGGCCTTAATAGCAAAATTTCATTATTTAATGCAAACGTTAGTGATTGTGAATTCGACATCATAGCATTAAGTGAAACGTGGTTACGCAGTGATGTTTCGAGTATGGAACTCTTTCCGAATAATTATGTCGTATACAGAAAAGACCGAAAATTCCATGAGGTGGATAAAGTGAAGGGTGGTGGTGTAGTGCTCGCGTTAAAAGATTTCATAACATCTGAAATATTGGACATCACGGCTCTCGACGCACAATTTCCACTAATTGATCTTATTATTGCCAAGTGCCGGATTGGCTACAAATATTTTTATATAGTTGTTGTTTATTTACCTGATAGATTAAGTTTGGTAGACTTTGAATATTTTTTCGATTGCTTAGCACAATTTGATTACTTAAATAATGACTGTATAGTACTAGGCGATTTTAATGTTTCAAGGTTTATAGATAATGATATGTCTGATTTCAAAACTTCTGTAGTTTTAAGTTTTGCGGGCTCTACTGGCCTTAGACAATTTAACAATGTTGTTAATCATTTGGGTAGACTGCTAGATTTGGTCTTATCGCATTTCAGTTGTGATGTGAAGCATGATGACTCACCTTTGGTCTATGAAGACTCTCATCATCCTGCTCTTCTAATAACATTTACGGATATATTTGTAAAAGAGCCTAAATTTAAGTGTGGTTTGAAGCAATTAACTTACAACTTTAAAAAAGCAAATTTTCCTGCTTTATATCGAGAACTGTATGAAACGGATTGGAATTCTCTGGATACTTCTAATGACGTTAATGAGATTTTAAATAACTTTTATGATACGATTTTTTCTGTGTTTAATAAGTATATTCCAGTTTATAAAAACTTTAGCCATAAATACCCCCCTTGGTTCGATGCTGATATCATTCACAACATCAAATTAAAAGCAAAGTTTAGAAAAAAGTTTAAACGATTCAAAAACCATTGTGATTTGCTTGAGTTTCAACGGTTAAGACACCTTGTCAAATCAAAAATCAGTTTGGCATACAATGTATATGTCGAGAATATCCAAATTGCTTTATCCTTCAACCCCAAGAAATTTTGGTCTTATGTAAATTCAAAAAATAATAGTTCAAGAATTCCTGGTGTGATGAAATATAATGACATTAGTACCTCCGACCCACAAAATATTGTGAATGTGTTTGCAGAATTTTTCAAGAGTGTTTTTCTGTCATCAGATATTAATTTCAAGGCTAACTCTTCCTCAGTTAACGCAGATTACTTAAATTTTTATCCTATTTTAGAGTCTGAGATAATTTTTGCGAGTAAGAAATTGAAAGACAAAATGACGTGTGGACCTGATAATATTCCATCCTTTTTGGTTAAGGATTGTATAGGTGCCTTAACTGTGCCACTTTTAAAAATTTTTAATTTATGTCTTCTTAACAAGGAATATCCGAGTCTCTGGAAGGAGTCAAAAGTGTGCCCAATATTCAAAACTGGTGAAAAGGGTCAGGTAGAAAACTACAGACCAATTTCCATTATTTGTAATCTATCGAAAGTCTTTGAAATAGTTTTGTATAATCGTATTTATTCACACACTCATAATCAGCTATCTCAATATCAACATGGTTTTGTCTCCAATCGGTCCACTGTGACAAACTTATTAATGGTCACACAATATATCTCAGCAGCCCTAGATAATAGAAGTCAAGTTGACGTCATATATACTGACTTTACGAAGGCATTCGACAGAATTCACCACGGCGTATTACTTTCTAAATTGTGTCTCTTTGGTCTTTCTGAGGATGCCTTGACTTTTATGAGGTCCTACTTGTCAAATAGAACGCAGTTTGTTGCTTATAATGGTTACAAATCGGAAAAGTACCTAGCTTCTTCAGGGGTTCCACAAGGTTCTAATCTAGGTCCATTATTGTTCTTGTTATTTATTAATGATCTGTGTGAATCAATTTCTGCACCATGTTTATGTTATGCCGATGATTTAAAGATTTATTCATTGATAAGCGACCTTAATGATTGTCATTTTCTACAGAGTGAACTGAATCGTGTACATGAATGGTGTAATGCAAATCATTTGAATCTTAATGCCAATAAGTGCAAAGTAGTTAGTTATTCTAGGAAACAGTCTAATATATACCATCCTTATATTATCGATGGCAATGAACTTGAACGATTGAATAAAATTAAAGACCTTGGAGTTACATTTGATTATAAACTCACCTTTGTTGAACATGTTAATTTAAAGGTTAAAGAAGCACTTAAATCTTATGGATTCATAATTAGAAATAGTCGAAATCTCACTAATACTAAGGCAATTAAATTACTTTATTACACTTTTGTACGCTGTAAACTGGAATATGCTTCTGTCATTTGGTCACCTTTTTATGATGTACACATCCAAATTATAGAGCATGTGCAGCGTAAATTTTTAAAATTTTTGTCTTTCAAAATTAACGGCATATATCCCAGGAGGGGCATCAGCAATAGCGAGTTGTGTAGCGGTTTGGACGTAGTATCATTAGAATCTAGACGAATTAATGCCTCCCTAATATTCTTGTACAAGCTACTACATAATCTCATTGACTGCCCTGATATTCTTCGACAAATAAATTTTAACGTTCCATCTTATCCAGTGAGAAATTCGATTACGTTCAGAAATACACAAGCTAGAACTAATCTTATGTTAAATTCTCCTCTATTTCTCATGTGCAACTATTATAACTCCTTAAGTGCTTACTGCGATATATTTCACTGCAGTTTAAAGCAGCTTACTAGGATGGCTGAGATCTACCTAGGTGATTAAGTAGTTTCTTTATGTTAAATACTCGAAAAATGTGTTATTTAGTTAGTACCTATGAATTATTAATATTTCATTTAACTTTAGTATTGTATTTTGTCCTATAAATGGATTCTGTTGGACAATAAACGCTATTATTATTATTATTATTATTATTATTATTAAAACGATACAAAATAACAATACTACAAAATAAAAATACTGAAAAAGGAACATAAATCAACTAAAACTTACGGCTTACAAATATTAATAGACGCTTGTAAAATAGAAATAGGTAACTAAACGCTTACAAGTTTTGATAAAAGTTTGTGTAATACTTTGGGATGTGATTTTTGTTTACCAAATCCATAAGATCAGATTTTTTTGATTCTGGGAGACCTGGTTTTTTGGAAAATGCCGGCTTTAATGTGAGTTTAGAGTTTTCGGTCTTTTTTCTTTTGATTACTTGAACTTCTTGGAATTCATCGCTGTAGGATCTTTTACATCTTACAGAATTGGGAGACTCTCTAAGAACTTGCAATACCTTAACTTCAGAAATTTTGAAATTTGTCATATTTAGAGGTCCAATATCCAAAGTTAGCTGTTTTATGTCAATAAAATCCTCAAACGAAAGTTCATTGACAGAGAAAGGCGTTCCTTGTTTTTTGGCAGATTTAATAGCGGCTATAAATCCATCTGTATTATAAATTGGACCCCCCTTTAATTGCCTTTTTACTTGTCTCTCAATGAGAGAATGGGCTGAATCACCCTCATTTTGGGTGTGCCCCTTGATCAAATACTTGTGGGTGATTGACTTGATACCCAAGAATCGGATCGCATAAAGGTACAACCCCAACATAAATTTGTTTTTTTGTTGGCCCACACAGTTGTCAGAATAAAATATTACTTCTGCGTCTTCCATGGTGGCCTTTTTCTGTAAATATTTTAGAACGCAAGTTCCAAGTTCGTTTACACCACGATGGCCAATTGATTCATCCCATACAAAACATTCGCAACTGTTGTTTTGCAAATCATAAATGGTGAAGTTGAATACGTTAAGTTTAGATTTATAATAAAAAACCGAAACATCTCCTTTCGGTACCTGCATCACTGCTTGGAGATCGTACACTGCAACAATTCCACAAATATTTTGATTTTCTTTGTCGCGTTTCTTTTCTTCTCTGGATAAGGTTTTCTCGCTAAGATGTCGGTCGTAATTTTCTTTTAAGTCCAACTTTTCTTCATTGCTTGAATTTTCATAGGCCACACATGTTTCGCAAAGGTCTTTCTTGGGTGTAAAGAACGAAATATTAAATTCTTTGACAAATACTTCATGGAAAATTGCGTAACTTGCAAAAGGTCTATTTCTTTGTTTACAGATTTCAATATAGTCTCTATGAATATCTGCCAATGAACGGCTACCATCAATAAATGTTCGGGATGTATTGGCGCGAGTATAATGGCTTTCAATTCTTGGGATTGATGTTATGTGCTGTCTTATATCTTCCCGAATTTCTGGATTTAGCGATTTCTGGTTTCCGTGTCTTCCACGTTTGTCCGGTTCAAGGAGGACGTCTGAAACTTTATTCCGTTTTTCTTGCACAGTTCTTATTATGCGATCAGTTATGTCCAAAGTATTTGCAAAAAATACTTTGCAAACTCGAATCTGCTTACCTTCTTTTACAAAATAGTATGCGTTGTTTTTGTCTCTGGGTTTTCTTGTACCTCCAACACGAATATATCGATATTGGGGTACAACAGGTACCATCAGTTTGTTAATAAATTCTCTCTGTTTTTGAACTTCACCGAGTGACCAATAGCTTGAAAAAATCTGTATTCTCTCCTCTTCGGTAAATTTAGATGAACACTTGAGTTTACAATCTTTGCACGGATACCTTACTTGTTTTTTTGGTTTCATTTTTTTGTTTTTTGAATGAGTTTGGTAGGCTTCACCACAATTTCTCATTTTTTTTGTAAGATTTCTCTTCCAGTTTTCAGTATTCCGTTGACGTTTCTTGCCTTTCTTTGGGGGTGTAACAAGAATAGGAATGTCTTGGTTTGCTGATAAAGTTTGATTAGGCTGATTATTACCGTCGTCGTTGTTTTCTTTATCACACTCTTCTGATTCTTCATCACTCTTTGGTTCATAGTTCTGATCGTTAATTATGTCTTCACAATCTTCAGAGGAAGAAGATCTACTACTACTGGAAGACCTACTAGAACACCTACTACAACAGCTGCTTGAAGATGATGAAGAACTTGATGACTTAGAAGCTCCAGAAACTCCAGGAACAGCTATATTCTTATCATCTGTAAAAAATAATTATCTTCAAACACTGATAACTTCCAAAATCATATCATTTTTGAATTTTTTTTGCATTATTTAATTTTTCATGGAAGTGCCTAGGCGTCAAATAAAATACACCATTAAATCCTATACTGTTTTTTTTCCATATTATAACATAAAATACGTATGCAAACTATATTTTTTTTATTTTAATTTTTCAGAACTAATTTTTTTATAAAAATATTTTTCCTTGTAGCACCAATATTTATTTCTAAACCGCAACGCCGTGCCCGTGCCCCCTCAAAGCTGAAAGAACTCATGAAAAAATACTTACCTAGTGTACTTGAAGATTCTTGATCTTTTACAATAAACTCATTGTCCATCTCTGAAACATTCGTTTTATTTTCTTGTGTGTTTTGTTGTTCATCATTGTCGAGCATCTTCTTTGGGGTACCATTTTCACATTCAAAAACAGAAACTGTGTAGTCAGACATAGACTGTTCGGTCGATGCATCCTCATTGGTAGATTGTTGCTGCTTTAAAAGCTGTTGAATCTTTTTTAGGCGAAAGGACATTATTACGTTGAAAGCCTAAAATAGTATATTTTTTTAATTAGAACAAATAAAAATTATTAGACAAATAAACATATGCAATTATTTTTGGTTTTAAATTTAAAAAATAGCAAAATTTAATTTAATCAATGAGTCGCAATCCCAAATGGAAAAAAAGTTGTGTTTTAAGATTGACCTAACCTTAAATAAATATTATTCCTTTTAAATTTTTAAATAATAATTTGTAACAATAAAGTCATATTGTTTACAAAAACTCAGACAACTCTAGCAAAAAAAATATTAATTTTTTTGTAATAAAGTCTTAAGAAAAAATAATACACCAAACAAATATTTTTTTCAGAACAATAGCGTCATATTTTTAATTATTAAAACCTAAACGTTTATCATTTTTTGTCGAAAAAAAGTACTACTTCTAAATAATGCGTTATTGAAATAAAATATTGTCAAATAAAAGATCTTACCTTTAGTGCAATATCCTCATAAAACACAATAACACGTTTTTAAATAAAAGCGTAAGCACATGCGGCTTCAACTGACAAACCACAACTGAAATAAAACACTCTTGCGGTAAAAATTTAGACCATGTCACAGAAATAATACAATCGTTTGGCGCCATCTCTCAGTTAATTGTTAAGTTACAGATATGTCGATCTAACAAATTAAACTTTATATAATTTACTTTCTGTTAAACCACCTAACTCAAAAATTCGATTTTTTGAGATATGACGTTGTTGCATTTAATGAGCGATATATATATATATATATATATATATATATATATATGAAAGTAAAAGATTGCATTTCATATTTCAATCGGAACTCCACCATAGCCCGACACGTGTTTCGGGTTCTTCAACCCATCGTCAGGATCTCTTGTGGAAGTTCAACTGAAATGAAATGCAATCTAGTATTTGGCCATTATAATTAAAATAACAGCCAGGGTACGCTAGCAGCGACATCTATATGAAATAACGAGAAGTCGAGAGACCTCTCTGATAGCAAATTAGGTGAACCGCAAATTCAAAGCCTCTTGCTAGAGGCTTTTAACGACGCTAGAAGTACATTTTTACTTCGACATACATCTACGATTCACCTTTGAACATTACCATCTTTGTTCACTCTTTACGTAGAGAAAGACGTTTAAATAAAAGTAAAAGATTGCAAAAGATTGATCGCGGATCAACTGAGGATATGACATTAGGCAGCAGTAATATCATTACTGAATTAAGGCTGTGGGAAGTAAAAATCCTGTAGGTTTATTCCAGATACTCACAGGCGTCACTCACATTATGAGTTAAGCGGCTGTGATACTGCGATGGGGAAGGCAACTGGAAACCACTCCATTATGATCCCTAGTAAAGTTATCATGGAATCAATGAGTGTAACGAATACTACTGATCATGGGCTGCGGAACTCAAGATCCGGCAGGGGAAGGAATACACAATCAAACCACAGGGCTTCCCAGTTCGCTAGCCAGCGAAATCCCTGTGAGGAAAACATCACTAGACATACGATGAAAATGAAGAATCCATACAAAGTGGCTACATGGAATGTAACAACCTTATATGAAGCCGGTAAGTTGAGAAATCTACTCTCTGAAATGGACAGATTAAACATTACTATCATGGGGGCGAGTGAAACAAGATGGCCAAACAAAGGGAATTTCAGTGCAAATGGTTACGCCGTTTATTTTTCTGGAAATCAAGACCATATGCATCAAAATGGAGTAGCAATAATTATCAAACAGCATATTAATAAGTTTGTCACTAACTTCATCCCAATATCAGACAGAGTAATTTTAATACAGCTGAATGCTAAACCTGTAAATATAAATATAATCCAAGTTTATGCTCCCACTGCTGACGCAGATGAGCAGAATATCGAAGAATTCTACAATAAAATAGAAGAAGTGCTAAAAATAACAAAGAAACATGAAGCAATAATAATTATGGGTGACTTTAACGCTAAAGTTGGACAGAAGATGACGCAGGGCATCACCGCAAAGTTTGGCTTGGGAGAGAGAAATCAAAGAGGTGAACGGCTAATAGAATTCTGCCAAGAAAATGACTTCTCCATTACAAATACCTGGTTTCAACTTCCAGAAAGGCATCTTTACACGTGAAAATCCCCTCAAGATGGACATCAAGGCAGAATAGTACGGAATCAAATAGACTACATCCTAATAAACCACCGATTTCGAAACAATATTAAAGATGTAAAAACTTACCCCGGCGCTGACATAAACTCAAATCACAATTTACTCTGCTCCAAAATACAAATTAAATTGAAGAAATTAACAAAGCCAACTAAGCCTTGTAAGATATATCTCGACCCCTGAAAAACCCTCAAACGCGCGAACACATATCACAGCAAATAAATAGTAAAATACACAGAATATCAAATATACCAAACGAAAACAGAACCATTAACGAATGCTGGTATGCCATTCAAAACTCGATTTTAGAGAACGTACAAGAGTCTTTGAAAACACCTACCATGTTGGCAAAAAATGAGTGGATGACACAAGAAATTCTAGATCTGATGGAAGTTCGACGGCAACACAAAAATAGAAATATTATCGAATATCGTGAAATTAATAAACGCATAAAAAGAAAAATTAAGCAAGCCAAAGAATCCTGGCTTGAGAATTTATGTAAAGAAATAGAAGACCTCCAAAAAAAGCATGACAGCTTCAACCTGCATAAGAAACTTAAATATACTGCCGGAATTAGAAAACAGAAAAATGCTCACATACTTAAAAGCGCGGACGGAAAAATTTGTGATCACGAACAACAGTGCAAAGAATGGGAGAGATACATCACTGACCTTTTTGACGATGCTTCTAGAGAAAATGCTCCAAATACTGCCTATGACAACCAGTTGGACAGAGGTCCCAATATACTGAATTCGGAAGTCGAAAAGGCAATACAGCAAGCCAAAAACAATAAAGCACCTGGACCAGATCAAATCCCTGCCGAACTACTTAAACTTTTGGATGAGGAAAGCATTGCCTGCTTAACCACTTTCTTCAACAAAATTTACAACGAAGGAAAAATACCAGATGATTGGTTAGAGTCACTGTTTATAACATTACCAAAGAAAAGCAGGCCCACCAAATGCAGCGATTTTAGACTAATCAGTTTGATGAGTCACACACTGAAGATACTCTTACGAATTATACAAAACCGAGTATTCCTTCTATGCGAAAGTAAGATGGGTGATAAGCAATTTGGATTTAGAAACGGTCTAGGAACTAGAGAGGCACTATTCTGTATGCGCGTTCTATTACAAAAAAGTTGTGAATTCCGAAAGAATGTTTATGTTTGTTTCATCGACTTCGAGAAGGCGTTCGACAGAGTCCAACACAATACACTTTTCGACTGCCTACGGGCAGCAGGACTTGACCACTATGATATAAGACTGCTGAAATACTTATATTACAATCAAGTAGCCTCTATCCAAATTGGAGACAGTCCCACTGAAAAAATACCCATCAAACGTGGAGTACGGCAGGGTTGTGTTTTGTCACCCACTCTTTTTAATCTGTACTCTGAAGAAATCTTTAGGGAGGCTTTGGATGACAGACAAGAGGGAGTAAGACTAGGTGGAGAAGTAATCAACAATATTAGATACGCTGACGATACAGCCATTCTTGCAGAAAGTTTACAAGATCTCCAAACATTACTAAATCTAGTCAGTGAAGCAAGTTATCGGAGAGGCCTAAAAATCAACATTTCAAAGACAAAGTGGATGGCAGTTGGAAAGATCCATATAGATCAAGGTCTGCTTTCTCTTAATGGAGAAGAGATAGAAAGGGTAAATCATTTCAAATACCTTGGCAGCTGGTTAAATGTAAATTGTGACTCTGATGAAGAGATAATATCCAGGATCGAAATATCACGTAAGGCTTTTATGACCTGGAAACCAGTTTTATGCAACAGAAACCTGTCAATGAATATTCGTAAGAAGGTCCTGAAATGTTATGTGTGGTCGATCCTATTGTATGGTTGTGAGACATGGACGTTAAAAACCACAATGCTAAACAAGTTAGAAGCATTCGAAATGTGGTGCTATAGACGAATCCTAAAGATATCGTGGGTTTCGCACACTTCCAATGAAGATGTTCTTCAAATGATCAATTCAGAACGTCTGCTCATAAACACCATAAAGAGGAGAAAAACAGAATACTTCGGCCATATAATTAGAGGACCTAAATACCATTTACTTCGCCTTATAATACAAGGAAAAGTGGAAGGAAAGAGATGGATTGGTCGAAAGAAACTTTCATGGCTGCGTAATATTAGACAATGGTGTGGTTTCACAGTAGAAGAATTATTTCGCGCAGCAGCCGACAGAGAAAGGTTTCAGGAAATTGTAAACATGATGACGGCCAACGTCTGAATACGGACACGGCACCCAAAGAAGAAGAAAAGATTGCATTTCATTTCAATCGGAACTCCACCATAGCCCTACACGTGTTTCGGGTTATTCAACCCATCGTCAGGAGCTCTTGTGGAAGTTCAACTGAAAAATGCAATCTAGTATTTGGTCATTATAACTAAAATACCAGCCAGGGTACGCTAGCAGCGACATCTATATAAAATAACGAGAAGTCGAGAGACCTCTCTGATAGCAAATTAGGTGAACCGCAAATTCAAAGGCCTCTTGCTAGAGGCTTTCAACGACGCTAGAAGTAGCGTTTGTCAACAAAACATTACAATTTTATAAAAAAAAACTGAATTTATTCATTCAATACAATCTTTTTTGTTTAAGTAAGTATTTATTTTATAAGTATTTATAAGAATTAAACTCAAAACAGTGCAGAAAAGGAAAGCACAATCATACGAGCTACGTATGTTGAAAGACCTTGATACCAGGATGAGAGTCCAAGCCAAAATAAATGAGCACGTGACTGCAGTTAGAGACGAATCGAACGAAGAACAAACAATCAAACATATTTCATAAATACTGCAAAATATAAAGGATAAATACTTAAAGATAGATAGATTAATAAAGAAAAATCATGGATGACTGATAAGATCCTGAAACTAATGAACGAGAGAAAAGAAGCTAAAAATAACCCAGACAAATATAAAACCATAAATATATTATTAGGAATGAAAATCAGAGAAGGGAAAGAAAAAGAAGCAAGGGAAAGATGCGAAAAAATTGAGACTGCAGTTAAAGTACGATAGTCACAATGGACATTGAAAAGTTAAACAACTCACAGGGGGACTAAGACGAAGACAGAAAGAAAATTTAACTGATTCTAACAAAAACATCATCTTGGACAGAGTAACAGAGTAAAACAAAGAGATAACACCTTAGAGAGAGATAGAAGAAGAGGTAAATGATGAACCAAGAATTCGAAGTTATAACACAGTTAAAGGATGGCAAAGCGGCAGGATCTGATACAAGCAGAACTACTTAAACTAATGGACAACGAATCAATAACAATTATCGCAGAGATAGTCAAAAACATATACAACTCTAGAATACCTACAAGTTCTTATAAACAAAGTCACGTATTACAAACAACAATATGGACTTGATATAAACTCAATATAAAGGTCAACTTTACGTCAACCAATCCTCTGTAGCAGGAGTGACGCACTACAACTACCTCGGCACCATAATAAATGAAGAATGGACAAACAACCAGGAGATTAGAGCACGCATCAAAAAAGCTAGATCCACCTTCAATCGGATGGAGGCCTTCTTCAAGAGTCACAACCTCTCTCTTGATACAAAAGTAAGAATGCTGCGAGGCCACGTCTTCTATGTCCTTTTTAATGGTGTTGAATCGTGGTCCTTTAACGAAGATATGTGCAGAAAACTGGAAGCATTCAAGATGTGGCTATATCAGAGAAAACATAATATCCCGTTGACTGACCAAGTCAGATATGAGGAGGTCCTCAAAAGAATGAATAAGAACCGAAAGGTACTGACCACCATCAAATCTCGAAAGTTACAATTCATCGAACATATTATGCGAAATGAATCCAGATATGTTCTTCTTTAAGCCATCTTACACGGAAAAAAATTTGGAAAACAACTAGAACATTGTGGTTAAAGAACCTCAGAATCTGGTTAAATAAAACATCTGTGCAGCTTTTCCGTGCTGCTGCAGATAAGATAAAGATTGCCATGATGATCGCCAACATTCTTAACGGATAGGGACTTCAAGAAGAAGAAAAAAGTAAACCAAAAGCATTCACTTAAAAAAGTTTTTTGCATTCAAATACCTGGTCTTAAATATTACGAGTGACAGAAATCTAAAAGACAAAGTAAGAGCCAAACAATCAATGCATCACTAATATTAGGATATCTTAGAGACATATTTACTCCAAGTTTCTATTTAAAGAAGCATTGGAGGATTCCAAGAATGGAGTCAATGTTAATGGCGTAAATATCAACAGTATCAGATACGCCGATGATACAGTGTTAATTGCGGATTCCGACTTAGGTCTACAACCACCCATTGACAAGACCAACTCGACCTGTGAGCAATTTGCTTCGAAAATAAACATTAAAAACCCAAAGTGATGAAAAGAACTCAACCTTGCACAATAAATGGGCACATTTTAGAACAGGTCAATGGATTTAAGTACCTGACATGTTGAATCGATGGCATCCCAAATCCTGATCTAGAAATAAGATCGGGAATATAACAGGCCAGAAAATCTTTCGAAAAAATAAAAAAACTGCTTTGTGATTCTCGAATAAAACTCGAAATTCGACTACGTTTATCAAAATGCTACGTCTGGTCGACTCTTCTATATGCAGTTGAAACGTGGACCCTTAAAACATCAACCGTAAATAAATTGGAGGCCTTTGAAATGTGGATCTACCGGAGAATACTCAAAATTTCATGGACATCGCATACCTCAAACGAAGAAGTGCTGCATAGAATAGGCAAGGAAACGCTGGCAAGGAAATGCTGAGGACTATCGTGGCTCAGAAACTTCCGACAATGGACAGGGCTAAATTTTGAACAGCTAATAAGAACAGCTGAAGATAGAGAAGAGTTTAAAATTGTAGTAGCCAACCTCCATTGAGGAGAGGGCACTTTAAGAAGAAGAAGAGACATGTTATGGAGAAATGAATATATGAGCACCAGTAGTAAAGTAAAATTCTATAAGATATAACTAAGGCTGATCATGTCTTACGCAATAGAAACTAAAGGGGGAAACACAACAAAGAAAAGAACGTTAAGACCCACAGAAAAGCGAACATTAAGAGTAGTAGCAGGATATACTCTATATAACCGTAAAAGTAATAAAGAAGTAAGAGAGAAATGTGACACCCAAGTCGTAGTACTATGAACCAGAAACAAAAGAAAAGAATGGAGAGACCATGTTAACAGAAAGCCAGATAATTGCCAAAGAAAAGCGTATAACGAAACCGGACGGCCTGGACGACCGCCGACGAGAAGATACGAAAGTTTGTCCTCGTCGTCTCAACGGCTACTGCTGAATTACTGAAGAAAGCAGGACGTAGTCCTTTCATAGGAAAAAGAAGAAGAAGATATTTTTCCCACACATAACTTTTAATACTGAATCCGCATCAGTTATTAGGTAGTCTATATCTGGTGCAGTTTTAGCAGCACCAATGCTTCGACGGATAATTTAATTTAAATTCCGTTTCACGCGTTGTCACTGATCGTCCAGAAAACAAATTTAAAAGGGCCCTTAAGCTAGCGTGGACAAATGAGTGGAATCCAATTTAACCCACGTTATATTTTTCTACCCATTTTTTACTAGTTTATTACCACTCTAATAATTTTTCACCACCAAATCACCCTTAAGGAGAGCGATTTTGCTGGCTTACAATTAAAACTAGTAGACTTCAAAGAAAATATTTATAATATGCCATAGTACCATATTTTACTATATTTTTAGCAGCCTAGTCATTGTTTTCTCAACAACTCTAATTAAAAACATTCTGAAATGTTACTCTGTGTTAACTAATATTTATTTTTTAAATGATTAAATATTGAAAATATGAAAATATTTGAAAAATGAGAAAAATATGAGTTTTAGTAAATACAATGAAATTGTTATATTTCACAGAATAATTACCAGGTAAGAAACATTGAAACTGAAATAATTTTATAATGTCTATTATATTAATTACCAAATTGTAAAGGGCGGTCAGGACGCCTTGCGCACCTATTACTAAAAGATTAAAATATTTGTATTTAATGGGTACATCCATAGACCTGAGCAATGTGTACCGAAAATCAAGGAGTGGAGGCTGCAGTCTTAATCGAATTTTAGATTGAAACTCCCTTTTTACTATTATTTACCTTTGGCAATAAATTGCAAATATAGCGGCTCTCTACTCTCCCTGAGTGTGTTTTATGCTGAGTACAATATATTTTGAGTAATTGTTAATAGTAAACACCAGTGCACATTCATCTACGCACGATCACGTCTACAGTTAATTTTTAAATCTTGAAATGTGAAAACGTGCATTTCTTTATACCGGACGAAAAATTACGACTTTACGCCACCAAAATTAGAGCGTAAATTGCGCAATGTATGCCCAGTATATTAGGTGAAAAATATGAAGATAGCAAAAAATAGTAAAACGTTGAAGTAAAAGTACAATACAAAAAATTATTAAAAATGCCTTTTATAATTTTGTTTTGTCCGTACAAAATTCAACCTAGCAGAAGTATTGGCTTCTTATAGAGGGGTAAACAATTATGAAGGTGGTAAATGCATTGGAGAAAAGCATTGTAGCGCACAGTGGTATTTAAAAATTACCTTTTTTTTAGTTTAACCTAAGCTACCACGGATTAGTTTAGAGGCGAAAAATTAATAAAAATCGAGCAGAATCATGTGGTATTTCAAAATTTTTATTTAAATTAGCTAGTTTCATATTCGAGCTTCCGCCTAATAACTTAATATTAACTTCTCACAAAAGGTACCGAAAAAGTGAAAAATTAATAGGGTGGTAATAAATTTGTAAAAACCTATTAAAACACTGTGGCACTTAAAAAATATATTTTTTCTTAATTCTGCTGGCTCAAATATTTAGCTATCCGGAATGTTTCCAAATAAAATTACTTTAGTGGTGGAAAATTATCAGGGTGGTGAAAATATAGCAAAAACTTTACACAGCAGAGCACTTTTTTATTTCAATTATAAGTAGAGTAACGTAACGTTAAATTTTAACTTATCAATTGTTGATTTTCCACGTGAATATTAAGCTACCAGGAACGTTTAAAAATAAGATTGGTTTAGGGGTGAAAAATTATTATGGTGATCAAAGTTTAGTATAAACTTAACACAACACTTTTTTCTTTAAGTTATAAGTAGAGGAGAGTGAAATTGTAAAAGAATATTTTTTTAATTTTAACTTGAATAACATAATTATTGGCTTTCCATAAGAGGCAGTTGAGGGGTGAATAAGTGCTAGGGTGGTAATAAATTTGGTAAAACCTATCAAAACATTGTGGTATTTCAAAAATACATATTTTTTTTCTAATTTCGCTGGGATAAATATTAAGTTACCGGAACTAGGAACTTACCGGTGTAAGATTATCAGGGTGGTTAAATGTTAAATGTTTTTAGTAAACATTTAAAAACACTTTTTTATTTAAGCTATAAGTAGTGGAGAGTGAATTTGAACACAGGGGTAGTTAATGGATGAAAAATTACTAAAGTGGTATTCAATTCATAAAAACCTACAAGAGTACTCTGGTATATTATAGTTTTTCGGAATTCTGCTAGTTTTAACCGTCAGACAGCAAAATTGCTTTCCTTAAGGGTGGTTTAATGGTGAAAAATTATTAGAATGGTAATGAATTAGTTAAAAATGGGTAAAAAAATATGCCATCGGTAAAAACTTATTTTTCTGAATTCTGCTAGCTTGAACCTTAAGCCAGCAGAGTCGCTCTCATTAGGGGTAGTTTGGTAGTAAAAATTATTACGGTGGTAATAAATTAGTAAAAAATAGGTGAAAAAATATGCCATGGACAAAAAGTTTTTTTTCCGAATTCTGCTAGGCCAGCAAAATCACTCGCCTTAAAGTTGGTTTTTGGGTGAAAAATTATTAAGGTTGTAATAAATTAGTGACAAATGGGTGAAAAAATAGTACGTAGGTTAAATTGGATTCCGCTCATTTGTCCCCACTAGCTTGAGGGTCCTAAGTTTACAGGTCGAGTTTATTTCTCCTACTAAAATATTTCCGTTAATTTTGCTGAGCATAGACGTTTTGTATGTTTATAAATGTATAAAATTTGTTTATTATTTATTGATTTTTTATTCGTTTATAATTTTTGAGCAAATATTTTATCAATTATGCACAACATTTTATGCAATATTGTATATTTGTTTTATATCAATTAGTTTTTTTTGCGAAACAAATTTCTGATAAAGAAATAGATAGTCAATGTATGGAGTAAAGTATTTATTATACGGTCCTAATTTCTGTCGATAAATAGTGTTAAACTAGTATATGTTATTATAGAAAGTTGCCCATCATTATAGCAAAACGGTTTTTGTTGCTAAGTAATAGCATTATTTCATTATCATCATCATCATCATCCAGTGTTCTGCGTCCAAAATAGAACATAAATCTCCCTTAATTTCTTCCTGTTCTGTCGGTTGTAAGTTTCCTGTAGCAAATTTCTAGCGATTCGTTTGGTGGTCGTCTATGCATCGTTTAGTGGTCACTTTTGCTTCTTCTGTTAGCTCGTGGTCTCCACTGTGTAATTTTTTTTGGTCCACCGCCGTCGTTGATTTTATCCATATGGCTCACCTAGTTTACTTCTTGAGTGGCGCCTATTCTTCTTCTTATTTGTTCGTTTTTAACTCTGAGAGTCAGTCCAAGTAGCGAGCCTTTCATTCGTCTTGAGGCTACTCTGAGTTTGATACCTGTAGCCTAGGGAATTTGTTTTGGTGCCGAATGCCATGACTGAAAGCAAATATTGGTCCACATATTGATCTTATTTTTCAAATAATCTGACATATTGCTCTTGAAGATATTTAATAAAGTTCTATATGCAGAGCATGCTAAAGTAATTCTTCTTTGCAGTTCAGCAGTTTGGGTTTTCTTTAGAAATTTGGATTTCATGAACTAAGTATTTATATTTATGAACTAATCCCTATTTCGCTGCAGTCGACTTTTGGACTTTTGCTTGGTACCCGATATGTCTAAGCATAATTCCAATCTCTTTTAAGTTATCCGTTGTCAGAACAGTGTCTTCCATAAATCGTAGGTGGGAGAGCATTTCTTCGTTGACATTGATTACTTTGGCATTCCACTCAATTTTTTTAAAAGCATGTTCCAGAACTTCAGTTAACAGTTTGACAAAATTTATGAAAAAAGTTCTGAGATAGAATCTTAAGAAGTAATGTGTTTCTAGTTTTACGAATATTCTACATGGAAAAGATTCGGAAATGCAATATCCTTATTTATCGGTTTGTTGTGATTTACTGTAGATAAAAGGCGTAGGCTTATTTCTCAATATCTATTGTTCGGTTTTAGATATTGGTTAGTTAATAAATACTAAGAAAGGCATTGTTTCATGTAAATATTTAAATTAATTACCTTTTTATTACTCCTTAGTACTGATATTGTAGCATTTATATTTCCCTTTGTATGTATTAAAACACCAAAAAATATTTTCATTCGTTTTGCGTCTCCGAGATTAATAATATAAACATTTTTAATTTTGTTTATATAACACAGATGGGTATTTCTCTGTATTTCTTTGATGTTGATTCCGCTTAATATTACTCGTCAAACAAATGTCCACTTAGATCGGTGAGAAAGTTATGCGGGAAGACGAAAGATTTTTTGAAGATTATGAGATCACTCTACAATTGATCGCCAAAGTGGCAACTTCATTGTTTAGTTAGGATTTTTTTTAATTCGTTATTGTTTTTCATTATTGGATTTTTGTTATCGGAGAATAGTGAAGTGCAGTGAGGAAGGGATTGATTTTCGGAAGAAATAGCTTGCGGCGTGTAGTTCTTCAAAGCCGGCAATTTTTTTTGTGAAGAGGTGAATTTGTTCAGTTAATCACGGGTTTGTTATTCTGTGCCCTATCAGACAGATTTGCAAGACGGCGTTTCCACCCATTTAAGAGGTCCATATGGCTTTAAGAAGAAATTGAGAGGTCGAGTTTTGAAGATTGCAGTTTGTTGATATCCAGGATAGTCCGAAGCCCAAATCAGTTGCAAATCACCAAGATTTGTCCATAAGATTTTGCCCATTTTTATGTTTCATGATTTTGGTGGGACGCAGTTGTGTGTTTGTTTTGCAGTATTTTGATTCAATTCAATCCCAAAAACTTTCTTAAAGGAAATACATCAGCCAGAGTGACATAAGGTACTTTTTGGTAAAATTTTTCCAAGTAAAAATAGAGAAAAATTTTTGGCTTTCATGACAAACTAAAACTATAAATAAACGAAATTATAAGTTATGTGGATTAGCTAATTGTTATATTAGATTTCTTTTAAATGCAATTAATTTTAAAATATAATTAATATTTCAAAAAGGTTTGATATTTCATTTCGACATATGACAGTAAGTATTATCCTATTTTTTTGACAATTGATACATAACCATAGATTTAAATTGTTCTGTTTAAAGGTTAACCCCAATGCAAGCTTCATTGAAAAATCTAGATACATATTTTATTTTAATAATAATTTAAATTATTGTGTACCCAACGTCTGGACCTTGTTGTAAATGGTTACTAATAGCGCCATTGTAAGTTTTGTTGATAAATTTTGTAAATATTTTTTGTAATAACTGTTGATGTAAAGTAATAATAAATACGTAATGTTTTTCTCTAAACCAGGAGTTGTAGAATTATTTCCTTTAAAAAGATTTTCACCCTTAATATTTTTAGGAGAGAAAAGCCTTTCTTTCTATCCAGCAAGAGGATTCTTTTAAACGGCGTCCAAATTCAAATAGTTTAGGAAATTTCTTATGTTTTGTTGTCCAGGAAATCTATGTAAGTATTTTCTTGATTTCTTTCTTTGTAGTAACCTCTCCCAGGCAGACTCCAGCTCTCCAACCAAATCAAAAGTGACCGTTCGCAAACGTTTCGGTTTGTTTGCTTACCCTATCTCCAGTCCAGTAATTGCTCAGTCCCAACTTTTAACCCCCTATAAGTAATATCCAATGTCGTAGGCAAATTATACCTCTACAAAAATGTGTTATGAAAATACCCCAGCTTCTTCTTCTTCATGTACCATAAAGGGTACGTATACAAGTGGACCATATCAGTGCTCTAGTTAAGCTTTTGAATGCTGTATATACTACTGGTTGAAATAACTGAGGACTTGTTAAAGTCTATTTTTAGGCAATTCCGAAAAAACAGCGTGCAAAAAGATGCGGTGAATACAGATTAATTAGTTAGTGAGCCACACATTCGAAAGGTTTTTTTCTTTGCATTATTCATGACGACATAGACCTAGATGAAACCAGTTTGAATTTAGGAGTGCACTAGATACCAGTGAGGCAGTTTTTGAATTAAATATACTTCTCAAAAAAAAATATTATTAGGTATTTGATTTCTCTCGACGATTTAAAATGCAAGCCGTCGAACATTATTGATCATAAGGCCAAACATCAACGTCGCCAGTTTAAAAATGTCATCAACTAGCTCCTTCTCCAATCGTGTTTATAACACACTGCCTCAGCTAAAATCTTTCGTTTCTTTATTTGCTTTGACATTGATCCAATAAATGTGATGGAACAAGGTAGGCTTACCTCCATACTACCTGTGTAGCATTCATTTAATCCCATGTCTTCACTACGAAATGTTTAAAGAGCCCGGTTCCTGTCGACACATTTCAAGTCGTATATTTTTCTTTGGGCATCTAAAACATACAAGAGCGGTGTGTGTTATTTATTTTTTTTAATAAGTAAGTTTTAAACAACCAACGGTATCTAAACTTGTACTTATGCTTATGCAAAAATGCTTACCCGCCGGACTAGAACAAGTGTAGAGAAATACCAGACAAAGAGAAGAGAAGAAAAGAAAAGAAAATACACAGAATGAAGAAACGAAACCACTTAAACAGGGAACTTCAATATATAGAAAACCTCAACAGAGAAAAAAAATTCAGAACATTCTATAATATAATGCCATTCTTCAAGGCAAACACAAATCAATGTAGAAGTTTGAATGGCGATCTATTAACAACAAGAACAGACGTACTAAATCGATGGACGGAATATTTTAACCAGATACTTAATATAGAGGAAGAATAAGAAAACCCGGAAGACGAAAGCTGTGAGGTAAGCGGAGCAGACGAGAGGGAGGAGAATCCACCAACGATCCTGGAAGTTAAAGACGCTGTCAATAAACTAGCCAGAAACAAATCACCCGGAATAGATAATCTTCCAGCGGAATTATATAAAGAAGGTGGCCACGATATCATAATAGCGCTACAGCAGCTTATAAAAGAAATATGGATACAGAAGTCCCTCCCAGTGATTGGAATATTGGAATACTTTGCACCATACACAAAAAGGGAGATATCTTTGAATGCTCTAACTATCGAGGAATTACGCTCCTAAATGCAGCGTATAAAATATTCTCCAATATACTATGCCATCGTATGGCACCGTATGCAGAGCAAATAATAGGACAATACCAGGCTGGTTTCAGAGGTGGTAAATCAACAATTCATCAGATTTCAACCCTGAGACAAATTCTAGAGAAAACACTGGAATACGGTGTAGACACGCACCACATATTTATAGACTACAAGGCAGCCTACGACTCTGTAAATAGAAGAGAATTGTTTAGAGCAATGATAGACCTGGGAGTACCAAATCAGTTGGTAAGTCTAACCAAACTAACCCTTGAAAAAGTTGAATGCAGAGTACGAATCCAGGGGGAACTCTCTGAACCTTTTAATACAAATAACGGGCTACGTCAGGGAGACCCACTCTCCTGTATACTATTCAATCTAGCTCTGGAAAAAGTAATACGTACGTCACAAATCACAACTACCGGTTCAATATATAACAAATCTGAGCAAATCCTAGCATATGCTGATGATATCAGTATTGTTGGGAGAACGGAAAACGCAGCACGAGAGGCGAATGTAGCACTAGAGGAAGCGACTACAAAAATGGGTTTAATAATAAACATTAATAAAACGAAATACATAGGTCCGCAACCACAAATACGATGGCCACTTGTTATAGAAAACGACGTCATCGAAGCAGTTAACGAATTTGTATACCTGGGAACGCTCGTCAATACTGAAAATGACATTACCGCAGAGATAAACCGCAGAATTTTCACGGCTAATAGATGCTATTTTGGGCTTAATCTCCTTTTTAAATCTACATCTATATCAAGAAATACAAAAGTAAAACTCTACAAAACAATAATACGCCCAGTCCTAACATATGGTTCAGAAACCTGGACTTTAACAAAAAGCAATGAAAACATGTTAGGATGTTTCGAAAGAAAAATACTGAGGCGAATCTATGGAGCGGTAAATGAAAATGGTGTCTGGAGAAGACGATACAACTTCGAACTCTATAGAATATACCAGGAACCAGATATCGTAAAACACATTAAGATAGGACGTCTGAGGTGGGTAGGCCATGTAATGCGGATGGAGCAAACCGACCCAGCTAGAAAAACGCTCCTTGATAGACCTATTGGTCAAAGAAGAAGAGGAAGACCCAGAACAAGATTCCTAGATAACATAGACCAAGATATGAGAAATATGGAAATACGTGCTTGGCGGAGGAAGGCGATGGATAGGGACGACTGGAAGAGAATTCTTGGGGAGGCTAGGACCCACACAGGGTTGTAAAGCCAAAATGATGATGATGATGAAGGGAAATAACTTAGTTTTATTCTTTATTTTATTTATATAACTAAATTCATGCTTTTATATATCTTTTTTATATATCTTACATACAAATGTGACCATAACAGTGTAAATAATACATTCCTTAATGTTGAAAACACCTTCTTCTTCTTCTTAAAGTGCCCTCTCCTCAATGGAGGTTGGCTACTACAATTTTAAACTCTTCTCTATCTTCAGCTGTTCTTATTAGCTGTTCAAAATTTAGCCCTGTCCATTGTCGGATGTTTCTGAGCCATGATAGTCTTTTCCTTCCTAGGCCTCTCTTTCCCTCGATTTTTCCTTTCACTATAAGTTGGGCATATTGGTACTTATTATTTCTCAGTATGTGGCCTAGGTATGATGTTTTTCTTACTTTTACTGTGTTAAAAAGTTCTCTTTCCTTGCCTATTCTATGCAGCACTTCTTCGTTTGAGGTATGCGATGTCCATGAAATTTTGAGTATTCTCCGGTAGATCCACATTTCAAAGGCCTCCAATTTATTTACGGTTGATGTTTTAAGGGTCCACGTTTCAACTGCATATAGAAGAGTCGACCAGACGTAGCATTTTGATAAACGTAGTCGAATTTCGAGTTTTATTCGAGAATCACAAAGCAGTTTTTTTATTTTTTCGAAGGATTTTCTAGCCTGTTCTATTCTCGATCTTATTTCTTGATCAGGATTTAGGCTGCTATCGATCCAACATCCCAGGTACTTAAATCTATTGACCTGTTCTAAGATGTGCCCATTTATTGTGCAAGGTTGAGGTACGTTTTGGTTTTTTCGGATTGACATCACTTTGGTTTTTTTAATGTTTATTTTCATACCAAATTGCTCACAGGTCGAGTTGGTCTTGTCGATGAGTCGTTGTAGACCTGAGTCGGAATCCGCAATTAACACTGTATCATCGGCGTATCTGATACTGTTGATATTTACGCCATTCACCTTGACTCCATCCTTGGAATCCTCCAATGCTTCTTTAAATAGAAACTCGGAGTAAAGATTAAACAGCAGAGGCGACAGAACACATCCCTGTCTAACTCCCCTCCTAATTTCTACTTCTGCGGATGTGGAACCTTCGATCCTAACTCTGGCTTTTTGGTTCCAGTACAAGTTTTTTAAGAATTTGATGTCTTTTCCATCTAAACCGACTTCTTGCAAACGTTCTAATAGTAGGTCGTGTCTTACTTTATCAAATGCTTTTTCGAAGTCTATAAAGCATATAAATATATCTTTCTGTTGGTCGTAGCATTTTTGGGCGAGAACTAATAAACTGAACAGGGCTTCTCTCGTTCCCATGCCGGCTCTGAATCCAAACTGATCGTCTCCGATGATTGTTTCGCACTTTCTATAGATACGATTATGTACGATTTTTAGTAGGACTTTTACAGCATGACTCATAAGGCTTATCAGACGGAACTCATTGCAGTGTTGTGGGTTTGGCTTTTTTGGTAGTGGGATGAATATTGACTCCAGCCAATCTTGAGGTATTTTACCTGTATCATAAATGCGATTGAATAAAAGGACAAATAATTCGATATTTTCTTCGCTGATTAATTTGAGCGTTTCTGGGTATATTCCGTCTGGACCTGGGCTTTTATTTGTTTTGAGATGATTAATTGCATTTATGATTTCAGATTTCAGAATTGTTGGCCCTTCGTTGTTATTTTCCAATCTTGGTTCTTCTCGTATGTCGTGAAAAAGAATTTTAATATAGTTTTCCCATTCTTTCAGTTTATCTTCCGTTGATTCTAGCAGTTTGTCATCCGTGTTCAGCATGGTGTGAAAAGTCGTTCTCTTGGTAGTCGATGTAAACTCTTTTACCTTTTTATGTAAATTAAAAAAATCGTGCCTTTGTTGCAGTTCTTCTATTTCAACGCATTTTGTTTCCAGCCATTTCTCTTTTGCTTCGGTTATTTTTTTTCGAATTATTCTATTTAGTCTTTTGTATTCTACGTCCTTGTCATTTTTTCCTTTAGATTCTCTTCGTTTGTTCATTAATTGTAAAATCTCTTCTGTCATCCATTCCTGTTTGTTATTTCTAGGTGTTACTTTTAGATGTTTTTCCGTTACATTGTTAATTTGTTCTTTAATAGTTTTCCACAGAACGTTTATGTCATCGTACTCTCTAATTCTATTGTGGTCAATATTTCCTAAATTTTTGTTTAATTCTTTATTTACTGTCTTATGTATGGTGTCGTTTTTCAATATTTGGATGTCTAATAGTTGGTGTTGAGGTTTTTGTTTCTTGATTAGTTTCCATCTTGCGCGAACTTTTGCAACAACAGGATTATGATCGGAATTGATGTCAGTTCCAGGATATGTTTTTGCACTGATGATTGCATTGTGATATCTTTTGTTGACCAATATGTAATCTATTTGGTTACGGATTACTCTGTTTTCATTGTGTTGTGGTGAAGTCCATGTGTACAATCTGCGAGGGTGTAATTTAAACCATGTATTTGTCACTACCATGTTGTGTTGTTGGCAGAATTCGGTCATTCTCTCTCCCCTGTCGTTCCTTGCTCCAAGTCCGAAGTTTCCGATCAATCCAGAAACTTTTCCTCTACCTAACTTGGCATTAAAATCACCTAAGATAAATGTTAGGTCTCGTTTTTTGGTCATCTTTATTAGTTTTTCTACGTCAGCATACCACGCTTCTAGCTCTTCTATGGGTTTATCGGCCGTAGGGGCATAAGTTTGAATGATGTTAATATTTACTGGCTTTCCGGATAGTTGAATAAGAAGACATCGGTCCGAAAATGGCACAAAGTTTGTGACGGCATGGTTATATTTGTCTTCTAAAATTACTCCAACCCCGTTACGATGAGCCGGATCGTTATTACCCGAGTAATAGAAAGTTTTGTTCATGGTTTTAACTTTACCTGAACCTGGCCATTTAACTTCACTTAAACCCAATATCTGCAACCCTAAACGTTTCATTTCATTGAAAACACCAATCATTTTTAAATGTCTGTAGGTTTCTTTTAAAAAGTTCTTTAGAATAAAAGTTTACTTCTGTAAACATATCCTCGCCACATTTGGCCATTTCTCCGCCTTACCCTACGACCGTCGGACACCTTCATATCTCTCAACCTTTATTTATTTTCACGAGAGAACATCGGCGGCCTTTTCTGTTTGTTCATCTTTTATTTAAAGGAAATATTGTTAGAGCGAACAATTCGCGGGAGAATAATGTTTTGGAAAGAACACTTTAGTGTGTGCTCGCGCCTGCTTGTAATGGAAGTTAATGCTTCCAACATATTTTTATGATTTAGTAACAACATAAGAAGTACTACACGTTCATATATACGTTATATTGGTAAAATTATTGATTTGTATCTACGAAAATGTTTTGCAGCAAGTAATAAAATCATAAAATTACTGGATAATTAACCAATATCACAACCATAACGGAGAACCAGTTCTCCTGAAACATCAAGACGAAGCAGAACTAATCTGATTTGATAATGGCAAGTGTGACCTTGCCGAAACGACGTCAAAACAATGGTTTTGCTAAAAACCAAAATTACTTAACGCGGAGTCAAACCCGGAAAACAACTGAAATTACATATAGCTCCCGCGAAAACTTCAAATCCAATATATATATATATATATATATATATATATATATATATATATATATATATATATATATTGATAAAGTTGTATTTTATTAATTTTATTTTTTTTTTATAATAAATGTAATTTTTATAATATGTGGTTCGTTGTTTAATTTAATATACCTCGGCTAGCTCAATTATGTGTTCGTTCTAAGCAATCTGTCACTGTGTGACGTCGACTCTGTAGTCTCCTGGTAGAGTTCAAAAAAAAATTAAACCAAAATTTACTTTAGACCTTTGATAAATTAACCCAAATGAAGCACGTTATTTATTAATATTGAACAAATTTAATATAAACAATAAAATTCGTCTGCAACTTCGGTTGCCTTTAAAAATTTACAAAAATAGGAATCGTTTAAGTCTTAACGTGGTTTAGTGACGTGACAATAAAAATGTATTACAAAATGTGGAGACTCTCTACAAGTACCTAAAAACTAAATAAATATTGCAACTTTATAAAGTGTTTAAATGAACTATAAAGAAAAAGAAAATGAACACTTTATTCCGCTGACTATTCAAATATAATCAAAATTTCAAATGATCCCCAAAATTATTGTCCAACCTCACTTTAAAACAGTTCTGATTTCTTTAAAGGAAACTAACTACTCAAAAATAATCGGTGAAACTGGAATATCAATCCTCTCTTCGGAAGTTAAGGTACGTACTATTCTATTTTTAATTTAATGATCATTAATAATTTCAATTTTTAAGGCCTATCGCAATTATGTTAATTCATGAATTTTAATTTTCTCAATTTAAATGACATTTCTATACTCCAATATAATTTATAAGTGAAATTGTTTCTCTTACTCTCTGGAACAAATTTCTGGATATCTCTGCTGTGGAAACTGTGGAAAAACTAAATTCTAATTAGACGAGTTAAAAAACACTCCCGACCTATTCCACAGTTTCAGGGCTCTCCTTCGTCCAAAAAAACCTCGTCGGCGTCCTCTCCAAAAACCAATTCCTCTTATTATCCGTTGCTAACAGCAACCAACGTTCTTTTTTTTTCTGTCTTCTATTTAAATATTTTAAACCATAAAACTGTCCTGTTTGACATATTTGTCAAGCCACATTACTTTCTCATAATCACTTTAATCACATATAATTTGGGAATTTACAAAAAAAAATGTTTAGATATAAAACTTATTCTATTACAATACTAATTTATTCTTTTCATCTCCACATCATTGTAATTTCTTATTTAACAAAACCCCTATTAATTTAGCTCCCACAGACTGTCAAATAAACTGTCAAGCAGTTTATTTTCTGACGTTTATTAAAATTTCTATGTTTAAATATTTTTTTAAAATTCTTCTTTTTTTGTTCTTTTTAAGGTTTAGACGATTCACCTATACACTAGGCAACTATACTATTCAGAAATTATTAACACTATACCAGGTAAGTCAAAATTAATTTATTTAACAATTTACTAATCTTTTTCTCTCTTTTATTTCAGAGTCGAACCCACATTGTGATGGCTTCATGAAATTCATAAACAACAAACTCATATAAAAATCCATTAAAGTTGTATATATTTTAACATATTGAAATCATTTCAATATATATATATATATATATATATATATATATATATATATATATATATATATATATACAAGGTGGTCCAGAATTATGTACATTAATTTCTAGAGCTCATAGTATGTCCAAAAATAAGGGTACTTCTTTATGTATACTTTTTTATAAAACTGAATAATAAGGGAGATACAACCCTTTAAAGGGGTGAATTGAAATTCTTATTTTTTCAAATATTTTCCAAACGGTTTTGAATACGGAGTTCATATTTTGGAAGTGATTATAAGACATTAGGATAATTAATTTCATGTCACCACCCACCAAAACCTATATTAATACAGGGTAGTTTTGGAGGGTAAGTGGGGGTTATTGCGACACATGTTTTTTAATTTTTACATATTTAAAAAAATTGTTTCCTTAGACTTTTTAACGCAAAAAGGTGCTGTTGTAATATTTCGATAGATATCACCGTTTTCGATTTATTTAAACTCGAAGGTAAACATGTATTTTATTGTAATCGTTACATTTCTTAATATTCATCAAGTATGCTTTGGAATTGACACTTGTGTTAGCAACGACACTTTTATCTCAAGTAGTCTATAAATTGTCAGTGACGTTTAAAACAATTAAATTATTTTATCTACACTTTTATTGTATTCGACAGTGAAATTTGGTTAACACGTCTCGTTTGCTATATTTTTAAATTTGTTTGCCCGCAATATGGCCCACTATTCAAATTCTGAGATGACAGACATACTTTTAGTATTAGGGGAATGTTCGGGAAATGCTGCTGCCGCTGTAAGACGCTGCAGAGAAAAGTATCCGAACAGAAATATTCCCAATGCTAGGACTTTTGTAACTACTGAACGACGACTGAGAGAAACCGGTTGTCTTTAAAGAAGGAATACAGATGCTGGTCATCGTAGAGAAGCAAGAAATGTTCGCGTTGAACAGCAAATATTGGATTCTGTAATAAATGACCCCACAATAAGTACACGCAGGTTAGGATTAGGAACGAATATTTCCCATCAAAGTGTTTTAAGAGTTCTGCATGAAGAGCAATTACATCCTTACCACTATCTACAGGTGTAGGAATTGTTACCTGACGATATGCCACTTAGAGTTGATTTTTGTGAAGTATTGCAAAATAAAGTTCAAAGTGCACCAAATTTTTTAAGCAACATTGTGTTTACAGACAAGGCCACATTTACAAGACAAGGTATGTTCAATTCTAGAAATATGCACTTCTGGGCTGAAGAAAATCCAAGGACTACAATGGAAACTCACTTCCAACACACGTTCAAGATATTCTATTACAAATAAGAAGAAACATGTTTTTCATGCATGATGGTGCTACACCACATTACACAAGAATTTGTAGAAGGTGGTTACATGAACATTTCCCTGATAGGTGGATAGGCCGGGGTGCGGATGCACCGATTCATTGGCCTGCTCGTAGTTGTGATCTTAATCCAATGGACTTTACCGTATGGGGTTATTTGCAATCAAAAGTGTAAAACACTCCAATTAATACAGTAAATGAGTTAAGAGATAAAATTGAACAAGTATTTACCGATTTACAAAACGATCCAGTAACATTAAATGGATTAATGCGTTCGCTAAATAAAAAAATTAGATTATGTATTCAACAAAATGGAGGACATTTTGGACAGTTGTTGTGAAATATTATTTTCGCCATTAATTAAATGTTAAGTATTAATTAAGTTTTTCATTAATTTGTAATATTATTGCTAACACAAGTGTCAATTCCAAACCATACTTGATGAATATTAAGAAATGTAACGATTACAATAACATACATGTACACCTTCGAGTTTAAATAAATCGAAAACGGTAATACCTATCGAAATATTACAAGAGCACCTTTTTTACGTAGAAAAGTCTAAGGAAACAATTTTTAAAATATTTTTTTAAAATCGGTAAAAATTAAAAAACATGTGACGCAATAACCCCCACTTACCCTCCAAAACTACTCTGTATTAATATAGGAAGTGGTAGGTGGTGACATGAAATTAATTATCCTAATGTCTTATAATCACTTCCAAAATGTGAATTCCGTATTCAAAATTGTTTGGAAGATATTTGAAAAAATAAGAATTTCAATTCACCCCTTTAAAGGGTTGTATCTCACTTATTATTCAGTTTTTTTAAAAAGTGTACATAAAGAAGTACCCATATTTTTGGACGTACTATGAGCTCTAGAAATTAATGTACATAATTCTGGACCACCTTGTATATATATATATATATATATATATATATATATATATATATATATATATATATATATATATATGTATAATACTGATCCAAAATGGATAAAAAATTTATCTACCACAACTATTCCTGATGATATTCTAGGTTTCTTGGCATTAGGAAATAAATTTAGCATCGAACCAAAGATTTTCAAGTAAAAATACTTTTAGCAGACTTAGAATACATAATTTCATCATTGCCATCTGAATTAGAGCAAAACTTAATCCGGTCTAGAACCACCAACCTTATTACTAATCACATTTTGAATACTTCTAAATCATCTAATACTTTTTTTCATAACTTATATACCAAAATTAAAAAATTTCTTAAATATAATCCTGAGCTTTTAGTGAATAAACCAGACAAAGGTAATGCTACAGTCATCTTAGAAATAACTCACTACTTACAACTGTGTTCTTCTCTCATTGAGAATGATAAATCTTACATTTCACTTACATCCAATCCCACTTCTTCTCTACAAAGGAAATGCAATACATTAATCGCATCCTTAGCCTCTGCGAATCAGATTGACCGTAACACAAAGAAAAAACTAACAACATACAATGGGAACATTGCAAAGTTTTATACTTTGCCAAAAATCCACAAACCAACACTATCGGTTCGTCCCATAGTAGCTTCCATTGGAACTTCCACTGAAAATATCTCAGCTTTTGTTACAGACATACTTACTAATGCGTATTCTTGTAGATTTCCCCAATATTTAAGAGTTTACTATTAGGTTAAGTTTTTTTTCGAAATATTAAAACGAAGGCAAAACCTTATAATCTAGGCTCACGTTTGCAGATAGAAACACATTTATGCCTGTGACATGCATTATTGTAAATCAATGTTTCGAATACATTCGCCAGTAATAAGAACAAAAATACACAAATCTTTGGGAAGTTAACATTATGTCAAATCTTGATTATGTTGCCTGTGTGAGTCCATTTCATATAGGTAACAGAAATAAGAATAAGACTTGCTCAGAATCAATTTATTCTGACAATAACGACCGATATCGCATACTATAATTGGCTATGCATCTTCAGGTCAACGGTACATTGTAAACCAAATGCTGAAAATATAATAACCCTTATCAGAATGCTGTCTGGTACAAAATCTATAGTAATTATGTCAATATTGTATGTGTGCGATTTATCAAATACGAATTTAAATTAATTAAATAAAAATTAAGTAAAAAAATAGTTTAGTGAAAACAGAAATTAAATAAATATTACTTACGATATTATGACGATACAAGAATTATAAATAAATATTTGAGAAAAGGTAGTTTAAAAATCTGTTATGGTAAATTGGTGACAGGTGATTATCGGTTTACTGCAACTATTTAACGAGTAAAGAAATAAGGTAACCGTACCTTTCACCGACTACTTAAGGTTTTCCTTATAAGCAGATTCAATAATAAGAAGAATACATTTTTATTTTTCTTTGCATAATTTTTTAAGATTTTTAAGTATTAATCTATTCGATTCAGCTAGTAATATAAAAAAAAAATATTATCTTTTTAATATTATTATTCTTTTTTAAATGTTTCAATAATTATGTACAATTTCATTAAAATGCTTCCTTCAGCGACAGGCTTGAAAAATACATAATTAATGTGATTTTTTTGCTATTACCGACCACAAGCATCTAATTATCGGACATTTCAGTCCTATCAGCGACCTTCTTGGGGGACTACTTATTTAGGTAATTAATAATAACATAATATTAACTTATTTATTTAAAAATAATCATATCTGCTGGCTCAATTGAAAAAACAAACGCAGTTGAAAATTATCATATTTTTAAAAATATAAATTCATAATACAACAAATAAAGTTGCATTATATATTGGGCATATATAATATATTCAACTTTGGTATGAAATAATTTTATTCTTTTAATATTATATTTTTAATTGCATCCGTCTCCGGAATTGTATAGATGCTCCTTTTATTCAAGGGTTTTATAGGATTAATTTTTGAAAATATTACATTTTTTAAATATGATAAAATATCCTCCTTCTCAGGCCATTTCCAATGTGAACCACTTCTTATCATAGTCGTTACTCTTAATCCCATACTGCCAAGATTCACTTCAGGAAAGTACTCTCCTTCATAAATAATAACAGTATATTCTCCTTCAATGTAATGATAGACTTTGGGATCCCACCTAAGTTAGTAAAATTATCCCAACTATAATAATTATAACAATGCAAAACGTAAACTCATGCGTTAGAATCGAAGGAGAAAACTCGACGTTCTTTGACATTAATAATGGTCTAAGACAGGGGGACACGTTGGCATGTCTCCTCTTTAATATTGCCTTGGAAAAGGCAATCAGACAATTAAATAATTGAATGAATGGAAATATTTTTAACAGATCGACGCAAATTTTCGCATTCGCTGACGATATAATTATAGTAGGCAGAAGTATAAGAGACATGGTGCAGTGTTTTACCACATCCAACAGAGAATTCAAACTAGCAACCATACTTTTGAACAAGTCAAATAATTTACATATCTTGGATCGCTAGTAAACACAACAAACACGACAAGCGACGAAATAAAAAGACGCACAGCAATAGCAAACAAAACTGTTCACGGTCCTTATCTAAAAACGAAGAAAGACTTTTTTTGAGAGAAAAATTGTTAAAAAGATTTTTGGGGTCGTAAATGAAAATGGTCTATGGCGTCAAAGATACAATTTTGAACTATATCAGTTATACACCAATCCAGATTGTGAAATTCGTTAAAGTGCAGAGGCTTAGATGGGCTAGACACATTGCTAGGATGTCAGATCACAAATACACGAACATATTAACATTTTTAAAACCAGAAAGCACACGTAGCAAAAGGACGACGACGAATGAGGTGGATGGATGATGTCGAAGAAGACCTACAGATTCTCAGGGTTAGAAGATGGAGGGAACATGCCAGGATCGATAGGAGTGGCGACTTTTATTGTGAGCAGGCCAAGATTCACAACGGATTGTCGAGCCACTTATGATGGTATTCTCCTTCAGAAGTATTAAATTTATTTTTGGTTATCTTTTTACTAGGAAGAATATGTTCTTCTTTCACCATATTTTTTGTTTTCTTTTTGTTTGTATTTGATTTTAAATTCATCTTTTATTTTCTTGTCTGCATCGATGGTATTCTAAAAATTCTGTCGATGTGGCGACTGTAGGAGTAATTTTTTTCACTACCTTTTTATGTGTTTCATTAGAATTTTTTTCAGGTCCGAATAAAGCTTTTTTGAAAGGATTTGCAACATTTTTAAGAAGAGGGTGAATATTTTTCGAGGGCGTCTCTGTTGTAGATTTTTCTTTTCTAAACGTTCATCTTCAATAGTGTTTTCTTCTGGGATAGTATTATGCTGCTCCAAGAGTGGTGGAAGCTCAATCGTTGCTTAAAGAGAGCCACTTGTTTTAGTTACTGTAATATTTTTTGAGGGCGTCTCCGGTGCAGTATTTTCTTTTCTGAAAGTTCATCTTTAACAGTTTTTTCTTCTTGTGTTGTATTATGCTGCTTCAAGAATGGAAGCTCAGTCATTGCTAAAATAGAGCCTCTTGTGTCAGTCACTGGAAAAGGAGTATTTTCCGAAGCAATAAAGTTTTTACATTCTGCTTCCTGCACTAAAGTACCATCAGGTTGTTCCAGCATGATTTGTTCTTGGTCTAAAACAGAACTATCTAAATCCAAATTGATGTTGGAAATCTGATAATATTCTGGAATATTTTTTTCTAGAGTAACGTTATGGATATTATTTTCATGCATGTCCGGTCTTTTGTTTTTAAGTTTTCTTCAGAAATAGAATGATCCTTTGTTTGAGAGACTTCCTTTCTAAATATCGCCACAATTATAAAATTATTCTAGAAGTTGTCTGTTAATTCTGTTCTCGATTTTAATAAAAAATGGACTCTTCTGTAAAACACCTGCCATTTCTTCTTGCGTTTTTGATTTAGCTTGGACAAGAAGTTTGGTGTAGTCAAAATTATTCTGAATATATGAAAATAATCCACAAGTTCTAAAACCATTTCTTACTGTATCCTTGGTAACGCTATCCGTTATACATTTCTCCAGGTCGTCTGCAAAACCTTCCTGTTTTAGTTTTTTGCCAATACGCCAATTATGGATCCTGTTTTTCCAAAAAAGTTTAAGAAGCCTAAAAATAGCAACATCTAGTGGTTGCAATATATGTGTGGAGTTAGGCAGAAGAGCAATTAGTATATTACCTCTACTTTTGTAGAACTCAGTTAAATGAATCGTTAAATGTAAAGAATGGCCATCTAAAAATAGATCAACAGGTAAAGGAACGTTATGTTCAACAATACATTTTTTATAGAATAAATTTGTAATGACTCTGAGTCTGAATGACCAATACCCCAGCCCAGAGGAATTTTCAAATGCATACTGACTGATACTCTTTTATAGGGAATTTCACAACTTGCCCTTCTGCCGAAACTTATATAAGTATGTATTTATTGTTTAAGTATGTGACCCAGATACAATATTTTCTGTTTGCTACAATATTAAATATAAGGATAATATGTACATACGTGCACATATACACTTATGCACACACATACATACAAAGTTGGGCACGTTCTTATGCCTGGATATTCTGTCGACCTGTTTAAAGAGCATTTTATTAATTTAACGGAAAACTCACGATCCAGCATCTGGCAGCACTGTATAATTTGCAAACAAAGCACCTGCTCTAAATGATTTCTATCACAATTATTGCACAGAATAATAAATAGGTTCGACGATGCTATGGAGTTGTAATTTCAAAATTATTATTAAACAATTTTTATTAAGTACAAAACGTGATTTAAATGATAATTCAATTTTGAATTAATACGATAAATATTTAACGGGATACTAAATCTCTCTTGTTTAATGCAGAAACAAATGAAAATGTAAAATTTGTTAGCGGATCATTATTATTCAATTTATTAAGTGTGGCGTTTTATACTGAATGGTATAATTAATAAATAATATAATTTATATTTATAGACAATAAAAGACGACCAATTAAAATATCTCTTTGTATGCTTTGTTTTCTTTTGTGATATATCCTCTAAAACAACTGCCTGTTGCACCCTGTTAAATACTGGTCAAGGTTCAAAATACAGAAATAAGGAACAACGATGCAATTATAGTACATTGTTTACCGGGTAGGAAAAGCTTAACATTCCTGGACGACTGTGAAGATTGCTAAGTCGAGGCGCAAGCCGAGACTTAGCAACACAGAGTCCAGGAATGTGGCTTTTCCTACGAGGTAAACATACTATTTTTCCGCAAATCGTTTAAAATTCGACAGATATTGATTGATTAAAAAAAAAACGCGATAATTTTATTCCCAAATAAATGGTGCTTTGAAATTCCTAATAAAATTACTTGGGTTACTATGGAAACGTATTGAGGTTGAATTGTCAAACTTGACGCTTATAAATTTAATTGCTGGTGTTCTCGAAAGTAAAATGATAAGTGATGATGAAATTTCCATTCCTGGGACTCCTCCAGAGCTGGTTGAGGCAGTGAATACTGCTTCATTAGAATTATTGCCAAAGAAATCAAGAGAAAAGTACGAAAATGCATACAGACGTTTTATGGATTATCGCATGAGTAAAAATACGAGTTCTTTCTCAGAAAATGTTGTAATGGCATACTTCCTAGACCTTTGTTTAAAGATGAAATCTTCAACATTATGGGCCAATTATTCAATGCTGAAGTCAACCCTTGCACTTAAACACAATGTAGATATATCTACATACTCAAAACTTCGTTCTTTATTGAAACGGCAAGCTCAAGGTTATAGGGCAAAGAAATCTAAGATTTTAACGAAGGAAGAAATTGAAAAATTTATCCAGGAAGCTCCAGATAAAGAAAATTTAATGATTAAGGTAATTTACAAGGTTTTAATTTCTATTTAGATTATAGCTTTATTTATTTTTTAGGTGGCTGTAATATTTGGTATTTCTGGGGCCTGTAGAATGGATGAGTTAGTCCGAATGACTGTACACGATATAGAAGACTTAGAATCTAAGCTTTTAATCAGCATACCTGATTCGAAAACCAACAAACCAAGATCATTTGTAATTAATCAGATCTACTTGAATGTTTATCGAAAGTATGTTTCGTTAAGACCAGAAAATATGAACAGTGACCGATTTTTCTTTAAATATCAAAGCGGAAAGGGTTGTAGACAAGTGGTAGGAATTCATCAATTTAGAAAAATGCCCAAAATAATTGCTACTTATTTGAACTTGGTAAATCCGACAGAATATACTGGTCACTGCTTTCGTCGGTCTTCTGCAACAATATTGGTTGACTCTGGTGCCGACATAACTAGTTTAAAGAGGCATGGCGGATGGAAGTCATCAAACGTTGCTGAAGGATATATCGAAGAATCGCTTAACAATAAGGTTGAGGTGGCAAATAAAATTTTCACAGTACAAAATATTCAACAAAATGACACTTCCACCCTGCATGTTGTCCAAAATGTTTCTCATAGTTCTAAGAGTGTTCCTCCAATGTTCAATAATTGTACTAACTGTCAAATTACTGTAAATATAACAAATTGATCTTAAAAATGTATTCAGCAATGACTTGATGTTTTCAAAATATAAATTAATTCCTTATAAGCAATGTGTTTTCTATCATTTATGTAGAACACTAACAACTGTACGGAAATATCATTTCCTTACAGTAAGGAAATGACATTTCCTTACAGTAAGGAAGTCCTGACTTTTTCTTCAAGAAATTTTGACAGGAATGTCAAAATTTCCTGGCGATTTGCGGAAAAAACAATTTATTACTTGCCTATATAGGCCAGGGAAATAAGCAAACAAAGTACCCTGTTTTTGACACTCGTCCGGCCAGGCAAACGACAGTTGTTTTGAGTACTATGGACCTCTGTAACGAAAACCTATATGTTTTCTGCAGTTAATTTTTTGGACTTAATTAGTTATTAACAAATTAAGGTCAAAAAACGGAAAATTTATGCTTTTTTCGTCTATTAGCAAAAAGTGAAGCAATTTAAACAAATTTTAGAAGAGAAAGAAACTGATAAGTCATATAAAAACCTTCAAAATGGCGTTTTTTTAAATGTTTCTATCCTTATTTGTTGCTTAGGAAGTTGCAAAATAAGTCAAAAATTTCGGTTTTTTATAAATGGTAATAACTTTTTTGAAAATAAATTTATAACATTTATATTTCATTAAATGCTGTGTCTTGTAGTGCTTAATATGGTTAAAATTTCCAAGTGATCGGTTAAATAGTTTAAAAGTTATTTTATTTGTTTATCCTAAATTAACATTTTTTGCAGCAATATAAGTCAGAAAATTATACAGTTTTAGTAATTCTAAGGATAGTTTCTGGAAAAAGGAGACTTGTTTTATTACATACATTAAAAAAATTCAGAAAATTAATTTTAAATATTGCAAAATAATTTTGCAAAAACATGTCGATTTTTTGCTTATAAACAATTAAAATAACTTTTTAACCATTAACTGTAAAAATATTATTTTTTATATTTAAAAAGGCTAAATTTTTTTACAAATTTAAAAGAAAAAAAAAATGTCCTAAATAATTTGGACAAAGTTAGCCTCTTTTTTTTATTTAATTCATAGCACCTTTGATTATAACACTTAAGAAATCTAATTTGTGCTTTTTGAAAGAATATACTTTATAGTTTTAATATTTAAAATTTGAAATTTGAAAAATATTGCCCTTTAATGAAATCGTCCACAAAGCTTCAAAATATTGTAAAATCGGTCGGCTTTGAAACTCGCGGGAGCTGAAGGGAGGTGGAAGGCACTGTTAACTGTATCTCTGTTCCTTTTTTTTATGTATTTTAACGTTACTTTTTAAACCTCCATGTACTTTTTGCGTACATTACGAATATGCATGATTTCAATAAATAAATTGTCAAATAAACCTCCTAATTTGTTTAAAAACAATTTTTTTTTTAATTTTTTTTATTAATATTTAAGGTAAGTTTGAATGTAAAACAGAAATATTTGACATTTTTTATATTTTGGGGAATAATCCACAATTTAAGATTATAATAAGTTTTTTTGTCTTTCGTTACTTGGTAGAAAATTTTTCTGAAAACTCTTCTGGGTTATTGATTAGTGTGAGAAAGCACAGCAGATCTGTTATAGTAAAAATTATAAAAAAAGTTATTGACAAAAATTGTAGGCAGCTTGAAACTCCACATTTTAAAATTTCAATCTTACAGGGTGTTACATAAGATGGTGGCAGACCAAACTTATGTTTTTTTAAATGGAACATCCTGAATTTTATTTTAAATTTGAAATCTGCTTCACTTTCACATCACAACAAAGTTTTATTGTGTTATACTGGGTATTTAAAAAGTTTAACCAATATTACCTGAAAAACGCCTTAAGTTCAACTCCCTGTATAACTAAAAAGGAGTATAAGAACATTGATCTATTACAACTATAGTTGTATATATATAGTTGTATAATAATTTGTAAAAATTGTAGAACATATTCGTTTCCATAATATTCGTTAAATCAAATAAAGGGTAAGTCAAAATGCAAATACATTATTTTCTTGATAATTTTAAATAAAACACCCTATATTTTATATCACTATCGAAAACTACTAATATCGTACTTCAAATTTTATGAAGTACTCCCTATACCTAAAGTAATCAGTTTTCTAGATATTTTTATTTTTCCGTCAAGGTAATAATTTGGTAGATATTTCAACGTTTGCCAATAATTATTGTCAGTTGGCCATGAATAATCTGCTACCATTTTATAGAACACCCTGTAAGATTGTAACTAATTTTAAAATGTGGAGTTTAAGGCTGCCTATACTTTTTGTCAATAACTTTTTTCTTGTAATTTTACTACAACAGATCTACTAAGCTTCCTCACATACACAATCACCCTGTATATATTATATATATATATATATATATATATATATATATATATATATATATATAAATAATAATGTAAATAATTTATGTACATATTATAATAGATTTATGAAAACAACAAATTATCCTATTCAATTTCTTTAAAAATAGCATTGCTTGGAAATCTTACATAACTAGGTTTTATTTCTTGCTAAAAATGATATACTAAAAACTGAAGTTAATAAATTATTGCATAATATTTTATTGTATTACAAATATTATAGTGTATATATATATAATATATATATATATATATATATATACACTATAATATTTTGTAATACAATAAAATATTTATGCAAATAATTTATTAACTTCAGTTTTTAGTATATCATTTTTAGCAAGAAATAAAACCTAGTTTATGTAAGATTTCCAAAGCAATGCTATTTTTAAAGAAAATTGAATAGGATAATTTGTTGTTTTCATAAAATCTATTATATATGTACATAAATTATTTACAGTTTTATTAAAGGAGTATAAATAAATCATAAATATTTATGTTTTCAATTAAAAATTATCTCAAATATTACCATAAAAAATTGTGTAAACAAATCAGATAGTTTATTTAACAACTAATTAATAGAATAATGCTTATTCGTAATGTACGCAAACGGTACATACAAATTATTACACAAGTATATACATACTATTATACATCAATTATTTACAATTTTATTAAAGGAGTATAAATTAATCATAAATATTTATGTTTTCAATTAAAAATTATTTCAAATATTACCACAAAGAATTGTGTAAACAAAGTAGATAGTTTATTTAACAACTTATGAATTGAAATAATGCTGATTCGTAATGTACGCAAACGGTACATACAAATTATTACACAGGTATACATACACTATTATACATAAATTATTTACAACTTTATTAAAGGAGTATAAATTAATCATAAATATTTATGTTTTCAATTAAAGATTATCTAAAATATTACCGTAAAAAATAGTTTAAACAAAATAGATAGTTTATTTAACAATTTATGTATTGAAATAATGCTTATTCGTAATGTACGCAAACCGTACATACAAATTAAAAAAAGGAACGTTGAAATCCATAAATAAGAATCAGACATACAGCTAGCAGCCCTTCCCCCTCCCTTCTGCCTGTGAGTTTCGTAACCAGCCAATTTTAAGTAGCACATTTTGAAGCTTTGTGGACGATTTTATTAAAGGGTAATCTATTTAGAATTTGGTACGTTAAAACTATAAAGTATGTGCTTTAAAATAACGGTTATTAGATTCCTTAATTATTAGAAACAAAGCTGAAATTAATTAAATAAAAAAATAACTTTGTCCCAAATGATTTTAGGACAATTTTTTTTCTTTTAAATTTGTGAAAAAATTTAGGCCTTTTAAATATAAAAAATAATCTTTACAGTCAATAGTTAAAAAGTTATTCTAATTGTTTATAAGTAACATATCGACATTATTTATTTAAAAAATAATTATTATTTTGCAATATTTAAAATTAATTTTCTTAATTTTTTTTTAATGTAAACAATAAAACAAATCTTCTTCTTCCAGAAACTACACTTACAATTACTAAAGCTGTATAATCTTCTTACTTATATTGTTGCAAAAAATGTCAATTTGGAAAAAACAAATAAAATAACTTTTAAATTATTTGACCGATCACTTTGAAATTTTGACCATATTTTAAGCACTATAAGACACAGCATACCATGAAATATAAATGGCATAAGTATATTTTCAAAAACCAGATTCATTTAATAAGACAGATTCTCGAGAAAACATTAGAATTCAATATTGAAACCCATCACCTATTCGTCGACTTTAAGGCCGCATACGACAGTGTCAAGAGAACAGTGCTATACCAATTAATGCATGAGTTTGGTATACCAGAGAAACTTATCCTACTAACGAGAATGACAATGTCTAACTTAGAAGCCACTGTTAGAATACAGGGAGAGAGTTCTAGATCCTTTGAGATAAAGGATGGACTCAGACAAGGAGATGCTCTGGCTTGCCTCCTATTTAATATTGCCTTAGAAAAGGCAGTCCGAGATACACGAATTAGGGATGGCGGTACTATTTACAATAGATCGATACAAGCCTTAGCATATGCTGATGACATTGACATAGTAGGGCGTAGCAAGCGAGATGTTGAGCAATATCTCCTAGAATTGGAAACAGCGGCGAAACAGGTAGGTCTAGTCATCAACGAAGACAAAACCAAGTACATGTTTTGGTTGGAGAGCTGAGCCGTTAATAAGGATTTCTTTATTTGAGGAAGGTTGGGACAACTTACTAAACAAACAAATCAAAAAACTACTTACAGTGATGTCCTGGACAACACTACGCAACAAGACAATTAAACTCTTTAAAAAAGGACTTCATTTAAAAAAATCTTCAGGTACTTGGAAAGAAAGAAAGGTTTTTCGGTCCTAAAAAATTTAAAGCGTGAATATCTTCTTAAAAAATATATTTTTAATTTCCTGTTTAAAGAGAAACACTAAAAATTTATTTTCACATAGACACATTACACAAACATCACATCACAAAAACAGATATTACAAATTAAAAATATCCAAATTTATCAACAAACTTTACATTGAGTTTAACCTTCTAAAAAAACAGAATTTAAAATACATTTATCAATAAATGTTGCAGGCTCGAACAACCGAGCCAAACGAATACTAAAGACTCCTTAAAATCGCCGACGGCAAATACTCACCAGGCGTCCTAAAAGAAAAGTTCCGTTACCCCCAGCTCCGTTAAGACACATCTTTAGATGTGTCGCATATACACTTGGGTAAACAAAACTTCATATTTATTATTATTACGTACCAGCCAGGAGCGTAGTAAATAAATTTTATAGATTTAAATATTTGATAGTTAAAGGAAAAAATTCATGTTACACTATTCCATAAAGCAAGAACTTCGGTATAAAAATTACAGCACTAAAATTTTTCATTACCTTAATATTTCTTTTAGCAATTTATGTGAAAAATAAGAAAACGCTTAGGACTTTATCCGGTATTTGGTAATTTGTTTATATTATACTATTAATAACTATATTTGTGTTTCTTTGCGAATTCTTTTAGAAAGCCAGGACATTTTTTTTATATTTGCATGCAATGAAAATCTAATATTGATTAGTTCTGAATGTACAAGTGAGATATGATATAGAATTGTAAATAAGTAAATTGTAAAAATGTAAAAAATAATGAAGTGAACACCTAGAATAGGAACCCTTTTTTTATGAGGGTAGGAATGTTCTAAATACTATATCATTGCTCGGCGTGTGTTGGGTTCTGGGCAGAGGAAAACATCCAAGCCCAATTTCCCCTTTGTAGACGGGCTCCTGCAAACGGATGCCTTTCTGTTGTCCTGTCTACCAACTAAAACCACCCATTCTTCGTCAAGACACCCCCGTACGTGTTCAGTTAGCGAACGAAACTTAGGGGTGCCTTGCGCTGCCTGAATTGATAATGAAGATTTGTTGCCGGTTCTTAGCTAGGAGCGGTAAGGAACCAGAAGAAAATGTATGTAAAATAGATGACATGGCCTTGCCGATGGTATTACCTAAGAGCGGTAAGGAACCAGGGGGAAAGTATATGGAATGTATAGGTATACAAGGTAACAATAAGGTATAGAATACTAGGTATTAGGTAATACTAGGTAACAATAAGTAAGTATAGTAAACAAGTGTATTACATACATATGTACATACATACATACGTACATACACATACACACCTACGTACACACAGATACATGTATACACATATCTATATATTCATACATAATATATATTGATAACCAGTTTTGAATAGAGGCGGATTGCCTCAGATCACTCTCATCCTGTCTGTTTCTTTCTCTATCGTAGACTTTCTCTTCATAATTTTTGTTACTTGGTCTATAAGAAATTCAAAGTTATCTCTGCTTTCCATAGAGGCACGTATTAAGTTGTCAAAGGATATCTCTCCTAGCTTTGTTTCGGATTATATGTTGTTCCGACGCAAACACCTTGCACCTGAAGATACAATGCTCCGCATCATCTTCTACGTTACATATGACACAATTATCATCGCTGGTTTTTCGTATACGATACGTGTAAGACCTGAAAGATCCATGTCCGGTCAGGAACTGCATAAAATAAAAATTTACTCGCTTGAACTTACATTTGTATCACTCTATCACATTGGGTATTAATTTTTTGGTCCATTGTGCCTTGTTTCTGTGCCTCCCATTCTGCTTGCCATTCTGTTAGTAATTGTTCTCTAATGGCAGCTCTGACCTGAGGTAGGTGGCCGTCTCGAGAGTTATAGAGCGTCTGCCGTTCTTTCGCTAGGAGGTGAATAGGGAGCGTGCCCGCTATTACCTGTAGGGCCATCGTTGAAGTAGTCCTGTACGCACTTGTAACTTTTGATAGGGGCTTTCGCTGGGCTCTGGTTATCATGTCTCTGTACTTTTTGTAATTTAGTACATCTGCCCAAATAGGGGTTGCATATAGGAGGGTCGACTGTACCACTTGCAGGTACATTCTTCGTTTTTGGCTGCTTGGGCCTCCTATATTCGGCATGATTCTTTGTAGGGCTGCCGTTCTTTCTTCCGCCCTCTGGACTACATTTGTCAGGTGTTTTGTGAACCTTAGGCCTGTGTCGATGTATATGCCTAGGTATTTTGCACAGTTTGTATGCATTATAATAGTATAATTTGAAAAGTCATCTGGGGTCTTCGTCGTGGTTCTTTCGTTCTTCTTCGTCGTGACCACTTCTGTTTTGCTTCCTGCCAGTTCGAGATCGTTTCTAGCCATCCAGCTGTTGACTTTTATGCAGCATGTGTTGACCTTGTCTTCGATTTTCCAGTTCATGTCAGTCATGACTAGTATCGCTAGGTCATCTGCATATGAAATAGCTAGAGTATCTCTACCATAGTCTATTTCTAGTACCCCGTTATATAATATATTCCAGTGTTGGACCTAATACGGCACCTTGCGGTACGTCAGCTTTTAACTTCTGTTCTGCATTTTTTGCCACTGTAACGTATCTATTAGTAAAATACCTTTTAATAATATTGATGAGATATCCTGACACTCATGATAATTTTAGTTTTGGATAGTAACAAATTAAGATTAAAATTTGTTAGAGGTCGTGTAACTCTACAAAATCCTTTAATTTTTAAATTTAGTTTAATTTATAAAGCTGTAACTTTTATGCCGCCCTGTATAATATTTAAAAAAAACGAAATATATATTTTCAAATGTTTATTTTCAAATTACCTTGAGTTTAATGCTTTCTCTTACAAATATAAATAAGTCGCTATACGCACTAATCATTTTTAAACTGCGTCTGACAGAATTTATTTGATTAGTTTGATTAGAGTCTCTCATATTTATTTCGACAGAGTGCCGATTTGGGAAAATTACGACTTTATTTCATACCTGACAGAGGCGCAAAGAGCTACAGTGTTGTATTTTTCTGGTCCACCAGTTATCTTTTATTTTATTTTCCATTTTTTCAAGTGTTTTTGTAACATTGTTCTAAAGCTTTTTTTTGTAACAATTATAAAAATTTAAAAAAATAACGTTCCTTTCTCTATGACTGATTGCAGAAGGAAAAAATACACATCTTAAATAACACATAAATAAATACCACCTTTGCTTATCTTCGCTAAAATTCCTTCTTGGTGGATGAATGCATGGTTATTCGCTGTGAGCCGATGAATAGAGTGGATTTGACAGTTTTCACCAACGATTGTAGTGGCAGTTTTGTGCATTTAACTTGTAAACATTTAAATAATGGCGAATATGGATTTTTCAAAAAGAAAAAGATATGATACATGTAAAAATATTCGGTATAACAGTGATTGTAAATTTTATTCATTTCATAGGGAAAAATGGACACACGCCCTTCCGGTAGAGATCTATGGAGGAGTATCACCGAACCACAAGCCATTATCTCTTGCAGTACTGCTCCACCATAGGACGATCAGATACCAGCATATTCTAGACTAAGCCGCAGATTCATTTAGAATTTTAAACAGCTGCGTTAGCCTTTTTGTTTTCTGTACACAGAGCTGGGGATTTGAACTGACATCTCTCGCATTAAAGCGAAGGAGAAGCCAGCCGCCCAGCCCGCTTGGCTATCCGATCGACGGCTATAAAAATGGATTATTGCTATCAATAAGAAAAATAAGTAAATAACCTATAATATAAACATGCTATTTCTATTATGTAAAATAAAAAAGCTATTATATTCCGAAACATTGCGTTCATGCCCTGCATCAACTATCAAATCCTTTTTGGTGTAACTGGTTGAAATGGGATATCATGTGATATCCCATTGTGATAGACTTAAAACCAGTATAATGTTTAATATCCACTTTGATAAAATTAATGCACTAAGGCCTACGCACACAAAAAATAACTGAGCAAAAACAGAATGAAAATGCAAAATGAAAACAAGAATTACAATGTTACAGAGGTAAAGGCATCGATCACAAATACAAAAGAGGGAATCTAATCGTTATGAAAAGAAGACCAAAAAAGTAGTGGCCTCTGATGGAGGACATATCCGGAAATGCGATTGCGCCAAATTTAAATTTTCCGACACTTACTGTACTATAGGCACAACCTACTTGATGCTTCTTTCTTAAAATATTACAGAAAGTAAATCTATTAAAATTATGTAAAATATAAAATTCCGGAAACTTTTTAGACAGACCATACTAGAAACAAAACTTCTTCGTGAAGAAGAATATACTAGGAACAAACAAATAAACAAAGACGCTTACTGAGCTTGAAGCTCGACAATGACTTAAGAAACTTCATTGTGGTAGGAGAAGATTTGGTACCAATTGAAAAAGGCGTCAAAGAATCTGGAAAGTGAGCGCTAATACCCATCTAAAATATATATTCATGGATATATATTTTACACAAAAGACCTCTAAGACCGCAGTATGGAAAGGTTTAAGGGGACAATCGACCTACACATATCTACATTTTACAAAGACACATACTATTAAAAAATGTAATGACGTGTCCAATTTGTTATTGAGGCAGATAAGATAAAAGGCATGCACAGATCGCTGCGATTAGTCAGTGCGTCGACAACAACATCGCTATGCGAAATTTTCGCGAGACGAACGGCCACGGGGATTAACGAGAACCAACACATTGGTGCGACGATTTCCAACGTTAGTTCTGCGTTATATTTTGTTAACGCAGCTGGTTGCGTTTTCTCTCGTTATTGTTGCGAATTTAGAATGGTTTCAACAGAGAAATTAATAGGATTGGTAAAAAAATATCCAACACTTTATAATTTGTCACACGAGGATTCTAAAAATATCAGAAATAAGAATAGAGTATGGGATGAAATTGGCCAAGAGATGAAAAATCCCGTAAGTATTTTGATTTAAGAGTTTTTATTTACTTTAATTATTTTTTTAAATAAATATTTTTATATATTTACTTTAATTTATAATATTTAGAGTTTTATTTACACTTCAAGTATAAAAATGGTTAAAAAAAATTTCTCTAGTTAAAAACGCTAAATTGTTGCACGCCTTGGGTCTCTTTCTATATTAATAAACGCTTTATTCTATCTAAGTTTTCTTTAGTTTCTGAAAACTCCAGTCCTTGTTGGTTTTTAAGTGCTTAAAAATAATCCTTTTAGTGCTTAAAAAATTGTGCAAAATACAAGTTTCAACAGTCGTTTCAACTTTTGTCTCAATTGGCCCAAAAAATACTCGCCATTTTTGAGCTAAAATGCCAAACGCATTTTCGACCACACGTCTAGCTCGGCATAAACAAGTATTATAATTATCTTTCCGTCTGTCCTTACTAGATTGTTTGTAGGGAAAAGGTCTTATTAAAACAGACTTCAAAGCAAAGGCCTTATCTCCAATCAAAACGTGTGGATAAGGTTCTACTTCCCCAGAAAGTTTTTTATCTTCAGAAACATTCACTAAACCTACCAAAACTCTCTGGCTCATGTTTGAATTTTTAAATATGCCTCCGTCGCTATTTTTCCCGTAACCACCTACATCAATTCATATAAATTTATAATTGGCATCAACAACAGAATGGATAGTAAGTAGTAGTAGTATCTACCTGGGCTAAATCCTGAAACTTGACAAAGAGAATAAAAGTGCGGAAATTACTAGAAGAGCAAGTCTAGCATGGACAGGATTTGGAAAACTTAGTTGAATACTTAAGAACTGCAAAATACCCCAATTCTTGAGGAACAAAGTGTTCAACCAATGCATCCTTCCTATCATGACATATGGATGTCAAACCTTGACCCTAACCAAGGCAAACATGGATAAATCGCCACAACAGAAAGAACAATGGAAAGAGCAATGTTAGGTATACGACTGTCAGATAAAAAGAGGAAGGACTGGGAAAGATCAAAAACAAAAGTCGAGGACATAACAACAAAAATTGACAAACTTAAATGCAGCTTCGAGGGCCACACTGCTAGACAAAAAGACCAACGTTGGAATACTAAAATACAACATCGGAGATCTTACGAAAGTAAATGACCAAGAGGAAGACCACAGATGAGATGTGTTGATGACAATAAAAGAATAGCCGGAACAAATTGTAAATAAGTTGCTCAGTTCAGGCTAGAGACCGATGAAAGTAGTTTGAAGAGGCCTGTGTTTAAACATGGACGACAGAAGGCTAAGAAGAACAAGAAGATTAACAACAGCCATCAGTACTATTAAATTTTTTTTAAATAACAATAATGGTTTGAACCGATTTTTCCAGGGCATTTTATAGTTACATGTTTTTCGTTTAAATTGCAATTTGAAAACTGCCACATGTTTGTAAAATTTTCAGCTGTTTTTTGCCATTTTTCTGTTGTTGGATCTGGAAGACAAATAGGTTGTAATATTTTCCGTATAGCTGCACATACTTCATTTATAATTGTAGCAAATGTTGAAAATCCAACATGATAACTGTGCCATATTGTACTGAAGCTGTCACCTGTTGCTAAAAACCTAATACAGCATATTTTAGGTTAGGAACTAAAGAAAAGGTGAAAAAGTTTACGTGATTCTTATGTGCAATACTTAAGAGGAACCAAAACAAGAATTGGGCGAATTGTACAAAATAAAACAAGGCAATGGGCTGAAAGTATGAAAATGTTTCAACCTTTTGTGCTCTTTGCAAAATCTTCTTCAAATGTGCCGGAAGTTGTGACTCTAGTAGAGTCTGTAACTGAGAAAGACGATGGTGTAGATGTTTCGGATAACGAAGAGAGTAAACTTGGTGATCTATCTAAAGTACTGTTACCTACAAAAAATAAAAAGTCTGCTACTTGTGCTAATGTCACCACCTCTATTGTAGAACCAAAACCAAACGAGAAGTGGGAAATGTACAAAAAACGAAACCAACAACTTCAGTTGACTATATTATTAGTTATTTTGAAAGCAAATGCAATATGTTCGTGACATGACGTGACATAAAAAAACGTTGTCGCTTATATTGCGAGATAAATCGTGTCGTCGACGTACCGATTAAATCGCAGCAATATGTTCATTCCTTAAATATAAATTACTGTGTGCTTCATTTATTAAAATGTACTTTTAAATAGCTGCAAACTTGAATGAGAATAAGCTTTTGGCTTCTATGACTTCTTCTTCTTCTTTGTCAATTATTTTCCATCCACTCCTGAATGTAGGTATCTCCCAATTGCTTCCATCTTTCTTTATCTTGCGCCAATCTAATCCACTGTTTGACTGCCACTGCTCTTATGTCATCTACCCATCTTTTTTGAGGTCTTCCCATGCTTCTTGTTGTCGTCCTTGGTCTCCCTTCTAGAATTCTCCGTGTCCACCTGTTGTCATTATATCGGACTACGTGACCTGGCCAGCACCATTTCATTTTTGTAATTTCTTCCACAATATCCCTAATCTTCGTTGTATGTCTTATCTCGGTATTTCTAACCTGGTCTCTTAGTAATATTTTAAGCATGATTCGTTCCACTAATCTTTGCGTTGTTTCTAATTTTTTAGCAGATCTTTGGTAAGGGCTACTGTCTCCACGCCGGAGGTACAAACTGGTAGTATGCATGTGTTATACACCTTTTTCTTTAAGTTTATAGGAATTGAGGTGTTTTTCAAGATATGTGCTAGTTTGCCGAAAGCGCCCCATGCCAGTTTTGTTCTTCTTTTAATTTCAGCATCTTGATTTGGTTTTCCAAGTTTGATAACATGACCTAGATATACATAATGTTTAACATTTTCTATGGTATGATATTGTATTGTTAAATATTACAAAGCTCATTAACAGGCAATAAAATTAACATTTTTTATCAAATCATTCTCTATAAATGTAATAGTAAACAAAAATATTCATTGAATGCTTTTTCTATAAATTCGCTAAATAGTGACGTTCATAAGGTAGATCATTTAATATTGATCATTCTAATACTAATTATAAAAACACTACAAATATTTCAATCCACTTAATTACTTCACGTTTATTTAGTTAAAATAAGTACAGGAATTGTTCCATTTTTAAAAACAAACAATAAAATCTGTGCCTGTGATATTACGTTCGTCGAAAAAAGAGGACCTGAACGAATAGTTCATTTCTATTCTTTTTAATTAGTCCTATGCAAATGAGAGGACGCAATAACTCACGTGTACCGGGATTAAACGTACCTGTACAAGTGGCCTACGTTATTATCCGAGCTTCCTACATTTGTTTTTTTTTATTTTGAGTAGTTCTGTTGTAATAAAAAGGCTGGACGCCCATTAAAAATATGCTAGGATTATATAAATAATTCTAATTATACGGTAATGGTTGTTGTTTGTTCTAGAGCTTATAAAATGATAATACTGAAAAATTCAAACATTAAGAAAATTAAGAAAGAATTATTAAAGGTGAATAAATATAAAATGTGAGTCCTTTATGTTTAAATCGATCTTCCCATGTAGCGAGAATGCACGACTCACGATGGACAAAATGATAAATTGGAGGCCAATAGTAGACAAACGTAGTAGAGGAAGATCACATACAACATTTGTAATAAATTGTAATAACAGAAATTAAAACGAAAGGAAATGGAACGGAAACAATATCAGACCGTATCCACTGCTGGAGCGGATTTATTAAAGAATGCACAGCAAAACCAGGAGTGGGAATACTACTCAAAAAATAAGTGGAAAAACAAACAGAGTTAGAACATGGGAGCAAATCAACGAGAGAATAATATGGTGAAGAGACAGTGATACTCAGAGTATATGCACCAACAGACGATTCCCCAAGAATAGAAAAAAACAACTTCAACATCAAATAAAGCTTATTAAGAAGCACGTGGAAATAATTATAACAGGAGACCTTAACGGCAGAACCGTAAGGAAAGAAAACGAAAAAGTAGTGGGGAGATTTGGAGAGGATGCACAAAACGATTACAGAGAAGGTCTGATTGAATTATGCGAACTAAACAACTTAAAAATCACCAACGGATTCTTCAGACATAAAAATATTCATAAATATACATGGACGCAAGAAACACAACAGCATAAAATGGATAATAGATTATATAATAATCAAGCAAGGTACCACAATAAAGCTCAAAGATGTGCGAGTCTGAAGAGGCGCAGAATTTGGAACGGACCACAAACTACTGACAGCAAAAATGGGCATTAATTGTAAACATAACAAGGCCCCCTCTACAGGAGAATTGTTGAATACTATAAGAGAAAAACAATACAATATAGAACTAGTCCAAGAACAATCGATAAGAGAACTATACCAACAACGTCTAGACCAAAAATTAATAGAATTTCGATACGGCAACATCTAAGAAATATACGAGCATATAAAGACGATTATAAAACAAGCAGCATTCGAAGTCTTTGGAGAAAAAGAACATATAACAAATAAACAGCACTATTATAAAATAAATTACCCAACAAAAAGAATAATTGAAGAAAAAAAGCAACTATACAGAAAATGGCTGACTACAAACAATGATGCAGTTTATAAAGAATATAGAGAAAAAGATAGAGAAGTGAAAAAACAAATAACACAACAAAAGAATGAAGAATGGGAAAGAACCTGCTTAAATATTGAAACATACATAAGAGGTAAAAGAACTTTGTTGTCATGGAAAGTACTGAGAGGATTAAAACAAAACTCAAAAGAAAAAATTAAATTGGGAAATATACAGGACAAAGAATGGATGGACTATTGCAGGGAAATGTTAACAAAACAAAGACTACAATTTATTGGAAAAGAAAACAGACAAAGACGAAGCAGATCCCTACAAGAAGAAATAGAAATGAGAAAAACAGATAGGGAAATGAGAAAAAAAGACGACCTCAGATACATGATGTGGAAACTACAAGAAGAATATACCAAGGCTGGCCAAGATATTAACATAGAGAAAACAGAATACTTATCTACAAGTGAAAAAGACATGGAAGATATACAGATTGATAACAACGTAACAATCAAACCAATTCGGCTTTAATCGACCTTTTTTTTGTCGTTTTGAGAGAGCTGTGGATCTTTAGCAGGGCGTCTTTGTTTTAGTTTGGCAGGGCGTTTTGGTAAATAATAAGTTTAGCGAGATATTTAGTAATTATTTTAAATGTAAATATGTAAATGTGTAAACTTAACAATGGATTATTGATTCTAGATTTAGCAATGTTATTTATTGATTAAGATGGATATTCATTCGTTGGCGCAAGTATTCTTAGCCTTTTCTAGAGTTGTGCTTGCAATCATTCAGAAGTAGAATTGTATTATCTGTTAATTCAACGTATACAGACTTTTTTGGAAGTAATATAATTGTGAATTATAATTTGCATATCCATCTTTGTTTCGTGTATTACTCTATGCGCCACCTGTTGGTTTTCAACATGAACTTCAGTTCATTGTAATATCAGTTAAACAATTCTACGATATACGTCATCGTATAAAATACGGAGGTATGGTCGTTTTTTCAATCGCCATAAAATATTGTCCATCTGGTTTATCACGTAAGCTCTCACTGTCAAGAATCCTTACCCGTATTTCAATTAAAAATAAGCCAAAATACCATCAATAGTATATAAATATAGTATAAAATCTTAGCTTTGAAAGGTCAGATAGAGGCTTCAGAGTGGGAGTCGAAAGTCGATATACTTTGGTGAAAATTGAACGCAGTTCAAACTCCGGAAACTAAGTACCTTTATTGTTAATGTTTCTACAGATATGTTAACATATATATATATATATATATATATATATATATATATATATATATATATATATATACATATATATATATATATATATATATATATATATATATATATACATATATATATATATATATATATATTATATATATATATATATATATATATATATATATATATTAGTGGATTCTCTTGGGCTTACGTTCGTAAAAAAAAATTTGTTTAATACTAAGACATTTTTATATATTTTTTTTTCCCGTTTCGGCAGGAAATCCATACCTTTTTCAAGAAGTAATATTGACTAAAAAAAACATTCTATGACAGACATAATACGGTTTAAAAGTTAAACTTTTGACTTACCAAGCATGTAAAAATTTGGTATTAACAAGTAGACGTCACAATTAAAATAATATTAAAACATAAAATATTATGTTAGAAAATAAAACGATGTATTGTGCAAACAATAACTTTATTTTTAAACTTACAAAAATTGCTATTGCATTATTTGGAAGGCGCATTGTAAAAACAATATACAGTACGACCTTCTTCTTCTTAGAGTGCCGTCTCCCTACGGAGGTTGGCAATCATAATAGCTATTTTTATTTTAGAACTTGCTGCTCTAAACAAATCAATCGATCTGCATTGGTACCAATCACGTAGATTCTTTAACCATGAGTTCTGCCTTCGGCCAACAGATCTTCTTCCTTAAATCTTTCCCTGTATTATCAGTCTCAAAATTTCATATTTTGGTCCCCTCATCACGTGGCCTAGGTATTCCAGTTTTCTGGTTTGTATAGTGGTGATTAGTTCTGTTTCTTTACCAACCCTCTCCAGTACTTCTTTATTTGTAATTCTATCAGTCCATGATATTTTCAATACTCTGCGGTATAACCAGAGTTCGAAGGCCTCGATTCTTTTTAAATTACATTTTTTTAATGTCCAAGTCTCAGCTCCATATAATAATATTGAAAATATATAACAGCGAATGGTACGTAGTCTGATCTTTAAATTTAGATTTTTGCACGTTAGGAGTGGCTTCATTCGTATAAATGCTGATCTGGCAATCTCTATTCGTCTGTTTATTTCTACAGTATGATCATTGGTTTCATTGATCCAGTCGGCAGTCGGACGTCGACAAGTGAGGTTGTGCTTTGTGGATTGAGAACAATAGACCTATTCACCGGTGAATGTAAGCACCGAGTTTGTGTAGGCTATTGTTTAACTGAAACAAAGAGAAGAGTGGATGTATTGTTGTTATCTGTAAACCGTTGGAACGTTACATTTATTGGCGCGCCACGGAATACAATAGCAGCGGTATTTTCTGCAGAAAACTACGGGTGATCTCAGTGTGCGAAGGGTATGACACTGTAAGGCTTAGATAGTTGCAGCTAAGTCGGACAGAAACGGCCCCCTCTCCTGAGATTAGAGAACTGCAAGAGGATCCCTCCCTGTGGACACAGGGAGAGAACTACCGCGAAAGGTCCCTGGGACGACACCCAGAAACCTAACTGGCAGCGGCCAGTGAGGTGGAAAAAAACAGAGTCTACTAAGTAAGATACCCTACAATCTTTTGAACTCTGTTCACCGCCGTAAGGCAACATGTCGCTAACCTCCCCAAAGAATAGTCCTGACACGCACGTGTCAGAATTGGAAAAAGAAGATGACGACCAACCCTGGTCGCCCTCCCCCCAGGTCGATAATTTATCTATAATATCAGACACTTATTCAGAAATAGACAATGAAATAACCGTACTTCGCGAGGCCGTTAGACACGCGCATAACCAAAATCAACGCTATGAACTACCCGAAATCTCCGAAGAAATGTATGACAACGACGAAGAAAAACACAGAAGGAAGAGGATACACTCCGACGACGACTCAGAACCTGAGCTTGAGGAAGGCAAAAAATATAAGGAAGCAGACATATCTAATATGGAAAAAGCAGACATGCTAGTCGCTATAACCAAATTAAATCAAATAATAGACGTGCAGCACCGCTACTTCCGGAAAACCCAGGAAGAAATGAAGGCACAAATTCAAGACCTTCAAAACATCATTAAAGAAAAAGATACAGAAAATAAACGTCTAACAGACAAAATCATGAACATTCTAGAAAGAAACGAGATATACCAAACTTCAAAAGAAGAAAAACCGAAAAAGACGGAGATCCAACCCAAAAAACAAGACTCCAAAACACCAAAAGAACCAAAAGAAACCGGAAAAGAACAACAGCACGCTTCCGGCAAAGAAAAAATAACTACCAAAACAAAAAATAAACAAGAAACTATAATTAATAAACAACAGAAAACAACTAATAACCATGAAGAATCTTGTAATGAAGATGACATGGACACAAACGACGCCGAATGGCGAAACAACTCTGTAGAAATTGCCGAGTGGCAAACCCATACAAACAAAAAACTAAAAACCAAAGAAGTAAAGAAAATCAGTGTTGCCGAAAAGCAAACTGAAATTATCCAACAGCGTAAAGAAAAAGAAATGACAAAAAATATCAAAAATATTCAAGAAAAAAAATCCGATAAATCGAAATCTAATACCAACAAAGCTACCGAAAACATCGAAAACAACAATAAAACAGATGTTAACACTAATCAAAATAAACCATTAAAAATTACATCGAAGCCGCCGACAATAATTCTCAAGAGCGTAGGCGAACATCAAAAAATCTTACAGAAGGCCGCAGATAAAAAAATATCATCTGTTAACAAATTTGCACGGTCAGGAAGATCTATTGTAATCCAACCCAAGGCACGTGAGGATTACCTAGGAATGTTGAAAATCCTTGAGGGCCACGCCCCCAAGGTCGAGTATGTAGCATATCCAATAGATGGCGACAGACGAAAACGGGTAATAGTCCGAGGGCTGGCCGCTAGCACAGACCCAAAATTAATACAAAATGAGTTAAGCAATCATGGTATTGAAGTTACTAGGGTAGTAAATATGATTTCAAAGAAGGAAGGAAAGGGTGCACTTCCAATGTTTTTAGTCACCATCAACGAGGAAGATGACAAAAGAATTAAAAATGTTACGAATCTTTGCTACATGAAAATTCATGTAGAGGATGAGATAAAAAATACAAAGGAAACCATGCAGTGTTACAACTGTCAAGGCTACTATCATAGCTCCAAGGCTTGCCATTGTGAAGCTAAATGTGTGAAGTGTGGACAAGAACACTTAAGCAGTGAATGCAATATGGACACAGAAAACTGGAACCCAAAATGTGCAAACTGCGAAGGTGCACACACAGCAAGCTATCGTGGATGCTCCAAAGCTCCAAAGAGAAAAACTGCCCCTAAAACACAACCTAGAGGCAAACCAATCAACAGCAACACAGTAAATAACGGTGTAAGCTATGCACAGGCTACCAGAAACACAGCCAAGGAAGAAAATTCTACAGCTGCAACAGAAGCAGCAGCGTTAATTGCGAGTTTTAACTCCGATTTTAGCGCAAAAATGGCGCATGTCTCCGCAATGATGGAGCAACTTACACAGGTAATGATAGCAATGAGCAGCTTTGGTAAGCAATGTTAGCACACCAGTCGGAGGATCTTCGCATTGGGTCTTGGAACTCAGGTGGATTGTTCACAAAATTAAATCTTCTTGACGAATTTGCAAATAGACTAGAATTAGATATCATAGCACTTCAAGAAACCAAATTAGTGGAAAGAAAGAAGACCAAATTCCCAGGCTATGATATCTACAGGACAGATCACCGAGCAAACTCGGGAGGAACAGCCATTATGGTCAAAAAAGGAATAGAACATCAAAATATACCAACTCCAGGCGGCTTAGTCACCATGGAAGCCACGATAGTTCGTCTTATCGCTGGAAACGAGACACTAAAAATCGTCTCAGCATATGTAAGACCTAATGAGCCTATCCTTGATGAAGATCTGAATCTCATCCTGGACTCAGAAGAACCAACAATCATCATTGGAGACCTTAATGCAAGATCACCCAATTGGTACGACAGGAGAACCAATGGTAATGGAAGACGGCTCTGTGGCTATCTCGAAACAAAAAACAACACTTATGTGGTAGGACCAGTGAATCCAACTTGCTACAACGGAGTAGCTGAACCAACTCACCTCGACATTGCAATCCTACACAACGTGGGTCAACAATATGAAATACATTCATTAAATGAAGGCGATTCAACACATAATTTAATCGTACTGACCCTGGGAGCTATAGATATAAATCAACTAGAGCCCCGAAAAAAGAAAATAACCAGCTGGCCAAATTATAGAAGAATCGTGAGCGAGAACATCGGTGTGATACCCACTATTAATAACATAATGGAGCTGGAAAATAGTGTGGAAAAATTAGAACAAGTCATAATCCATGCCATCGATGCCAGCTCAAAAGAAGAACCAATTATTACGAAACAAGGAAGATTCAAAGATATCAGCCCAGAATTAAGAGAATTAATTCGAGAAAAAAACAGGAAAAGAAGAAGAGCTTACAGAACAAGGACACAAGAAGACAAAAGGATTGCAAACGAGCTAAACAGAGAAGTGAAAAGGCAACTACAAGCCCACAACAGTGAAAGCTGGGAATCCTATATCCAGGAGTTAAATCCAAATAAATCCGGCTTCTGGAAGCTATCCAAAGTGTTAAGAAAAGACAAGAAACCCATCCCACCACTACACGGAGAAAACGGAATTGTCTACACTGAACAAGACAAAGCAGAAGTCCTTAAAGATGAATTTGAAAAAGCATGCAGGAACAACGAACATCCACACGAAGACATCGACTTCACTATACAAGTCGAAAACACAGTCAGGAGGCTAAAAAGAAGAAAGGGCAGAATCGGAATAACACATACATCTCCCGAAGAAGTCAAAAATCTAATAAAAGCGACAAATGCTAAAAAAGCTCCAGGACCGGACAACATTGGTAACAGAGCACTCAAGAACCTACCAACAAAGGGAGTAGTATACATCACAAACATCATTAATAGTATACTAAAATTAAGATACTTCCCGGACAGATGGAAGGAAGCTCATGTTATGATGATAGGAAAGCCAGGAAAGGACGGCACTTTTCCACAAAACTACAGACCTATTAGCTTACTATCATCAGTAAGCAAAATAGCGGAAAGAGTCATATTACATAGACTAAACGAAGAATCGCTAGCTTTGGGATCTATTCCAGAAGCTCAGTTCGGTTTTAGGACCGAACATTCATGTGAACTACAAGTTTTGAGGCTGACAGAATATATCACTAAAGGTTTCAACGAAAAGATGTACACAGCAACGGCGTTCCTCGACGTGAGTAAGGCTTTTGATAGGGTATGGCATCAAGGTCTGCTCTATAAAATGAGCAACCTAGGCTATAGTGAAGCGATGACATGTCTTCTTGCGTCATACCTAGCTAACAGAAGGTTCAGAGTTCGAATAGGTTCAACCCTATCTGAATTAGGGACCCTGGAAGCAGGTGTGCCCCAGGGAGCGGTGTTATCGCCTTATCTGTACACTATCTATACAGCTGACACTCCGACAGACCCGAGAACTATGGTTAGCCTATATGCGGACGATACAGCCATAGCAGCTAGCAGTAGAGATCCAAACCTAGCTGCCAGCTACCTACAAAGCGCTCTGAATAGGTTCCAAAGATGGTGCATAAAATGGAAAATTGCACTAAATCCTGACAAGACACAGGCCGTTATGTACAGACACAGAATAAGGAGACCAGACAGGGAAATCACTATAGAAAACACCCCTGTAGAATGGACGAACGAGGCCAAATACCTCGGAGTCATTTTAGACAGAAAGCTCACTTTCACGGAACACGTAAAACAAACTGTCTACAAAGCAAAAGCACTAAGAAGTCAACTCTCTTCGCTAATCGGCAGAAAGAGCAAACTTCGCTTTAAGACAAAAATGAGGGTAGCTAATAGTATAATACTACCCTCCCTAACATATGCATCTGCCGCATGGGGACACACATGTCAAACGAATAGGAAGAAAATCCAAACAACACAAAACTGGATAATCAGAGAAGCACTGAACCTACCTCAATACGTTCCACTGAGGTATTTATTCAGGGACTCTGGACAGAAAAGAATCCTAAGGACAATGGACGAAAGAGCAAACACCATTTTCAATGGTCTCGTAAATCATCCAAGCAGGACATTAAGAGAGTTGACAAACTACGACATAAACACTAGAACGGTACATAAACGGCCAAAGCAACAACTTATTGGATATAGAGAAGAAGGATAAATGAAGAAAGAGATAGACACAGAGCCGACTACAGAGTATATTAGACAGTGAGCACCAAAAAAATATAGTATATAAGAACAATATACACCGGGGTGTGTGCAGGCACTATACACCCGGGAATGCACACCCCACCACACGCACACTTAGGTTAGATTAGGTTTAGATTAGAATAGGGAAAACAAAAAACACAAAAAACATATACACGGAGTGTGTGAGAGCGTTATACACTTGGGAATGCACACTCCATAGTTAAGGTCCATAGTTAAGGTATTAGCATAGATAGACTTAGTTTAAAAAAAAAACAAAAATCGCTCACTGTCTAATTAATGTCATGTCATCTTCAAGATAAACAAGAACACCCGTTACATCACAAAAATTTACATAACACAAAATAAGAATGTATAAAAGGCCCGTCAGGCACTCTATACCAGCCAGCAGGCACAGGCCCTTCAGGCAGATCAAATATTGATCAAACGCGGACTCTGAGCATCGAGGTCATGTGCGGCAAGCATGGGCTCGGTGGCCAGGACTCACTTCTCGAACACCCAGCCGGCGAGGAGAACAAAATTTTTATTTTGTCAAATCGGCGACTGAGTGAACGAGCACACACATTCTTTTCCAGACAGAGAGCTGTCGGTCTAGACCGATGGCTCTCTGTCTGGAACACACGCTCTTTTTAGGGACATGAGTCCCGAAGTAAAGCTAGAGTAACTTCTATAGAGTCAGTAAAGTTAAATAGGGAGAAAAGCCGACATGTGTGCTACCCCTACAGTTAGGTGGCCTAACCACAGTCATTAAAAACAGAAGGTGTCTCATTACCCAAGACACCTTACGTAACATTCAGATCATAAGCCTCCTCACGTAAGTCACACGCTGAGGAGGGGTGGAGGAAAAGCCTGGGGGTCAGATAGGTACCACCTCAACTAGTGAGGTGTAACCGGTTTGATTTTCGGACATGTGGATCCCACTCTTACAGTGGTATACACATGTCCCTAGGGGTAGGGTTGATCGCCTCGCGTGATTGTGTGTGTGTGTGTGGTTTCATTGATCAAAGTTCCCAAATCTTCTTCTTCGGGTTCCTTCTCCTAGCGGAGGTTGGAAATCATCATCGCTATTTTAACTTTGTTGGCCGCATTTCTGAATAATTCTAATGAGCTGCAGCCGAACCACTCTCTCAAATTTCTTAGCCAGGACATTTTGCGTCGTCCTGGGTTTCTCTTCCCTTGTATCTTCCCTTGCATAATCAACCTCAGTAATACGTACTTCTCACCCCTCATTAAATGTCCCAGATATTGAATCTTTCTAATTTTAACAGTTTTTATGACTTCACATTCTTTCTTCATTCTTTGTAACACCTCTATATTAGTTACTTTTTCAGTCCACGATATTTTATGCATTCTCCTGTAGCACCACATCTCAAAGGAGTTTAATTTTTTGATTTCAGACTGCTTTATTGTCCACGCTTCCATGCCATATAGTAAAGTAGAGAAGACGTAACAACGTAGCATTCTTGTGCGAATCTCTAGATTAAGGTTACGGTTGCAAAGTAATTTCTTCAATTTTATGAACGTGTTTCTTGCCATTTCTATTCTAGATCTGATCTCCTTTACTTGATCTCCATCTTCGGTTAGCCACGTTCCTAAATATTTATATGTTTTTACTCTTTCTATCGTTGTATTATTGATGATCAGGTTATTTACATTTTGTGGTTTTTTTGAGAATATCATTGATTTCGTTTTCTTGAGATTCATTTGCAGTCCGTAACTTTCACATGCATTGTATACATGTTGTATTATGTACTGTAGATCTTCCATGTCACTTGCAAATATGACAGTATCGTCGGCATATCTAATATTATTAATGCTATTTCCGTTGACATAAATACCTTCCACGATATCCAATAAAGCCTCTTGAAAAATCACTTCACTGTAGACGTTGAATAAGAGTGGTGAAAGGATACACCCTTGTCGAACTCCTCTAAGTATACTTACTTCCTCTGTCAGTTCTCCTTCGACTCTTACTCTTGCTTTCTGGTTTTGATACAGATTCGATATAATTTGTAGATCTCTACTATCAATGTTTTTAGTCTTAAGAATACTTAAAAGCTTCTCATGTTGAACTCTATCAAAAGCTTTCTTGAAGTCTATAAAGCAAGCATATATGTCCTGATTCATATCCAGGCATCGTTGTGTCAGAACATGGACTCCAAATAATGCTTCTCTAGTTCCTAGACCCTTTCTGAAACCCATCTGTGAATCACTTATTTCTTGTTCTAATTTCATGTGGATTCTGTTCTGTTCAGTTCCCAAATACTGATATTTTTCTACTTGTTCTATCACGTTACCATTTATTGTCAATAGGTGATGTATATTTTGTGGCCTTTTTGTAATCAGCATGTACTTCGTTTTTTTAGTGTTTATCGTAATTCCCATCTCAGCACTATTTATACTCAAGCTTTCGATAAGATGTTGTAGATCCTCTATACTCGTTGCTATGATCACAGTGTCGTCTGCATATCTTAAATTATTAATTAATTTTCCGTTAACGGTGACTCCCGCTTCGATATTATTGAGCGTGTTTTGAAAAATTTCTTCAGAATATAAGTTAAACAAAAGTGGTGATAACACACATCCCTGTCTAACTCCTCTACAGATCCTCATTTCTTCTGAGTGTTGCCCATCAATTTGAACTATGGCACTTTGGTTCCAATATAATGTTTGCACTATATTTATGATTTTACTGTCAATGCGCTTGTTCATAAGTATTGATATTAGTTTTTCATGTCTTACTTTATCGAAAGCTTTTTCGTAGTCAACGAAGCACAAGTGTAGATCAACATTTACATCCCGACATCGCTGAATTAATATGTTGATGGCAAATAGTCCTTCTCGAGTACCCATTCCATTTCGGAACCCGAACTGCGTCTCGCTAATATCCTCCTCTAGCCTTTCGTATATTCTCTTATGTATTATTTTTAGCAGAACTTTTAAAGTATGACTCATGAGGCTCAGTGTTCGATAATCAGAGCACTCTTTTGCTGCTTGTTTTTTAGGGATGGTTATAAATGCTGACTTTAGCCACTCCTGTGGTATTATTCCCGTATCGTACACCGTGTTGAATAAATCTGCCAATACTTCCAAGTTGTCCTCTTCCACTAGTTTTAAGAGGACAGACCAGAATTTCCTAAATACTTATTATTGGAACTAACGCAAGAAAGACGTTATATATTATCGTTAATCATCAATTACAAAATAAATTTCTTTATTTTTCAACAATTGACATTACTACCCCTCTAATAATTATACTTTCCAATCGATTTTGCATGGATATGATGACTTTTCTAATAAATTCTATAGGTATTGCTTTCCATACATCATTAAGTAGAGCTCTTAATTCCATCATGCTCTTTGGTGCATGATTTCTGTCTTGGACCCTTCGTTTAAACTCATCCCAAACATGCGTTATTGGTTTTAGGTCCAGACTTAACGTATGCCAATTTATTGTAGGTATACCGATCTGAGTCAAATAGGTACTGGCAACTTAGACGGTATGGCATCGTGTATTATTGTGCATTAAAATAGAAGCACCACCAATGAGTCCCGCGTATGGAACCACATGTTTCTCCAAAATGTTTCTGATGTAACAATCAGCCGTTAAACTTCTTCCACGTCCTCCACCAGGCACAAAAACCAACTTGGTTTTTCCATCCATGGAAATGCCTATACAAAACATACAAGAACCGCCTGCATATCACACAATTACTCGTATACAACATTGAACAAATCGCTTTCCTGGCCTTCTATAGATTAGATGCCTCTTGTCGTTGCCATGTAGCAGATCCTACTTTCGTGGGAAAATAATACCTGACTTCATTGATAGTCGTCCCAATTCAGATATTTGCGAGCAAATTCTAATTGCCTTTGGTTCTGGGCTGCAGTTATCTTGGGACATATAGCTACTTTTTTGGTGTCAGGTTGGCTGCTTTTTGGTATCAGATTGGCTGCCTTCAGTCTCCTTCTGACTGTCCAAACGTTGGTAACCACACCTCAGACCTCCTTAAGTTATTCTTTGCGATTAAAACCAGTCAAATGTCAATTTCCCAGGGATGTCAATACAAGAAATCGATCATCTCTCTCCGTTGTTATTCGTTTACCCCTCCTGCTTGTCGGCGGACATAATCACCAATATCTTGGTACCGACAATACACTACAATACACTCGAGACACAGCAGATTCGTTTAAATTTAGTTGATTTGTCACGGCCCACTGGCTCAGGCCTTTTCTCAATAATGTTAATGCTTGGATTGTTTATTCGGATGTGGTATCCATTTGTAATGCAGTTACGAACTTAACTGATTGATATATTAGTGAACTGCTGTGGAAATTAATGCGTACGATGTTAACCGAATGCGTTAAGTCGGTGCGTGTCGATTTCAATGAGTCAAATTCTGACCCCTTTCTACATGTTGCATTATTTCTTTGTAATACGTCATCCGATTTTCCAAAAAACAAAACTGTTTTAAAACTCAATAATGAGGTTAATGATTGTATACTAAATATTTTTAAATTTACACTTTTTAAATTGAAACAGGAGACGTACTTTCGCAAAGTATTTTGAGTCGATTATTTTGCACTTAAGTGTACGTAATATATATATATATATATATATATATATATATATATATATATATATATATACATATATATATATATATATATATATATATATATACATATATATATATATATATATATATATATATATATATATATATATATATATATATATATATATTATAAGAGCCCGTAATTAAATGTAGCATTCTAGTAATTAATAGTTAGAATTGAATCTTGGGACGTCACCGCAATATTTACACGAATCATCCTTGATTAATTCAAAAGACCCGTTTCACTCCCATAATCCTATTAAGTACATCCCTATTTACAAATTGAATATTAATAGGTGTGTTTGTAATAGAAATTAATACATAATGCACCATCCGATTGTCTGAGCATGTTCGCAATTGATCACGTAGGAGGAGTACGATTGGACACTATGCTTCCCTTTTAGCTCTGACCGGATGCACTTTCAACGGCTCATGGGCAATTAACCCACTTACGCTCCTTAATCCCAAACAAAACAACAGCTGTGTTGGATCATATCACCCTGAACATGATTTTAGGATCGCATAATATTTTCGGGATAGTTAAGAGTGAACTCACCAACACATGACTAATAACATGCATATATTTTCAATTATATTTGCATTTTACAAGGAAACATTAGTATGTGTCGATATACATACTCTTAGTTGTTCAACGTGGTGTTTGTATCTCGATGAATTAGTGTTTGTTAAAAGTCATAATATTATTGTGAACTCATCACTGTGGCGCATAATTATTTTAGAATTTTATACACGCAGAAAGTTGTAGCAGTGAAAGAATATAAAAGTGACATTTTAATGTGTCCAACAAAAAACAGGATCGAATAGAACAATGAATATCTTCTTATAATGTCTTTGGTATCACTGTAGCTGCTACATAGACAACCCTCAAATTTCACAAATAATTAAATTTTTTTATTACCTATATAGTTTTTGCAAAAATCTAACTAATCTTATCTATTTATAGTGTTATAAAATTATTTTGTATGGTTCTCTAATAATAATTTTAAGTATCTAGCATTTTAACTAACGCCAGCTTTTTTAAGGTGGCGGATAATAAGGCGGATTGATCAAGTGATCAATCTAACCCCACGTTACGTACGTTCCAGAAATTAATTTATAATTTTTGTTACAGATTTAAGATAATCAATCAAAATGGTAAGAACGTACAAAAGACAATTAGGCAGTAGAACGTATGGCAATTTTAATAAAGAACAAGTTAATCAGGCGTTGCACTATGTATTGGAAAATTGATTATCGCTAAGGAAAGCCGCAAAAAATTACAAATTTGTCCTACGGAACTTTAAAGAACAAGTACCATGGAAGGAAGATTAGGAAAACAGGTGGACAATCGGTATCCACATATAAAGAAGAAGTAGCCATTATAATTAGCATTTTAACGTGTGCCGATTGGGGATCTCCTCTAAGTGCAATGGATTTGAGAATGTTCGTCAAAAGTTTTTTGGACAAAACTGGTACAAAGTGTATCTAGATTTAAAAAGAATATTCCTGGAATTAACTGGGTAAATAGCTTGTTGAAGAGACTAGGAGGTATTGCTAGTAAGACATTAGCAACTAATATTAAAAAAAGCCGAGCAGAAGTATCTCCGGACCTGATTAAAAAATACTTTGACAATTTCCAACAAACGATTGAAAATGTTCCAATTGAAAATATTTTAAATTATGACGAGTCCAACGTCTCAGATAACCCCGAAAAAAATTTGTGCACCTACCGAAGAGGTACTAAATATCCCGAAAAAATATACAACCATTCAAAATCTGCTACATCGATAATGATTTGTGGTCCCAAGGGCAGCCTATGCTGCGAACAGTCATGTTGCTCACTGGGGACACGATATAATCAAACCTCCCATGGTTGGATTGATATGTCAATATTCAATGATTGGTTTGTCACTTGCTTCTTACCACATGATAGGCGACTAGATGAAAAAAAGGTGTTAATAGAGGACAACCTAACATCTCATTTTAATCCATGCGTTCTTAGATACGGTGAATAAAATAATACAATAATATTTGCATGCTTAGTAGCCAACTATACTAATATTTGCAACTACTGTATGTCTCATTCTTCAGGCCCTTAAAAGAAACCTGGAGGAAAACTTTAACATCATGGAAAATGCAAAATTCCAAAACCTCTGGCATTTCGAAATGTGAATTTACTGAGCTGTTAAATCAAACACTTGAAATCATGAATAAATTACCACCTAAAAATCCAGACGGACAGAAAAGTGCTGTAAAAAAAATTTACTTTCTGATCTTGAAGCATGTGGCATTGCAACATTCAACCCCAATCGAGTTTTGGAAAAGCTACCACAAGACGTTATGATCAAGCCGAGCTTAGATGCGCTCTTAGAAACTTTTTTAAAGACTTGAGGTACAATTTCGGCTTTAAAAAACCTAGGGGTAAAAGAAAACTGTTAGCAGCCAAACCTGGTCAAAGTGTTACAGCACCTAAGCTCTCAGAGGAGTCCAGTAACGATGAATCAAATAAAAACCTGGAATTAGATGACAGCAACATTAATAAAAATGAAGAGGAGGTTGAATACTTCTGTCCTTCATTAGAAAATATCACGAAAACAAAATTCCTGTTAGTGAGATTTTTGTCTGGTTTTCGGAAAAAGACGGAATTTCGCTATGTCTGTCCGGTAAAAGGAGTTTCAGAATGCAAAGAAATAGAAGTTCTTAGAAGGTCTTAAATCAGCATGATCAAAGGAGATTTTCAAAATAATTAAAAATGGCATATCCACTGTTCCCTTCAAGGGAGTAGTTGCCTTACTACCAGATCCGACACATGAGACGATTTCTGATAAGATACAAAAACATTATTTTCGCAAAGAAATTAATATAGAAAAATGTTAAATCAAATTTTCTTTTTTTATATATTGTTCTGAATTACATTTTTGGTTGTTAAAATATAATTTTTTTGTATAAATAAAGAATAGTACAATAAAAATAGTGTGATCATTCTCAGCTCGCATGATCAGTCTCACTCCATTGTAAACATTCGAAAAACTGTCCGACCAAATTAAACAGGTTTAAAATTGATCATATTCTATTTAAAAACACTACTGTTTCATGATCATGATCATGACCTGTATAAAATCATCATGATCAATCTCACCCTAGTACGGGTCTAAGATTGATCACCCTTTTTTTATGGAATAAGCGGATTTTTTTAATAATTAAAACGAAACTAGTGTAGTAAAAAAATCAATACTCTTTAGATATTAATATAAGACGTGAAATGTTTAAATATAGAACAGTCACAAAACGTTTAAACTATAAATCAAATAAAGTTAAAATTGATCAATCTCACCCCATTTCACAGTATTTTGATGGGTAGTTTTTCGGTAAGACTACCTCTAATTTGGATAGAGGTTTCATGATTGCAATATAGTATTTTAACAGTCTTATATCATAGTGGTCAAATCCTGCTGTCTGTAGGTAATCGAAAAGTATATCGTGATGAATTCGATCGAATGCCTTCTCGAAATCGATGAGACAAACATAAACGTTCTTTCGGAATGCACAAATTCTTTATAAAAGAACGCGCTTACTAAATAGTGCCTCTCTGGTTCCTCGACCATTTCTAAATCTTAATTGCATATTACCCATTCTACTTTCGCAGCGAATACACGGTGTTGTAGAAATTGTAAAAGTATGTGCATATTAATACACATGCGACGTAACCTACGCAGGGCAGCACAAACAACACAGTGAATAAAATTCATTGGCTTAGTCGGTTAAACGCATATTGTCACACATTTAACGCATAAGTTGTGTTGTTTTCAATGTTTACGGTCATGAAAATTTAAATAAATCATATTGAAAAAGTCATAAATCATGAATTCTCAGACTCAAAATTCACTAACTACTTCCGAATACATACACTGGGGTGCAATGCAAAATTACCTGAACACTGGTGTATAAAGAAGTTTAAGATGGTTCCAATTGAGTATTTAAAAATAAACAAAATTTAAAACTAAAATTTATTACAAATCAAGAATGTTACACAAAAAAACAATAAACAATTCAAAATATTTAAAAATCTGCAAAGAAACATTTTTTTTAATATAAACATTTTTTATGGAAAACGATATTTAGTAGAGTGTATTAGCCCTAATTACGGCAAAGTCTGCTTAAGGAATTTGCTCATATTCGTCACGAACTGCTTGCTCCAAACCATTCATGGTTTCAAACCCTCCATGGTTACGTCGAATACGTCGTCACATAATATTTCATGCATGCTCTATTAGATTTAAGTCTGTACTCTTTGGAACCATGGTAATAAACATATCCCAACTTCATCCAAATAATCCCATGTTATTCTTGCGATGTGAGGACGAGGATTATCTTGTATCAGACGAAAGTTTTCTTAAACAAATGGGGCAAATGGTACTACATGATCTTATCAACCTGGCTAAATATACCGTTGAGCGTTCAAATTGCCCACTTGAATTGTAACAAGTTCTGTAGGAGCGTCTCTGAATTTTCCTGCCCACACCATTATACCACCTCCACCATATTGAACTCTCGGAGTAAAACAACATTGCTGATAACGTTCACCAGCTTCTCTCGATATCCTAGTCTGCCCTTCTGATAAGTATCTGTTAAATTTTGATTCGTCCGTAAAAAGCACAGCACTCCAATCGTCAACATCCCAATTAAGATGTTCGCGAGCGAAGTGTAAACGTTTCCTCCGATGATCTGCTGTTAGTAGAGGTCCCGTGAGAAGAGACCCAGACGGATTGTCATGTTTTACGAAATCTTTGTATTGCATCAAACACTGAACTTCGAGAAATTTCTGAAGCATTTGCGATGTAACAAATGCTCCGCCCATCATCCTGTAAAGCAACAACTTATGCTACTTCTTCTGGTGTCATAATTTTTTTAATGCAAGTTTTAAACCTACAGTCAAACTTATAATCACTATTTCACAATAATAACAAAACGTATGTGTAAAAGTGTTAAATTCATTTAAAATACAAAAATAACACTTGGATGTAGTTCTGTATTAAACTGAAGAGTTATGAAAAAATGAAGTGGTATCTACGGAATTATCTGAATCTCTTGCAGGTGATGTAAGTGCTAGATCAGTGAGACAGTGATGCTGAAGTGTTGTACTCTCTGAGATATTGGTTGCAATTGGTGGAAAATTAGAGTCCAGAAACAACTTTCTGAAACATTTGGTTGAAGTTGTGAAAATCATAAAGGAGTGTCAATCTGTAAATATTTAGCTTGTACTTCTAACATTGACGATATACTTAATTTCTTATCACATGTTGGTACGTACCAGTCATTCTCCTTGTTATTTTATACATAGACAGAAAAACTTGTGGAGTCCATCATCATACTATTGAGATTTTGCTGCCTAGCTTTTTTTTAATTTCCCGTTTTAAGCTCTTTTTTTCGCCAAATAGTCTACTCTTTTATCATGCATCATCTTTTTTCATTCGTTTATTATTCTGGACCATAGTTTTCGATATTGATTTAGAAGTAACAGAATCATTTACTATATTTTCATTTAGCACACTGTCAATATTCTCTACACAGGCTTCTTACTGTTTGCAGACAAGGTTTAAATCTTGTCATTTTTATGAACTGAGTTCATCAAACATATAGTAAAACTTCTTTGAAGTTCTCTGGAAAGAGCAAAGTGTTCGAAGTGGAAAATTTTCATTCAAAACATAATGGAAAGCTTTAAAAGAATCAATTTTAATAATCTTCAATAAAAGACAATTTTATTCCAGATGTCATCTTTTAGATTGGATTTTATAAATAAGGTAGCATTTGTGTCATGTAGAACAGGAACAATTCTGACAGCCTCAATTAGTCCTTCCTGCGTTTTAACGCTATAGTATATATAGTTTTATATATTCTGTATAGTTTTACGATACAGAAACATGGCGTGTGCTGCCCTGTGTGTCGCATGTGTATCAATATGCGCCTTGTCTTAGCGCATGGTTCATGAAACTCATTATTCTAAATTAACTGCATTTGGTATGCCTGCTCCTGTTTGGTAATGTTATAAACGGTGACACCAACCAGTCATTTGATATTCTTAATTTATTGTAAATTTTGTTAAAGGAATGCTGGCTAAGTAAGGAATGTTTTCCTTGTCCAAAAGTTCGATTAGTTTAGCAGGGATTTGATCTGGTCCAGGCACTTTATGGTTTTTGACTTGCTGTATTGCTTTTCAACTTCGCACAGGTAGCAACAAAGTATACATAAGAGTAAAATTTGAATATTTTTTTAACTTTGCACAGGTAGCAACAAAGTATACATAAGAGTAAAATTTGAATATGTTAATATAACTTTCAAACTGAAAGTTCAAAAGCATTTGTTAATTTTATTTTCCATTTTGTGTACCAGTATTACCATAATTCACTGAAAATAAGTATTTCAATTAATATTCAATCCGTTAATTGGCGGATTTAACGTTAAAATCCTATATAAACAAAGGGGACCAATAAACCGTAGAGAACGACGGTTTATCAGTTCAGTTTCATGACTATATCGCTTAGATTATGGTAATCAGTTCCAAAATCTTAATGCCTGTGGTGCTTTTATGAAGGTATCATTTGGAAATAAATTCATATCTGTAAATATATAATCACTGTACGGGGTTAGTTTTTAGTTTATAATAAAATTATAGATTTTTTTTATGTAATTAATATATAATGGGAATTAACGATAGTTAGAGGGTCAACTATTTTATTGGCGTTTTGACTTCGAGGATGTATGCATTTTTTAAAAGATAAGTTTTTACAAATTCCGAAAACGGTATTAAGGAAAAGATTAGAGAAGACCAAACACAGTCAACAACAGTAAAACCATATTTGGATCGAATTTAAATATTAAAAGTACTAACAAAAATACTTTTCCAAAATATTCCAAGACATTTAGCATGTAGTTACTACAAGAAAGCATACGACTGAACGTAGAAAACTTAATTGTGAGATGCGTTGAACGATATCGGAGTTCCATAATTGCTTCACTCACTTTCTTTAAACTATTTTAGATAAAATTTTGGAACCATACAATTTTAAGCACTGCTACACTTCTTTAATAGTTTATTAAAGTATAAGTGGATTTGAGGACATTAAAACACGCAATTAGGGTGTTTTAAAGTGTTTTTCTGTTGACGCTCCATTTATGATCAATTTTGACAACCTCAAAATTATTGATTAATGACCCCTATTAATGAATGATTTTCTATTAATGAACAATTTTATTATAGGCAACACAATATACATTGCTTGCATAAATTAATTAAACGCTCTGTGTTTGGCAGTGACCTGTGATGTAGGCAACCAAACGTATACCTATTTATATTCCCACTAAAAAATTTAAAATGAAGTAGCCGCTGTTAGTACTATCTGTCATTGTATGCCATTATTTACTATATTGTTTAAAATTCTGTGTATTAAAAAATCAAAAGATGGATATTGACGAAGAGTTTAGCTCCGCCAGAAGTGGCAGAAACTGCAACTTTATTGCAGTTTCTGCACTTCTGTATTTTAGAATCTGTATTGTTGACATATTTTTCAAACATTGCCGAAAAACGACTAATAGCAAGTTTGTGGCCCAAATATTCGATGCTAAAATCAACCTTAAGTTTAAAATCAAACATTGATATATCTAAACATGATAGGTAAAGAAATAATAAATAAGACTTACTCACAATCAATTTAATTTAACTATCAGACGACCGGTTTCGCTTTCTACAATATGCAAAGCATCCTCAGGTCTCGATACAAAGTTAAACAAATGCTGAAATAATAAAAACCCATATTAGGGTGTTGTCTAATAACGATAAACAAAGTAGGTGTTGTAAATTACAATAATTATGCCAATATTACATGTCTGTGGTTTTATTTAAATGAGTAAGTTGAAACTACTTTATATTGTTGAATGGAGAACTCAATTCTATTATTGCAGTTGTTTGACAGTAAACGGGAAGTTCTTGAGGAGATAGATTTGATCCAATGAAGAAGAGATATGTGTGAGATTGTTTGTTAAATGTAAGTGATGTAATATACCATTGTGTTATTAAAAGCTATTTATACTTATTCGAGAGATATATTTTTGAAATGTGTGTTATTTATTGAGTAATTGTTTTATGAAGGTGACAGTTTTATGACAATGAATAAGTTTAGATGTAAAAATTGTGTGGGTGTGCAATTATTTTCCAACTTGTAGTTATCAAATTACTTTGATAAAGTTCTATTGGCAATGAGTTAATTATTGGAAAGTCAAGTAAATAAAATATTAAAATACAAACAATTAAGGATAATTTAAACACACTAAAACAGAAAACACTTAGAAGGGACGAAACAAACATTGAATTTAAAAAGGGGGAAGGGCTTTAATGCACTACATCGCAGTCTTGGGCACAATGAGTTTTTTTATGTTTTATCTATTAGATTTTAGTGGTAAATTTGACAGATGTAGGTTAGCATGTGACAGTTCTTCTTCTGTTTCTCAATACTGTAAGTTAAGTTATCTAGTTTTATGAAATATGCTGTTATTAATGAATGTCTATAAAATTGTTTCAATTTAGATATCAAAAGTAAATTGATATGTTTAATATTGGCATACTTTAACAATCTTTAATTAATCAAATTAAATGTAACAATATGAATAATTGAAATACATCCTATTGTAAGTATGTATTCAATTATCCATATTGTAATGTTTATTTATTTATTATTTGCTCATTTATTAATTTATTACAATCGAAGAGACTATTTTATAACAATTTGTGGGCCTTATCTGGTCTGTTTAAACTTTTTAAAAATTTTATACCTTTTATTCAACTTACTCATTTAAATAAAACCACAGACATGTAATATTGGCCTAATTATTGTAATTTACAACACCTACTTTGTTTATCGTTATTAGACAACACCCTAATATGGGTTTTTATTATTTCAGCATTTGTTTAACTTTGTATCGAGACCTGAGGATGCTTTGCATATTATAGAAAGCGAAACCGGTCGTCTGATAGTTAAATTAAATTGATTGTGAGTAAGTCTTATTTATTATTTCTTTACCTATTTGAAATGGACTCACACAAGCAACACATTCATGATCTAAACATGATAATTTAGGAATGTTTATCAAGAAAAAAGAACAGGTTATGAACCAAAGAAATCAAAAACACTTGAAAAAAAAACAAGTCCAGAAATGTATCGCTGATGCTCCTAACGACGTGTTTCTAATGATAAAGGTAAAACAGTAAATTAAGTTTATACAGATTGAACGAAATAAATTCGGAACATAGGAATATAATGTATTTCGGCTCAATTCTGCTGTAGGTGGTTGGCCAACAAAATATTGTCAAATAATTATATTATTAAAATCCAATACTTCACCGGGCTGCTGGATTCTGAACTCATAAAAATTGAAAGCTACACATAAATCTACGATCTATGCTGTCAAACCAGTTATAGTCCAGGAAATGAAGCATTTCACCTCGCAATTTTTTCGTGCTCCCTGAATTGACTTGAAATTTAACAGAAGGTAGGTACCTAATAGCCTAAGGATCAAAATCTATATCGAACCAAAGTGCGCCAAAGCCTAGGGGGTGGTTGCCACCCCATCTCCGGGGTGAAATTTTTTTTTACGTTTTAACTACAGGTTTCGATTAAAAAAGTGATTCTAAACAAAAAATGTGCTATACATTTTTTTTATAAAATGATATTTTTCAAGTTATTCGCGATTGAAAGTAATAACTTTTAGACGAAAAAATCCACGTTTTTAATCGATTTTTCGCGAATAATTCGAAAATGGTGCATTTTATCAAAAAAATTGTAGAGAACAAATTTGTAGCTTTTAAAAAGACAAATACAATTCATTTTTTAAAATGTTTTTGGGATATAATAGGAACCGAAATGCGGCCTATCAATGTTCAGCGGTTTTCTTCAAATGCCAAATTTGAAAGATTCAAAATCAAATATCGGGAAAATGATGCATTTTGGAAGAAAACTCACAAAACCTTTTTTAAAGAGCATAAATAGACCTATCATAAAAAAGACTCTAGCTCAAAAATTGAGTGAGTTATGATGAAAATAAGGTCAATACCTCATTTTTTACGAAAAAATCGATGAAAACATCCCCCTAACCACCACCATAATTAAAATCGATCTTCACCCTTTTGAAATTCCCTTTGTACATGTATTGTTAATACGTCCAAGAAGTTTGACCCATTTAAAATGCTTTGTGTTAGAAAAAGTACCGCTTAAAGCGAGAAACGATTTACAATTTCATATTTTTTACCCTTCTTTTTTTAAATATGCCCGAAAATACTGAATATATGAAAAAAATACAAAATACCAAATTGTAGCTTTTTTAATGACTAAAATTATCCTTTATTTAGATTTGTTGTACAATGAATATTTGGCGAGATATAGCCGTTTAAAGCATCGATTTACGATCAAGCACCATCTTTTTCGAGCCCTTTAAACTCACCCCATTTAAAAACCAAGGGTTCCAAAAAGATTTAATTCACAGATTCTTGTAGCTCTTAAAAACCTCTACAAATCGTTTTTGAAGAAACACTCTATCGTTAAAAATTAAAGGAAATACGTTAAAAAAAACCAGTGAATTTTTTTCCGGAAAATTCTATTAGTATAGTACAGTACATTTCGGAGCATAATAATCTACAAAACCGGTATATTAGCTAGTGGGGCGTTATACATTCGAAATTTTAAGCGTTCTTATTTTGAAATCCCATACAACAGAATAAAACATCTGCTCATATGTCTATGGCTTGGCAATGAAAATATTAGAGCAACAGATTGGGGATGGTATTCCAAAGATGGTTTGTTATTACCCGTACGCATGAACAAACAACCTGCACTCGATGAACTTTTGAAAATTATTTTTTGGCAATGCAAAAAAGGATGCGGTGTTTCATGTGGGTGCACAAAAGTTGGTTTATACTGTAACTCTACTTGTTCTGGGTGCTCAGGTGAAGGGTGCAATAATAGTCCACCAATAATTGAAGATGAGGATGACATAGATCACGATGAAGATGTAATTGATGACGAATAAAATTAATATTACAATTGTTTTACCTACAAATGTAAATATTTTCAACTATTTATGTAAATGTATAAGAATTTTTTTGTATTTAATTCTACTTTTTTCAATTTATATCTTATAAATTAGTTTATAAAAACTGCAATGTTGTAAAGGGTGATTTTCAAAAGTTGAAAAGTTGCAAAATTTTGGCAAAAAATTGTTTTCACCTATAGCACTCATAACAATTGATTTTTAAGGGTTGAAAATGTATGAATTTTTATTTTAAAGTATAAAAAAATCACTATTTAACTAATCCAAACCAAATTTCACTCATCTTAAGATTTATAATATTATTTTACAATTTTTAAAAATTAGGGGTAGTTTTCACCCCTAAGAACAATCAGGGTTCATCGGCATGACATAAACTATAAAGCAGAGGGTGAGTTGAGCTTAATTCCAAATTTTTATGCAAATCGTTCCAAGGTGAAATCATTTTCTCGCATTACTAATTTTTTTATATTAATCTCTAATAAGGGTCGCTTTTTAAGGGTTGAAATATGATGGAACTTTATTCAAAAGCACAAAACTATCAATATTTAATTAATTCAAACCAAATTTTACCCATATTCAGGTTTAATATGTTATTTTATAATTTTTGACAATTACGGGTAGTTTTCACCCCTTAGAACAATCAGGGTTCGTCGACATGACATAAACTATAAAGCAGCGGGTGAATTGAGCTTAAATCCAAATTTTTATCCAAATCGATCCAAGGCGAAATCATTTTTTTAGAATTAGTAATTTTTTTACATTAATCTCTAACAAGGGTTGCTTTTTAAGGGTTGAAATATGATGGAACTCTATTCAAAAGTATAAAATAATCATTATTTAACTAATTCAAACCAAATCTTACCCATATTCAGGTTTAATATGTTATTTTATAATTTTTGACAATTAGGGGTAGTTTTCACCCCTAAAACCCTTCGGCGCACTTCGGTTCGATATAGATTTTGATCCTTGGGCTATCACCTACCTTCTGTTAAAATTTGAACTGGATACATGCAGGACGAAAAAATTGCGAGGTTTTAACTATTTTCGAGCTACATTTCCTGAACTATAATCGTTTCCTTAGACAAACCCGTCTTATGCAAACAACATTGTTGTGAGACAGGTAGTTGAACGATATTTTAAACAATGTCTATACCCAGGTATGGATTTATTTTTGTCCGAGTTTTATATTGGTCCACTATTTCAAATGCAGTTCAAACACACATGTATTAAATTGTATGTTCCGTTTTAATTTGGTTCAATCTGTATATTTAATACTCGTATTTCATAACATTTCATTTTGTAGATTGCATTGATTTTCAGAGTGGCTAGTGCGTTTAAGGACGAACTATCGAAATTAGAAACAAATAAAGTTCAAGACTTGGGGTCAAAGTTTCTTGTCACAATAAAAGTATCAGAAACACACACAAATAGAATATTTACCGTAGTAGATAACGAAGCAAATACCATTCTTAATGCGATCAAAAACTATATTTCTTTAAGACCGGCACACACACCACATAAACGATTTTTCATTTTTTATAAAAATAACAAATGTTCCACACAGCCAGTTGGCATAAATACGTTTTCCAAAATTCCTTCCGTTATTACTAAATTCTTAAAATTAGAGCACTCGCATCTCTACACTGGGCATTGTTTTAGACGTTCCTCTACCTCAATACTGTCTGACAGTGGTGCAGACTTTTCAGCTATTCAAAAGACTAGGTAGCTGGAAATCGACTGCTGTAGCAGAAGGTTATATAGATAATTCTATGCAAAATAAACTTGAGACGGCTGAAAAAATCTTGGGACAAAATACCACTAAACCTTGTCAAAGTACTTCCTTGAGCACCACCGCTTCTTCTTCTATCACAGAATTTACAAAGGTCCAAGAAGACTTAATAAATTTGTCAAATTGCTTAAGCATCAGCAGATAATCATTTATCAATACTTTTCTTTAATTTGAGTAATTTAACTAGCACTAAAGAAAATTAAACTTTGAATAAAGTTAATGAAAGCTGAAAAAATTGTTGTTTATCGTTAAGTAAATAAAAATTTAAACTAAGATATCTTTATTTCTAAAAATTACGGTGGACGGAAAAGTTTTGTAACGAACTCGTAAATTAAAATAGCGATTAACAATCTCGAACATTAACGCGCTCGCTCCGCTCATGCGGTAAAATACCTCAATTGTTAATCGCCCTTATTAATACACTTGTTAGTTAAATAACTATTAAAGACCAATTATCCATAAATACTTACGTGCTTTTGTATTGTGTACACTTTGAAATTATGTATTATTAATAAGAAAAAATTGAAATAAGAGCTAATAATGTAAAATTGTTGAATTTGTGATCTACATTAGCATACCTTTCGTTGTTATGGGAATAAGAAAAACAAAAATTTATTTTCAATCTGTCAAATAAGATTAATTGTTATAATGGTTGCATATTGCTTAAAAATGAGTTCTAACATTGATTACTTCTTACACAAGTGAATAGAGGGGTCATACGTCGTCGTATGAAATTGACTGAAGCCAAACTAGTAAGAAATCGGCACCAGAAAGGTTTGCAAGTCATATTTTATTTCTTCAGTACATTGGTAATAATGGATATATCAATAGATTTTGTTTCAAAATTTATAATTGAACACTGACATAATGATCACTTTTTGAACATGATTTTATCATTACATATCTTTTAGTAAATCGATATAGTGTTTCAGCAAATCAGTAAATTGAAGTTGAAATCAGTGGATCTACTGAAAAATCAGTAGACCTGGTAACCCTGTAGAGAGGTAGTAATGAGGAACGTACAGGCACCAACATGGCGGTTACATCAAACCTGGCTTCACTTTTGGAAGGTTTATTTAATGAGTTACATGTCCTTTTCTCCTTGTCTAAGGATTACTTAATAGTAAAGCAGAATTGCGGTTAATACCGCAAAAATTGGAAGACGCGTAAAAAATGAATACGACAAATTCATTAAATGGATGGAAGTGCAAAAGATAATAGATACAGATGAACGATTTGTGCTTGCTTACCTTCAAAAAATGTCAGAACCGTACAAGTGGACGATGTGGGCTATCTATTCAAAATTAAAAAGTATGTTGAAGATAAACAAAAATGTTAATTTAAAATCATATTTGTGATTTGCATGCATTCATGAAGGCAATTAACAAAAATGTTGAGACCAAGAAGGCCTGTGTATTCAAGGAAGACGATTTGCGGAAATTTTTGACAGATGTTCCGGACATTATGTATTTGTTTTTGAAGGTGGTAGCCATTTGCGGTATCTTTGGCTCTTGCAGAATATGTAAATTGTGCGATTTACGAATGCAATTGATTATATGAGGCTATGCAAAGAATTATTTATTATTGCGCCCCAAAAATGTAAGTATAGATCGAGGTTTCTTACGGTATATTAAAGGAAAGTGCACTAATCAAGCAGTTGATATTAATATATTTGGATTATGTCCCTTGCAAATTGCACGTTATCTAAAATTCGACGATCCTGAGAACGACACAGGAAATGGAAATGCGCTTCGACGTAAGTCTGCTACAAATATGGCGAACAGTAGCATGACAATAGAATAAATCCAACGACAAGTAGAATAAAAATCGGCAGCTTTAGCTACTTATTAGATTGAAGAGAGTATTACCAATAAGAAGAATATTTCAAATGTTATTGCGAGTACCATTAATGGAAGTACAACCCCATTGGCTTTCGGGAATGTCATCATCATCATCTTTGGCTTGATAATCCTCTGGGAATCCTGGACTGCTCTAAGATAAGTCGCCATTCTGTTCGGTTTCTGGTAACGTGTGACCATCTTTTGATCTCTAGTATTGATAAGTTGGTGTCAACTCAATTTTACCGACTAATTCGCGGTCGGCCTCTGCTTCGTCTTCCTATAGGTGTTTCTGTCGTTAGCTTTTTAGCAATCATATTGTCTGGAATTCGTATTATGTGTGCGGCCCATGTTAGTCACTGTCTTTTAATAAAGGTTACGATATATGATTCAATAAAGAGTTGGTATAATTTGAAATGAAATCTTTTGCGCCACTGCCCTTAATTATTTATAGCTCCAAATATTTTTACAGATTAAGATTAATATTTAGAGCAGGTCGTTCATGTACAGATAACATCTTCTGTCTTAAACAAATTATAGAAAAGAAAGTTGTGACAAATAGAGAGTTACATATGACTTTTGTAGATCTTGAGAAGGCATATGACACAGTCCCGCTAAATAAACTATGGGAAGTCCTGGGCACATCAAATATACATCAAACATTGGTTAGTGCTCTCAAAGATCTATATTATGGTTCAAACTCCCAAATGAAATTCGGAAATCTCTTAGCTGAAAAATTTGCAGTTACTAAGGGTCTCAGACAAGGATGTTGTATCTCTCCGACTCTGTTTAAGATTTATATCTCTGCAGCTCTGAAACAATGGAAAAGGAAAGTCAAAGGAATGGGTATACAATTGAACGATCAGGATTACATATATACTTTACAGTTTGCAGATGATCAGGTGGTGATCTCAAATGACAAAGACGACATGGAATACATGCTTAGAAAACTAATTGAAGAATACCAGAAATGGGGATTAAATATCAATTTAGAAAAGACAAAATACCTCTCAATTGGAGCTGAAGCAGAACAACTCGATATCGATGACAATCAAAAAGTAAATCCATGTGACGAATATAAATACCTGGGCGTCATCTTCGACCGTAGTGGAAAAGACGAACGAGAAATAGAACATCGAATTGTACAAGCACGAAGAGCTATAGCATGTTTGAACGGAGTTCTATGGAGTAAAGAAATATCAAAGAAAAGAAAATGGAACATCTATGAGACAATGGTTAAAACTAGCCTACTTTATGGAGCTGAGACATGGAGAATAACCGAGAAATATAAGAAAAAGGTCGAAGCCACGGAAATGGATGCCATCAGAAGATCGATGAGAATATCAAGAGCCGACAGAATACGGAATGAAGTGATAAAACAACAAATGGGTATAGAGGGCACTATAGTTGAGGATATTGAGAGAAAACAGCTCATATGGTATGGACATGTGAGCCGAATGGGGGACGAAAGATTGCCTAAAAAAACGATGATGTGGCAACCCCCAGAGAAGAGGAAACGAGGAAGACCACCACAGAGCTGGAACCTGGGAGTTAGGAAAGCGATTAGCGCTCGAAATCTGGACGAAGACCTAACTCAAGACCGAATACAGTGGCGGTTGGGAGTCGGACAACGTCGTAAGACGTTATAAAACCGAATGTATATATATATATATATATATATATATATATATATATATATATATATATATATCTATATAAGATTAATATTTACAATCGTTGAGGTTTTATTCAAACACCAACTTGTTTAAAATGTTATAACAGACTACAAATATTTTCAGAGCAGCAGTCTGCAAAATATAGATTGCCATGATGGTTGCCAACATCCGAAACAGATACGCACTACAAAGAAAAGAACAGACAGGCAACTTTAAACTTCAAAATCTAAATTGCAACTTTTATAAACTGTTCACAATATTTACTATATAATAGTTCTGATATAAACTAATAGTTCTTACGTTTCACATTTCACTAGACATTTCATAATTATTCGATGACGTCTCAAAAATTCTAGACTTTTTCATTACTTCTTCTTTTTCGTCAAGGGTCTTTTTCTATATGAAATAAATTTCACGAAACTGTCGTAATACTGCTCCCTCCTTTATAGTTACTCGTCTCGAATAACTGGTCTATCAGGGACCGATTAAAGCTAATAGGGTAGATTAGTTTGATGGTATGGAGCTAATTTCTCGATATGAACTACCTGGGTTTACTTCTAGCTGAAAACTGGATGTAGTAGATTAGATTGTTTATTTTATGCAGGATAGTGTAAGAGCCTTTCCAGTTTCGTTATAGTTAAGGACGACAAAGTCCTTTCTTACGTGTAGGATTGTATCACCATGCTGGGTTACCTCTGTCGAAATTTGTACCTTTAGCATGCATGCCAAGCCTGGCCTTGGCTTTATCGCTTTAAAGCTTTAAACTTTTACGAGCAAAATTATAGACTTTTTCAAATTTTTCTTTCAAAGTAACACAGTAATGACTAACGGGCTCGTAAAAGGTATGTTCTGCCATACTCTATAAGCTCATTCGCTATTCCTTCTTTTCCAGACACCCTGCTATTTTGCAACTTTGTTATGGCTTTTCTTATCCCTGTTTTTGTTATTTACGTTAATTCATTTTATATTATTTCTAGAGTTTTAAGAGTATGTTCAGTTTCCGTTGTTTAGTTTATTTGCCTGAGGTATATTCTTCATTCTTCTTTGGGGAAATGTTTAATTTCTATTTTTCTAGTCTAAGTTAAAATTTCAAAAATATTCCAGTTCGTTTAATTTCTTTTCGCTTTTTTCTGTTTTTTTTTACATTTTAACATATATTTAATATATGATATTTAATAAACCTTTTTATACCTTGTAAACTCCGTCCCACATAAACAAACAGCTTATAGGTAAAAGAACACTAGATGGATATCTCCTTCACTCCCTCGAGTATGATCCGTTTCGTTTCAACCATGCCAGATGCGCTGATGCTCCGGGGTTAGCAAATTTTCCACCCCGGGGAAAATCAAATAAGGAAAAATACATGTCAACGATGGATTCAAATCCAGTTTCCGTCTTAAAAGGCAAACGCCTGTCTGGTTTTGCTTACACCATCGGAAAAAGAACTAGTCAAAGAGCCAAACATCTATATTTTAGCGTTTCATAATTTTTAATTTAATATAATCAAATTAAAAATTATTTTAATATTGAGATTTAAATTTTCACCAGTTCTGACAGGAGGACGGAAAGAAAATCATTTAGTGGAAAGTTTTTAGAAATTATTCTGTTATAGTATAGTATTTTTTTTCAAAATATAGCAGATGAGTAATAGACAGTTTGGGTTTCGTAATGGTTTCGGAACAGTAGAAGCTCTGTATAGTTTCATAACTCTTGCTTAAAAATATCGACACCAACAAAAAGATCTTTTTGTAGCATTTATAGACTATGGAAGTATTTCGACAAAGTTAACCATAAAGACTCGACAATCATATTAACATAGTGAGAAATCTCTATTGGAACTATTGGTAACATTAGAAGGAAATAGCTTAGATGAGCAACAAATAAGTAGAGGAGTGAGACAATGCCGTGTATTTTCACCATTACTATTTAATATACAATCATTAATTTGACGTTTTATTCGAGTTTATATGCAGTTCTTTCACCTACAAGCATACATGAAATGGATTTTTGTTCAGGAAATTTATTATATATTTTGTATTTATCGTAACTGGCAACATTGTCTTAATTAATTCTTGCCGGAACGTAAACAAGTCTTAACTTGCTCCCATCGCGTTCGCAGATGCTTCAGTTGCGAACGTATCTCTGTGGCTTTATATGCTGTGTTTGTTTTTATATTACGCAATTATTTGTTTATTTCGTGTGCAGTTGTTTCACCACGTAAAAAAGCTGAGATAAAGACCCTAGTGAAGACTAAAATATTTTCAAACCGCAAAATATCACGAAGGTTAAACGTTTCTGAAGCTGGTGCACGACGCATAAAAAAGAAGATTGAATTTAGGGAAAGAATTGAGCCTAAAACTAAAGAAAAAATGCGGCAGAAAGCCTATTTTCACTCCAAGGTCAGAGAGATCTTTAAGAGAAATTTGCCTGGAAAACAGATTTGCTACCACAAAATTGATAAAATCGCAACGCCAAGATGTCAATGTGAATGCTTCTGAACGTACTATGCGAAGAAAATTAAAAGATTTGGGTTTTATGGCCTGCCGCCCCGCTAGGAAGCCCAAGTTAACACCTGCAATGAAAGCAAAGCCTCTGAATTGGGCCAAACAGTTGCGTGATAAAGATGTGGACTTCTGGAGGTCGGTAAGTTCATAATTTCTTGCATAATATTTCATATTTATTTCACAAATAATGCATTTAACCATTTAACCAACATAATGATCAGCACATATTTTTTTTTTTCTATTGTTGACAGGTCTGCTTCAGTGAAGCACATTTGAAATTTGCAAAACAAAGTTTGTGCGTCGTCGTCATGGAGAAAAGTTTCATCCTGACTGTGTTGTTCAGACTGTGAAGCACCCTACAAAAGTGATGATTTGGTCAGTCATTAGCGGCAAGGGTACTGGACGTCTGTACGTGGTAAAAGGAATGATGCGGCAAGACCAGTACAAAGATGTCTTGCAAAGGCGGTTGATTCCGCAGCTCCAAGACTGGTTTCCAAATGGGGAACCATTAATTTTTATGCAAGATGGAGCTCCCTGCCATACAGCACAGTCTGTCAAAGCTTTTTTGGCAGAACAAAATATCTCTTTGTTGGATTGGCCGGGTAATAGCCCCGATATGAACCCCATAGAAAACGTTTGGGGGTTGATGAAAAGAGAAGTGGCTAAAGACATTATTACAAAAAAGACGAGAAAAACGCAGCTCTTAGAAAGAATAATTTACATGTGGAATCATCATCCTCAAATGCAAGAGACAGTACAGGCTTGCATTGATTGTATGCCGCGCAGAATTAAAGCTCTAATAGCGGTTAAAGATGGCCCAACAAAATATTAACACTTAATTGTCGCTATTTCCGTTTTCTTTCTATAGTCAATAAATACATATTTGTTCATTAATAATGATGTTTTATTGGTAATAAAATATAGAAAATTAAATGGGCAACCAAATAACATACATTGTTTCTGGTATATATAAAAAACCTATTTTGTATCAGCTCATATTTAACATTTTTTATAAAATCTTATAGTAAATATTTCTGTTTGTAGTTTTATTTTCAAACGTGTATTTGTATTGAATTTTATAATCAAAAAATGTGTTGGTTATTCTCAGTTCGTTTAATGTGCAGAATTTCACCATTCTCTTTCCGTTCTCATTGATAACTCTTTCGATAAACATTCGTTTTATTCCTGGTAGTACTTCGTCTCCTATTCTCGCATTGAAATCTCCCAATAATATAAGTAATTCATTTTGCTTCATTACTCTTTCCAATAATGTTTGTAGCTCATAGAATTCTTCTTTATCGCTATCAGGTTTGTAGTCTTTTGGTGCGTATATCCCTATTATGTTAATAATTTTGCTGTTCGCCCTAATTTTTACTAAAAGTATTCTCTGAGATATGTACTGACACTCTTTAGTTTGAACTTTGTATTTTATTTTGATCATTATTGCTACACCTTTCTTTGCTCTGTCTTGTTTCGGAACCCCACTATATATTATTAAATATTCTCCAAGCTGCGTCTGTCTACCTTTCCTCTTTGTTTCCTGTAGGGTGTAGATATATATTTGATAATACCTCAACTCTTTTTCTATTTCCTCTCTCATTATATTTTTCGTTTTCCAGTTCGTCGTCCTTTTTCTCGCCTTTGTCGTTACCATATTTTCTCTCCTAGTCCGAGGCTCGTCACGTGAGATATTTCTCGTTAATTAATACTATATATAATCGCAATTCATATCTAAATCCCTGTGTGGGATCTAGCCTCCCCAAGAATTTTTTTCCAGTCGTCCCTATCTATCGCCTTCCTCCGCCAAGCGGCGGATTTTATTATTTCCATATTTTTCATATCTTGGTCTATGTTATCTAGGAATCTTGTTCTGGGTCTTCCTCTTTTTCTTTGATCAATAGGTCTATCAAGGAGCGTTTTTCTAGCTGGGTCGGTTTGCTCCATTCGCATTACATGGTCTACCCACCTCAGACGTCCTATCTTAATGTGTTTTACGATATCTGGTTCCTGGTATATTCTATACAGTTCGAAGTTGTCTCGTCTTCTCCAGATACCATTTTCATTTACCGCTCCATAGATTCGCCTTAGTATTTTTCTATCGAAACATCCTAACGTGTTTTCATTCCTTTTTGTTAAAGTCCAGGTTTCTGGACCATATGTTAGGCCTGGACGTATTATTGTTTTGTAGAGTTTTACTTTTGTATTTCTTGAGATAACTGTAGATTTAAAAAGGAGATTAAGCCCAATATATGCCCAGTATTGACGAGTATTAATTATTACGAATTCAATATCTTCCTGCAAGTTGTCCACTGCAAACATTTTTGCTTCTACTTTCTTGACGTGGTTCACGTAATTATGCCACTGCTATTTAGACACACGTTGGTAAGCCTCTTCTATCAACCGTTCTACCGTTTTTTATTTGAAATCAACGTTTATTGAAGCCATTTACCTTTTTACTTGACTTCACATCATCACAATTGGGTTCAGCTTGCAATGGTAAAGCGGTAGTCTCAAAATCCTAACGCTATATAACTTATTTTAATTTTGTCGTTACGCGTACGCGTATGCATCTCTAAATGCGGCCGCAGTATCAAGTAATTCACTTTGTAGGTAATCTTTCTCGAAGAAAATGTTCTTCTCGATTAGCCAATCCTTGATTTACCTGTTGTTCCACAATTTTTTTGGAAAATCAAATTTGCGGGTGTATCACACATTATCCAAAACGACAACATTTTCTTTGTCTTTTGGCAAATTTAGAATTAACTTCTTTTCAACTCGTTCTTTATACAAATCCCCGCCTATTTTGTTTACAATGCAAGCTATTGAAAATTGTTAAATATAGATAAGTTATCGACAATGAGTTTTTGGTATATTTTACTTTTTTCTAGTATTTTTTATGTATTTGTTTGGTTCGACAATGTAACTCTTCTATTTATAAATCGATGATTGAATTATGCTTTGGTTGAAACAATAATAATAGTCTTTTATACAATCGTAGGCAATTGTTGTGTGCGCGTATATCCAGTGTTTTAATTGTTAAATCCGGTCCTAATGCACCGATCTGAGCAAACCGGCAACGTGGTTTGGTCGTTCTCCCGTAAGAAATACATTGCCTATCTTATCTGCACTATATTCTAACTGTGGACACTAAAACACACACTATACTGTATAGCGGTAAAGATGAAGAAAATAAAGAATTTTAAGTAGCCTATATCGTAGATAATAAAATGAAGCACCTGATAACATACTTTCAAGCCATCACTGAAAGAATCTGCAGGGTTAGGGTAAAAACGCATTTCTTAAATGGAGTGGAAGGCACTAAGGTAGCCTTTTATCAAGATCTAGAACGAATCTATGACTCAATACCAAGAAACGACATGAAAATGGTGATAGGCGACACAAACGCCAAGATCGGAAAAGAAGAAGAGTATATAGGGGTAATAGGGAAACATAGTTTGCATAGAGACACAAATGAGAATGGTCAGTTTTTAATAGATTTCGCAGCTGGAAAGAATATGATTATCAGTTCGACGTGCTTCGTACATCGGGATATACATAAGGCACATGGATATCACCTGACGGAAATACAATCAATCAAATAGACCATATACTGGCTGAAAAAAGAATGGCGACGAGTATATTAGATGTAAAAAGCAGACGTGGCGCAAGCTGTGACTCAGACCGTCTACTAGTACAGACACGGTTTAGATGCAAAATCAGTCGACAGGTAAAGGAAAAATATCCAAAACAAGAGAAACTAAACTTAGATAACCTAAAAGTCTCTGAGGTACAAGAAAGATTTAAGAGAACAGTGGATAAAAAATTACTAAAAGAAAACAGAGCAAACTCCACAATAGAAAACCAATGGAACACCATAAGTAGTATCATACTCAACACAGCGAAAAAAGTCCTAGGAACAAAGACACACCTGAGAGAAATAACATGGTTAGATAAAGAATGCAAACAAGCTATACAGGAAAGAAATGAAGCACATAAGAAGTACATACTCAGACGTACTAGAGAGAGAAAAACAGAATTTGAAAACAAAAAACGAAGAGCAGATAAACTGTGCAGGCTGAGAAAGAGAAAGTACGAAAACCAACGGATACTAAACATAGAGAGGGAGTTTAAGGAAAACGAAACACATTGTGCATACAATTTATCAAACATTTAAGACAGGGATACAAACCGAAGACTAGCCTTTGCAAAAATAAAAAGGGTGCAATCATTAGCCATATGGACGAAATTAAGAGAACCTGGATGACATATTTCAAGGAATTACTAAACAAAGGGACACAACCACCATTACAACAAGAGAGGCAGCAGCAGGCACGACAGGAGGTACTACAACAAGAGCTGGGGGAAGATGGAAAAGCAAATTCCAAAAAAGGTCCAAACGGCAATTCACATACAAAAAAGCCACAAAGCACCGGAAATAGAGAAAATACCGGCAAAACTACTCAAGCAAGGAGAAAGAAATTAGACACAACAAATGTACCAGCTAATACGAGAGATATAGATAGAAGAACAGATACCCCAACAATGGAAGAAAAGTATAATCTGCCTATTCATAAAAAAGAAGACAAACTGTTATGTCAGAACTATAGAGGCATCTCTTTACTTTGTTCGGGTTACAAAATACTCACAAACATCATTAATCGAAGACTTGAACCGGCAAAAATCGTCGGGGAATATCAAGCAGGGTTTAGGCAAAATAGATCTACCATTGACCAACAATTTACAGTTAAACAAATACTAGCCTAAGCATGGGAATATGACATGGACGTTTACAATCTCTTTGTGGATTTTAAACAAGCCTATGATTCAATAGATAGATCAATTATACCTAATACATTAAAAGAAATTTGGCATATCATCAAAATTAATACGACTAGTGCAAATGACACTGTCAGAAACAGAAGCACAGGTATATATTCAAAGACAGATTACTGAGCGCAGAAGCAGTAGGGCTAGCAATAAATACAAATAAAACAAAACTACTCATATAAACCAGATCAAATAGACTGGCGCAACAACACTTTATTAACGATATAGAACATGTGAATAGATTCACATAGCTAGGAATGGATCTGGTCACAATAAATGAAGAAGAACCGGAAATAAATAGAAGGCTTGTGCTGGCAAATAAAACCTATTTCGCGATGGGTCATATATTTAAATCACGAGAAGTACACAGGAAAACAAAACTCCGGGTCTATAAAACAATAATCAGACCCATAGTAAGTTATGGCTGTGAAATATGGGTGGTGACACAGAAATCTGCCAATGCATTAGATGTGTTTGAAAGAAAAATATTACGTAGGATATTGGGTCCAATAAGTGAAAACAACTGGCGAATTAGGTATCATCATCATCCAGCCTCAAGAGTCCACTGCTAAACATAGGCCTTTTCCTTGTATTTCCAACCCCGTCTATCTTGCGCCGCTCTTACCCAGTTTTTATTAAGCCTTCTCAAATCGTCAGTCTATCTTGTAGGTGGTCGACCGACGCTTCGCTTGTCTTTCCTTGGCCTCCATTCCAATAACCTCTTTGTCCATCGCCCATCTGTCATTCTGGCTTTCTGAATTAGGTATAATAAAGAAATATACGAGCAATACAGCGAACCAACTCCAGCACAATACACTAAACTGCAGAGATTACGGTGGGCAGGGCACGTGGTCCGCTTGCATGAGAATAGAATTTCCAGAAAATTACTAAATGCAAGAATGCAAGGAAAAAGACCTGTTGGAAGACCTAAAAATAGATGGTAAGACGAAGTCGATGAAGATGCCAGGAACTACATGGGAACGCGTTCATGGAAAAAAACAGCGATAAATCGAAATGATTCGAGAAGCTTGTTGAAGGAGGCCAAGGCCCGATTTGGGCTGTAGTGCCATCGGATGGATGGATTCTCACTGTGGCTTCTACTATAGAGAAATATTATTTAATTTAATTTCTTTGACGGCAGAAAGCATGAGACAAAGAAGCAATTCAAATGAATAAAAGAAAAAGGTAGGGAAAAGGAAAAAGAAAAAAGAATTTAAAATAATTAGACATAATAAAACAAAGTATTTAGGTAAAAATAAATCTAAAATATATATAAGAATACATCATAATACACGGAATAATTTTAACAATGCCAAATGTATCCGCCAGCTCTTGGATCATGACCATACTACACGGTTGGAAAATCAAAGATATCTTATTGTGAAGCTTAGGTTCGGATTTATTGAATATCTAAGGATAAAATATACATATATAAATTTTTTCTCAATATTTTCAAAGGTTACTTGAGCATTTTGTGAAGCCTTTTCGTAGGCAGAATGAATACGTAAAAGCGGTTTGAATAGTTATATTAAATCGGAGGTTTTTAAAATATTTCAATAAAGAACTTAGATTTTGAAATATTTTATTTAACCGACTGCCGTTTTATATATTTTTTTAATTTCCGTATTGTTTTTTACTGTTTAATTAAAATTCAACAAAAAAATGTTTGATTGAAATATAAAAACTCTGGTTGGTAGCTAGTTAGGATGAATCATCTCTATCGAATACGCTATCAAATATATAAGTGATGGATTCGACCGTTACTTGATGAAAATTTAGTTTATATAACAACACTGAAAACTTTTGTTTTGAACACTTTCACAAAAATGAAAATTTTATTTTAAATAATACAATTTAAAAAAAATTATTTAAATAATAAATGGAAATAATTTATTTTAAATTCTTATCACTACAGCTGTTTTGACCAAAGTGCTTTTTTTAAGTAATCTATTTTTGATAGACGTTTGAGCCAAGAGCTGTTTGTCTCAAATTGGTCATTCAGAATTATGTCTGTAGTTTTTAATTTGTTAATTTCAATAGATTCTAATAAAGATAGCTTAACGCCTTTATTGTGAATGTAAAGAATTTGAAATTTGTCATAACAGGTATAAGTATGGTCTAGAAGGTAAAGTGCGAACGAAGAGTCTGTTTTTCTATTATTGAAAGCCGTTTTATGTTTTGCTATACGTTTAATAAAAGTTCTGTCAGTTTGACCCATGTAAGTTTTTGGGTAGTCGCCACTTTTAAGTTTGAATACACCTGTGTGTAATTGCTTTTTCTTTTGGCTCTTGTTCTTCTTAATATATTTGCCCAAGTTGTTGTTTGTTCCAAAAACTGGTGTTATCTCTTTCTTTTTTTATGTATTTGGATATTCTTTTTATATCTTGCCTGTATCAGTAATGAAACAGAAGGTACTAAGTATTTTCTCTGGCAGTAGAAATACTAATTTGATGGCTTTTTTATGTAGTTTTGGATTTAAAATTTTATTTATTGTGTGTTCGTTGTACCCATAGTTTACTGCTATTTGTTTAATTATATTTAGTTCTAACTCGAAGTTATTTTTTGACATGGAAATTTCTATTAATCCATGTTACAAGCTATGGTAGGCAGCCAATTTATGTTAGATAGGATGGAATGAACAACTGTGTATAGTTGTCTCAGTATGGGTAGGTTTACCAAGAGGTAAATCAGTGTTAAAAAATACATTTTTTTCTTCGATATAGTCACATCATCTTAGTAGATTTCTTAATATCGGCACTTTATTTCTTCCAAACGGTTCTTTTCTTTTAACTTGAAGACGCCCCTAATTCTAATTTTGTTTATGGTTTAAAAACCACTAAAAATTGTTTAAAAAACACTAGAAAAATATATTTTTATATTCATATTTTTACAAGAGATATAGTGACAATAACAAGTTATGTCATATAAAAATATTTTAGAGTTTATGATACAATAATTATTTTCTAAGAAACTGAAGATCTCTGTATAACTGGTTGAGATTACTGAGAATATTGCCTAGCTGCAGTTTAAGATTAAGTTGTCAACTTTTTTCACTGTATTGATGATATTTGATATGATATTGAAGATGAACCTTTCGAAGATAAACTTTTACGAAGAATTGGGGATTAAAAAATTTAACACGAAAAATTAACGATTTGTTTTTGTAAATAGATGACAAATAATTAGATTTGAAACAATACCTAAGAAATTCAGTCTTTTATAGCAAAGTTATTCTTAATGATCTGTTTTTTTTTATGGTAAATAAAATTTATTTTCGAAATGAATTCATTTGCTAGTGTTATAAATAAATTGATAAATGTCATTCTACTCTCAAATTAAATGGCAGGGAAGAGAAAGAAATCTCACTGTTAGATTCATTATGTCCTTCTATTTTTTTATTGTATAACTGTATTCACAATAACATCAAAAATACCAGAGTTTTTTCATAGAACTATCATTAGAATTCTGTGGAGTGCTGCTAATTGACTAGGATATTCATCAGGATCGCCTCGATGCATAACTTTAAAAAAGAAATTTTCTAAAGAATCTTAATTGAGCATATATATTTATTATCAAAAGCTTATTTCATATCAATATATTAACATTTATAAAGATTTCATAGACAACGCCATTCCTTTTAGAAAAATTTGCAAAGGATTTCTGCCATAAGCTTTTATTAATGATATTATACTTATCGTTTTGTCAAAATATTCATTTGGCATGTTTAGAAGGAAATCTTACTTGTGGTGTACAACTATTGAATATATCAAACCATAAATTTACATCAGCAATGAAATTACCCAAATTTTCGGCTAAATGTTAATTCCCAGGTTTATGTCTCTTCAGAACTGCTGCAACAGTATTAAACAAAAGTTGTAAGCAGCACAATTGAAAACATTAGGCATGATCAACCGAATATTCCTGTTTACCAAAAATGAAAATTAAACTCAGCAAACTGGGACTTATATACAGATATAATAAATAATTCTCTTACGAACTTTATTCTAAAGATAGCATAGATTCATCTCTTCATCATTTCAATAATACTATACTAAAATGCGCTAATATTGCAGTGGGAAAAACAAAACCTTGTAAACGAAAACCAGTACCATGGTGGAATGAAGAAATAGCCTTAGCTATGAAATCTAGCAAACATGCTTTCAATGTCTTAAAAAGACATAAAACAACAGAAAAAGTTAACAATTTTAAAAAACTTAGGGCAAAAACTAAATATCTTATTAAGAAAACTAAAAAAGAAACATGGTCAAATTATGTCTCTACCATAAATTCATCAACACCTATGACTACAATCTGAAATAAAGTAAGTACACTAAAAGGTGAACAAAACTCAATTCAAATTAACACTATTTCTTATAAAAACAAATTAATATCTTCCAAACAAGAAATTAGTAATATTATGTCAGATGTGAAGACAAATTCAAGCAATGCAAAGTTGAATTAAGCATTTTTAGATTTAAAAAATAAATGTGAAATGACAGAAATATCTATAGTAGATAGTGATAATCCACTAAATTTTCCCATCACATATAGTATAGGATCCCGCTATAAAACGACCTTCACCGAGCTGGTTAATGGATGAAAGATATTCTTTATCAAATAAAATAAGTCAATAAATATATTACGAATGGGTTGTCTAAAAAATTTCAGTCCAGAATATGATTAATTACCAATTAAAAAAAAAATTTTTTTTTTAAATTACACCGGCTTGGTTAATGAACAAATTCCATTCCAATCGAAAATATGAAACCTATAGAATATACAAATATTAGGTTGACTATTTATTTCCCGTCACAACCCTTGGGTAGGCAGGTATAAACAGGTAAATCGATACTAGTAACTTGCACCGGTCTGATTAATGAATGAAACTAAAGTAACAATAAAGATAATTTTATTACGAACACGGTGGTATAGGGTTGTCTGCAAAAAATCAGTCCTAAATTGCGGTAGTTGAATTTTAAAAAGTGAAATATTGCTGCGAGTGAATACGTGCGACAGCAAGGTCCCAGCAAACCATCCCAGGCGATAGAAGAGGACACAGCATTGCAGCTGTCTATAGTTTGTTGGTTGAATGAAAGAGAGCGCGCATGCTATTTGTCGGTGAAAACGAAAAGGATAGCGATAGACTAGTAAATGCTACGCGTCATTTTGGAGTAGATTGTCGCTAAATTTGTAATTGAAAACACGTGCTACTATTTGATATTGTAAAAAATGGCTAAAAAGTGTTTTTTGTGTGATTCGGATGATGGTGTTATTGATTTTAATGATGAAACTTTTAAAAACTGTTCATTAAAGTTAGCTTTGGGTGTTGTTAGCTTTGGCTTTGGTGCTGTTTCTGGCAGATTATTGGGAGAACAACCATTTGGTAACAATAATCCAAAACAAAAAATTTTTCTTAACCGTCAACTATCAATGCTATTCTTATCAAGTTCATGAAAACTCCATAAAAAAAAAATGAAGAAGTTAATTATGAATGTCATCACGAAGAGGCAGATACGAGGATTATTTTTCATGCTCATAAAGCGGAACCAGGGTCAAGGATTTTAATTAAAGCCTCTGATACTGATGTTTTGATTATTTTGTTAGGAAATATGCACAAAATTTCAGAATCAGAAATTTGGCTTTCCACTTCAGCAACAAAAAAGAGTAATAACCAACCTGTTGATTGCATTAATTGTACCGATCTAGCATTGAAGTTAGGACTTAAATTGTGCCAAAGTCTTCCCGCCTTCCATGCGTTCACAGGTTGCGATTACACGGCTGCATTTCACAATAAAGGAAAGGTGCTGCTTTCAAAAAATGAAAAATATCAAACAGTTTTTGCGTCACTAACAGATGAAGCTGATATTTTCATTAACGAAAAAATGAACACCGTTCAAGAATTTACTGCCAATATGTATGGCGTCAAGAACTGCACAAAATTGAATGAAGCGAGATATCGCATTTTTCTGAAGAAATATTCTGCCAAAGAAGACGGCGAGCAGTTTAAAAAAAAAATAAAAGGCTTTGACTCCAACTCTATACCACCATGCTGGATATCATTGACTCAGAAAATTTTACGAACTATTTTCGTAAATTCCATGTGGCTTAATGCAACGGATCCAGTATGCGTGAAACTTCAACCTGAAAACTGCGGTTGGTTCTTCGATGAATATTTAAAACCAGTAGGATTCATTGGGGATCATACACCTTTAAGAATAGAAGATATTGTCGAAACATCTGAAACAGAAAGCGATGACGAAGAATGTTCTGACATTGAAGATTACAATTACATGTCTGATGACTCGGATCCTGAATAATTTGAAAATTCAACAACCGCAATCTACTCCAAAATGATGCGTAGCATTTACTAGTCTATCGCTATCTTTTTTGTTTTCACCGACAAATAGCATGCGCGCTCTCTTTCATTCAACCAACAAACTATAGACAGCTGCAATGCTGTGTCCTCTTCTATCGCCTGGGATGGTTTGCTGGGACCTCGCTGTCGCACGTATTCACTCGCAGCAATATTTCACTTTTTAAAATTCAACAACCGCAATTTAGGACTGATTTTTTGCAGACAACCCTATACCACCGTGTTCGTAATAAAATTATCTTTATTTTTATTTTAGTTTCATTCATTAATCAGACCGGTGCAAGTTACTAGTATCGATTTACCTGTTTATACCTGCCTACCCAAGGGTTGTGACGGGAAATAAATAGTCAACCTAATGTTTGTATATTCTATAGGTTTCATATTTTCGATTGGAATGGAATTTGTTCATTAACCAAGCCGGTGTAATTTAAAAAAAATTTTTTTTTTAATTGTTAATTAATCATATTCTGGACTGAAATTTTTTAGACAACCCATTCGTAATATATTTGTTGACTTATTTTATTTGATAAAGAATATCTTTCATCCATTAACCAGCTCGGTGAAGGTCGTTTTATAGCGGGATCTTAGACTAATACCAAAAATTTGAAGAAACTCTAGATAAATCAAAAAACACTTCATCGGGTCGTATTTAGTAAAAACTTGCCGTACACAGGAAAATCAATTCTCTTAGACATTTTCAAGCACACTTATCTTAATCAAAAATTTCCTTCAATCTGGTCTGAATCAACAATTATTCCCATTTTAAAACCGTTCAAATCAAAAACTGACCCTCTTTCCTATAAACCAATTTCTCATACAAATAATACATGAAAACTACTAGTACACATTTTAAATAACAGATTTTTATGATTTCTTGGAAAAAAACAAGCCATATCCAAAGCGGTTTCAGAAAAAGCAGATCAACTCATGATGCCTTAGTAGCTATGCACAATATTATGTGAGTCCTTTAGAAATAACCAGAAAGTAATTGCCATATTTTTTGATATAAATAAAATGAATAATAGACTATTCCAAGTACGTGTGAATGGGATTACTTCAAAAATAGAATGTCTTAAAAACGGAATTCCACGGGGCCAAACCTTAAGTCCCACTATATTTTTAATAGCAATTAATAATATCGCTCAAGAGATAAAGCTACCTTTGGAAGCAGATCTGTATGAAAATGACTTAGTTGTATATACTAGTAGCTGCAATATTACACTACCCTCAAAAATTTTGCAATCACTTCTGCATAAACTAGAAGACTGGTCTCAAAAAACTGGTTTTACGTTCTCAGGTGATAAATCTCGTTTCATTGTATTCAATAAAAGGAAAACTGATTGCAAAACAACACTTACTCTAAATGGTATTAACCTAAAACAAGTAGAGAGCATTGACTTTCTTGGCCTGAGACTGGACAGTCAGTTAACATGGGCAGAATATATTAAAAAGCTAGTCGTATTCTGCCAATCTAAAATAAATCTCCTTAAAATACTATCAAACCGATCTTGGGGAGCGGACACCATAAAATTGCTGCATATATATCAATCACTAATCCGAAGTAAACTGGATTATGGTGCAATATGCTATTCAACTGTGAGTAATTATATTCTTAAAAAACAAGACATTATACAAAACACATGTTTAAGACTTATTCTGGGTGCTTACCGAACTAGTTCTGTTTCAAGTATTCAGGTTATCCTAAATGAATCCACCCTATCAATACAAAAACAACACATTTCTTTAAATTATGCCGCGAGATTGTCTTCCAACCCTAATAACACAAACTATCCACTTCTTTACAAAATATATCGACCTACTCATTGCCTTTAACAAATTAATAATCCACCAATTAAAGAACGTTTAACGAAATATGGTTTTAACATGGAACAGCTGACACATTCTTACCCTACACAACGAAATATACATCCCTGGACTATTAATTTTCCCACTATTAAAGATCCCTCACGGCCTATCCAAAGAGTATCACAAATATCATTAACAAATTATATCAAGAACGGATATCAGAGTACACTTGCCATAACAAGATTTTTACTGATGCATCAAGAACTGTAAACGGACACGCAGCGGCCTTTATTCTAGGAAAGTCTGAATATGCAGTTCGCATCCCTCAATTCTGCACCATTTTCACGGGAGAAGCAATTGCCATTTTAAAGGCATTAGAGATATGTAAGAGTCATGCAAGCTCAAATTTTCTTATCATTACTGACTCTTTATTTGTTCTTCAGAGCTTAAGGCAAATATATCCAGTACATGCTATCCTGCAACACATACAATTAGCACTTTATCATCTACAAAACAGATGCGTGAACGTTAAATTTCTCTGGGTACCATCACATACACGTATCGCAGAAAATGAAAAAGTAGATGAATTAGCAAAGAAAGCTGCTACTAACGAGCAAAGTGAAATTATGACTACAATTCCATTCAGTGATATACAGCTCAATATTAAACAGCATTGTGTAAAAAGAAGGCAACAAATGTGGAATTCTAATAAGGCTAACCTTAAAAAAGTTAAAACTAGGATTGGCACTAAACTAAAATTTCCAGAAAATAGAAAGCAACAGGTGATTATAATATAAACCGACTAAGAATTGGACATACAGCGGTAACTCACCAGCATCTCATAACAAAAGAACTACCACCTGAATGTTTCTATTGTTCCTATTGTGAATGTCCAATAACTGTTCAACATATATTGGTTGAATGTCCTCTTTATTCCTACGAAAGAGTCATCAACAACGTACCAGAAGAAGCAAAGAAACTTAAAGATATTTTAAACTGTAATATGTCAAACACAATCAAATTCCTTAAGGACATACGTTTACTATACAAAATTTAAGTTATATTATATGTATCATTTTGTAATTTGTAATTTAATACGCAATTTGTAATTAGTATATTTAATAACAACTGTAAAACCCGCTAATAACCTTAATGGTTGACGGGGAAATTCTAAAAAAAAAAATAAAAAAAGTTAACAGCGATTTAATATTCAATTTATTTTTTGTTAATCTTTTAACCAGTACCAATGGACGCCAGTAAAATAGATATGGGAAGGCCTATATCTAAGAAAAAATGGAGAAAAAGTTTTTTAAAACTTATTTTATACCTGTTTCAGATATTTTAAATTGGAAATATTTTAAGAGCTTTTTTTTAAACTGCTCGATATAAGTTTATTTCTATCTCATTTAGTGGAAGTGCTTCTCGACACCTGATATATGTCTGTTCTCAAAAGTAACCGTTCAATTTTTCGATTGCCTCAAGTATTTCCCGAAAACTCTTTTAAAACTTTTGTTACCACATTACCATTCTCTAGTATCCACTTTTAATTCTATTTTCCAACAAGCCGATGAAACCCAAAAACAACCACTCCGCCTCGCTCAATCCGTTCAGAGTTGTGAATATGTATTAAGGCCGCTTCATCTCGTTGCTTATTGCGTTTCTCTACACGCTTCACACTCAATCTACACTTTCGAATCAGACCTTTTATTAGTTGAACTTTCCAAAACCCAAATGTCACACTTAATTAAAGATGATTCATTAGATACGAGTGGGGCTCATGTCGCTTTTACCAGATTGGAGTTTCAATTCGCATTCTGCATGTAACTCGTTTGTCGAATGTATGGATTGACGTAAGAGGCTGTTATATTCTGTATCACATAAGCTATTATAATTATTACAATCTATTGTGATTCCTGGTAACAGTTTGGATATTTCGAAAACGGGATTTTGACGAATAATAGAGAAATTAATTGAATTCTGTAGTTTATTTAGTTTTGTTTATTTAGTTAGCGATTAAAATAACAGCCACACTGTTGTGAGAATTTTTTATCAAATATCTACAGGCAGAATATTTATAATTGATGCGAATGCCCGTTTACTGTTTTATAATGTTTAATAATAGTCCATACAGAGAAAATTTAAACTAAAATGTCTAATAGGAGGGTTTGGAGTTCTCTGAGGAAACATACGTGTGATACAGTCCAGTAAAGAAAAAAAAACTGAAAAAATCTTTTAATTACAGATTTTTGAAGATTCTAAAGGTATATACCCCCACGACAGCTTATGATGACGAAGATATCGAACTATTTTATGAAGATATATCAAAGGCTATGGAAGATCATAATAATCGTCTTACACTAGTAATTGGAGATTTCAATGCCAAACTGGGTAGAAAACTAAACTAAAAGAAAAGAATAAACTAAAATAGAAGATTTCGGGTATAGTCAGAGACATGATAGAGGTGCTAGTTTGATAAAATACCTAGAAGAAAAGCATATATACGCAATGAAGTCCTTCTACAAAAAAAAGCCCTAACAAAAATGAACATGGATCAGCCCTAATGGATCCACAAAAAATGAAACCGACTACATACTGTCTACGGAACGATATATCATTAAAGATGTAAGAGTTCTTAACAGATTCACAACAGGTAGCGATCACAAGATGGTCAGAGTAAAAATTAGTGTTGACGGTAACTACGAAATGAAAAGAAAAATAATTAGAAACTGCGATCTAGTAGATAGAAACAAAGTAGGGGAATATAAAGAGATATACAAAGACTTATTAAAGAAACAACCTACCCAAAAATTAGACAGCGATGATAAAGACATAGACGAAATCGATAACATACTTACAGCAACGATGATTACATCAGAAAAAGAAACAGCAAAAAAGGATCTAAAAAAATCAACTATATATCAACAGAAACAAAGAAGCTTATAGGTAAAAGAAGGAAGCTGAACGAAGAAGGCAAAAAGGAAATCTATAGAATATGTAGAAATCAATAAATCAATAAGCAGAATGACAAAAGAAAATAAGAGAAAAGAACAAGAAATAAAAATAGAAGTAATACAGAACAACAAAAATATGAAAGGCTTAAGACCAAAATTAGGTAAGTTTGAAATAAACAAAATAAAAGATGTAAACGGAGTAAAAACAAACATTAAAGATGACATCATAAATATAATCCACCATTTCTACTCAGAATTATATAAAGCAAAAAAGGAACCACCAGAAGAAATTAAAAACCAACTTAGGGCTAAAATAAAAAATGTCAACTCAGAGCTACAGCCAAAAATAAGCAAATCAGAAATAAAGAAGGCATTGAAAGAAATGAAAAACAACAAATCGCCTGGAAAATATGGAATAACTGCAGATATGCTGAAACATGGTGGAAAAGTAGTAATTAAGACTCTACATTCCCTTTTTAAGAAGATATTAAAAGAAAAAAGAATCCCAAAGAACTGAAAAAATCCGTAACCATTATCCTACACAAGAAAGGGGATAAAGCAGATATAAAAAACTACCTTCCTATAATACTCATCAATGTAATGTATAAACTCCTAACAAAAATTTTAACCAATAAATTGACGACAAAATTTAATGGATACCAGTTGAAAGAACAAGCTGGTTTTAGAAAGGAATTCAGCACAAGTGACCATTTACTAAGTATGAAAATACGTATAGAACGAGCAAATGAATACCACATTCCTCTATATATGGCGTTCATAGATTTCGAATAGACTTTCGACAGTGTCGAACATTGGGCAGTGAAAAGTTCTTTGATTAACAGCAGAATTGACCACAGATAAACGGAACTAACAGCCAATATATTCTGAGATTTTTTAACCAAAATGTTGTTCTTCTTCCTGGACCTTGCTTTCCAAATATTTATCTTTGCAGGTCGGATTGAAGGAGAGTATATCTAGATTCATTTGGCATAATATGTTCGAAGAATTGTAACTTTTGAGATTTAATGGTGGTCACTACCTCTCGATTCTTATTAATTCTTCTGAGGGCCTCCTTATTTGTGACTCGGTCAGTCCACGAGAAGTTAAGTATCCTCCGATACAGCCACATCTCAAATGCTTCCAGGTTTTTGCACATATTTTCGTTTAAGGTCCACGATTCAACACCATAAAAAAGGAGAGAGAAGACGTAGCATCGCAGCATTCTTTCTTTTGTATCAAGAGAGAGATTGTGACTCTTGAAGAAGGCTCCGATCCGATTGAAGGTGGATCTAGCTTTTGCGATGCGTGCTCTAATCTCCTGGTTATTGATACATTCTTCATTTATTATGGTGCCGAGGTAGTTGTATTGCGTCACCCTTGCTACAGGAGATTAGTTGACGTAGAGTTGACCTTCTGTTATCCTTTTCTTGTTAATTATCATAAGCTTTGTTTTCTTAACGTTTATATTGAGTCCATTCATGATCGTGGTTGAAAGTATTTGTTGATTATATTGCAAACTAATCTTTTATTTCCCAGAAGTCTTTACTGACTACTTTTCTTCCTATGCCTATGATCTGCCTACCTTTTGCTCATAGTCTTAGTTGCTCTACACACGCCTGCTATCTCTTCTGCTTGTCAACGTGTCTTGCACACACTATCTTCTCTCCGCAACAGTGACCAAACTCCTATCTCATAGAAATCCAATTTATTTCTTGTCGAAAGTATTGTCACTTAATCGACTAGTACAAATATACTATACACCTGTTTGTTTATAACAGGATGTATTTTCGTTGTCCATTGCTAACAATCCTTGGGGCTTGTTTCACAGACACAAAACACCTTTCACAATTATTTGAAAACTCTGCTAACTCTCACTGCAGGATATGGAACAAAAATAACTTGCTTCTTCTGACGTTCAAATCACAGTTATCTTTCTTTTCCCGGGAAAAACATGACTTCTTTCACTTTAATCCCTCCTTCTCCTTTTCACCAGACACACATATTACACATACTACGCTATTCCTTTCGACCATTCAAATTCTGTGACTTGTCAAACACAAGCTCAATGCTATTATTATATTACATAACCTTGGTATTTCCAAATTACATAAATAAAGATCTTTTCTTTGTTTACAAGTTTTTAGAGGCAATACCGCTAATACTACTTAAGTTATTCTATACTTAGCCCTGACCACAAAACTTTCCAATTCTTTGTCAAATTTTTCTGTAAACAGAAGACTTAAACCTTATATTCTAAAATTGCTATCTGTATGGTATTAACATTAATCGTTTATGAGAAATCCTCTATTGTTATCATATCTTATCGTAAAAATATATATTTCCTCTTTCTGCTTACTTTCTACTAAATTAGAAAAGTCATTACTCATTCAAATATTTTATATATATATATATATATATATATATATATATATATATATATGTGTGTGTGTGTGTGTGTGTGTGTGTGTGTGTGTGTGTGTGTGTGTGTGTGTGTGTGTGTGTCTGTGTGTGTATGCGTATGCGTGTATGTGTGTATAATTATAAATATATGAAACCTAGATTAATATTATTACAAAAATTAATATCGTCGATATCCATTTTGCCGAGCTTTCGACATCCTCTCTTACGTCTTCCTCAGGGCTTCCAAGGTCTCAGTCTCCCGAGCCCCCAGACACTACTACACTGTTCACTGATCATCACTGATCACTTGATCAGTGAACAGTGAAGTAGTGTCTGGGGGCTCGGGAGACTGATACCTCGGAAGCCCTGAGGAAGACGTCAGAGAGGATGTCGAAAACTCGGCAAAATGGATATCGACGCGGTTCAACCCGGAAGACTGGTGAGTTTGATATTAATTTTTGTAATAGTATTAATGTTAGCTCTAGGTTTCATTGTACTAACCGCGGAAATCTTTCCGAACATTTTATAAATATATGTATTTATAATGCATATAAATATATATGCATTTATAAATATATTATTCTCACACAATCAATTGTTGGGACTTTCACCGAAAAATAAACGTAACACGAATATAAACAAGACAGTAGGCAGAAAAGGCCCATTTTAAAATCTGCTTGAAAAATGGGTCCCTTGTGGCTGCAAGGACTTTGATGTATACATCGAAACAGGACGATATGATACGTGAGATAGCAACTGTTTCCATAAATTGCGCCACCCTCCGACAGCTGAATGTTTTTTATTTTAGATGTATATTTTTTATCTCTTGTAAATTATTTACATTTTGTCATACGATGAACAATAAATAAATAAGTCGTTTCTTATCAAAATATATATAAAGACAAAATCTTTTTCTAATATTAATTGATTTAATGATTGATGTACTAATAGTAGAATATTAGAAAATCAAGATTTACCCTTTAGACAGTACTATAAAATATTAGAAATGTGTAAATTTCATTATATTAGCATTTATTAATATTAACAAAAAGAAGCTTTAATTAATTTAATTTTTTTATATATCGTAGCTATGAAATCAAACCGGCATAAATGCAAAAAAAAAACATGTTTAACCACAGGCTAAAGACGGAGAGGAGAACTTATTACACAGAGAGTGCTTTCAGGAGTGCAAAACAAGGAGTAAAAAATAGAATGTAGGGTATAGAAATCTGCAAAGAGTAGAAAACTTGAAAGGGGTATTTGCTAACGATTTGGTAATAAATGCAAAAACTAAAAAAGCACTTCGAAATAATTTGGAAATATGAAAAGAACTACTTACTCAAAACAAAGAAAAGCATGCAGATAGGAGAAATAAGAAAACAAATTAATAGACAAATTGAAAGAACAAACATATAATAAGGTAAAGCTTTATATAGAAAGATTAGTTATATTATAAAGAATAAATAGGATTTTTAGAAGCAGAAATCAACAGCAGAGTAGAGAAACCGCTACAACTATATCACACAATGAAACAAAATTTATATGCAGAATAGAAATCTCACGAAATACAAAAATGAAAGTTTTCAAAGCAGTTCATAGATCTGTCCTGACTTTTGGAAGCGAATTATGGTTACCACAACAGTACACATGCAACGGCAAAATAATAAGATGCAGGTTATGGAGACGGAAGCTTTTAGGAAGAGTTAAAGGCGTTACCAAAATGGATAAAATAAATAACACAGACATAAGAAAAGATTTGAAAGTACAATCCACATTAGAATTTGTAGAACAAAAACAGTTGTGTTGGTAGGGTCATATATTCCAGATGAAAAATGCCATACTAGTCAAAAGAGAGTGAGAAGCATAAAGAATGACGTTTAAGTAACTACTCATGAGTTCAGAGGAAGGAATATTTTAACACTTGTCATAATTTAAATTTACTTAGACATTTAGGAAAAAATTTACATAAATTTATTTTAGTTGGAGTTCAAGAGAAATGTTAAGAAACATTATGATAAGGTAAGAAAACGTAAACAACTTTATGTCTTCCAAATAACTATACAGTGCTAGTCAAAAGTCCGTTCCTCCCTCGTATCTTTTAAACGGTTATTGTTATAATAGTGAAATTTGGAGAGAGGTGATAAACAGACGTAGGTTTCTTAACTTGTCATAACAGGTGAAGTAATAGTGACAGATGACGTTACAGCGCCACTGTGACAGATAATTTTAAATGGAAGCTTATGGCAAGTGATACCTCGTTTGAAAGGTATTGAAAATACCTATTCAGTCATAGTAATTTTGTTTGAGTTTAAGCTCATTTTGATGAATAAATTAAATAAATACTTAAATTGTAGCTTCTCATTTAATTGATAAATATTTAACAACCAGTTCTTATAGTAAGTGTTCAAAATGTGCTCCATCTACTTCCTGACAGTAATGCATCCTATTTCTAAACTCTTGCCGTTCTCATTTATATGTGTCGTGGGAAATTGCCCTACATTCTTCAACAATTTGTTGTTTCCAAATGTCAATATTGTCGGTTGCTGTAGCGTAAACTTTAGATTTCAAGTATCCCCACAGAAAAAAATCTAATGGTGTGAGGTCCGGTGACCGAGCTAGCCATTCTATCGTACCTCGTCGTCCAATCCATCTACCACGATATTCCTTATCTAAGTAACGTCTTACTGCATCATAATGATGTGCAGGAGCACCATCTTGTTGAAACGTTATTTCCAAGTTGCCAAATTCATCTGGATTATCCTCCAGAATTTCAAGTATTAATGGTTCAATTGCATTTTGAAACATCTCCAGATACACTTCAGCGGTTTAGTTAGTATTAAGAAAAACAGGCCCAATTATGTGGTTTCCCAAAATACCTGCCCAAACATTTATTTTTTTTTTAAATTGAATATGTGTTTCACAAAAGAAGTGAGGATTTATGTTACTTCAATACCTCACATTGTGTGTGTTATTTCCATTGAGAGAAAAAGTACTTTCGTCTATAAAGCAAACTGTTTTTATGTAATTGGGCTGTTGGTTAATTTTATTGGACATATTTTCACAGAATTCTAGTCTTCGGTCTGGGTCATTGTCTGAAAGTTGGTGCACAATTTTTAATTTGTATGGATGATTCAGCCAACACTCGGTGTACTGTCTTTTGACTGATTCCATAGATAAATGCAACTTGGGCTGTAGAAGAAGTAGGGTTCACTACCATTTCTGATATTATGTCAATTTTGTTGTCATCACTAATTGTTGGTCGACCAGATCGTTTGACGTCTTGAACACTACCTGTTGTTTAAACTTCCGAAGAAGCTTTCTCAAATACGATCTCGATAAAAGGCGATCGGGGTATCTCTCATTAAAAAGACGTTCCGCTGCATGGAAATTATTTCCACATTCACCAATTAGTAAAACAGCTGCTAATTTATCGGATACAGTACGTTCCATTCTGCCTTTGTAAATAATAATTAACTAAACTAACTAACTAAATATTAACTAAGAACAACTAACTACAAACAACTTTACTAAACTTGAATTGACTAAACTAAGTAGAAACAGAAACTAAATATTGGGCTACAAACGCTTTTGCTTACTAAAACAACTAGAGAATTGACAAACGTCAACTTTTTTTAACAAATAACCAAAGGCTGACGTTAGAATTTTTATTAATTAAATGCCGAATTATAATTTTAGTATTTATTTCATTTATTCGTTAAAAGCATCTTAAATCTAAACAAAATTAGTATGATTGAATAGGTACATTAAAATAATTGCAGTTTCGCATTTAATCAATATAAACAAAATTAGTATGACTGAATAAGTATATTAAAATAATCGTAGATTCGCATTCAATCAATAAATATTCTAACGTTCGCCTCTGGTTAATTGTCAAAAAAGTTGACGTTGACGTAAAAACAATTAGAGAATTGAAAAATGTCAACTTTTTGACAAGTCACCAGAGGCGGTGGTTTTAATATTTATTAATTAAATGCGAAACTACAATTTTAGTATTTATTTAATTTATTTATCAAAATGAGCTTAAACTCAAATAAAATTATTATGACTGAATAGATATTTTCAATACCTTTCAAACGAGGTATCACTTGCCATAAGGTCCCATTTAAAATTATCTGTCACAGTGGCGTTGTAACGTCATCTGTCACTATTACGTCACCTGTTATGACTAGATGAGAAGCCTACGTATGTTTATTACCTCCCTCCAAATGTCACCATTATAACAATAACCGTTCAAAAGATACGAAGGGGGGAACGGACTTTTGACTAGCACTGTATATTTCCTACTAATAAGTTAGTATATTTGTGTATTAAGTGTTTTTCTGTGTCAAATAATTTCCACTGTATTGTTGTTCAACATTTACGTAAAAATACGTTTAGTACACAAAGAAGATTTTTTCAAATTTAAACTTACCATATTTCTCTGATATATAATATCGTCAAAGCAAGGTCGTGTAAGCGATACCCACTTTTTATTAATATATCTACCACAAGATTCGCTAGTTTATGAAAGTGTGTCAAATATTTACAACATGTATAATATATAGTAAGTAAGTACATCCCTTTACGTTGACACTTTGCTTATATAATATCTATACATTTTATCGAACATCCATATCCTTCGGTTTAGAGTATACTCTCCTATAGGATAAAATTTTACATCCGTCAGATATTGGTCCGCTGTGTGAGACAAAGTATATATAATGTAAAGTTGAGATTATGCACTGGAGCTGAGATTTGTGAGAAATCTTGGAATTTATAGATCTGGTTCTTACATAAAGTAAACCATATAAAAATTTAAAAAAATACCATTTACATTTACATCTCTTTGCAAAAGAGTTTAAAATTTAATCAATACAAATAAATCTATAACTATATTATACCAGTAAATTTATATAAATTAACAAATATAGTTCATTTAAATAATAGTCATTAATTTATTAATTAATTAATAGTCATTAATTTCTTTCAAATTATTTTTAATTTTTATATAAGCAGTCATGCCAATTCAATTCTCACTGCTACATTTACTAGCTTTATCTTCACAGATAGGTGCCAGCGCTTAATAAATAGAGTGTCAGCCGGCAAATTTTTTAGAGACTTACACTCTCTTGAAACTTCTTGTACGGCTTTCTTAGACCGAGTCTGCCACAGTTTTCCTCTGTGACTTTTTTTGGTTCAGGGGCGCTTTTTCCCTATATTTCCCGAAACATTACTGTTTCACAACATATGCAAAAATGATACATACTCTTGCCATATTTATTGAATGGCTTGATTTCAGTGAATAATAAAAGGAAATAATATTCTCTGACGCCATAGATGGGACGGTAAGGGTGTCCACCCCCCCAAACATGACCGAATGCCAAAACGATAAATAACCAGCTAATTTTTTCTGTATGACTTGCTTTACCGAGGAAACTAACGGTTCTGTTATTGTCTGACACCAAGAGCAAGCCCTTTTTGCAGTCTGACGCGTCAAACGTGCCCTTCTCACGCCATCTCTAAAATGATTAATACTCGTCAGGTATCGATATATATATATATATATATATATATATATATATATATATATATATATATATATAAATATATATATATTGTCAAAAAAAAAGCAATACTTAGCTCGAGTCTGACGCAAAATCCCTATTTTTCTTTAATGATCGTACTGAACTTTTAGTAATCATACACAATATTAATTAATACAGAAAATTAATTCTTCATCTAATATTATTATTAAAATTGCATTTAGAATACTTTATAAATTATGTATGCGTATTTTTGCATTATTCTAATTAATTAATTAGTTAATATAGTATATTACATATTTCAAAACATAAAACTGCAACATTAATCAAGGAATTTTTGTTTCGCGAAACACTAGTAAAATTTTAACACATGAGTAATTTATATAATATGATGCATATGATTTAAATTATTTGTCAAAAATAAAATTGTTTATTTATCAAAACAATTTGAATAAAAGTTAATATTATTACGAATGGGTATATACTAGCTCGCTCCCGCGGTCAGATTTAATGCCCCACGGAAAGGGGCATAGATAAATTCGCTCCGGCCATATATTTCTAAGAAAAGATATTTGAATAATGTCTTCTCAAACTTTGTATTTACCTATTATTACAACACTACCATCATTATTTAAAAAAGAATGAGTCTTTTTTAAACAATGCTACTATATAACACTACTTCTTACTTAAAAAAAATATTAAAATTATGACGACAATATCACTAAAGTATTATGATGTTAGAGCTCATATTTCCTTGTTCAATATTTGATTGGGTTTTTCCGTATCAGAAGTTGCAATTGATATATTTCTTTAAAAAGATTGGTAGGTAATTAGTAGTGTACCTGAAATTTTATGATAAGAAATAGGCGTGGTGCGAATCTTAACATTATTACTTTAGTTCCAGTTTGAATGTCGTTATACCTAGTTCATGCTGAAGAAATCTGAAGTAAGTGAAATGTTAAGTCAAAAGATCAAGTCAATGTTAGTTATTGACAATTACAAGTATAATTTCCATAAAATGCTTGCTAATAATATCAAAAGTTCGCAGTGTGTAGAAAGAAGTTGCAAAGCATTTGTTAATACTTTAAATATTTGTAACAGTGTAGTCGAATGTAGTCATAAGCATACCCATTTTAAAAATCTTACTGTGGAAGATGTAAATTTATTTATAAAAAATATTTATAATGTCAGAAAACAAGTTATTCCGAAGTGCGCGCAGGAAGTACATGACTCGTTAAACTCCGTGAAAGTGACAACTAACCAAAAAGAACAATTTTTATTGAAAAATGTTTATGTTGATAGAACTTTTAAATACTGCACTAAATTTTTTATTCCACTATTTACAGGTCACGGACTCAAAAATGGACACTATGTGCCGTTGGCATATATACATCACATGTATACATATATATCACAGGTATATATATTTCTCCGGTGCTAGAAGCGCGAAATACAAAAAAATTCTAGATCAGCTGATTAAAGGATATTTTGGGAATTAAATTAATTAAATTACAATAAGTATGTTTTTTTTTTTATTGAGTTAATGCCTCGACAACTATGATCATTGGCATTGTAAGTATGTTTAAAAAGTACACAACTGAATTATTAAACAATATCTAACTCATCACGATTTTTTAAAATTATTTTTTCGTTTTTTAAACATTCATTTATTTATTTTATTATTATTTATTTAATATTTAAACATTCTAATTTATAATTAAACAATAATTGCTGTAATAAATAAATGTTTGGAAACACCTATTTATTAAAGAATTAATCTGAAAATAGACGCATACACTAGGCCCAAGTGCTACTGAATAATTATATTTTAAAAAATCTTTTTTTTTTAATTTTACATTATATTCCCCATTTTGAGTGTCAGACAAGTTATGAAATGTACTCCACATTTAATTTAGAAGAGAAATATGTTATTAATATAGAAAAAAAATGAGTATTCATAATTTAAGAGATGGCCTGAAAATGGCACGTTTGACGTGTCAGATTGGAAAAAATGCTTGCTCTTGGTTAGCTGGTTATTATTCATTTTTGCACTGACCGTTTTTCGGTCAAATTTGAGGGGGTGAACACCCTTACCGTCCCATCTATGGCGTCAGAGAATATTATTTCCTCTTATTATTAATTGAAATCAAGCCATTCAATAAATATAGCAAGAGTATGTATCATTTTTGCACATGTCGTGAAACGGTCATGTCAATATAGGAGGAAAACGCCTCCGAACCAAAAAAAGTCACAGAGAAAAACTGTGGAAGACTTGGTCTAATGAAGCCGTACAAGAAGTTTCAAGAGAGTATACATCTCTAAAAAATTTGCCGATGGGCACTCTAACTATAAGGTATTCAATTATGTAAAGGTCTATTCTAAGCTAGTATAGAATTAGGTGTTCATCCTTAATAAACTAGGAGACCGTAGCAAGATTACGGCAGGTTGTGTACCGGGGCACGTGTCATAAGAACAATGAAAAAGCAGATAAAATGATCTAACAAGACAAACAATACCCTTTATTAGACTGGAACTCTTCTACGGCGTTGCAAAGGCAGTAACAAGGGTAGCTCACAAATCTCTGGAATGGTGGTGGAATTCACTGGGATAAAGACAGTTTATAAAGAACATTTGCCAAAATTTACGGCCGATATAATAAGTAAAGACAGAAAAACATTTGAATACCCGACATTCGCGTAACAGATGCAATTACCCACCTTCTTGACCAAGATTAGCTACACCCAAAAAGTAACCATCATCTCCCGCATCTTGTTCCTGATTCTTAAGAAAGAGGTTTCCTAGATAATGCATTTTCAGTATTAAATAGAAAATTAACGTGAACAGAGCATCATTGGCATAATAGTTGTTTCAGAATAAAACTACCTGTTTTAAATTTTTTTAATTTTATGTTATGTTGCAAGTCTTGCAACATCTTGAACATCTTCCATATTTTTATAGTATCGCGAGCTTCTTAGATTCAATAAAAATCGTCATATTTGGTGATGCATACTCATAACTTGGACCTGTCTCAATATAATGTCCGACCACCTCGACATATTATAATAGTCTCAATTGTTTGTCGCAGTCATTACAGTCATTAAGCAAACAACTTTCTCATACGTCACATTGAACAGCGTATTGTTTTAATAGTTTGGTATTTATTACGGTTTTCTTTTATTCCACATACACTAAAATCATGGCTTTTTCTCAACTGCAACATTACAGACCACAACAAAACTATAAAAAGATCGTGGGCAACTAACAACAGCAAAAAGGCAAGGTAAAATAATCTGTAAATATTTAAATCGTTTTTAAGATTTCTTTACTTTGAATCTAGTCGATCCACAATATCTTATAAAGATACTCTTTTTTCTACTCTCTTACTAGTAAATTGATACTAGGTACTAGATACCTACTATTTGGATGCTAAGTAAATACATTAAAACAGATACTGACACGTAATTACAAGCACGTAATAAAAAAAAATACGCTTCAGTCACAAAATAATAAACAATCAGAATGCCCACTCTCAGATGCCGCCTTTGAAGTTTTTCAGCACTCGCGCCAAGTTTTAGAAAGAAACACATAACACAGACATATGATTTGTGAGGTTATGTAATTGTTTATATTTATGTTTAATTTGATTATATTTAACAATGTTAATATAATTGTATAGTATGTCTATGATTGCCGTAAGTCAATTAAACCGGGTTAATTTTTCAATGCACACCACATAAACAACACTGGTTCCCTTTAAAACATGGCGGAACGTCTGCGCGAACGAGATGCGCATACTTAATTTTTAATGGAAAGTGGGCATTCTGATTGTTTAATATTATGCGCTTCAGTTCTATAAAAATGTGTAATATCACATAAGCCTTGTAAGTCAGTTGGTTCGAGTTACCATGGAAACGAATTAACAGACGTTATTTTGACAGATTAAAAATGAATAATCTGTCAGTGTAAATATAGTAGTAATTTAAATACAGATAAATAAAATGGGTTCATCGATTAGTAAAGATAAATTTAGTAGCACACCACACAATATTACGCAGTTAACTGGGAACACTACCGAGAACCTATTACCAGAAAAATCTAGAGGAAGATATGAAAAGGTATATCATGATACTATGAACTGCGCGCGCGATCAGTATATCTCTTGTGCACGTGTGACGTCACTTAGCGACAAATGTCATCAGAAATGTTCTGTTTTGCATGGAGTTTTGTCAGATTTAGTATTGTTTTATCGTTTATCTAGTATGTTGACAAATAAATGTGTGCACTTTTAGATAAAACATAGTTCAAAATATTAAATTAGGATAAACTTTTATCACCAAGTGACATCATGCGCATTGACGTACAAAATTAGATTGCAAAGTGGTTTTATCTTGGAAGTCATAGTATCATGAAGGTATATCAGCAATTTATGGATTGGCGTACAACAAATATTGTAAATTAATTTTCTGAAAACGTACTCTTGACTTATTTTGGAGAAATCGCTAAGAAATTTAAACCATCCTCCTTATGGGCAATATATTCTATGCTAAGAAGTGTTATAACTTTGAAAAAAAAAAGTTAATATTGAAAATTACCCGAAATTGCGAGTTTATCTAAAAAGGCAATCAGAAGGTTTTATAAACAAAAAATCTAAAATTTTACATCCTGATGAAATAAAACTTTTTTTAAATGGAGCTCCTGATGTACAGTACTTGTTAATAAAGGTATATTATTTAAAAGTATAACATAAATGTGCCTACTTATAATACTTACTTATTTTAAGATTATTGCAATTATTAGAATATGTAGAGCTTGTAGAAAAACAAGAGTTAAAAAATCTTAAAATTTGTGACATTGATGATTTAAGTACCATGTTATTGGTTAAAATTCCTGAGACGAACACCAAAATATGTAGATCTTTCGTTATTTCCGATAATTTCTATAACATCTGCAAACATATAGAAATTTGACTACAGGTTAGCGATCCGCAAATAAATAAACTTTTTCTTAATTATAAAAGAGGTAAATGTACGAAACAGGTGGTAGGATTAAACAAAATAAGCGGTGTTCCTAAACAAATAGCCGAATATTTAAAGTTACCAGATCTCAAAATGTACACAGGTCACTGTTTAAGACGAACTTCTGCCACTATTTTGGTAGATGCCGGTAGTGATTTAATGGCTCTTAAACGACATGACGGATGGAAATCTTCAACGGCCGAAGGATATGACGATGAGTCAATAAATAATAAGACGTCAACAGACAATAGAATTATAAATTAAATTAAAAATAATTTACAGACCTTTACACACACTGAAAATACCAATGTTCAAAAAGAACACATCGTACAGTGATCTCACCATTCACCACGTATTATTGAACAACCGCCACACTCGGATAAGGGTAAAGTTATAAATAATTGCCAAAATTTTATATATTAATAAAATTAATCAGTTATTATAACTAAATTTGTTTAATTTAAATGGTTACCGAATTTTGTTAAATAAATAAAAGTTACTTGTTATACTTTTTATTTTTATAAATGAAAATAATCGTAGAAAAAGTATAGTACACAACTTGAGTTGTAAGCTTACTACATGCTTATAAAATTACTACGCTCGCCGCTACGCAACTCGCGCGCAACTTTTTTGTTCGCATGTAATAGCAACTCTCGTAATGTAATATACTATTATACAATCTAACTGTACAACTGAAATTGACTAATCAACTTCGTGAACTATAAAAGTAAGGAAAGAAAAGTCAGTGACAAATAGATCTAGAACAAGAGAGTCAGGGAAAAGGTCAAGTCAGGTAAAGTCAAGGAAATTAAATTACTGATTTGTTCTTTCGGATGAACGTATTTCCTTTGGTTTCTTGAAACAATGATTACTTATTCAAATCTCGGGGACTAAAATGTACATTTTTCGTTAATTGTGAAATTATCTTCTTAAATAAGATTTTTTTAAACAATAACCATTTACCATAAAAAACGAATATACTAACACACTCCTACCTTTCCTGGATGATTTAATCTCAAGTAACGATACTGGATATGAGACTCAGGTGTATAGAAAACCAACACATACCAATAGATATCTAAATAAGAAATTAAATCACAACATCAATATTAAAAAGGGAATTATTAAATCCTTATAGGATAGAGCCAAAATTACTTGTTCTAACGAAAATTTTATCTTAGAGGAAAAAACATTTGTCGGCATATGTTTTAAGAAAAAGTGATTATCTTTTATCATTTCTTAATTAGAAATTTTCAATAATAATCGACCGAATAAAACGAAAGTACTTAGAACGAGATACAGCATACACAAGGAGTAATACGAGGAAAATAACAATACCATACATAAAAGGATTATCGCAAAAACTTCATAGAAAATAATTTCAATATTTCAACAACATTTAAAACAACAAATACATTGAGATCTATTTTATCTAAAACTTAAACTAACAATTAACAAGAAAGAACAAAGGATTTCATTTAAAAAATACCTTCTGAATACTATCAGTTTTATTAAGGTCAAACATCAAGACCATTAAATGTTAGAATAAGTAAACATCAATCTTATATTAAAAATAGAGAAGTTAGATCTCAAATATGTTAACACGCATGGGAAAATGAACATAAGGTTTAAGATGCAAATATAGTCCTAAAAGAAACCGATGGTAAAAAGAGAAAAATTAAAGAAGCGGCTCTAATTGTACTAACTGGGTCGCAAATTCCTCGGCAGAATAAAGTATGATCTGGTTACACATATTAAAATAGAAAACTAGTAAAAGGAAAATACTACTAAGAGTAAATCAGTAACATATCGAGGATACATAATTTATGTTTTTTAAATACTGTACATATAAAATCACAATTTGGTGTTTATTGAGAGTAAATGTAAGACCAAATACTTACCATGTTGGGATAGTATTATGAGGTTTTTTTCCTGGTTTTTCTCATAATTTACTATGGAATCACTAACAGGACAATTTTACTCTCATCATGACATGTGGTTATTTTTTTAAAGACGAATTACCTGCTATGATTTTTTCTGGCGGATATATCCCAAGTTAAAGTTGATTTCATGTAATCGAATAAATTGTCTTACAATAAAGTCATCCCAGGAATGCAACTCAACAATATTGGCAACATCATTTTAAAGTCGCCTACTTTAAAATGTATAATAAATATATGTCTGACTTTTAATATAAATGAGTCAGATAAAATTAAATTATTAGAAGAATTTTTCACCAAGCAACAAAAAGCAAAATTTGTTTAATTTGTCAGTGTTTGTATTTTGAGAACGATTTTAAAAATGGAAATTAAAATTTCGATAAACTTATTTTGAACTTTAATTGTGGCTGATTCCCATTAAAACAGCAAATACTTTACACATTTTCACGTATTTTAGTTTAGGCCAGAAAATGTCTCGATCTGTACCTAACTACCAATTTTTTATAAATATAATTTAAAATGTAATGTTTTACCTTTGGTAACGTGAAGGCAATACATAAAAGAACACAGCAAATGTAATTTTTTGCTGTCTTTAATAGCAGGTTTCTTTCCAAATACGCATCAGTCTTCACTAATTAATTTATTCCTGTTACTACTTACCTAGAAATTACAAAGTAATTAAGTCTATAAATTAGAAATTTCTAAGCAAACTTTTTGTCCAAATCTGCGTCCCATACATATACACCATTACGACGACTTGTACGTATTATGAAATATCACGCCTTTGTGTAGAATTACTTTGATACACCATTGTTTGTAGAGTTGTTTGAAACTTCCCAACTGGTTAATCCTACTATTTGGCGGTATTGTAATTAAATCTAACAAGTAAAACTACTTCTGAGAATATTGCTATCTCAGACAAAGACGAAATAAGAGGATTAAGCGATGCAAAATTCAAGAAATTATTTAAGAGTGTAATTAATTAAGCAAAACACAAAGTTTGGGTTTTAGCCAAAACGAAAATACAGCTAAACAGATACAATGTTAAATTATGGTTTCATTCAGCTTATAGTTTGTCTGAAATGTATATTTCTTCGAATTACTTATTGATATACGTGACGGGTTAAAAAGTTCACAGAACGACCTCAATGTTCTAACCCAGGGGTGTCCAACTTGCAATGCCTCAAGGGCCAAAACTAAAACCTTGCATGTTGTCGCGGGCCATATAATAATTTTGTTACAAGTAATAACAAAATAAAGTGAGGTATAAAAATAATTAAAACAAAAAAGAGTATTATTTCTTTTATAGCTCAACAACTATATTTTTTTATAAACGGAAAATTTATTGATAACACTTTTCAATAATCAAGACAAACATTGCAAAAGCAACGAAAAAGATGTATCCAATTAGTGTGAGGACTGTGGTCGATCGGCTTCATCCACCAATGAAGAAATGTCCACCTCCAGTTCAGTTGTAGATACTCTCATAAGATGACTTAAGGGAGAATCGGTAAGGTTGCTTCTGTTTTTATTTTTTATGTATTTCATGGAGGAAAAGGCACTTTCACATGTATAAGTGCTTCCAAACATTGACGTCATTTTCAGTCCAAAATCTCGCAGGTTTGGGAATTTCTCCTTTGACAATAATTTGAAAAATTCAGGTCCCTTTTCTTGTCTGGTGATTAGGAATATGTCTGCTTGAAGATCACATAACTCAAGCTGTAAGTTGGGTGGTTGATCATCAATGGTTGCTCCAAGAGGGTTATTATAAAGTAGTACACTACTTTTGAGACTTTCAATTTCTTCAAATCTTGTATTGAATTCATCAATAACTTGTTCAATTTGTGAAATGCAGGATGAAAACTCAATATTTTCCTCACCGTTGAATTCTTCTGCTATTTGCAGACAGCTAGGGAAGTGTGTCAGGTTGTTATTTTCCAAAGCACGTTTAAACACGTTCAGCTTATTCCGGAATCCGTTTATCATTCCGATCAAATCTGAAACCGTCTGGTTTCTTCCTTGAAGACTCAAGTTTAACATGTTAAGATGATTAGTCAGATCTGTTATAAAAGCTAACTGTCTTAAGAATTCTAGATCCTTAAACTTCTCTTCCAGTTCAGTTGTGTCAGATGAAACGTATTTGTTGAGGAATGCAGGGATTTCCTTTCTTATGGCAAAAAATCGTTCCATGCACTTTCCTGCACTCAGCCACCTTACATGGTTGTACATTAGCAAGTCTCCATATTCAGCCTCTGTTTCCACTAAAAACTGCTTAAGTTGCCTGTGTAAAAGAGATCGATTTCCACCTCTAATCATATTTATAATCTTAATCACGGTTTGGAAAACTTGATCTTCCTTGACTGATTTTCCACATAAAGCTCCCTGGTGTATAATACAATGAATTGTTGGGCAAGTGACACCATTCTCTCGAAGCAGACCCACTAATCCAATTTTTTTACGTGTCATTGATGGGGCCCCGTCTGTTGCTATGGCTGAACATGTATCAAAGCCTCCAATTCTGTCAACTGTTTTCTTCACAGCCTCATAGATGTCTTTTCCTTTCGTTGTTCCATAAAGAGGACAAATATCAAATAACTCCTCTTTACTGGTAAAATCATCAAAAGTAGTGCGCACAAATATTAACAGCTGACTAACATCGGTTTGATCAGTGCTTTCATCCAAACAAAGTGAGAAATATGAACTTTTCTTAACCAGGCTAAGCATAGATTTTTCTACTTGCTCACCCATAGCAACAATCCTTCTTTGTATGGTTTGATGTGAAAGTGGCACTGATTCAAATTTCTCCGCCATTTTAGAATCACCGAAAGCTTTGGCCATTTCAACAGCACATTTTTTTATCAAATTGCCATCAGTGAAAGATTTTCTTGCCTTTGCCAGCTCAAGCGACACGGCATAAGACGCATGCAAAGAATGCGTTTGAGAGTGTAATATTTTACTGAACATACCAAAAGCTGTTTAAGCTTTTTCTTCAAATCTGCAACTAGCGCACGCCGACTTTCATTTGTGTACGTAGCATACTTATTTTCATGCACTGTTGTGTAATGTCTTCTCACATTATATTCTTTAGGCACTGAAACGACATTCATGCACACTAAGCACTGCAACTTTCCATTATTGTTAGCAATCAAGTAATCACTCTCCCAACTTTCTTTATAAATTCTGTTCTCACTATCAATTTTCCGTTTTATTGGTTTTACGCTCATTATTGTATAAGAGGAAGCAAGACAAATAATAAATCAAGTTCACTGTTAGTAGCACACTGGCACGATAGCAGAGAACTACGAACACTGCGTTCGTAGTTCTCTGACGATAGCGGCTGCCGACGGATGGTAAGCAGTGGGAGGTGTGGTCTGCGTGAACTGTGATGCACAGTAATCAGTGCAGTTCTCATAGTGATGGAGGACGATTGTGTTCGGTACACGTCCGCGAAGCGGCACGCTGTACAGTACTTGTGATGTAAAAACACAGCTAAACCATAAAATATAAAATAAATTAAAAAATCTTTTTTTACAGTGGCATTTAAAGAAAAAATATGCTTTTAGAAAATCTTACGTGGGCCATAACAAATAGCCTCGCGGGCTGGATGCGGCCCGCGGGCCGCCAGTTGGACAACCCTGTTCTAACCATTCTTAGTGCAGGTTTTCGCTCAGAATTAAAAAAAACCGCTTTGTTTAACATGCAATTTAAAATACACATAGAACATAATGTAAAAACAATAATATGCTGCCGATGTGTGCTTTACCTTAGGGGTGAGGGCCCCTCTTTCTCGCAAGTAAAAATATTTAACCTTTAAATAACTCCGAAATAATTAAAAAATTCAATTTATAGCCAAAAATGCTGTACAGCTTTTTCGCGGAAAGTTCAAGTTTAAAAGTTATTTACGGTTAAAATTGTTGGTTTCCTACATAAAAGAATGCATATTTTGGGTGGTTTTTAAAAAATAATTTAGTTTTTTAAAGTGAGCTACGATAAAAGTAATTCGAATGGAAAACATCCGAGTTAATAAAAAGCACAATTATTAAAAAAAAAAGAAATTAAAATAATAACTTTTTACTAAAAATAAAAATAAATCTTGTCCAGCTTTATTTATACATATAGATATTAATACCGTACCTAAAAGTTTAATCATTATAAAATATCTAGATTAAAAAAAAAGAGTTCAGTAGATGGTACTGTAGACTGTACTGTTATATTCATCATCATTTTGACTTTACAACCCTGTGTGGGTCCTAGCCTCCCCAAGAATTCTCTTCCAGTCGTCCCTATCCATCGCCTTCCTCCGCCAAGCACGTATTTCCATATTTCTCATATCTTGGTCTATGTTATCTAGGAATCTTGTTCTGGATCTTCCTCTTCTTCTTTGACCAATAGGTCTATCAAGAAGCGTTGTTCTAGCTGGGTCGGTTTGCTCCATCCTACATGGCCTACCCACCTTAGACGTCCTATCTTAATGTGTTTTACGATATCTGGTTCCTGGTATATTTTATAGAGTTCGAAGTTGTATCGTCTTCTCCAGACACCATTTTCATTTACCGCTCCAGAGATTCGCCTCAATATTTTTCTTTCGAAACATCCTAACATGTTTTCATTGCTTTTTGTTAAAGTCCAGGTTTCTGAACCATATGTTAGGACTGGGCGTATTATTGTTTTGTAGAGTTTTACTTTTGTATTTCTTGATATAACTGTAGAATTAAAAAGGAGATTAATCCCAAAATAGCATCTATTAGCCGTGCAAATTCTGCGGTTTACCTCTGCGGTAATGTCATTTACAATATTGACGAGCGTTCCCAGGTATACAAATTCATTAACTGCTTCGATGACGTCGTTTTCTATAACAAGTGGCCGTCGTATTTGTGGTTGCAGACCTACTTTCATGTATTTTGTTTTATTAATGTTTATTAATAAACCCATTTTTGTAGCCGCTTTCTTTAGTGCTACATACGCCTCCCGTGCTGCGTATTCCGTTCGCCCAACAATATTGATATCATTGATGCACAGATTTGTTATATATTGAACCGGTAGTTGTGATTTGTGACGTACGTATTACTTTTTACAGAGCTTTATAATAACCAACACAATTGCTGTTTTTACTATCCCTTTACCATTTCATACTATTTTCATGTAAATTTCTATTTAGTAGCAGTTTTGTTGGTATTTTTAAAGCTTTTTACATGCTTTATCGCATTCTTCAGTCAGATATTTTTTACGTTTATGTACGAAAAATTAAGAAAATTTCAAAAATCAAAATAACAAAAAAATCATGGTCAGTCTTGACATTTTGTATACCTAACAGTCACAATTTTGTTAGTTACATAAATGTAGACTGAGCTGGATCTTCAAAAGCACTAAAATAGAACAATATTTGAAAACCAAAATTTACGATCAGTGTATCCTTCCTATACTCACGTGTGGTTCACAGACGTGGACACTCACCAAGTCCAATATGGATAAAATAGTAAAAGCACAAAGAGCGATGGAAAGATTAATGCTCGGGGTGGGACTTATAGACAAAAAAAAACAAAGAAATGGATTAGAAGCAAAATTAAAGTAAAAGACGCAGGAGAACATGCTGCCAAATTAAAATGAAGCTTCGCAGGACACAATGCTCGACTGAAGGATAAGAGTTGGAACCACGAAATACAACAATGGAGGCCATGGTTAGGAAAGAGAAGCAGAGGCAGATCACTAATGAGATGGGCGGATGATATTAAGAAGATTGAAGGACACAAATACAAGCAAGTGGTGCAAAATAAAAGACACTGGATTGATTTGGGGGAGGCCTATGTCCAAAGTTGAACTACTTGAGGCTGAAGAAGAAGTACTTGGGAAATTTGATCAATGAAACCAATGATCATACTGTAGAAATAAACAAGCGAATACAGCTTGCCAGATTAGCATTTATAAGAAATAAATCCACTCCTAACATGCCAAACTCCTAATTTGAAAATCAGACTACATACATTTAATGTTATATATTTTTAGTATTATTATATGGAGCTGAAATTTGGACACTAAGAAAATTCAATTTAAAAAGAATCGAGTCTTTTAAACTCTGATTCTACAGTAGAGTATTAACAATATCATGAACTGATAGAATAGTCGAAATAGTCGAAAATATCTATAAAAACTTTTTTCCCTTTTGGGGAACAGATAACAAAAACATGATCTTGAATTTCTTTCCAACCTACTACTCTTAAGCTTTTCTAGGTAATATACAGGTGTAAAACACTGTACAACTAAGAATAAATCTGTATTTAACTTAGTATTTGATATATTATTATAACTCATCATTATCATCATCATCATTCCTCAACCTCTTGCATCCACTGTTGGATATAGGTCTCCTCCATGTTCTTCCACTGTTCTCTATCTTGCGCCTTCTGTATCCAATTTCCGACTGTTTTTCTCAAGTCGTCCATCCATCTTTTTGGTGGTCTGCCTCGGTGTCTTTTGTCTTCTCTAGGTCTCCATTCTATGAGTCTTTTGGTCCACCTATTATCATTTAAACGTGCTATATGTCCAGCCCATCTCCATTTGGCTTGTGCAATTTTTTCTATGACATCTGTCACTTTAGTCCTCTCTCTCACTATCCTATTTGGTACCATATCTCTTCTAGTTATTCCCAACATTGCTCTCTCCATTTTTCTTTGGGTTACTCTCAATTTATTTGCAGAATGTTTGGTTAAAGTTATTGTTTCGGAACCATTTGTTATTACTGGCAGTATGCATTGGTTGTAAACCTTTTTCTTCAAGCAAATCGGTAGCGTTCCTTTTAGAATATCTCGCATCTTGCCAAATGCTGCCCATCCCAAGCCTATGCGACGCTTTATTTATGATTATTATAACTATCTATTTCTAAATAGAAAAAATTGCTGTAGTAAGCTTACTGTATGTTTTGGTGCTTTTCTCATTCAGAAATTTAGCAGAATTACAAATTGCTGCACAAGGAAAAATGGGTTCGAAGTATGTAAGCAACCATTCAAGAACTTCTGGGGATATACTTAAGAGCATGGTATCTAGTTTAAGATCTAGAGGAGATAGATAGTATCTAATACTAAATTGTTCTTAATGAGTTTTAACTTGTTTGTAATTGCTGCTGCTTCCAATTAAATGTTATGAATAAAAATTAAAATCATAATCATACATTAAGTCACCTCTGTTTTGGATGTAATATTCGACCATCAGATAATGTCGATGGGTTGTCTAATCTTATAACAGATTCGGTCAATTTGAGATAGATTTATCCAAACTTGAGAAAAAAAGTCGAAAAGAAAATCTTAATTTGCAATCAGATTGGAAAAAAGTTGAAGCAGATTTTTCTTAAGTGTTTTTAAATCATAGCATATATAGAACATATGTCTTTTAAACAATAAAAGCAAATTTAATATTAAAACAATGGTTTAAATTGTTTGAAGTGAATTTGGCTTCTAAGTTAAGATCTCTTAGAAATTATTTCAATTTATATTCAAACTGTTTTAAAAATTATGTTGGTTTAAAAAAAAAGAAAAATTATGTTGGTTTGGAAAATATACATACATCTAATGTCTAAGAAATTGCATTACTGGAAACTGCTCTTATCTTCTTCTTTTTTTTGTCTTTTCCTGTCTTTATTTTTGTGTCAACTTGTCTTGTTTTTCAATGTGACTTTAGTAAGTTGTCGTTTTATTGTTTTTGTGGTCATCCCACTGATCGTTTTCTTCTTAGGAAACCGTTTTTGACTTCTTGACTACTATAATTTTTGCCATTCAACTTATATGATCGTTCCATTCTCCTCTTTTATTTCTTTACCAGTCATTGATTTTCTCCACCTTGCATCTCTGTCATATATTTGTACCGTATATCTGTATTAGTAGTGTCTTACAATCGATTTTTCTAATGGTTTTCATCTCTGTTGTTTCTAACATCCTTTTTGTCCTCTGTGTTAGATCGTGTTTTTGACGCGTATGGCATTATTGGTCGATGACTGTTTTGTTAATTCTGTCTTTCATTTCTTTCCCGATATTTTTATTTTCGCATATTGTTTTATTCAGGCAGCCTGCGGCTCTATTTGCTCTATTTACTCGATCTTCTACGTCTGGAGCTTTGCGTAGCTAGATAATGTGATGCCTAGATATTTAAACTCTATTATCTGGCTTTCTAGCTCCAACTTACATCTTAGTAAATTTGCTGTTGTAAACATGCATTTTGTTTATTTTTTTTTTAAAACTAACATGTTCAATTATCTGGTGATTATATTGTATTGGTACAAAATACGTTGTAAATCATCTCAACATAGAAGCCGTTTTATGGTAATAAATTGAAATTTGCAGTTCAATAACAATTCTCTGCTGTCATCCGTGTAGAAAAAAAACCGACATTAATAAAATACGCTGTCTTTGAACAAAATAAAAACAAATTTGAAGAAAGTGGGTATATTCTCCAAGTAACCTGCATTAGTTGAGCAAATGATATGTTACAATGGACACCATTTTTTAAAACAATATAAAAAAGAACACCTCAATAGGTTTGAGTTTAAACAATGGGTCTTATGCTCAGCGCTGGCTGAATATTATTTCTAGATGAATTTATATTATTCTTTTTTATTCTTTTCTATTATAGGTAGGAAAACTGCCTGTTCTATCTTTGGTATATTCTAACCTAGGTACAAACCAAAGTGTTAAGTGTTCTTTAAATATCTACGACAATGTTATTGAAACTGTTTTGTATTTGGATCAAGACTATAAGATTGAAATCATGTAATGGAATTCCGTAAATAATTAATTACGTACATAGGTATATGTAAACGATATATTTAAACAGATTATAAATATAAATGGAGAAAAGGGATTAAAAAATACATTATTGAAAAAGAAATTATCAATTATAAAAAAATATTATACACATAATAATCAGGAATTTAAAAACAAAATAAGTTTTTTACAAGTCATTTTGTTCTGTTCTAATTGTATTCATCATCAGTGGACGCTACAGCCCTTGGTGGGTCATGGCCTGCCTCAATCAAAACATTCATCCTCTCTTAAATCGTCCAGATATGTGAATTTCTATCTGGATTACTTATATCAATAGCTTGCAAGGCTTTAAAAACCTTATGGTATCGACGAAATAACATAGAGAAATGTATGAAAGCTACCCAAATATTTATTGATAATGTATTGTTTTAATGTATCAAGAACAATAACAGAATTTTGTAAAATATTTGGCAGTAACTGTTCTACAAACACTTTTTATAAGTATCTACATCCATTTCGTAATGAACCTCTTTTCTTACACAGGAAATTAAGTTCAGCGTTTTCTACAAAACCATCATTACTAGCAGCATATAATAGTGCAAAACGAGCTCCAGAGCCACCTGGATATTTTTTAGGCATATATGCTATATTCTGTACAACATAATGCTTTGCTTGCTTATGCCATAGCAGCAATTACGTTAATCGATATTGCAAAGTAGTTAATCCCAAAATACTGTAAATCCCAAGGAAAAAACTGACTAACTTTTTGTAATAAACAGCAATGCTCTCAAAACTTTCTTATGCTAAATTAATATATTTAATAAACATACCTAAATGAAATGTGAAGAGGTCAGTGGATGGGGTTAGTTTGGTTTCAAAAATGAACTTGGCACGGGAGAAGTGACCTTTAGTGTGCAAACATTAATACAGTATTGTTTATACGAAAGAAAGGATGTTTTTGTCTGTTTCATCGATTATAAGAAAGCATTCGATAATGTAAAACACGAATTGATGATAAAATACCTACAAGAGTTGCGATTGGATGCCAAGGATATAAGAATTATCGCCAATCTGTATTGAAACCAGACAGCAACAGTACGTCTTCAAAATTTCAACAAAACAGAAAATTTCTACATTAAAAAAGAGTAAGGCAAGGTTGTATACCTTCTCCAATGCTGTTCAATTTATACGTAGAAAAAGCGTTCGCAGAAGCAGTGGCAGATTCTAATAAGGGTATTAAAGTTAACGGCATATTTATTAATAACATCAGGTATGCCGATGATACAGCCATAGTGGCAGATAACATTAAAGTTCTTCAATGCCTTTTAAATAATCTAACTCTTGCAAGTGAAGCTCGGGGTTTGAAAATAAATATCAAGAAGACAAAAACAATGATTATAAGTAGAAATGATTACCCCAACGCAAAGATATGTTCATGGAGAAGAAATCGAATAGGTCAGGCAATTTAAATACTTGGGTTGTTTGCTGAACGAGGGTTGGGACCCCGAGGATAAAATAAAGTGCAGAGTTGAACAAGCCAGGAATGCTTTTTTGAGGATTCCTAAATTTCTGACTGATCGCAAATTGGACTTCAACCTCCGATACAAGATGCTTAAGTGTTACGTGTAGCCTGTTCTCTTGTACAGAATGGAAGCATGGACGTTAAGGACCAGTTCCATTAACAAACTTGAAGTGTTTGAAATGTGGTGCCTGCGTCGAATGCTTAGAATATCATGGACGGACAGGGTCAGAAATGAGGAAGTACTCAGAAGAGCGGGCTTACAGGATAGGGAACTTTTTAGTTATGTAAAAAGTAAGAAGACTGCATACTTGGGGCACATATTACGAGGAGAAAGATACACTTTTCAGCAACTGATACTCGAAGGGAAGATAGGGGTAGGAGAGGTCTGGGACGTAAAAAAATGTCATGGCTGCGCAATATTCGACAATGGACAGGAATCCACAGCTATGAAATGCTTCGCAATGCTGCTAAAAACAGAATTATTTAATCCTGACTATTTAACATCTCACCTGACAAGACGATGTACTGTGGACGCCTACGCAGAAATGCACGGCACCTTAAGAAGAAGAAACTAAATGAAAATTAAATAAAAAATAAATTTTTTTGAAAATATCGCCAAAAATTGATGTCTGGGGTTTAACTGCATCCGTCGGGTTTACGAAGATAAAAAAAGCCTGAAATGATCGACTATATGTAAAATATAGAATATTATACACAAAAAAAAAAAACATAAACACGAACATAAACAAAAATTTTGAACAAAATACCAAGTATAATGTAAATTATTAAATTATATGTTAATTTGGATTAATGTTAACTGTTAAGTTGAATTAAGGAGGATTTATACACAATCATATCACTTTTTTATTAAAACTTGAATCAAAGTATTGGAAATTTTTACTGGTCTAAATTAAAGCATTCCCTAATTGTCGATGAGATTTTTCGTAATTCTACTTCCAGATTTCAATTTCGTTTCTAAAAAACAAGTCACGAACCTGTCCACACTCCCAACGGTATAAAACATTATGAAGAGGAGCTACGATGCAGGCATTATAACTTTACAAGTAATTGCAGCGACATGCACTGCGGCGAGAAGGGTTGTGTCGACGTAGGTCATGCCAGTTCAACGAATGAGTCGATCTACGGAAATGAGAAAAACTCGGATTGCTGCATTAACTTTTAGTACGCATCTTACAAATAAATTTTATTGTACTTGAAACGGAACATTTTTCTTTATGAGTAAAATGCCGAGAACTTTTCTTTAGCTATGCATTGTAAATAATTTCACATAGAATCCAGCAAAAGATGCAAAGATTAGAACAGTAAAAACTAAAAGTGATTTTATTAAATAAAGTAAAAATACATAAAATGTAAGTCATACGTACGATTAAGATTGTATTGGTCACGCAATAATAAAAATTAAAATATTTTAAAAAGCAATAATATTTTCATATAGTCCAGTCGTCAGAGAAGAAGTAAAATTCTAAAAATCATACGAACAAGCTAAATTTTGAAGAGAATATTAATTTTGGGACCCCAAAAAAGATGCAAAAAGTTTACCACTTTTATCCTTGAGCTTTCCTATAACAGGGGTCACGAAATGGAAGACAGCAGTCCGCATCCAGACCGTAAGCTTGTTTTTTGCGGACCGCCGTTAAATTCAAAATATATTAATAAAATTATACTGTAAAATTATAATCAAATCTAATCGCACATTCAATGCAAGACTGCAGTAACTCAAAATTTTATGAAAATGAAGTAATCATGGAATTCGATTGTAAACATGCATATCTATCCCCTGTAAAACTTTAGTAAATTTCAAATGCTTAACCGGCTAAATATTACAACCATAACAGTTTAACTATATAACGTTTTTGTACAAAGTTCCGTGCAAAACTGTAACTCTAATGTAACAGAATTACAACGGTTTTGCATAGAACATTGGAATGGTTTCGATAACAAGCAATAAAAGGCACGAAATAAGTAAGATATTATTTGTTATTTTAATATCTATATCTGTGGTGATTAATTTTAACATACAGCGTATTTACGTAATCCATTAACGGCCGAGACAATAAACAAAGATTTACGATTTACCAATTTATTGATGTAAGTTTTATGTCCTTTGTGTGACATTATATTTTCCATAAAATGTGCGCGATGTCATTTGACCATTTATTTATTAGACTGGATTAAAAACATATGAATAAAGACTAATTATTTATAGCTAAACAGTATGTTTTCTTATGAATCAAGACTAATGGTGTACGGACCAGCGAAGCTGTTAAAGTAAAGTAAACAAACGCTATTTAAAGTAACCTGTTACTAACATTTAAATGTTTAAATAGGTTTAGATATGTTCCATAAAATTGTTAAACACTATAGATGCAGAAAGAAAGCAACCAGAAACAGTATCACTAAACGATTAAATTAAGTTCAGTTCACTTAAGATACAAATATTTCAAATTACGCCGCAAAAATTTATAAAACAAAGACGGGAGAAAAAACAATATAATAGCTTTATAATCATCTTTTTCCTTGAGTTTATTTTAAAGACCTCCCTAAACGAGGTTGCTTAGTTGCCTGGTTTTAACTACGTAACCAGGTTGACCTCCTAATGGGGGAGGTTACAAGTACTGGAGAGTTTCTGGGTAAGCCCACGCCATTGCCTGATTTAGTGCTGACTGTCCGCAATCACAAAGGGAAAAACGCACCAAAAAATCGATTTACCAAAGAATCTGTACATCGCAGAAAAAATCATTTAAATAAAAAATGTAGCTGAGATAATTGTAAACAAAAATATTTATAAGCATTTTTTGTGTAGAATGAACAGTTCTCTTAGAAACAACGCTTGAAGCGACCGTCCAGTTTGCATGTCAGTTACCCTTGCGAAATCAATGTTCAATAAAATTTGTATCAGTTCGATGGTAAAAATTTGATATGTTTTAAAGATGGGCGTTATATAACGTATTTGAATAAATAACACTATTACCAACAAGTATTCGTTTTCTCAATAATAGGTTACAGCAAACTGCCTATTACCTTTTTATTCAATCAACGCTTTGTCACAGTGTGACTATAACCGTTGATGGATTATTCAATCAACGCTATAACGTTGGTATTCGAATCGGTATTCGATATGTTGACGTGACAACATCGGACGATGAACGATCTCAATAGGTAACAGGATAGGATGATCATTGTCACCGAATTTATGATGAGCTTTATGTTTCGCCACTTAAATAGCTGGGAATACCACCATAAGCACGTACGATTATTAAGACGGAGAGTATGTTTATATGATTTATAATTTATAGTATAGTAGTTGAATCATCTATTTTTAAGCCTCTGTCAGATGTATATGTTTAATGTGTATTTTTAACAACCGTCAATTGTATGCAGAATGTTCATCACTCACGGTTGAAACAAAAATAAACTATAAACAGTAGAAAGTATTCGTTTATTGAAAAAGATATTATGATTACTACAATACAAGCAACTTTAGCAAGCCAAGCGGAATGGAGCTGCTTGCAGCTTGGGTAATAGGCGACAAAAGTAATAGGTTACCGGAACCTATTACCTGTCTGTCAACGGAACGATGGAACCTATTATTACAAAGTAACTGTATTTTCCATGGCTAATGTTTTGATTCAAGTGACTTATCGACAAAAATCAAGATGCTTTTTAAGGGTAAAGAGTTCAGCTTCCGTATGCAGTTTTTGTATTTAGTCGCAAATAAACTCAGATTTTATACAGATGGTAACTAAATAAACATAGCGCGACTTTTGCTATTTTTTGTGATTCTCGTCAGATCAATAAAAGTGATCACTTTTATAGTTGTAGTAAAATTTCCATTTCTAGAGATAAATCTTTAAAAAGTATGACATGAAATTTTAATTTTGAGTTGCGGTAACAAATATGAGGAATTTGAAATATGAATAAATAACGCAGAATTTAAAGTTTTACATTACAAACGATCACACGTCACAAATAATGCATTTAAGAAGACGGTTTTAGTTGTAGTTTATTGCAGAAGTTTTATTCTTTTAAAAAACATACTAGTGTAATTCTAATGTTTTAGATCGTTTGTTGTGTGAAAGTTTAAATCTCCAGTCTTCGCAGCGGGCCAATCAGAATTCTTTTTCAAGGGAGAATGTGATCTTGATCATTGCTTGCTTTTAAAATTGTAGAACTAAGACGTAATATAAACCAAATATACTTAATCATATTTTTACTTCGCAGTTGAAATTGGAATTTTTCTTCGATGTCTTCTAAAATGTTATACTTTGAATATCCGATGATTATAAGGAATTTAGACATGCTACAGTGGTTCGTCAATGAAAGAGGTACATTGTATTGATTTCATGAGAATAAAAAAATCAAAATACAAAAATTCCATACAAAAGCTGCACTCTTTACCTTCAAAAAGCATCTTGATTTTTGTCGATATGACACTGTCGTGCTGCCGTAGCATCATCCGAGATATTCAGAGTTTCTGGAAAGTCTACGACCGCCGCTCTGGAGGAGGATCGAAGGTTTCTACTCCATCCTCTTGTTCGTGGAGTTGATGTGATCTAGGGTTCCGCTTAGTGAGAAGTTTACCTGGGGCTGTGGTCGACAAGGTGTCACTGGCAAACAGAATACTTAAACAGTTTATTTCTTTAACTTCAACAGCTTTCGAGAAAAAATTTGTAGTCCTGTAAGTACGGTTACTATTTCTGTAAAAAGGTTTCTATCGGAGAAGTGTTACCGTAGCTCGGCCACCGAGTTAGAACTAATTCCAAGCCCACTTCTGGCTTTTATTTACTTCTGACCGTCAGTGTACCAATGGAACGCTGTGTCATTTCTATATGATCTGAAATAGCTATCCTGTCTTTCCCTATTTCAAAGATCATTTGAATGCGAGGTAATTATAAGTCCCTTGTTAGACTTTTCTTTACCTTGACAATAGGTAGGCCGTCAGTCAACAGTGGCCAGTTCTTGAACCCCTTGTGGTTCGAATAATATCGTAGCCAGACGGCTTCGTATTCATACAAGCACTAAAGGGCTTTGGAATCATCTTCTCTTCGACGTCTTCTTAGATCGAAGAAATATTCACTCAGATAATTATAAAACGCAGAGTAGTATAGGCACTCGGCCAACAAGGTCTAGCAGGGGTTAGTGATGTAGACAACTAGATATCGATTGGAAGACGTGCTGCCTTTTTATACACATTATGTTTGCAATTTAGCAAGTTAACGCAGTTAATAAAACTGTTTGTGATTGGCCACAGTGACAATCTGGCAGGGATAAAAAGACAAAAGACAAAAAAGACAAAAAGACCAGGGGTAAAAGTGGTAAACTTGCTTTTTTTAGCGTCGTAAAATTGACATTTTTGGCAAAATTTAGATTTTTAGGGGTTCAGAGGCATTTTCGTCTCTGACGACTGGAGTTCTTTGTCAAAATTAATATTCATTTTGTAGACACAATAATTTATACAATTATTTTTAATCGGGAATCAATTATTCACCTTTCAATGCCTGTAAAGTTATTTTAGTTTAAAACAACCCAAATAAACATTCTTTTATTGGGGTTATGATATTGGCTGATCGGTCGACGTTAACCTATACTCGTATAAGACAAGCTACAGTCAGTTAGTCAGTTGTCTATAGTCAGACTATACACTGGTATAGTCTTTGTTCTGTATTTCGTAGCAGAATAGAGAAGAGTAAGTTGTGTTTGATAGACAGGTGTCGTTTTTATAACCAATTTCGGATGATCTTTTTTTTGACTCGTCTTGAACCGTGGTTTGGTTTTTTTCTGCTTTTTTTGAAGCATCTGACTTTCCAGGTTTAATTACCTTATTATAAATAGACGGGCTGAATAACTTGTATAGTATTTAGTGGATATTTTAATATACAGTATATACCGCTAAGGGATTATATTTTCAAAGACATGAGTCTGATAGCACGTTTTGCAGAACCCCCGATAGTGTATAGTGAGTTTTTTATGGAGTTTTCTTTTACACCCAGAATCCTTTTTTTATAACTTTTCTTTTCTACTTATATTCTTCTTCTTCTCGTGCCACTCCTAGCGGAGATTGGAAATCATCATGGCCACTGCGACTTTGTTAGCAGCGCGCCTAAAAAGTTCAATCGAACTACACCCGAACCATTCACGTAGATTACGAAGCCACGATATTTTTCTTCTTCCCACACTTCTTTTGCCCTTAATTTTGCCCTGCATGATGTTTCTTAAAAGTTCGTACTTTTCACCTCTCACAATGTGCCCCAAGTATTCCATCTTTCTAGTTTTTATCTCATTTAGAATTTCGCATCTTTTGTCTAAAGTTTGGAGTACTTGCGTGTTAGTGACGCGGTCCATCCATGATATTCTGAGAATGCGCCTATAGCACCACATCTCGAAAGCTTCGATGTTTTAATGGACAACTGTTTTAGTGTCCAAGCCTCAACTCCATATAACAGGGTAGAAAAGACATAACACCGCAGCATTCGTATTCGTAACTTTATATTGATATCACGATTGCAAAAGAGTTTGCGCATTCTATTAAAGATTGATCTAGCGATTTCTATTCTACATCTAATCTCTTTTGTTTGATCAGTATCGTCTGTGATCCAAGCACCTAGATATTTATAACAGGGCACACGCTCAATCGTTGTATTGTCTATTACAAGATTAGCTCTGATGTTCTTTGATTTCGTGATTACCATAAATTTAGTTTTTTTCAAATTAATTTTTAAGCCGTAACTGTTACAGTATATATTGAGACTTTGAACGAGATGTTGTAGTTCTACTAGCGTTCCCGTTAGGAGAACTGTATCGTCAGCATATCTTATATTGTTGATCGTCTCACCATTTATTATCAGACCAAGATCTTCTTCCTCGAGTGCTTGTTCACAGATAGCTTCACTATACAGATTAAATAAAAGTGGCGATAAGATACATCCCTGCCGGACTCCTCGACGGATTTGAATTTCTTCTGTTAGTCTGCCCTCAACCTTGACATTTGCTGTTTGATTCCAATATAGATTGCATATAATTCGAATATCTCGGCTGTCTATATTTTTCTTTATTAGAACTTGTCTTAGTGGTTCATGTTGTACTTTGTCAAAGGCCTTTTCGAAATCAATAAAGCAGGCGTAAATTTCTTGATTCATGTCTAAGCATCTCTGTGAGAGAACGTTCATTGCAAACAGAGCCTCCCTTGTACCCAGCCCTTTTCTGAATCCCATCTGAGTGTTACTGATGTCTACGTCTAATTTCCTATAGATCCTATTATGGATTATTTTTAAGAACAGTTTTAGAGCATGACTCATCAAAGCTATCGTACGATATTCGTTGCATTCCTTTGTATTTGCCTTTTTTGGCAGTAGTATAAAGGTCGAACGGAGCCATTCCCTAGGTATTATTCCAGTTCTATATATTGTGTTAAATAGATCTAGGAGTATTTTAATAGATTCATCGTCCATAAGTTTGAGCAGTTCTACGGGAATTTCATCAGGACCGGGGGCCTACTTATATTGTTTTCCTTTATTTTAGAGGATACAGGTATACTTATAGTATAAAGTAATAAATTCATCTGGTTTAGTATTCCAATGATGCTTTATGTTATTACATTTATAGATATAAGAATAGAAATAACTTAAGGGTTTTCGAATTAATGTATTCTTTTGAGTATTTCGAGAATAATTTGCAGACCTTGGCTTAAAAAGGATGTATGCCACATCATGTGAGGTACAAAAGATAAAACTGGTCATTGAGTATCTTACCAATAAAAAGAAATTGAAAAAAAGCATCAATTTTGTTTTTTAAGATTTAATTGTTGAGAAAATTGTGGCTTGTATCCTTTTACATAAAAAAATCTGAACTCAGTTTTCACTTGACAGGTATTCTTATCTATATCTTCTACTGCCATTGTTTGTTGCCCAGCCTCATGAATAACTAAATTTTTTGCACCAATTTCCAAATAAAATTGGTGTTGAACTTCGGTTATGTATGGTAGCAAAAGCGATAAGTTTTTGAGGGTTTAGTTTTATTGGTTCTGCATACTTTTGCTGAAGACAATCTGTCAAACATTGATTTCTGATACCCCTTTTTTCAACATTTACATTCTTAAAAATTTCATTTAGGAAATGTTTTATTTTTATTATATTTGGGCGTTTATTGTCAAATCTAAAAACACAAATTTTGGAGAAGAAAACATTTTCTTTTTCATCTGTTAACTTTTTTTGGTTATAGTTTCTTCCAAAACTTTAAATAAAAGAAAATATTTTCTTTTCATCATTTTTACTTCAAAAGGATTGGTTCTTTTACATTTCGTTACTGTATCAAACCCCGATCTGGTGGTTCATATACTACCTTCATTTTCTTTTTATATTTCTCGATCATAGCAAGTCTCGGTCAGACGGTAAATGAGTATGCCCAGTCTGTAAGAATCTATGCACTACAAAATCAAAAATACCCTCCATTACCAATTGCTTTCACAAGCTAACCAAAACCCAGTTTTTGTTTTGGCCTCCACAATTATCGGTATAAACAATGAGGTTTTTAGGAAGGCGTTCATGCTCTTTAAAATGTTTAACGAGAATACTAGCAATTTCATTGCTGTTATCTTAACAATATTTTCAGACCACATATACATATAGCCCTTTTCATTTACGCAATCATGTATACCAAGATTATACACCAACGCCTTCCTAAGGTAAAAAGCTGGACCAGTTGTTAATAAGGGAACAAGTAGTGCTTGCTGAAGGTCAAATGGCAATATGTATATATCTTTTAAAGTAGCCAATTTTATTTCATCCTTTAAAATGTTTTTCATTGCTTCAGCTCGCCTTAAATGTAACTCCTTTTCTATATTTAACTGCATCACAAAAGTTTCATCTTCTATAGAGTTTTTAATCTTCACATCAATTTCATCGCATATTTTGCAGGTGTCACTTCTAGGTAATTTAAATCCAATATTAAATTCTAAACAAAATATCCTTCTGTATTTATCTCGACTTATGGGTATTATATTTTTTTCGGCAGACCAGGTCTTATAATAGTCGTAATATAAAGAAGATATATTGAAATTATGGTCAATGTATACTTTGTTCGGATTTTTATTTCTACTATAGTGGCTTTTGTACTTAGGTATGCTATTAATGTAGTCCCAAGCTGACTGACGAGCTTCTTCAGATATTTTATTGTGACGGTTCAAGTGATTTTCCTCGTTAATCTGATTTAGGTCTTGTTAAGCCTTCATGCATTTGTTTTTGCAGTAACTGTAATCGCTTTTGAGAAGTAAGCCATGGATGGAAATAAATTCTTTTTTGCATATTTTCACATCGAATCCATTCACCTTTACAAAATAGTTGACAGTGGAATTTCGGGAAGAAATGTTTTTCTTGGTTTTTTTTGGATATGACCTTTTTTAGAGCTGCTTAATGTTATGGTATAAATAAGCATTCTGTTTGTCGTAGTCTCCAATATTCCAAAATTCTTTAAAAATTTATAAAAATAGTTACCAGCTGTTCTCCGTGTGAATAGGTTTACTCTCCGGCTCTGGAACTCACTTCAGCCATGTATGTTACCTGAAGTCATATTTAATTTAATACTGAACATCACAGTTTTTTTACAACATGGTGTATAATCTTTTACAACTATATGTAATTTAAAGGGTTTTTACCCAGGTATTTTGGTGGCTCAGGCATTATAACCTAGCAATTTTAAAATTTAAACCTGATGGACTGTTTAGTCCGAAAACGTTTGTTTGTTTGATGTAGCTCTTTTAAGGATTTTTAAATAAATATACCCATTTACGAAGACTAACCTCTTTTTTTGTGTGATACGTGGTATACAGCCAGCTACAGGAATTGTTTTCCTTGTGGATTTTATTTTAAAAATTTTGTTTTCCGTGCCTTGCAGCAATATCCTACAGAATTTCTTGCATCTGCAAGGTGGGTCTAAAACTCTAGCTGCAACATATTTTCTCGTTTTACTTGTATGTGAACCAACATTTCGACGTGCTTTTCTTAATGCACATGTATCCATATTTTTCTGTCGCCACCTACCCCTGACTTTTTTCTCAGGACTTAGAAAATCAGCGCGGCAATTTTTATTGGGTTCCTGTAAATAATAACAAACGGTTAAGAGGATCTTTAAAAATTTCACCTGTCAAAAGTGAAAATTTTCATTTATCAACCAAATTTAATTTTTTAACAGACCGCAAATATTTCGTCGGAAAATGCGGTTCCGGCACTGTAAAAATAACCATAGCATACCCAAGAAGACAAGAACCGATTTAATAAAATTTCGGGAAAATGGTACATGCCACAAAATAAGCCACATGACTTGCAAAATTTTATCGAATAAATTTTTAGAAAAAGGGGGCATGCCACATAACTTACTCGTTGTTCCTCAGAGGATGATGAACTGTTTCCAATATTACTCTCAGTATAGTACTTGTCCTTTACACTATCATCTGAGTTAAACTCACACTGATTTTTGTCGCTTAAATCACTAGAAAACTCATAAAAATCGCGAGAACACCCAGCACGTGTTTTACTCATGATGGTGGCTTGTACCGTTGTTATGAAAGTATTCACCGTCTAGCGATATTGTGAAAAAGTTATTTTGACGCACCATTGCCATCTATAGCAAATAGTGAAACTATGTTGTATGTGGCTTGTACCATTTATTTTGAACTATTTGCACTAAAAATACAATTTTTTTTAGATTTTGTGGCTTGCATCCTTTTCACGCCCAGGTCTTCATTTGTAGTAGGGACCTATTAGTAGTCATTGTGGTTGGTCATATATATTTTTTATACATAAAACTTATAGTGAGCATTAAACTTATAATATATGTTTCATTTTTATGTTAATTATGTTATGTTAATTCTTACCATAAGTAAGTAGGTAAGAGACATTTAATAAGCTATGTCTTAGTTGCACTTTAAAAATCAATCATAATAAAAATATACCAATGAATTTCTTTATGAACTTTAATTTAAATCTACCATATCAAGATTCTATTAAAACACTAATCCGATTTTCAATCCAAAATTGGTAATAGACATGTAAACTTCAACAGTCGATTTTATAATTTGAACATGCAACAAACAAGCCGATTATCTATTACTCTTTCTCTCTCTAGAGGCTTATCGTCTTTCTCAGGCACGCCAGCATGCACTTCTAAACTTCTCGTCACGTCAAGTTGCTGTAATTCCGTAATATTTTCGCGGTGTGTCAAGTAGAAATGGAATAAACGCTATGCTAAATCCAGGTTTCGTTTTGATACGACTGTTGATGCAGATTTATCGCTAGCTGCCAGGAATGGATTAGGTTGTCCGGGATGGAAAATGCATGATATCGATTCTGCGGACCGTGCTGCAACTGATAAAAATAATTGGGCATCGGAGGTTTGGAAAGTTGTTTAAAAAATAAAACATTTTAGCGATTAAGGTATTACAGACGGTGAAAAACACAACACCGTTATATCAGCGGAAAGCTTTATGACAAGTCACCAAAATCCGTTCGGAAAAAACAATCCTTTATATTATTGTATTGTGAATCAGTTTTAAAATACAAATAAAGTTTATAATTCAAATTAAAAAACCGAATAAAAAGATTTTAGGAAACAGATTTAAGCTAGGAAAATAAAATCAAAGAGCAGAAATTTACGAGTAGAATTTGCAGGACTTGTCAATAGTACGAATACTCACAAAATAAACACACAGCAAAATTATGAGCTACACATCGGAAAAAAGTTATCTTTAGTATTTATAACATACTAAGAATAATATAGAGGACTGTACAATTTATTATGATCTCTCTCATCAGCCTTGACTCTCTGGTTGGAGTAGTTGGCGTTGTGATGTTGTCTATAGTCCATCTCCATAGATATCCCCATCTCTGGTCATTTTATTTATTTTTTGCATTGGTATTTTGTTGATTGTTGTGGTTTAATCAGTCTTCTACCTCTTCTTTAATAATTAGTTCTTTAGTATTTTCCATATCTGATCTTATAATATGTATAAAGTATTTTAATTGTTTTAGTTGATCTTTGCTAAAGAGGCTTTAACTGATCTTCTTTGATTATCTTTTTGGTCATCTCTATTTTGGTGGCCTTTATTATAGCCATCTTTGCTGCATCGTATCTATCGACGATTTATCTCCTCCTGCAGCATCTTGCGTTTATAATCAATGACCCCCAGATACAATTATAACTTTACAATATGTTCTGCTTATGGTACCATTTACTATTAAAAGCTGGCAAAAATCCCAGCAAAGTATTATGTATATTGTACAGCTTGTAACTGTGAATGTAAGTCAAAATCATGTACCATACCTAGTGATCTAGATTATGATGAATTAATCTTAGAAAATCGATACACAATAGGCTCGATATAACCGTTGCTCAGTCCGAATAGATTACAAGAGGAGTCTTTCTTAGAGGCAAGAAACGTAAAAAAGAAACGATATTAAACAACATAGACAGGAAACTAAGAAAGAGAACAACTATTCAAAAAAAAGAAAGAGAGTCTAGGTTTTCAAATATTTAAATAAAAAAAACATTAACGGAATATTGTAGCATTTTTATTTTCTTTAGTATGTATTGAAATTACCTTGTATGTAAATAAACACCGAAGAATATTTTCAATGTATTTTTATCTCCTATCGTATATGCTCAAACACCGAAAAAGTATTTTCAATTCTTTTGCATTGCTGGAATTGATAATAAACACATTTTAAAGTTTGTGTGAGAGCCGCTTAAGGGTATTTTTTGCGTCAAATAAACAGAAATATTCCAGTTTCTATGCTTTGTTGATACCAAGTTGGGAGAATGATTTTTAAAGATTATCACTCTGCAATAGATCACCGAAGTGGTCATTTCATTGTTTCGAGTCCAGATGTTTTTCAAATTTGTAATGGCTTTTCGTTTGGGAAAAGACGATATATGTAATCTTCAAAAACAACCGGCAAATTTGTTAGTAAAAAAGTGAATTACACTCCAATGTAATGTGTCAATTTTTGAAAGAGTAATCACTGTATTATTTCTTGCCGTCATTCATTTAAGGGATTTGTAAAGTTGGTTCACAATTATAAGAATTGACTTATGCAGGATTTAAAAGTATCCCGCTGATCAAGGCGAAACTATAAAGAGATTTGCCTCTTCAGGTAAATAGTAAAAAGGACCGGCTTAAAGAATTTTATATTTTATTTAGCATTTACATTACATATTTAATTTAAATAAATATCTAGATAATTAAGGGAAAAAATACATAAACTGATGGAGTATTAGAATTAATTAATTATTATATTTTTCTGTGTCGATTCTTTATTAAATATAACCAAATTTTGAAAGTAATAATCAATTTTTGTTATGTTACAGTGAAATAATAAAATAGTGAAGTGAAAATGAAAATTAATTAATGTAGTTATATTCACATATAGCTGTATATGATCATATTTTATATTCCATGTAAGGGAAGAAGTTTTTTTATATTGTTAGTAAGGTATCTAAGTGTGTTTGAAAAAGTTGGAAACAAATGGGAAATTTCTTTATTATTAATTGCATGAAAAAAAATGTTTTTCATAAAAATTTTACTCTGCATAGAAATCTATAATTAATAATCAAATTTATCAAATTTTAAGTGGTATACAGCGAAAATCAAAAATATTGATTTATGCTTAAAAGTGAAGGGCTTTTAAATTTAGGTACAGAATAAAATGTCATTTTAAATTTAGATTCATAGTCTTTTAATGATGTGCCAGTAGGTGCATTAATTTTTAATTTCGTTTCTAATTTACCTTATTCATAATACATCAACAAATGCAAAAGTCTTTTTTTATTTACTTTTTACTTTAAATGTAATATTTAATTATTAGAAGGCCATTAATCTAAACTTGGACATAATTTTTAATACCTACAAACATTTTAAAATTACATTTTCTTGCATATCTAATTTTAAAATCACTTTCCTCTTTGGTATTAATTAATAATTTTGATTTTTCCTATCTACCACTTAATATTTTATAAGATTATTGATTAATGATTTCTATGTGATGCATAATCTTTATTGAAGAATAATTTTTTTTTCATGAAATTAATAATGAAACTTCCCATTTCTTGCCAACTTTTTCAGACATGAAACGGAAAACTTACACATAACAAGTTAACATAAACCTTTGATATGAACCTTTTAAAACGAGTAAATCGGTACTCACCGGAGGGACCGCAGACGTTCGGATACAATTAGCGTCTCTTTGTAAAGACAATGAAGTCGACTTTACTAAAGTAACAAGATATTTACTCAACACAGACACTACACATTACTCCTCTGAGTTAGTGATAAGTTGTAGTCTAAAAAAATCATTATGAATTTGACTGGCCAGTTGGTTGTGAAAACCAGTGCCAAAAAAACACAAAACACACACACACACACACACACACACACACACACACACACACACACACACACACACACACACACACACAAAACGAGTATAAATATTACATCACATAGATATTATATCAAATCTGTGTCACTATCACTGTCGTCTCTTAAAGTGATGATAATATTTTGTATATTATGTGTAGGAAAAATATGAATTCTCAGCTTTCATGGTATGTGAGACTGCAGTTTTCCAACTATTCGCATCAATGTTGAGTACTTTCCTTTTAATTAGATGCAGGACAGAGACATTTAAATGTGGCGAAGTATTATTACACTACTATTATTATATAATACACAGTAATATGGCGGAAGTCTTCTGGCGGAGAAGTATTATTTTTTTTAATGTGAAACTTTTTAAAATGTCCAATAAGTCCTTCTTAGTATTATTTATGTGAAAATAAATATCTTTGTCGTATAAGTAATTCTATATTGTTATTTTCGTATCGCTTGAACTGGGAATTTTATTTAATTGCCTGCTATGATATCTTGTATTAGAAGGCTCTTTTGTTGAACAAGATTGACTATTATCTACCGAACATTTAGATGGCGTATCGTGAGTATCAAATTACGTTTCATGTAAATATTCCGTTTGCCATATCCGTACAGTAGGGTTCCATAAGTACCCGTCGTTAATATAATTTTTTTGTATTTAAACCCCATACGTTGCAAACATTTCCAAACAAACCCCATACGTTGCAAACATTTCGCACTTAATTTCAGTGTTGTCGACGTGAAGCCTGTCAACTAGTATATCTAGTGTAGGTACAATTTGTTCTTCATACAATGTATACACTTTGCTACGAATAAGATCTTCATCTGCACGATCGAACTTCCGATAAATAGTGTTATCCCGTCTTGTTAATCTTGGTATAATAGGATTACTTACAATTTTTCTGACTGTGGTTAATGGATTTTTAGTCAAAGTTGCCGTTTCATGTAAGGCTTATTACTGTCCATGTTTTTTTGACAAGAGTTTAAAAAACATTGGCAATAATTTGTTTTGTATCAGTAGATAAATGGATGCGTTGGCGGTGTTCAAGTTCTAAAACTTAAACGAGATCACTTCCTTGTCCATTTGGTTCCGGTTCATGAACTTGCGAAATTGCTCTATTATCCTCTGGACTCCAGGGACGCCACATTGCTTCATACAATAAAGGTAAATTTGACTTACGTGGATTCACCGGCAAGTGTACACACTCTAAATTTAAAAATAAACACTTTTATGATAATCAACTCATTTTTTGCACAAACTGAACACTCAAACGACTTAACAACCAATTTCATTAAAAGCAGACTTTTAATGTAGCCGGTCCTGGCAGCTTGTGTAGGTGTGATAATTATCGAACAATAGATTATTTACAAGGGATTATTCAGTTTTACAGCTGTTATTAAAATAATTCTTATAATGAGACACTAAATGTCTGGATACAGTATAAAACCGCGTTCCAAACAACTTTAAAAGATACCTACATGATTCTATTGCGCTTGAGTTTAAAAAGCAAAGTTTCGAAGACTGTGTCAAGATAATCTAGTGCCCAGCTTCCATCCTAATTTTGTTTGTCCCAGGTCATTCCAGACTATTTTAGCAGTTTTTGAGATGCATTTGTTTGTGTTGCAGTGAATTTTCAGTCCAGTTTCAACTCCAGAACTTTTAAACGAAAAAAATAACATTTAGTGAAATTCAAGTAATTTTTTTGTTGAACTTTTAATGTAAAAATAGACATTTTCCATCAATAATTGCTTTCACAAGTAAACAAAATGTATTAAGTAAAATTATAAATGTTAGAGAGTGGTTAAATGTCATATTAATCATTTTCGAAGTTTTAAAATTTAGTATTGACATATGACAGTTAGCACTATTTCCTTGACAATTGGTACATACCTAATCGTAAATTGAGTTTTTTTGTTTTGTTTAAAAAAAGCATATACAACAAGCAACCTCTGTGCATAGTTCCTTTTAAAAAGATGTTTTTCATTCGTTATAATTTATTTCCGCTAAAAAATGTCGCCAATAATAATTTAAGTTCTTATAGTATCTAAAACTTCTAGAGTTTATAAATCGAGACCAACATTGTAAGTTTATTTTTGTTATTTTGTATCTTTATATTATTATTTATATGCGTAACTGTTTGTGGTGACATAACAATAAATATTTAATTTTTGCCCCAAACCAAGTCATTATTTACTTTTAACAAGTTTCTAACCCCATATTGTATTTTTTTAGGAAATAAAAGCCTATCTTTCCAACCAGCAGGAAGATTTTTGTAAGCGGCGTCTAAATTTAAATAGCTTAAGAACCTTCTTGTGTTGTTTTGTCTCGGAGATCAATGTAAGTACTCCTCTTATTTTACTTTTTGTAGTTACCCATCGCTTTAGTTACCCAATCCGCTTGTTTCATCCATTTTTCTACAACCCAGTTATCCAAAAAAACCTTGAGCAGCCATCCGCAAACGTTTACGGTTTGCTATCTCCACCCCAGTGATTTCTGACCCCAGTTTTTAACCCCCTATAATGATCCCAATATTAAGATAAAAAGGTAATATTCACTATATATACTATATCTAAAAATATTAAAGTCATAAATATCACAACTTATTCATATAAATATCTGGGTAAAATATTCAAATAAGATAAATAAATACGGTTTAAAATATATCAGATATTGATAAAGCTATTATCCTAATACATGAGAACATACATCCTATTGCTATACCTAGATCTTAAAAAAAGACTGAATGAAGAAAGAATTGAAATAACTTTGAAATCACAGTAAAACATAGGTGCACTTTTAGTCCAAAAAGACACTATAATAAAAAAAACATTAAAGGGAAAGTCATGAAATGAGTTTTACGACTCTACAATGAAGATACATTTATGAATAAAAAGAAAAGACAGTTAAGATTTGATTTCTGTGTCTAAAACCAAATTTAGATTTTTGCTTTAATCTGTGCCTTCTAAGAATTGCAAGGCAAAACAGACGTTGATAATTATGTAATTGGAGACATAGGGAATCTAAAATTTGAATTCTAAAACATATCTCCTCAACTTAGCAAAAATTCTTAATAATAGGCCTTTTCAGAACGGCAATTCATATGAATAAATGATTTGTATTCATATGAATAAAAATAATAAGGTCAAATACTATAACCAATACAATATTTACGTATAAAATTTTATACATTACGTACAGCTCAAAAACACAGAAAACTATAGTCGTTTTCGTTTAGGGCTAACAAAACAGGTGGCGCTTTTTGCAGCACTTCACTACAATAGTGGAAATGGCAGGACACATTCGCTTGGCTTTATATCTTCCCAACTGTCTAAAGAAGAACTACAACAAATCAGAGTGACTGACACTATGTTCAGTAAGTATATAAAGGTATTCAGTAAGGTATGTAAAGTTCGCAGAATTAGAGAACCACCCAAGTCACATTCTATGAGAGACAATGAGGTATGACGCTTTCCACAGATGGAAGCACAAAAGACCTAAACAACAAATAGTAGATTAAAGTCAAACCAGAGAGAGAAACAAAACACCCCCCCTTAGATGGACAAAACTCTACAAAAAGCCATGAGTGAGAAGAAACTCCAAATTCATAATACACACACACAAGGAAGATAGTTCGTAGCTCAAATCACCCAGATTATCGCACATCGCCTCGTTCACAGTGGGCCCAGCAGCTCAACTAGGATCTTCGTGCCACTCCTAGCGGAGATTGGAAATCATCATGGCCACTGCGACTTTGTTAGCAGCGCGCCTGAAAAGTTCAATCGAACTACACCCGAACCATTCACGTAGATTACGAAGCCACGATATTTTTCTTTTTCCCACACTTCTTTTGCCCTTAATTTTGCCCTGCATGATGTTTCTTAAAAGTTCGTACTTTTCACCTCTCACAATGTGCCCCAAGTATTCCATCTTTCTAGTTTTTATCTCATTTAGAATTTCGCATCTTTTGTCTAAAGTTTGGAGTACTTGCGTGTTAGTGACGCGGTCCATCCATGATATTCTGAGAATGCGCCTATAGCACCACATCTCGAAAGCTTCGATGTTTTTTATGGTCAACTCTTTTACTGTCCAAGCCTCAACTCCATATAACAGGGTAAAAAAGACATAACACCGCAGCATTCGTATTCGTAACTTTATATTGATATCACGATTGCAAAAGAGTTTGCGCATTCTATTAAAGACTGATCTAGCGATTTCTATTCTACATCTAATCTCTTTTGTTTGATCAGTATCGTCTGTGATTCAAGCACCTAGATATTTATAACAGGGCACACGTTCAATCGTTGTATTGTCTATTACAAGATTAGCTCTGAGGACTCAACTAGGATACAATCTGTATTACGGTCACCTACAAAAAAAATTACAAAAAACACAAAAAACCGGCTTCGGGCACCAAAAAAATCAAAAAATACTAACAAGAACCGGCTTCGGCCACCAAAAAAACTAACAAAAACCCCAAAACCCGGGCACGTAGGGCCCAACCCCCTTGAGCACCAAGTCGCCGAACTAAGCCGGGACTCAGAGCGGAGACTTGAGGCCCAAGTAAGCAATTTTAGTTCGCGGATAAGCCATATTAAGATAACAGGAATATAGCGGAGATGCGCTGTCCTGAGTTTTTGCATTCGGTTAGGAAACCATGTTGGGGTTCTATTACCCAGGACCTCCACATGAAGAGCATTTGGCTGATTGTTGTGCCTCTATAGCGAATCAGATTGCTATAGGGGGGAAAGGGATGGTCTAGAGCATTGGAGCACGGTGGGGTGACTCCTATTTTTACTCGAGTTAACACCCCTTGCTCCAATGAATTGTTACACCCGATCGTACTACCTGGGTGAACACTTCTCATAGGCTGGGTTTAATCAAATTGCTTGCTTGACTGTCTAAAGACGTAGGGTATACGGGTAGGGTATAGAAAAATTTGACGAATTTTGTGCCTTTCGGCGTCTGTTTGTATTGGGACCGTGCAAGTTCGGAACAGCGACACCTGGCGTCGTAAATCAGCAAAATTGACTGCGCTTTCATGTTAGATCGAGGTTACCGGATAACTGTCAAGGACGTAGCCCCAAAAAAGAATAAGAAAAAAAAGTAAGATTGAGGTTATGTCGGTATATTATTAAAAGGTAAACGTTGTATGTAGTGTAAATACAAATAAATATATTATTAAATTACAGCATTACTGTTAATATAGATGCAATAATAAAAACTGGATTTGAGAAAATAAATCACCAAATAACTTTTCAACCAAGCACTGAGTCAAAAGGAAAAGCTTTAGTAGTGGCAAATGTCAAAAAAAAATGGAAGAATTATGTGGAAGAAATAAGAAAAATAAATTACCATAAATAATGCTAATGCATAAATTAGCAGGTTAAGCCCATAATATCATCGTATTGGTATGAACAATTAATTCTTTCTCTGTAAACTTTTGGACAGCGAATATATCTTAATGCATCTTCAGAAAAACTTGAACTTGATGCATTTTTGTAAACTTCAAAAAAATAAAACTTAAACCTTAAACTTGATTTTTGGATTAAAATGAACTCTAAGTGAGTGTTATAAAACTAAAATTTACACTTCAAAGTGAACTTTAATTTATTATTTATTTCAAACTGACTTTAAAATCGGGCGCAAGAATAATGCATAATTTAGGTTATGTTACTTATGCTTTTTTTTATATAAATCCACTTTTCTCTTTGTACTAGCTTTGTGCTTCGATGTTGGAAACGAATAAAACTTAAATTGACAATTTTTTGTTGTATTTTCACAATTTATAACACAGCATTTCCTAAATCCCATTTTCTTCAGTGACAGAAGGTGTAAATAAACAAACGAATATGAAACAATTGACAATATGAATTTATGAAATCTATGAAATGTGCAGTAAAAAATGCAAGATTTCTCCGCTACTCATGCACGATCGTTTCTCGTATCCCCTCCAAGTACTTGCACGTCATCAATATATTCGTCACCTCAATTCATTAAAGCCGTAGCAAAACTCTTGCTTATAATAATATATAAAAATATTGTACAAACTTACCCAGAATTATCTCTAAGAACATTGTATTGTGTGCATTACCTGAAAAATAATAAGTTACAATTAAAAAATGGTTTTCTAATATTTTTGTTAGTTTTGTATAATAAATATTAGTGCTAGAACCAACAAATTGTACGTACAAATAAGGTATTGTTAGCACTAGTTTAAGAACGCAAAAAGGTGATAGTTCTTCTGACTGAATTTTATTTAGTCTTGTACGTTTACCTAATTTATTAACAAAAGGTCATTTGTATGTCGCTTTAATACGGTAAGATTGATTGATTGAAGAACTGATCTACTGTTAAATAGCATAATGTTTCTATATCCTATTACCGTAGTTAAAGTTTTTAAGTTTTAAACAGATTGAAATTTAAATACATTATAAATAAGTGACTACAAATTTATACATATGACTTACATAAGAAATTAACGAAAAAGTTTTAGAAAAATTACTAATCCATAGCAGAAGAAAGATAAAAAAATCTTTAGGCAAAATTAGTAGAATAATGAATTAAATATCAAATACTGGCGTATAATGCAACAAACTGCAACAAATTTAAATTTTATGATTTATGAGACAAGATGTTATTATAAATGACCCTTAACTTTAAGGTACAAGATTTAAAATTTCTTTTGATATTACTTTTATGAGAAGTTAATCTAAGAGACCGGTTACATGAGATCTGACCGACGTAACATTTACGCACGTTCTACACGGTATGGAGTAAACAACATTATAGCTTTCCATACTTTACAGTGGAATCTTTGTTTTGGTGAAAATACTGTTCATGGTTTTAATATTTTTAGTGGCAATTCATATTACTGTATTTTGCTCAAATAATTTAATTAATTTCGTAGTTGAAATTGGTATATGTGGTGGAGAAAAAGGTAGAATGGGTAAACCTTCTATTTCCTTTGCTCCGTCTTTAATGATATCTACCTGCAGTGCTCTGCTACGATTAGTGCTAAAAATTTATTTATTTAATAAACCCCTGGGATAACCTAAGATAACCCTGGGATTTTCTAATTAAATTTTCTCTATATTGGTTAGGGGACAATTTACAAACTCCCTCTGTGATAGTTTACATATTCTGTTCTTTAGACCTAAGATTAGGATTGAATATATATATATATATATATATATATATATATATATATATATATATATATATATATATATATATATTACTGCATAAATATTTTTATCATTTTGCTTTTTTTTTCTTAAAAATTTATATATTTTATCAGTCAAACGACATTTGAGTCATATTAAATCAAGTTTCAAAAATTCTTTATGTTTATCGAAGCTAATTTATTAATAAGTAACTACTAGTAGTAAGTTTTTTGGTTTATATTAGTTTGATCTAAATGTAATTCCATTTTGGATTGTCTTGAGAAAGAAAATAAAATTTCCAAAAGCTTGAGTAAGCACAAATAGTTTTGTAGTGTAGTGATCCCCTCTCAAGTTAATATGATCTTTTTCTAGCTTGGCTGCACCGCACTGAAGGCGACCAATAGTCAAAAATACGTATATATGGTTGCCTTCTATCTTATACACATATTTTATTATATTTTTTTTCCTTTGTTGCGAGCTATGCCGATATCTAAAACTTTTATTCTACTATCACCTCCCATTAACCTTTATTTTTGTTACATATATATATATATATATATATATATACAGGGTGGTGAATCGTCAAACGGGCCATAGGAAACTCAATGGGAAATTCTAAATTGTTGAATTCCTGCTTCCCTAATTATTTTACACCAAAAGTCATGGGAAACTATTTGTAGAGGACTCAAATATGTATCTAAAACAATTGTTAAAATTGTTCTACGACTTAAACGTATTCAAACATTTTGCTAAAATAAAATACATTTATCAGGCCACCCCTAAAAGTCAGGCCAGACGTCGTGAAAAAAATGTGTATTACGTGTTGCGTTTTGTGATATTGACGTTTCTAATATTTGACAATATTTAAATCAACTATATTATATTTATCTATGATTTAAATGGCCAATATTTTTATTTTGTGATTTATTGTTTAAAAAAAATATTAAGTTGATTAAAAAATGTACTCAATTAAGGAGAAAAGAGCAATAATAAAAATGTTTTATTTATGTTTTATTATAACATTTGTTATAGTTTTATGTTTAGAAATTATCATAAATTATTTTTAGGAATAAAGATCACAGTAACAATATATTGGAATTCATTGAATTGTTGTATAACTTAACATGGAATTAAATTTTAGTGTATTAGAATATCTTACGTTAAATAAAGATCCGGTAGTGACAGGAAAAGGTTCGCGCTATTGCCTGAATACAACATTATGCGATTGTTCGTCAATTGAGTACATTTCATTATATTGATCGATGTGTAAACAATATAATTTATTGTTCACAAAGTAATATTGTTCAGTAGTAGTAGTATTTAGTAAAATTCATTGTTTATAATTTATTCATAAAACAAAAAAATTGACAATTCAAATTGTCAAACATCTGACATCAATATGATAAAAAACACACCTATATATTCTTGTTTTACGTGTAGCCTAACTTTTAGGGGTGGTCTAAAAATCTATTATATCTTTGCAAAATTTTTAAGTACATTTGATTCGTAGAACGGTTTTAACATTTGTTTTTAATTCAGATTTTAGTCCTCTACAAATAGTTTTTTATTACTTTTAATCTAAAATAATTAGGGAAGCAGCAATTCAACAATTTAAAATTTCCCATTGAGTTTCCTATGGCCCGTTTGACGATTCACCACCCGGTATATATATATATATATATATATATATATATATATATATATATATATATACCTTTCTTTGGAGGGTAACTTTCGGGAAAGCGTCAAAACAAGGATCAGCTAGAGATGGTATAAGCCAGCTTGGTGTAGAACTTTATTCTATATGTGAAATTTTCGGTGATATGTTGTCACCTTCATCAGCACCTAAATGGAAAACCTATTATAGTACAGTGGTGGAAATCAACATTTAAAAACCTACATTGAAAATGTTCAGTTGGTCCTAGTTGTAAAAAACACTGTCACAAACATGTTAAAAATATTAAAAAATACATTTAAAATTTTGAATAAAAACATTACAAACAACAGGGTAGTTTTTCAAATACAAACACAACAAAAAATCTAAAATTTACAACCTACAAAAACTACAAATAGAAAAGAAGAATTAATCTTCTTTTTTGATGACATATTTCTGTCAACATCCGGGTGTCATATGTAACGAGGTTATAATTTTCACTTTTGCACATCACAACCACATGGATACGAAAAGAAAGAGCCCTAGGCAACATAATAAGCAAGGAAATAAAGTCCCCTCTAAAGCACAGGTAGGTAATCTATGCATGTCATGATAAGTTCCCCACATTTTCCAGTTTGTTACTTCTTGTCAAGTCCTGTTGAAGTAGAAAGGAATAAATACAACTTAAGTTTTCAACATCTTTCTTACAGTTACTTAAGTTGTATTTATTCCTTTCTACTTCAACAGGACTTGACAAGAAGTAACAAACTGGAAAATGTGGGGAACTTATCATGACATGCATAGATTACCTACCTGTGCTTTAGAGGGGACTTTATTTCCTTGCTTATTATGTTGCCTAGGGCTCTTTCTTTTCGTATCCATGTGGTTGTGATGTGCAAAAGTGAAAATTATAACCTCGTTACATATGACACCCGGATGTTGACAGAAATATGTCATCAAAAAAGAAGATTAATTCTTCTTTTCTATTTGTAGTTTTGTAGGTTGTAAATTTTAGATTTTTTGTTGTGTTTGTATTTGAAAAACTACCCTGTTGTTTGTAATGTTTTTATTCAAAATTTTAAATTTATTTTTTAATATTTTTAACATGTTTGTGACAGTGTTTTTTACAACTAGGACCAACTGAACATTTTCAATGTAGGTTTTTAAATGTTGATTTCCACCACTGTACTATAATAGGTTTTCCATTTAGGTGCTGATGAAGGTGACAACATATCACCGAAAATTTCACATATAGAATAAAGTTCTACACCAAGCTGGCTTATACCATCTCTAGCTGATCCTTGTTTTGACGCTTTCCCGAAAGTTACCCTCCAAAGAATTGTATTCTTAGCGTCGTTACACACACTCTATTTATATATATATATATATATATATATATATATATATATATATATATATATATATAGAAATATATAGATATATAGATATATATATATATATATATATATATATATATATATATATATATATATATTATAAAGAAAAATGCAACCTACACAAGAAAATAAATTGAGAGAATTTAAAAAAAGAGACATCAAAATTTGCTCTACGTAAAAAAAACAACCTGTGCTAGCTATTTGAATTATACAGAACATAAAGTATGGTGATAACTCAAAGTTAATAACTAAAACTATTAACACAGCAGCGAAAAATCATAAAAGATACATAATTCAAAACAGAATGACATAATCTTATTATGTGATGAACACCACAATGTAAATACCGTATTAAAACCGGGAAATGAGCTTCATAAAAAATTAAAACATGATAAAAATCAAAAAAATGTGCTTACATATAAAAGACACAAAAATACCAGAGAGTTGAAAAACGTTTTCTTAAGTATTACTCTAGATATTTAAAAAATGTGAACAAAAATAAAAAAGAACTGCTACTGCTAAGGATTTTAAAAGCATATTTAAAAGCGTATCCTATATAAATCGAACAGTAACAGATCATATACAAGCAATGTTCCAGTCTTTGTAAAAGTACATTGTTAAAAATTTTTATGTGCCATGTTCCAAAATTTTTAATTCCAGGATTTTCATCTTACACTATTAGATATGGTACGGAAAAGGAGGTAGACCTCAATATCATTCTCAATTACTGATCATCTGCGTAGATTTGTCTGAGTTTGAGGATTATTACAGTAGGGAAATAATGGAAAAATTAAGACACATCAACGTAATCTAATGGGAACGGTACTTAACGCCTAATAAAAATAGTCAATAACATATATTTTAACGGAGTAATAGCAAGATCGTGGCATTGCATATCCTGCAATAATTTCTAAAACATTAGTTTAATGAGCCATATTTTAAGTTATTTTTAAAAGTCAAACATCAAAGGATATATAGACTACTATATAGAACGCATAAAGCGTTTGATATAGTAAATCACAACAAGCTGATTCAGATATTAACAAATATTGGAATAAACACTTGTGATTTTAGAATTATTAGCAATCTGTACTAAAATCCAACATCGTATATCCGTAAAGAGGCAGAAAAATCCAATGATATCAAAATCAAACGTGGCATCCGACAGGTATGTATACTATCACGTCTGCTGTTTAAAATGTACTCTGAGGAAATCTTTCAAGACTCAGTAAGGGATCTTAAAGCAGTATTTCAAATTAACAGCGAGTGTATCAGTAACACGGTAATATTCGCTGACAGTTATAAAGCAATCCAGGAGTTATTTTATTGAATCACAGAAGTAAGTGAGAGATCAATATGGACTTAAATTAAACATTAACAGCATAACTAATAAACCAAGTATAAAACCTATACTAAGAATAAATCAGGTATAGGCGAAATCAATTTACGGTATGAAAATAAAATCCCCCTTCAGCACCCCCTTTGAATTATAAGCACCCCCTCGAAAATTTTAAATAGCAAAGGGCGTCTTGTAGCACCTTGTTAGAAAGGAATTTTAGTTCTCTGTTTTTTAAGTTTGGTGCAATAATAATCTAGAAAATTGATTTTTAAAATGTAAAACTTTGATAATGTCTTTACCACAAAACTTTAGGTTGAATGAAGATAATAATGTCACATAATATTTAGAATGTATTTTTCAATGTACTTTACAATTGAATTAAATGTTCAAAATGACCACTATTTACTTTTTGACAATACCCGAGTCGATTTTGGAATTCTCGTACAACATTTTGTACGATTTCGGGAGTTATTTTGTTAATTTCTTCAGGTATCCCAACTTTTCAATCAGCAATACTGTTTGGTCTAGTAAATTATACTTTAGATTTTAAATAACCCCATAAGAAGTAATCGAAAGGAGTCAAATCGGGGGATCTAGCCGGCCATTTGATTGTTCAACGTCTTCCAATCCACCTATTGGGAAAAACCTCGTATAAATAATTTCTAATTATAAGTGCAAAATGCGGTAGAGCTGCACCTTGTTGGTAGTAAAAAGGTCCATCTATTTAATTTGGATGATTAACATTAAGAAAAAATCTTCGAAATGTAGGCACTAAAAAGTTATTCAAAAAAATAAGGATCAATAATTTTATTGTTAATAATACCAGCCCAATCGTTAATTTTTTAGGATATTGCGGTAGATATTAAAGAATAAAGAAATTAGCTGAAGCTTTAAATAAGTTTGAAGAGTAGGGTAGACAATCCATAAACATAACCTCAACAAAACTAAAAAAAGGTGTAAAAGTTCACTTTCCTATTGCTAAATATGAAAAAAAGCATTGAAAGTACCTCTACACCAGGAAAGTATAAGTAACAATATGGATGTTTTTAAGCCTCCGCTACCTGAATTTGTTAACACTAGAAAGTCGGAGGGGCCAATTTGGCCCCTGTTGCGGTTTGAACTTATTGTAGTTCTTTTATTTGACACAATAATAATTTCACAATTTATGACTTCTAATATTTTGATACAAAGTCTTATTTAACGCAAAAAATATTGTTTACTAAATTTATTAAATAGATTTTCTAACAAACCTACCATACAAGTCTGAAGGGGCCAAACTGGCCCTGTATTAATTATTATCGTTTTCTCGGAAATTTGACGATTTCTTTTAACTTTCTGTCGGATAAATAAAATTATGTTTATGTACGTTCATTCCTAGAAGGTATTTTGTTACATACTGTTTGTTCCTTGAAAGTATTTTGTTTATTGAGGAGTTTATTAGGTTCTGCTGACTCTCGTTTCTAGAATATTGAAACATTTGTTTAATTGTGAAAATTTAAGACAACTGTAAAGATGTCTCGTCGTGGACTATCAGAGCTTGAACTTCTTGAAGAAATACGAAAAATACAAGTTTCGGGAGGTAAATTGAATTTGCAAAAAATCATGAGTCAAACGATGAACGATACGTACCACCACAAAATATAGATTCAAGTGACTCTGATGCTTCAGAGCAGTTAGAAAGTTTTATTGTATAAGACTCACCAATTTATGTAAACACTGCTTCTACAACTCAACAGCACGAGTCAGCTAATTTTATCGTGAATCCAAGTGCATCTAAGTTAAGTCACAAGAGAAAAAGAGGTCAACAAGGAAAAACTATTTCAATCGGAGACACCGAACAATCGAAAGACGGAACAACGTGGAAAGGTATTAATTCTGGATCAGTACCTGGTAAGATTATGATTTTTAGTATCTTCATATTCATTATATGTTTGCTCATTACAGGACGCGGCGCTCAGCACAACATTTATCGAGAGGAATCAGGTCCTACGTCGTATGCAAAAAGGAACGTGAGGAACAATTGTGTGGTAAGTGCTTGGCATCTAATAATCAACGACAGCATGTTACGTCATATAAAATAATGCACTACTGCAGAATCCCATCGATGTTTGTAAAATGACTCATGGACTATAACTTTGGAAGAACTGGAGGCTGCCCTTGCTATTATGTACGCAAGAGGAGTCTACGGCGCCAAAAATTTCCCAACCAACAGCTTGTGGTTAACAGTATGGGGTCCTCAGTTTTTTAGGCAAACAATGCCAAGAGACAGATTCAAGAATATTATAAAATATCTCAGATTTGACAAAAAGTAAATGAGATCTGAACGATTGAAAACCGACAAATTTACTCTAGCCTCTGCGGTTTGGAATGGATTTATAGAAAATAGTGGTGAATGTTACAAACCGGGAATAAACCTTACTGTGGACGAACAACTACTGCCTTCTAAAGCCAGGTGCCCGTTCACACAGTACATATCAAATAAGTCGGATAAGTTTGGCATACAATTTTGGCTTTTGACATGCGTGGAATCAAAATCTATTGTAGTTGGTTACCCTTATACTGGCACTGATCATCTTCTCAAGAAAGATACAAGTGTTGGTGAACATGTTGTTTTGCGGTTAATGGAAAATCAACTGGGAAAGGGCAAAACTGTTCCGACAGATAACTACCTTACATCGTTAAAATTGGCCAAGGCATTGCAAAAAAAAAACAACAAGTCTTGTGGGTACTTTGAATCGCAACAGAAAAGTTCCTCTAAGCGTAAAGAGTAAAAATGGAGAATTATATGTTACCCATATATTCCAGAGCGACGAAAAGATAACACTTACTGCATACCAAGGAAAGAGTCACAAAAATGTGCTTTTGTTGAGCTTATTACATCAATCAGTGGATGTTGCTGTCGATGGAAAAAAACTTCCTCAAACAGTAAGTTTTTATAATAAAACAAAATACGGGGTTAATGTAGTGGACCAAATGGCGCGTCTTTATACTACAAAAGTTGCTTCAAGACGATGGCCAATGCACGTGTTTTATAACATATTTGACTTAGGAGCAATAAATGCATGGATTATTTATAAAGAAGTTACTGGAAGTAAAATTAGTCGTCGTAAGTTTATTCTTCAGCTGTGCGAAGAATTACGGGCTCCATACCTTGCCTCCCGAAATCTGGTACTATACCCAGCACCACCGAATTTACCAACCACCAGCACTGTTACTAGCCAAAAAAGAAAAAAATGTCAGTTAACAAATGTTTTGTAAAGGAAATCATACTTCCAATGAGTGCCACGGCTATAAAAAGGCAATGTGTGGCAAATGCCAAAAACTGCAAACTGTATAGTGTTCCAAATGTTTAAAATGAAACTTAAAAATTAAATCAAATTCTATCGTCAAGAGTTTATATAATTTCTTAAAACTGTTTATTTTTATTTTTTGTTTATTCCCAAATAAATAGTTAATTCTAAACTTGTTTTTTATTGATTTAGGAACTTGGGGCCAAAATGATCCCTTCGGACTTTCTAGGTAGGTATGTTAAGCCCGACTTTCTAGTGTTAAAGTTCCTATACCACAATTTCATTCTTAAACAAAATTATCAAACCCTGTAAATAACCATAATAATATTGATATTTTCAAGCATTCACCTACACCAGAAGCGAAATTAAGATTATCTCCAAAAATATTTCTCGCCCACACTAAATCTACAAGACCTGAGAAAAAAATTGTATTTTTTTTTTCCTAAATTATTTCATCAAACGAAAATTCTGTTTGATAATTTTTTATCAAATATTACTTCACACTTCGAAAATCGTAACTCGGTATCAAACATTCTTTCGCGCTCTAAAAATACAAACTTGGTATCAAACATTCCATCACATTTGAAAAATCAAAATGTTTCTAAAGGTGTGTTTTATCTATGTATACTAAATATCACAGAGTATAAGAAAGGCATTAGATGCCAAATGTAGAACATATCATGTAGAACATAACTTGCGTTATTAGATTCTATGGGGTCACAGATCCAGTATATGTGCAAATCTTGTCAGAATAAAGAATCTGTTTTGTCCAAAAGTTTACTTTGACATGCTGTTTTTTGTGTCCATACTCATTACAAAATCCTTGCTTACCCAAATAGGTACTTACCTACCTATCTTAAATTACGAGTTAAGTGGTGAAATATCACTAAATAATGGCCGATTACTAATACATATTGTGTCAATAACTGGAATAGTGGGGCCAAAATCGCATGTAAAATACTTTCAGACATGAAAGATTAACATGATCAAATTGTGCAACATGCAGAAATAATAATAAAATTCCATGATATCACAAATAGTCATAATAGCCTACAGTGTCAAAACATTTCATATATATATTTTGAGGCCTGACTTCTTTTTTGTAAAAATATTTAGTTTTTAATCTTAGTGCCGTTAAAGAAACCTTACATTAAGACCACAAAAAATATTGAAAAAAATATTTTCCCCTCCACGGGGCAGATATTCACCCAGGCTTAAAATGTGTTTTAATAGTGCGTGCACTCTCGTGACTTCTAGGTATTTAATAGGTTAGTGGTTTCGATTAAACCATAAAAAAGCACAAATATATGCAAACTATATTAATTTAAAGAGTTTGAAAGAAAAGGTAGATAATTTTACAAACATTTCTCTTAAAAAACAATTTTTGCCTTACTTTTATTTCTTATTATACATCGCAAGACAGTTATGATTTCGTGATAAGTAAAGGTATACATTACATTTTTCACAACGTATTTTGGACCGCCTGTAACAGTTTTACATTCTACATGCACGAGGAGTATCGATTTCTTCGAAAGTGGGAAAATGGTTAATCCATCGTACCTTTAAAACTTCGATTTCATTACTTTCTGTTCCTTTATGATTTCTTTTTCGGTTAGGTGGTTCATTAACAAGCCCTTCAGCTACTTGCATCCTGAACTCTAAAATATACATTTTGGAGAGCAAGAAGATCCATTAGCAAGAATTTGCTACTGCTAAATCAAAAAAATGGAGCATCACTTTTTAAGAGTCCGTTGGGTAGTTTTCATAAAAGTCCGGTAATACTCTAATGATTGATCTAGTACGTCAACCCCACCCATATGTTTGTTGTAGTTAGCAATCACTTTAGGCGCAGTGACATCAATATATTTTGCTCCGTTTATTCCAGCGTTTCACGTTAATATTTTCATCATGAAGATGTACATCTTCGTAAATAAGAACAGATTTATTGTCCTTCCACTTGACAACAACTACACTTGAGTGCAAAATAACCGACTCAAAAGCGATATTTGGAACCTTTTGTTTCAATCTAAGAAATATGAAAATAATAAAATGTAATGTGCAAACTATAACTTTATTATTGAACTTACAAAAATTGCTATTGCATTATTTAGAAGACGCATTATAAATACAATATGCAATACAAACATAGTTTCCTAAATATTCATCATTGAAACTAACGCAAGAAACACGTTATGGACAGAGAAGTCATCAATTACAACATGAATTTCTTAATTATTCAGTATTTGGTATTACCACCACTACTTGTAATTACACTTTCCAATTGATTTCGCATGGATGGGATGACTTTTTTAATAAATTCTTGAGGCATTGCTTCCCCTTTATCAATAAGCGCAGCTTTCAATTTTATTATGCTCCGTGGTGCATGATTTCTGTCCTGGACCCTTCGTTTAAGCTTATCTCAAACATGCTCTACTAGATTTATGTTCGGGCTTAACGCAGGCCAATTTATTGTACGTATACCGATCTCAGATAGATAGGTGGTGGTGACTCGTGCGACATGGAATCGTGCATTAAAAGAAAGGCAGCACCAGTAAATCCGGCATATAAAACCACATGTTCCTCCAAAATGTCTCTGATGTTACTATCTGCCGTTAAATTTTCTTCCACGTCCTCCACCATGCGCGAAAATCAACTCGGTTTTCCATTCATAGAACTGCCTGCCAAAACATACAAGACTTGCCTACATGACACACGTTCTCGTAAACAAAATTACGCAAATCGCTCTCCTGGCCTTTCATAGACTCGACGCCTCTTGTCGTTGCCATGTAGGCAGATACTACTCTCATCGGAGAATAATACCCGACTCCATTGATAGTCGTCCCAATCCAGATATTCGCGAGCAAATTCTAAGCGCCTTTGCTTCTGGGCTGCAGATAGCTTGGTAAACTTAGCTGCCCTTTTTGGTGTCAGGTTGGCTGCTTTTAGTCTCCTGACTGTCCAAATTCTGGTCACCACACCTCAGACTGGAATCACTAAGCTCTTCTTTGAGTTTAGCACAACTCAAATATCGATTTCTTAGGGATTTGGATACAAGAAATCGATCATCTCTTTCTCTCAGTTGCGAACTTAAGTGACTGGTGTATTAGTGGATTGCTTTGAAAATTGATGCGTACGATGGTAACCGAACGCGTTTTGTCGGTGCGGGTCGATTCAAATGAGTCAAATTGTGACCCCCTCTCTACGTGTTGCATTATTTATTTGTAAAGCGTCATTCAATTTCCCAAAAAAATAAAAATTTTTTAGAACTTAATGATGAGGTTAATGATTGTACACTAAATTTTTTTAAGTATACACTTTTCAGATTGAAACAAGAGACGTACTTTCGCAAAATAATTTTGAGTCGATTATTTTGCACTCAAGTGTATATTGTCGCATACAAACTGTTGACATTCACCACGTTTCATGTCTCGATCTGCTTTAAATTCCATACTATTCCATGCTGGCAAACGGTTCATCATTATCGTACATGTAAATGCAGCTTCCTGTAGGAATAGATTCTGAAAGATGGAGGACCACTGACGCTTTGACACTTATGTCGGAGACATACATACATACTCCATTAATAGACTTGTCTCTTAATGGAGTTCTTATACCTTGGTATATCTCTAAATCAATCATCAGTCCATCATAAGTAGTGGCTACAAATGCTTTTAAACTTTAGGCTTAGTAGCCTAGGCCTAGGCTTAGTTTTGATAACTTGTCGCAATCCACGAGGGCACGTACCACTAAATGGGATTATCTGCTCGTCGATAGAGTAGTATCCCGGCATAATTTGTAATGTACTGTAGCACGTTCCCTAACTTGATCCAATACTGGTTGTACTTTTCAAAGTGAATTCGTATTTCCTGGCAAAGCTGAATCACTATCTACGACATGAAATGCCGTACGTAAAATTTTGAACCTTTCTCTTGAAATTACATTTGCATGTATATTCTTGAATAAGGGATACAACCGATAATGATATGTATTCCAATGAGTTTTTTTAATTCCGTTGTCTTAATGTTCAGCACACGACCAGTTTTTCGGAGGTGGTAATTATTAGTAATTATTATCAAAATAATTTTTAAAATACTCCAATGGATTTCTAATTTGATGTCTGTTTTCATATTTCATATAAAAATTTTCATATTTCTCAACCACGAGCATATAAATTTTGAGCACCCGGTATTAGACGAATTTTGTAAAAATAGTTATTAACTAGTCTTTAAGAAAGTGATTATCGGAGTTGTGTACTAACCACAAGAACAATGCATTGCAAATAAGCGATTAGGGAGCTGGAGAAAGAAAGTGTTTTTCAAATGGTTTATCAAAACCAAGGACAATGGGTAATTTTACTTTATAGAAGAATAGGTTATTTAGTTTTTCGAGAAATGCGGATATTGGGTACATTATAGATAGTTAAAATATTGCGTGTATTACTATTTGTAAAGATAAATTAAAATATGATTAGTGTAGAAAATAGTATTAAAATATTTGTAATATTATTTTTTTTGGAAATCCATTTTGGCATGTTTAAGAAGGAGAAAATAGTTTTGTGGAAAATATGTTATGACTAAAATTTGTTTTAATTGGTTGTAAAATTAACTCATAAGGGGAATGATTTTGGAAGAATGAAATGAATGAGTAAGGAAGGCAGTCTGTTTGGTTCGATCGAAAGGGAGAGTCCAGTTTGTAAGTGTAGTGTGCAGAAAAGGAAATTGCCGGTTGGTTTTTCAAAAGTGACAAGTATCATATCGTTGAAACCAGGAACTAAGCCAGGTCGAGAGAAGATGTAACTCCTTGAGTCTAAGGTATCCAGTAGTTTTTAAGTGTTTCAAAAGGTTAGTATACTACATCAGGAGAAAGTCGGAACGAGTACTGTACGAGGCAGAGCAAGGGAAATAAGAACGAGATTGCAGAAGAGCAGTGATATTTTTGGGAAACGTGGACAAGTTTTCTTAGATCGCAACAGCAGCAAATAAGGAAAGGTGTTTGTGTGAAGACATTGACGAAACAAGTAAGGTCAGTTTAATTCTGTTATGACATGGATGTATGATTTGCGTATTAAATACCACAGTGCATATTGAACTACACCTTTCACTATTATAAAATCATTAACCTAGGGAAAATTTGTTAATTAGACAACATTACAGTTTCTTTTTGTAAGAGAATATTGATAAAATAAAATTTTAATATTAAACAAAATTTGGAGACAAAAGAAATCAAGACTCCTAATTTCGTAATTGTCATATAAAAATAAAGATAGAAGAATAAATAATAAACTTTACAATATTAAACATTTATTGCAGTTTGATAAAATAAATGACTTTTATAATTTAGAATTAAAATTCCTGTGTGTATTATTTTATTCATTTTTTCCTATCCTTTAAGTATTGATAGTGTGATTTAGCCCTGAGATATACAATTTATTTATGTTTGATTTGTTTTGATGAATTAGATAATTACTTGATTAATTAATTAAAGTAGATTGCATCCACAATCATTAATATAGTTCAAAATAGATATATATATATATATATATATATATATATATATATAAATATATATATATATATATATATATATATATATATATATATATATATATATATATATATATATGTGTATATCAACGTACTCTCCTGAAGAGGCCAATAACTGGTGCTGTTACCCTAGTGCAACATTATCAAAAATATAAACTAGTTTAGCGATATATTAATTTATTTTTACTCACCTAAAATTCCAATAGATTTATTGCGTTAAAATATTTACAAATTCATTTTATATTTTTATAAATACAAACTTTTCCAATTACTGGAAAATGAAAATACTCTACCATTTTTATTACAAGAACAAAACTTACCAAATACAATAAAATTTGTATAAAAAAACGTATCTAACACCTCTTGTAATATGCCTATTTGCAATATTTTACATCACCACCTCATTATTTAGTAATTAAGTTAATATTGCCACGACATTCCATACATTTCCGCTGTTTTCCCTACACCACTATCGTCTTTGTTCTATCTCATAATGAATCCCAAGCTCGACAGAACTTCCAGCTCGAAAGAAAAACCAATAGGGAATTTAACTTCGGGTAAATACTGGTGCAAATGATGTGGAAAGTGAAGAAAGAGATTATGAAACGGAAATAAGCGGCGAAAGCCTCATTTCAGATGAAGTGGAAAATTATTTCAATTGTGTTATGTAAAGTGTTTGTGAAAGTTATGACCTTATGGCGAAAAACGGAAGTATCTACTGCGAGGTTTTTATGTCCTTCGAAGCGGTTTTTTGGAGTTGTGTAGATGTTTTTAAACCAACATTAGTTACGTTAGTTTGTTTTTATGAGATCTGAACTCGCTAATAAAACTTTTGTGTAATCAAAATAGTTTTGTCATATTTTATCGGAGTTTTTTTAATTGGAAATAATTAAAGAGTCATATAACCTTTTAAAAACTAAATATATAAGATATCTTCTATATTTAGTTTTTAAAAAGATAATTAATGTAAGGATCTTATAAACTTATATAGGGTAGAAATCACATATGGAATAAAATTATTTTTGTTTTTGATTAACCCATTAATGCCCAGAACTATTTATGCTCATTTTTTTTAATTTCTGAAAAATGTATGTTCTAAAAGTCAAAAATGAAAAACTTTTTCTTTTTTGACAATTGGCTGTTGCGAAAACGCAACACTGGGCAGTTAGGATGTAAAAAAAATAATAATACGTTGTTTGGAATATTTCATTAAATCATATAGAAGAGTTTTAAATAAACTGACATGAAATTAATATAAAAAAATTATTGCGTATTCCTATGAAACTTAATAAAACATTTTTCATGTAATCCAACCTTACAATCTTATTATACATTTAATTTTTTTAATATACATTTTTTTATTATACATTTAATTTTTTTGGTTGTTGAGTGACAAAGGACGCATCGGGTTCTTTTTTCTTGGGTTAAAAAATAGGATGACCGATGTTGTCGAATCGAACATCTTGTGTAATGTTTTTTATAGAAAATTGAGATGTGATGATCTTTTTGGAGGCGTTCCAAACATCGTCAAGAAGGCTTTGGCTATATTTCGACGAAACTGTAGCTAATACATTTCGGGTTGTTCAGGGATGATTCGTCTCATTCTACGGTAAATTAACCCAGATATTACTACCGTTCTTTTAAAAGGCAGTGTAAATTAAGCGTAATTTAGGTTAGTACAGCTATCCACTGATAGATGGCTCTAGATGGAGTGTTTTCAAGAGTCAGCATTCGACAAGTTTTAATGATTTTAGTGCGCGCGCATGCTGTAATTGTGAGGTTATCTGTGTAAATTGCCAGGTTTTGGACTACAAAATAAATGCTTATAATTGGAGGTAAGTCTAGAATTAAAAAACTGTTATTTCACGGCATTGGCATGTGGATTATTGTATAATAGGGACTTATGTACGTATATTCTTGGCTCGAATAGTTGTCACGTTGTTTCAAAGGCTCGCCGCTTGGGATTTCATTTTGTTCTTTTAAAAGAACGGTAGTAATTAGTACTACCAACGTGCGTATTGTTTCAGGAGGCCTCTTAAATTGCATGAGCTATTAGAAGAGCTTGATTCTGATGAAATCCCAGTCCCTCCAGATGGTTTGATCATATTTCCCCCACAAAATGCCAATGATGATCTTAGCGATTGCGACTCCGGCGATGAAGAACTAACTACAATAAATAATTTACCGGGTAGTCAGATGAGAAACGATGTAGAACTTGTTTTTGACAACGCGACTGAATTACCACAAGATTCGGTGAATTCCAGCCTACCAGAAGAAGATTCGGATGATGACAATATACCATTGGCTTTGTTTCTTTCCAAGGAAAAGCTGCCCCATCAATTAGAGAAGAGAATATCTGCACACTGGATTCAAGGAGACTTGTATCAACACCCTGATTGTACTTACTGGAAAACTCAATTTGGACCGAAAATGACTCAGTCGACGATGGAAATTTTCAATTTGTTTTTGGTGATGAAGTTATCCATTTGGTTACCGAATACACTAACATCTACGCAGGGTAAAGAAATCTTTTGAACGACATTACTCAAAATGAGATTCGATGTTTTATAGGCGTTTTTGTATTGAGTGGTTATGTGGTTGTGCCGAAAAAATACATGTACTGGGAAAATCGTGACGATTCGCACAACGCAATGGTGGTAGCTGCTATATCTAAGGATAGATTTTCCCACATAATGAAATTTTTGCATGTTTGCAAATAAATTTGATAGATTTGCCAAGATGCGACCCCTGTTCGACGTAATAAACAAAAAATTTATACAATTTTCCCCTTTAGAACAACATCACAGCATAAATGAGACAATGGTTCCGTATTTTGGTCGCCATCCCACAAAACAATTCATCTGGGGAAAACCAATCCGTTGGGGGTACAAAATGTGGGTAGGAGCCCTTCGTCTGGGATACATAGTTTGGTTTTCTCCTTACCAAGATAATTCCACTACAATACCTGAACAATATAAAGTCCTTGGATTGGGTGCATCAGTAGTTCTATCCTATGCAGACAGATTGAATGAAGTATTGCCTCAAAGGCGATTCCATCTTATTTTTGATAATTATTTTACCTCTATTCATTTACTGCATGAACTAAAACAAAGAGGCATATTTGGTACAGGCATTGTAAGGGAAAATCGCACTATGAAATGCCCTTTACCCTGTTCATCTATTATGAAAAAAACTGAACGTGGTAAATACGAGTATCGTCTTGATAAAAATACAGGAATAGTGGTTTGCCGCTGGCATGATAATAATATCGTTTCTATTGCTTCCAATTTTGTACCATTAATGCCTTGCTTCTCTGTAAAGAGATTTTCACAAGCAGAGAAAAAACATATTCAAGTTCCTCAACCAAATATTGTTAGAATATACAATAACTTCATGGGTGGCGTTGATTGCAGTGACCAGAACATCAGTTTATATCGAGTGTCCATAAGAGGAAAGAAATGGTATTTTCCCCTTTTTGCTCATTGCGTTGATATGGCTATTCAAAATGCATGCCAGATTCACAAAACTCAAGGCGGTAAACTGGATCAACTTGAATTTAGAAGATCTATTGCAACTAATATTTTGGAAACTTTTAAAAAAGAAACAAAACGCGGACCTTCTAAGCGGAATTCGAATTCGGCAGCCAATTCAAGATATTACGGTATTAACCACTTGGTTCTTTATCAAGAAAAGCAATCGCGATGTGGATATTGTCACAAAAAAGTCCAGTTTTTGTGTGAAAAGTGCAAAATACCTTTACATCCAAAATTTTGTTTTAAATCCTTTCATTCTTTGTAAATTGATACTAATAAAATATATATGATATCTGGTACCGTATATTACTACCGTCCTTTTAAAAGAACATGTCAAAACTTGACAGGTATCGTCATAAAAAATATATGATTGTGTTTTTTGGTTCCATATGCTATAATTTCCATGAAAATTCGAAATTAATTCAAAATGTTAACAATAAAAGTTTCAGTAATATTTGGGTTAACCAAGCATTTCGTATCCCGACATCAAAACCTTAGATAAATAAAGGCCAATACCATTTCTTGGATTTTATATTTATTCTGTAATAGGCAACATTTTGATCCATCCAATCAGTTCCTCTTATATTTTCGTTATAAGCCAGAATAAGATGTGGTTGTGTGACTTTGATTTTTTTACTTTATGCAAAGGAGTATCTGTTCGCTTGATAAACTGGCGTCGTTTTATGGTAAATTGATGCCAAGGTAACTATGCCGTCATTCCACTTGCATAAAATCACCTTATTTTTCTCGTCATACCAAATTTCGTACATTCCACGTATGGATTTTTTTAACGTTTCACTGAATGTACACTTTTTTATTCTATTTGATCCTATGGTTCCTACGTAACCTATTCAATTCGATGTTAAAAAATTAATTAGTTTCATAGAGGTGAAATAATTATCAGCATATAAGCAATAAGGTAATACCCTATCGTATTGTATTTTAGGAATAAGTTGAGCAACTGCAATATTATTCCACTTCCAAGGCTAAATTCTTTTTTCTATTCATTGGGTTTTCCCTTGGCTCCTTGATAAATATTGAAATCTATGAGGTAACTATGTCGTCATCAGATTTCTGATTCTAACACCACGATTTATACCCAAAGCGTATGGGCTTGCCTTTTATGTATTGTTGCATATCATGACGCCCATAGTATGGTATCATGGCCTCGTCCACGCTTCGGTTTCCCGTACAATGTATTCAGTAAATGATTTGCGGAGGCTTTCAAGGTATGGAGACATTTTTTATGTTTTGTCTGAATGACCTATGATTAGATTATCGTTTAAATGGAAGAATCTTATGATGGTTTCAAATCGGTTACGATGCATATTACTTGAAATCAGTATATTTTTAACGTCATCAGATTCTTCCCAGTAGATGCGTCTACTTGGATTCAAGCCGTACCCACTAACTAGTAAAATTCCTATAAAGTTTTATAGGAATTCGCGTCTACTCCAAATTCTAGAGTAGTACCTTTTTGAAGAGCATAACGGACTGTCGAAATATTTGTTAAAAGCTCTTTATTAAAAAAGATTAAAGATACGTAAATAAATGTAAATGAGTGAGTGATCGTGAATAAAATAAAGGAGTGTATGTGTTCCATTGAGTTTTTTTATTTTCAATATCCAAATAAAGGGAATTTTGATCTGGTAAATCTCCCTGAATCCATTTCCGTGGTAGGAGAGTTACACTTTTTGCACGAATCTCAGTAGATGCCACTTAAATATCTTGATTTTCTTCATTTTGTGTCTCTATTTCTGTTTCCATCTCAATCTCTTCCGTATCTTCTTCTTCCTGAATTTGTGTCACACTTTGAAGATCGGCCTCTTTTTCATATAGATTTATATTTTGTTCGTCGATCCTTCTTTCTTCTTCTTGATGAATTACAGTTCTGATTCCGTATTCAACATATTTTTGTTTAGGTTATTGAATGTTCCTCCACAGTCTTCATCTCCACTATCTTCATCAATCAATTCAGTGGGGTCAGGAGCTGCTAGGAAAACATCTGCACTGGAAGCCAACTCCATAAGATTTGATTTTTCAAGCATGGACATAATTTGATGTGCTCTTGATACGTAAAATATTTTAGGATGACTATTATTACTATTACGACCGAAACTGGTCGAGCCAAGTTGATTTGACATCTTATTTTCACCTTCTAGAACAAAAATGATTTTTTGTACTAATAATATGCCTTGTGCCCAGTGTTGCGAAAACGCAACACTGATAATTGGGCAGTTGTACCAACTAGCACAGATAAAATAATAGCACTCACTTGATAGATATATTCTCTTCAATTATTTAACAATACCTTGCTATCAAAACCCAAATATTTATTCAGTTAATTTATATATAAACGACTTACTACTAACTAAAAACAGGTGTTTACACAAGTCAACACGCTGGGCATGAATGGGTTAAGAAATTATAATAAACGCTGAGACCGCCAAAGTTCTATATAAAATATGCGCTTTTTAAACATAAATTTAAATGTACAGGATGACTTACGCAAATGTAACATAGCACAAAAGCTTTATTTTTAATGAACCATCCTGTATATTTTAATATTTTTTTCTACTCTCTTACTAGTAAATTGTATATTACCTACTATTTGGATGCTAAGTAAATGCATCATAACAGATACTGACACGTAATGACTAGCACGTAATAAAAAAAATTACGCTTCAGTTTTATAAAAATGTGTAATATCACATAAGCCTCGTAAGTCAGTTGGTCGAGTTACCATGGAAACGAATTAACAGACGTTATTTTGACAGATTAAAAATTATTAATCTGTCAGTGTAAATATAGTGGTAATTTAATTTTTATTTTTATAAACGAAAATAATCGTAGAAAAAGTATAGTACACAACTTGAGTTGTAAGCTTATTACATGCTTGTAAAATTACTGCGCTCGCCGCTACGCGGCTCGCGCACAACTTTTTTACTCGCATGTAATAAGCTTCTTACAACTCTCGTTATGTAATATACTATTAAAAGCTCCCTAACTTGCATTTAACGAACTATATCAGTAAGGGTCTGCTATGAATATTACAGAATAAAATTTTGGAATTGTAAAGTGTAGAAACCACTTATGTAATAAAACTGTTTGTATCCTTACTTTATAAATTGTAAAAAGCGCTAAGACACGTCAAATTTTAAATTCGAATGGTCGCTTTTTAAACATAAATTTAAATGTACAGTGTGATTCATGTAAGTCTAGTATATATATATATATATATATATATATATATATATATATATATATATATATATATATTTATCTTTTTAAATTCTGCTGATCAACAACCTGATCTTAACAAACTATATTGCGTGGCATAAGTTAGGAATGCTGCCAATGTAATGGAAATGGTATTTCATTATGCATCAATTATTTATAGGTAAACAACCTATAACCAACGATACTGTACTATGAAGAATGGGAAAACAAAGAGAAGTGATGTATACGATTAAAAGAAGAAAGTTAGAATATCCCGGACACATAATGAGAAACGGCACTAAATACAGATTACTGAAAATAATCCTTCAAGGCAAAGTATTCGGAAAGCGAGGAATTGGAGAAGAAGAATATCATAGTTAAAAAACCTGAGGAAATGGTTCTCCACAGCAACAACTAATCTATTTAAAGCATCAGTTAATAAAATAATTATAGCCAGAATGATCGCCAATATTCGAAACGAATAGGCACCAGAAGGAGAAGAACATTTGGTTATCTGTCATACTCCAGTTAGTTGTGTTATTCGGATTAAAAACGGTTCAGCTTTATTTGGAGCGCAAGAAAAAATTTCTAGAATTATCTAGTCACCAAGTTTGGAATCAGCAAATATCTTGAAGGCGTAAGCACCAAGTGTACTTTCTAGTTATGGTTCATTTAGACCAAAGTAGTTTTCAATAATATCTTACAAATATGCACAAAATAACCAACATTTTGCTGAAAATATGTATAAATGGGAATAGAATTTTTGGGAAATATCATGTGTTCTGGACTAGCACCAATTGTTTTTATATTAGCTATCTCATATTTCTGTAAAATATATTTCGAATGTTTCATCTACGTCTACTCCATCGTGTTTAATATGTCTGCGGCAAGTTAATACAAAATAGACTGAACCTTTTAAAGCGGGAAGGTCACGTGGTCGATAAATTCGGCCCAATAGAAAAATATGCAGGAACTGCTTTGTGTCAGTTTTCTTTGTCGCACTGGGGGAACGGTAATGAATTGCAGCGATCAGTTATTTCTATTATATATCTAGGGTCTACGGCAATTATAGACGAAATGTCAGAAAGAATAATCCCCAATTACGTGATAGTTACTCCAAATACACAGTACCATTACAATTAAAATGAAATTAAAATTAAGTAAGTTAATATCAGTAATACTGTTTTTCAAATTATTTAAGGCATATAAAAAATTAAAATATTAAAACATATAATTTTTTACGTGTGTCCCTTTTTTTATAAATATCCTTATAAATTAAAGAAAAAATTATGATATTCTATTTACGTAAAATCGCTGTAATTCACACAACGGCTGATTTACAAATCATATATATATAGAAAACCGAATATACAGTGCTAGTCAAAAGTCCGTTCCCCCCCTACGTATCTTTTGAACGGATATTGTTAAAATAGTGAAATTTGGAGGGAGGTAATAAACAGATGTAGGCTTCTCAACTAGTCATAACAGGTGACGTAATAGTGACAGATGACGTAACAGCGCCACTGTGGCAGATAATTTTAAATGGGACCGTATGGTAAGTGATACATCGTTTGAAAGGTATTGAAAATACCTATTCAGTTATTAAAATTTTGTTTGAGTTTAAGCTAATTTAGATGAATAAATTAAATAAATACTAAAATTGTAGCTTCTCATTTAATTGATAAATATTTAATAACCAGTTCTTCTAGTAAGTGTTCAAAATGTGCTCCATCTACTTCCTGACAATAATGCTTCCTATTTCTAAACTCTTGCCGTACTCATTCAAATGTGTCGGGGGAAATTGCCCTACATTCTTCAACAATTCGTTCTTTGAAAATGTCAATATTGTCGGTTGCTGTAGCGTAAACTTTAGATTTTAAGTATCCCCACAGAAAAAAATCTAATGGTGTGAGGTCCGGTGACCGAGCTGGCCATTCTTTCGTACTTCGTCGTCCAATCCATCTACCACGATATTCCTCATCTAGGTAACGTCTTACTGCACCATAATGGTGTGCAGGGGCACCATCTTGTTGAAACGTTATTTCCAAGTTACCGAATTCATCTGGATTATCCTCCAGAATTTCAAGTATTAATGATTCAATTGCATTTTGTAACATCTCTAGATACACTTCACCGGTTATTAGTATTGCTAAAAACAGGCCCAACTATGTGGTTTCCCAAACTACCTGCCCAAACATTTATTTCTTTTTTTTTAATTCAGTATGTGTTTCACGAAAGACGTGAGGATATGTGTCACTCCCAATACCTCACATTGTGTGTGTGTTAACATTTCCATTGAGAGAAAAAGTACTTTTTTTATTAGACATATTTTCACAGAATTCTAGTCTTCGGTTGGGGTCATCATCTGAAAGTTGGTGCACAATGTTTAATTTGTATGGATGAAATTTGTTTTGAGCCAACACTCAGTGTACTTTGTCTTTTGACTAATTCAATTTTTTTGTCATCACTAATTGTTGGTCGACCAGATCGTTTGACATCTTGAACACTACCTGTTTGTTTAAACTTCCGAAGAAGCTTTCTCAATAGATCTCGATATAGGGCGATCGGGGTACCTCTCATTAAAAAGACGTTCCGCTACATGGAAATTAGTTTCACATTCACCAATTATCACAGCTGCTACTTTTGTCGGCTGCAGTACGTACCATTCTGCCTTTGTAAAAATTTAAACGTCTCGTTAAACAATAATTAAACTAAATATTAACTAAGAACAACTAACTAAAAACAACTTGACTAAACTTACATTGACCAAACTAAGTAGAAACAGAAACTAAATATTAGGCTATAAACGCTTTTGCAAACTAAAATCAACTAGAGAATTGACAAACGTCAACTTTTTTTGCCAAATAACTAAAGGCTGACGTTCGAGTTAAATGCCAAATTAGAATTTTAGTATTTATTTAATTTACTCGTCAAAAGCATCTTAAATCCAAACAAAATTAGGATGATTGAATAGGTATATTAAAATAATTGTAGTTTTGCATTTAATCAATAAATATTGTAACGTTCGCCTTTTGCTAATTGTCAAAAAAGTTGACGTTGACGTAAAAACAATTAGAGAATTGAAAAACATCAACTTTTTGACAAGTAACCAGAGGCGGAGGTTTTAATATTTATTAATTAAATGCGAAACTACAATTTTAGTATTTATTTAATTTATTTCTTAACATGAGCTTAAACTCAAATAAAATTATTATGACTGAATAGGTATTTTCAATGCCTTTCAAACGAGGTATCACTTGCCATAAGGTCCCATTTAAAATTATCTGTCACAGTGGCGCTGTAACGTCATCTGTCACTATAACGTCACCTGTTATGACTAGTTGAGAAGCCTACGACTGTTTATTACCTCCCTCCAAATTTCACTGTTATAACAATAACCGTTCAAAAGATACGAGGGGGGGAACGGACTTTTGACTAGCACTGTATATATATATATATATATATATATATATATATATATATATATATATTATATATATATATATATATATTCGGTTTTCTAACGTCTTACGGCGTTGTCCGACTCCCAAACGCCACTGTATTCTGTCTTGAGTTAGGTCTTCGTCCAGATTTCGAGCGCTAATCGCTTTCCTAACTCCCAGGTTCAGCTCTGTGGTGGTCTTCCTCGTTTCCTCTTCTCTGGGGGTTGCCACATCATCGTTTTTTTAGGCAATCTTTCGTCCCCCATTCGGCTCACATGCCCATACCATATGAGCTGTTTTCTCTCAATATCCTCAACTATAGTGCCCTCTATACCCATTTGTTGTTTTATCACTTCATTCGTATTCTGTCGGCTTGATATTCTCATCGATCTTTTGATGGTATCCATCTCCGTGGCTTCGACCTTTTTCTTATATTTCTAGGGTATTCTGCATGTCTTAGCTCCATAAAGTAGGCTAGTTTTAACCATTGTCTCATAGATGTTCCATTTTCTTTTCTTTGATATTTCTTTACTCCATAGAACTCCGTTCAAACATGCTATAGCTCTTCGTGCTTGTACAATTCGATGTTCTATTTCTCGTTCGTCTTTTCTACTACGGTCGAAGATGACGCCTATGTATTTATTTTCGTCACATGGATTTATTTTTTGATTGTCATCGATATCAAGTTGTTCTACTTCAGATCCAATTGAGAGGTATTTTGTCTTTTCTAAATTGATATTTAATTTCCATTTCTGGTATTCTTCTATTGAACGATTGAGAGCACTAACCAATGTTTGATGTATGTTTGATGTGCCCAGGACTTCCCATAGTTTATTTAGCGGGACTGTGTCATATGCCTTCTCAAGATCTACAAAAGTCATATGTAACTCTCTATTTGTCACAATTTTTCTTTTCTATAATTTGTTTAAGACAGAAGATGTTATCTGTACATGAACGACCTGCTCTAAATCCTCCTTGTTCTTCGTCTTCAGACGATTGATAATCTTCCTCTATCAGGTGCCGTAGTATTGTGCCGTCAGTCGACCGTATAGTCGACTCATTGAACTTGTGACCGATATCCCTCTATAGTTTTTACAATTTATTCTGTCACCTTTTTTGTATATTGGGGTCATATAGGCTGTTTTCCATTTATCTGGTGTTAGATGTCCATTAATATATTCGTTAAATATAACCGTGATCATTCTGTGTAATTTTTCTGAGCCATTCTTTATTAATTCCGTAGTTACTCCCTCTGGTCCACTTGCTTTCCCTTCTTCATCCCTGCTATAGCTTTTTGAACTATGTTGATATTTATGGTAATATGCTCTCCCAGAATTGCGATTCTTGATGAATTCATATCTTCTTTAAATTCGTCTCTGTTCTCATTTAATAGATGTTTGTAATAATGTGTCCAAACCTCGGGATTTATGGGATTTAGAGTCACTTTCTCGTTATTCGGCTTCTTAACAGAGTTTATAAACTTCCACGTCTCAGTGCATTGTCGTCCTCCAATATAAGATTCTACCTCTCTGCACCTTCTGTCCCATGTCTCATTTTTGGAGGTCATAATTATCTTTCTAGTTTTCTTCTTCATTTCATTGTATCGGTCTTTGTCTACGTCATCTTTTGTATTCAACCACTTATGGTATAATCTTTTCTTTTCTGTTACCGCATTTTCGACGTCTTCATCCCACCAAAGCTTGTTACTAATTTTATTTTGTTTGATTCCTAAGACCTCCTGTGCTGTTTGATGAATACTTGATATTATGTTCTCATATATGCATTTGGTATTTGTTAGTGTTTAATCAAGTTTGGAGTCCATTCGAGTCTTATATAGTGTACGGGTGCTTTCATGAATTAAACTGGACAGATTGTATTGAGGAAGATCAATTCTTTCTAAAAGTTGTTCGTCTTGGCTTGATGAGACACTGTCCTTTAATCTATATGGGAAAACAATTTTTGCCCTTACCATGTGGTGATCTGATCCGCATACTGCTCCTCTCATAGCTCTAATATCTCTAATGAGTATTTGTGAATTTTGTTTAACTATCACGTAATCTATTATAGACTTATGATTCCTTGTTTTTGTGACAGTAATATCCGTTAGTTATTTTGAGTCTATTACTTTCACAGAGGTATTAAGGTCCAATTACATTGTTGTGGCGCTTGTTTGCTGTTCTTCCATTAAAATCGCCTAATAAAAATATTTCTAGGTTATTTTCAACTCTAGCAATAACTATTGTTTAATTTTAATATAGTTTAATTTTGCAAAGAATTCGTCTTTTGTGGTTACATTCTCATCCTATGAGGGGGCATAGATTGCTAGTATTGTTGTTTTTTTATGGTGTAGGGTCATATTTACTTGCAGGATATTTTTATCTATTGCAGTCCAGCTGATAATTTTCCTTCTGATTTACAAACTTCTTGTTAATAATACCAGTAATTAAATAGTCGTCCAATAATGTTGAATTATTATTGCCACTATTTGTTTATTTAAATTTTTCTTTACATTTCCATTTCCCAGTAATTTACTCTTGGTATATGGCACTGGTAGGAACATCCACCGATAAATATTCCATTTAGGACGGTCTGTGCGACGTTGAGGGTGAGGAGATAAACATCACAAAGGCCAAATACCAATAAATTCAACTTCACACCAGGCACACACTCTCAGATTGAATAATTAATATGGCTCAGCGCCATATTGCTAATGCTATGCTTCTCTCGTAAAACGGACGACCGAAGTCAACCATGTTAGAACAGTCCTTTAAGTTTTAAGTTGCCGATGGCACGAAGCTGCTGTGGCTTAATAGCTGCAGAAATTTACCTGTGCGGTCGTCAACTAATTATTTATGTATAAATTTGTTTAAGCCTTGATATATGAGTCTTTGTTTAAAGAAATGAGCACTTATTATTTTTTCTATATATACTAAAGAAGTTTAAAATTAATTTTTAAATAAAATTTTATTTAAGTTAGAATGGAAGTATTCAAAACCACATTTAACACTAAATATTTGCCTTGTTACGTATATACATTGTATTGTTTAAATATGTTAAAAAAACACATAAATCCCATCAAAATACAGGGTGTTTCAAAAAGGTATGTCATAAATTAAATCACGCATTCCGGGGACAAAAATAAATTGATTGAATCCAACTTACCTTAGTACAAAAGTGTACACAAAAAAAGTTACAGCCCTTTGAAGTTACAAAATAAAAATTGTTTTTTTCATTATCTCCTAAACTACTTGACATTTTGTAATAAAAATGGACACGTTACTTTCTTGTTCTGAAAGCATTTTTCATAAAAAAGAAACAACAAAATCTAAGCGCACAGAAAAATTTTAAAGGGGTGTGCAGCTCTAAATCCCCCAAACTTTTGAGTACGTTCAAATCAAATGAATTTTGTGGCATTATTAGTTTAACACATTATTTTTAAATTTTTTTGCCTCTTATCACTTTTTTCAAAAAAAAGTTTTTATTGAGTTACGGCCCTTTTCATTAACCTTTAAAAAATTACGAGCAACTAAATAAATGGCTTAAGTGAATTAACAAGTACAAAAAATATCAATAACCTCTATAATATAATATTACAATAAATATTCAAAATAACCCCCATTTCTTCATGTTCGTCCTCTATTTTCAGAAAATACACTTTCTCTTTTATAAACCCCAAAAGCAGAAGTCCACGGTGTTAAGACCTGGACTTCTAGGTGGCCTGGAGATAAGAGCGTCTCGACCTCTTTCAATTCACCAACCAAAATACTGCCTGCAAAGGTATTTCCGGACTTCATTACTGTAATGCGGTGGAGCGCCATCTTGTAGAAACCACATATTTTGCCTTATTGCAATATTCACTTCTTCCAAATACTCTTGTTAATCGTTTACCAAGAACTGCAAATAATTATCACCATTTAAATTGTTGGGAAGAAATACTGGGCTTATTAGATTGTTATCTACAATTCCTGCCCAAACATTAACTTTGAAAGTCCTTTGGTGATGAATCGTTTTTTTGGCGTGAGGATTTTCGTCGGCCCAAATGTGCTCGTTATGATGGTTTGTTATTTCATTTCTACTGAAGGTAACCTCGTCGGTAAACAAAATATTTCTAATAAAATTAACATTTCGAGTGTTTTCCATTAACAACCAATCGCAAAATCCAATCCTTTTAGGATAATCTTCAACCAATAACTCTTGAACCGTTGTTAAGTGATAGGGTTTAAGCAGCTGATCCTTCAAACGCCTCCAAACCCTTACGTGAGGAACATTTAGTTGAGCAGCTATTACCCTTGTACTTGTTCCAGGACTTCTTCAATGATTTCTAAAATGTCTTCATCAGTTGCATCCATTATTGGACGACCACTATTGCCAGCAACTTGCGGTTGGAATGTACCCGTTTCCGTAAACGACGATCAATGGTCAGAAATAATCGTCTATCGGGTGTATTTCGATTGGGGTATTTTACTGCATAACGCCTTGCGGCTGCTGCACTATTTCCTTGACATTCACCTACGATATTCCCGATAGTTTATTAAAATCATAATTTAATCTGATCCAACTTACCCAAAGTTAAATGCATATCTGACATTTCCTGAAATGTGTAGGCCATTGTAATATCAAAATTTTTAATATTAATCTTATTCACACAATAAATGATAGCTTCAAATTATTGACTATTATTGATGGAACTGTTTGTAATTATTGTATCCGTAGAAACTAATTGTAATTTTATGGCCAACTAGGAAAAAACTAGTTTTTCGAAAAAGTGATAAAGGCAAAAAAGTTTTAAAAATAATGTGGTAAACTAATGATGCCACAAAATTCATTTGATTTGAACGTACTCAAAAGTTTGAGGGATTTAGGGCTGCACACCCCCTTAAAATTTTTCTGTGCGCTTAGATTTTGTTGTTTCTTTTGTATGAAAAATGCTTTCAGAACAAGAAAGTAACGTGTCCATTTTTATTACAAAATGTCAAGTAGTTTAGGAGATAATGCAAAAAACAATTTTATTTTGTAACTTCAAAGGGCTGTAACTTTTTTGTGTACACTTTTGTACTAAGGTAAGTTGGATTCAATCAATTTATTTTTGTCCCCGGAATGCGTGATTTAATTTATGACATACATTTTTAAAACACCCTGTACTTATTTACTTTAAGGCTACAATAACTATTATATTTCAATTTGTACAAAATTGTTCCAACAACTACAAACCTGGACATTTTTCGACTATTGATGAAATGTTAGTTCCATTCAAGGGACGGTGTGGCTTCAGAATGCACATTTCGAATAAACCAGCTAAATATGTATACCGCAGAGATATACAGCGGTAAAAACGAAAACAAAACTGCAAAATCGCCTTTCTCTCATCTTACTAAAGTGGTTTTACGGGTTACTTAACCAATTCATCGCAAAAGACGTAATGTGATGGGCGATAACTGGTACACTTTAGTAGAAATGGCTCGTGAATTAAAAAAGAGGATATTACGTTGGCACAAAAGAAAATAAACGCCAAATTCCGCCTCTTTTTTACCTTTTTATCTCAAAGAAAAAGGCCAGTTAATTCTTCTTTGTTTGGATTCATTTTCCATGTTAAAATGATATCTTATGTACCTTAGTAAGTCAAAAGTAGAATACTGATATATACAATGCAACATGACAGTAAACTAAGTTTTAATACCAAACCAATAAACGTTTGCCTTTTTTAAAAAGCGCAACAGAATCCCATAAGAATTTAAAAAAAATACTGTTGAAAGTATGAACTTTATTTAGAAGGATATAAAATTTTAAAATTAAAAGTTTACAACTACCTTTAAGTGAACATTCATATGTCGTCTCCATCAGTGGAAGTTGGCAGCATTATCGGCTAACTATGCGCGGTTTTTTTGCTTTTTTGATAACTACATAATATGCGCTGTTTCCCAACTTGATTTATATTAACAGTTCTCTATTTTTTCCTATGCTTTTTAAAATGTCACTTGTAACGTGATGCACCTAGCATATTTCAAGCATACGTCGGTATACATAATTGTCGAAGACCTCAAGGAGGTTCATTGTACTGACTTTTATGAACCAAGATTTAACTCAATACAATAAGACTGATTCTTCGTAGCTTTTAACAAATCTAAGTGTAGTTATTAATCTGAGGCTGCGGTAGCTTAGCAAGGTTTTTATCTTAAAATAGAAAGCCTTGCCACAGTTTTTTAGGCATGGCTTTAGGTTTTCTCTTCTCCAGCAGACCAAGTTTTTGATTCATGTTAATTCTTCTATTGGCTTCTCATAGGATCTATGGCCACATGATTTTTGTTTTAGCGTTTGGCTCGTCATACTTGTCACGTGCCTTAGTATGTGCCTCCCTTTGCTTTATCTGTTTCAATTTTTTTTAAGATTTAACAATTTCGCTTTTTATTATAGATGTTCATTGTAGAGACATTACTGTTATGGAACTACATCCCTGTAATTATAAATCTTAGATTTATAATTACAGAAATTTAATCTGAGCCAATTTTCTTGCACAGGAATGTTTTCACTTTTAATATCTCATGACTGTAACTTTTTTGACGAGTCTATAGTATATTTAAAGGGTACAGGAAAAAAACAGGTATGTCATTTCTTTTTACAACTGAGTAAATTAAATTTTAATGTTAAAACCCAATTATTTTTATTTCAAAAAGGGATTATAAACAGTAGTTTACATAAACAGAAGTTAACATTTTTATAAAGTATGACAACTACAGTTTTTTAGATTACAAAAACTAAGGTCAGCTTTATTGCAAAATAATCTGCATCACTTATGATTTTGCAGAAAAAAAAGCAGCAATGTCACCTAAAACAGACAAAAATCAGCTAAAAAAGAAAACGATTGTATGTTTTAATGTTTATTTATTTATCAACATATAAATAATTTAAATTTAGAGACTGTTAGAGACGAGCCAGGTTCTGGTAAAATGTCAATGCTTTTGGACTGCAAAACCTTCTTCTTAGAGTGCCGTCTCCCTACGGAGGTGGGCAATCATAATGGCTATTTTTATTTTAGAACTTGCTGCTCTAAACAAATCAAACGATCTGCATTGGTACCAATCACGTAGATTCTTTAACCATGAGTTCTGCCTTCGGCCAACAGATCTTCTTCCTTGAATCTTTCCCTGTATTATCAGTCTCAAAATTTCATATTTTGGTCCCCTCATCATGTGGCCTAGGTATTCCAGTTTTCTGGTTTGTATAGTGGTGATTAGTTCTGTTTCTTTACCAACCCTCTCCAGTACTTCTTTATTTGTAATTCTATCAGTCCATGATATTTTCAATAATCTGCGGTATAACCAGAGTTCGAAGGCCTCGATTCTTTTTAAATTACATTTTTTTAATGTCCAAGTCTCAGCTCCATATAATAATATTGAAAATATATAACAGCGAATGGTACGTAGTCTGATCTCCAAATTTAGATTTTTGCACGTTAGGAGTGGCTTCATTCGTATAAATGCTGATCTGGCAATCTCTATTCGTCTGTTTATTTCTACAGTATGATCATTGGTTTCATTGATCAAAGTTCCCTGCAAAACCGCAGTGCAAAACCGCATAAGACTTATTATGTCGTTAAACGAAGTATTACCTGGAATTGTAAAACGACATGTAGCAAAAATAAAAAAAAATGAATAAATCTCATTTTTATTTAAAAGTTTCTTATAACTTATCGTTGTATACCGAAACAGGCAGCAAAAATTCTTCACATATTAAAGCTTAGTTTTGGTCTAAGCGTTTTCGTATTAATCCAGATAGTACTGGTCCATTGTATGTTAACGGTAGTAGATAAGACGGCTATGACTAGATGATGCCACTATTTCCTTAAAACTCTGAGTTTTAAATGGGCGTTTTTTTTTTAAATATAGTGTGTCGAAAAAGGATTTCCAATCCAGTAACATAGTTTGTGACACACTCACTATAACAAACGGCGATGATATGAAATGGGAATGTCCACTAACTTCTTCACTCTTGCGGGTCCTCTTCAAATTCCACAATCCTACATTTTTGTCACACTTTAAATAAAAGTGTCCTCTTACAGGAAATGGATTATTTATTTCTTTAAGAATATGAATTTTGTTGTTCACTGAAAAATGAAAATCGAAAATTAGTTAAGTTGATATTTTTGCAGAAGACACAGAAGATTTGCAGTTCTTCAACATGGTCTTGTAAGTAATTATTAATAAAATGGAAAAGAAAATATCAAAATTCGTTTGATCCTTTTTTAGCCATTCCTTTATGATAGGTATAAAAAAATAGAATGATCAGAACAGAGGACATGTAGATTAAAGGCATACATAGACAATTGGCGTGTATAGTATACATTGTTAGTGGCAATTTTCGGAATTGAAACATTTTTTTGAAAAATCAATGCAGGTGGCTCTTTTGTTAGTTTTTTTGCAGATTTTTTGGCTTGCCTTTTCCTTGAATAGAACACTTCAGCGTCTATTTTATGCAAATCGTTCACAACAGTTAAGTGTCAGTAATACTGTAATACAGTTCAGTATCAATAAAACTTTTAAGCTTAATATGAAATTCATCACACGTTGCGCACATGTCACTTCTGGACTATCCAAAAGCAATATTAAATTCCGTATTAAAAATTGTTCTGTACGTTTCATATGAGACTTTAGCATTTAGATGCTTTTACTTAAAGAGGTTAAACATTAGTTTGATTGTGAGCTCTTTTGTTTATTAAATCTTTTTTGTATCTTTAAGACTATAGCAGCTCTGGCGACCATTAAAATTTTTGATGTGGTCACATACTAAACCTTTTGTTAAGTCGTTCAGCTTCCTATGTGTTGCACTATGCTTTCCACGTCTGTCCTTAGAGCTGCACCACTTCGTTTGAGGCTTTCCTTTATATAATTAATTTTATTTTTTGTAATTTCATGAATGGAACAAAAAGTTTTGGAATACACCGAAATATCACTTAACTTGCATTATGGAAACTGGCAGTATTCTGGTTTCGACGAGGCTTTCTAAGCTGGTTTTGCTTATCGTGGGAGGCAGAGCAATAAAATTTCTCAATCTTTATTTTCTTTGCGTCTCATTTATTACCTCAAAGCAGTTACAAGGCTGTTCAGCTTCATGAGTCGAATACTTCAACATTTTAGAGACCTCTGACATCCGGCCTTTCTTTTTTTTAAAGCAGAATTTTGTTATCAATGGACACCTCTGAATCATTATTAGCCATAATCGTGCACTGATAATCACACAAACAAACAAAAACTTACACTTTTGCGGTTAGAATAATACTGGAACGTTTCCTAAAAATAAATATAGCATCATTGGTTTGTTTACATGACATCGCTGGTTTGTTCCCCTGGACGTTTGTACTAAGCTATATTTAAGGCATTGTTTTTTGTCATACTACGGTAGTTTTTTTTTTCCAGTTATAGTACTCTAAAAAATCGTTTGAAGAATTTAATCGCGCCTTTATCGAGAATTTCGATAAAAAGTGACATATCTGTTTTTTCCCTGTACTTTTTATTTGTTTTCTCACTGTATGGTTGAAAAAATGGTTTTGGAGTAAATGTAAAGGCATCTAGAAGTCTTAAGTATGATATATTTTTTAACAGAATTATACTAGCATATCCACACCCTGATTTTTCCCTAGGTCTAATTCTCCCACTGTCGTTCGATCCTCCTTTGTATAATTTGTATAATTAAAAATGTATGTTATATGTTAAAAACCACTATGCTAATTGCGATTTGATTTTTATTTATAGACGAATTTCGTGTTTTAGATCTGAATATAATTCTTGGACTTTCAAATCAACTCTATTACCTATATGCTGAACTTTTGGAATTACGATAAAGTCTATAAAATAGTATAATCTGGTTAATCTTTGGTCAATTTGTCTAAAATACATCTTTCTGATTTTGTTAATGATATTTCAGTGATACCCACTATTGCTAATTGCTTTTTAATTTTTTTATTTTATTTATGATATTATAAGTTTTTTCTGCCACAAACATAGTCGTGACGTTCCATGTTCAGATCATCATTTCAACAGCCTTGGTTCAGTAACGGCAATACCGATGCCTGGTTCCATATGGTCAATTCATTCGCCAGTATTTATATGGCTAGGTCTTATTTGTACCTGTTCGATATACATGTAGAAAAGTTTCCTATTAGATTAGAATTGTCGGAATAAAACTTGTCGACCCAGCCTGTCTTATATAAATTACCGAAAGGACCATACTGAATTCGGTACTATTTTTTCTCTACATACTCTACAATTACCTAATAAATTAAAATAATAATAATTGGCGAGTTTTTTACAGCTGCCGCCCTTTCTCGCATCCTAATTTCCAGAGTTTTCTGTCGAAACAATCTTCAGTTTTTAAATCTATGACGATCATTGCATCTTCGACATCTTCTCTCCATGACCGTCTTGGTCTAGCTCGTTTCTTCTAGTGGGCCGGAGTCCATTTTTTAAGCTTTTTTGACCACCTATTTTCAGGCATTCTCTGCAGGTGTCCATACCAGTTTAGTCTTCTTCTTCTTTCATTTTATGGCCTCCATCTATTAGGTACGTGGCCAGCTCTTGTACCAGTTAAGTTTTTGGCTTCGATAGTATCTATTATGTCTAGGTTAATTTCCACTTCTCTCATAATGTCTACTAATACCTGATACTGATACTGATTTCTCTCCTAATACCTAAACCCTATCAAATCTTGAGTCTGCAACATTGTCTCCAATAGTTCATTTCCATTGCCTTAATTTTTGATGATCATATAATTATGAATATAATTTCAGTGTATTAGAACTGTATTACATAGGTCTGGTTCCAATAAATTAGGATAAGTAGTAAAAGATTATTCAGACAATGGCAAATCATGTTTACAAAAAGTCTTACTAATCACTCGCGGTATTTACAGGCTTTCACTTGCGGTTGTTCTTCGTACTAGGAAATTGTCTTTAACGGTTTCTTAACACGTGTCTCGCGGTACTAACACTGAAATCACGAGATAGAGCACACTTGCGTCTGTATACGATTTAAAAGAGCATTCGTGGTATTTTTATAGTAACTATAATCGAGAGAAAGAGAGAGAGAGAGAGAGAGAGAGAGAGAGAGAGAGAGAGAGAGAGAATACGTCTGTTGCTATCGGTAGTCAATAGGGAAGAGATGGTACGACTGCTGCTAGCAAAACTCAGCAGGCGAGAGAATCTTTTTCGTTTGCTATATTACAACTGTCTGTATTTCTAATGGACTGATGTTGAAGTGGGAGTAAAAAGGGTTGGGGTAGGGTAATAATTGTAAAATTGTGGTAGAATGATAGTAATTAATACAGCGAAAAAACCACATGATTTTTCGTATGTGAAAAAGTAAACACGTTTATCATTACCAAAAATATCTCTTGTTTTATAGGCATTAAAAAAACTATATAAAGACCATACTTAAAGTGAAGAGAAGAAATTTAGGGTTTTTGGAGAATACTTGCGATAAAAAATATGAGATAAATATATTATAATACAAGATAAAGCCATAAGCAGACCACATTTAGGAAGTCGTGGAATTTCTTGGTTACGCAATATGCAACAATGGTTTAGATGTCCTTAGTAAAATTACTTCGCGATATCTAAAGTTATAATTGATATGTTGGTCCACCAAGCAGAAGCTAAATGTCCAAAAGGAAAAAATAAATTTAGTAATTGAAAAAAAAAACTATTTATTTGTATCTAAAATTTTGCCTTCATTATCACTCTATCCTAATATTACTTATATGACGATAAATATTATGCTTATTATAACTTTTAAATTATGAAAACGTTTTTTTGATTTACATAGTTTTTGTTTTTGAATACGATATATCATATATAGCAGGACGTCTGGGTTGAAGTAAATTTATTATTGTTGTTTTTTACCAATATCTTGACAAAACACTTTTACAGATTATTTTTATATCATACTGCGCCTCGTATGATATAATCAAATTTATTTTTTACATCCCTACTTTATTGTACATGGGTCATCGGTTTGAATAAATTACTCTTTTTTTCGTTTCTTGATTATCCAGTAAGAGACGATTAGAAAAATGTATAAACACTTTAACTTAAATACTGTTGGTTTCCGAATTCAAGATCATTGTTATATCAAAACTTAATCATATGGACTGGACTAATAAATATAATGGGTTTTCTTTATTTTCTTTCGGTTATTGACATGTATCGATTTTATTGTCAATACTAATGTCAAGCAATCCTCATTGAATTCCTTAACAATGCTACGTTTAAATGTAACAGATAGAATTAAGATTACAGTAATATGTGGGTACGGTGGTAAATTTCGTACCACATAAGAAAATTACTGAATTTTAAAATTATAGAATTTGCTGTAGTTTTTAATTTTTTGTATAATAGGAGTGTCCAAATATTGTATAGAACTAATATTTTTTAATACCCGTCTGTTAATAACAATATTACACCATGTACCATATATGACTCAGTAGTCCTTAAATAAACAAATATTTAAACAGGTGTTTTTTTTTCATTTTAAAAAATTATGAAAATAAGAAAATTGCTTACAAATCTTCAATTTTGTTTGTGAAAGTCACTAAAGCACTTAATACACAACGTACATTGCATTTGCCGCATTGCGTTCTTACAGCGCTCAATTGTGCGTGACTGCCAGCACATCTTCTTCTTTTATTATTCGGAACATATTCAACATGGTAATTGTTATGATCGTACCTAATATCGACTGCAACCTTGTGTTCAGGTGAATATGTGTATGGTCGTCCAGTAGCTCTAGGTAGGTTTTGAAACCTTTTTAAATATACTTGGGCTGTCTCTTTAAAAATTCAATTGTGGTGCACCTGGGTGATGTTTTTTATTTATTATCCACAAATTTTGGATATATGTATATAGTAGCCAAGTAAAGATGGGCCACCACCATTTCTTGCCTCTAATTCTAACTCTATAAACATTTGTATTTGCATCCATTTGATCAGTACCCCATTAATGCATTGCATTTTTCAATACAAATAAGTTTAGAAATTTGTACTTTCTTTTTTTCAGTCTATGAGCAGCGGCTTGCATTCGATACTGGAGAAACTCAATGAACAGTTGTTGATGCTACAGTAACTACAGAACTGTCTATCCAGCGTGTACTTGTTGATCTGCGGTTACAGGATGATCATAAGAACCTTTAGCTGTTTTTTGTTGTCCGAAGTATACAATTCTTTGTTAGTATATTTTCTCTAACCCTCCCTGTTGCTTTATAACCGTTCTCTTTTACATAATAAAGAATATCGGCGGATGTAAATAGGTTATCAAAATAAAAATGGTATGACAAAGATTTAGTTTCCTTGGGCATCTCTTCAATAAGCTACAATAATGAAGCTGCTGCTTTACCAATGTTTTCTTGATGCTCTTGATTAGAATTTGGCAGCTTTTACACATGGCTTTCAAAGTTTTTTATCATGCTTTCATCTCTCATCAATTTTAGATCTCCGGAAGCAAATTGCAACGAAAAACTCAGTAAGTAGACCAACAGTTCGAAAATACTTAAAAAAAAATATTTATCTGTTCAGTATTAACCTAGTTTATGAGATTCACGAGGATGACTTTGAAAAAGTAGTATTGTGTGAAGTGATAATGGGCTTATAAAACTATAGACCATCTAAAATGAGAAACATGAAAGTAGTGAGATCAAAATTAAATAAAGAAAAATCAAAGATAACGAACTAAAAACAAACACGGGAGTATGACGACAAAAAAACTCTTTTAATAATATATATCTTTTATAAATAAGACATACCTTACAAAAAATAAAAAATAAAAAAGCGAAAATTGTACGAAAAACGTTCAAAATTTTAAAAATGACAGGTAACATTGTTGTAGATGCGCTGGAAATCTTGCTGAATGTCTGTTTGCTTAACAGACAAACGAACACCAGACCTGTGTAAAAACGCCAAAGTAATTTTACGCAAAAAAGTGCCATGATTAAAAACGACAGACCTATAAGCATGTTGTTACACTTAAAACAAATTATTAATAAAAATAATAACTAACCCCACTATACAACAACTTGATTAATATGAAACGGTTGAGGTGTGATTTAGAAAAGGTTTTGATACTACTGATCACCTGGAAACCATCAGAACACTAAATAATGTACTTTTACATATGGTATGTATTGACGTGTACAAGGCTTTCGATATTATTGAAATTTGGTCTTTTTGTCAGCCTTGTTGCCATTTTTTAAATCGAAACTGTATACTAGAAGCCAGTCGTCCTGCAGGCAGTTAGTTTATTGTAAACCTTTCATTCGTTTATGATATCCATTGACATTGCTTTAGATTCAGATTTTGTTTTGTCGTGGACGATGTCTTTTGGAACTCCCATGGCTAAATCTAGACCGACATTTGGAGACGATGCTCTTCTGACAAGACCATTACCCCTTCATTGCCGTATATTCCCCGGTGACCTGGCACCGATACCAGTATGATACTATTACGTTGCGCCATTTTATTGAGTTATTGGCATTTCAACACACAAGCGAATATTCCTGTGTCCAATTTTTCTCAGATCTCCCTGTATACCACGTATAATCCTGCAATCTGTGTCTGCAAATCTTTTCTCTATCCCATCTTTCCAGTAGGCAGCTATCCACTTAAAAATGGATACGCAATACTGATAAAAACACTTACGAATAGTCACATTCTACAACAAAATTAATGAAGTTTTTTTTATTTTCCTTAATTATACTATTGATACGCTACTGGTTATGCGTCTTCAATTTTTAAACAGCTTTTGCTAACACGAGAAAGAGTGACAAATTTCCATCGGCGATCAAGGAATTGCAATTATATAGAATCCTTACGCCCTACACCTCAGGGACTATGTTTTAAAACGATTAATTAGACACACTACACGTTCTTTTGCTTAAACTCATAGATCTCAAGAAATTAGATAGAGTTAGACCATATGTCAATAGGACTTTACTAGGAGAGTGGGGAATATACTAAAGGAAGTACAGATATTTCTGGTGGCGTGCTTTTGGCAAGCAGATGTATTTTTCTCTCGTGATCTTTTTAGACAATGTAGATGTTGATAAAGTAAGTTCACTACAGGAACTATTTCTATTTAGAAATATATGGTTATATCAATATTTTATTAGCCAACCAACTCAAGTTGGGTTGGTTGTTACCACTCATTGGATTATAACAATTTTTTAAGCTGTGATTTTGTATGTTCCCTTAAAAATGTAATCATTTATCATCGACAAGTGTCATAGTAATTATAAGATAAACTTCTTTAATTATGTAATTTGATAGTTATTTGACCTATTTATGTAGCTAGTTTCAAATACTATATAGACGTTTTTCACTTAGAATAGTCCGATAGGACTGAAAACGTAATGAAAATTTATATCCATTTTGATATTTTTAGAATTTTTAATAATTTTGTAAGTTTTTACTTCAAAAACTTTATGTTTTTAGTAAGTGTTTTGAAAACAGTAGTATGCAGTCAAGCACTAGGATTTTTCCTTTTAAATTTCAAGGAAAAAAATGTTAAAAGAATTAAATAAGCAGTCAAATAAAATGGATACCAAAATGAACCTTCAAAAGCCCAAAATAATTAGTAATCTACAAACCAATCTGTTTATAGACGTCAATATTAAAAATTATATTAATTAAAGTCATTAAAAGCGGTAAAGGAAACCAAATAGCCAGGTGTATGACAAGTGTATCTTACCAGTAACAAACTTGACCATGACTATTTACACCGAAATTTTATAGGTAAAAGAGCGATGGAGGGAACCATGCTTGTAATTAGTTTAAGTTAGTTTAAAAGACAGCAATCGAAATAAGGACATTAATGACAAAAAAAATTACTGATGTTCAGAAACGTATAGCCAGCATTAAGTGATAATGTATCGGGTATGTCGCTAAAGATGTCCAAGGAGAAGAGGTACACGAATTATATTAAATATATCGTAGGCAACCAATGGATGACAATTGCTAACCGTAGACATCAACAGAATCCAATAAAAAAGGAATATGTCCAGCAGTGAAGCAAAATGGGCTGAAGAAGTAGCAGATCTGTTTAACCATTTTAACTGAAGTAACATATAAAAGATAAGAAACTAGCATTAAAGATAACTCTTAGATGACTGCAGCAGAAACTTACCAGTTTATCACTTCAACACGCTATAATAGGAGCTACTTAAACTAAGCATATGTAATCCATAAATATTAAATTTATGTAGATTACTCTAGTCGCCAGAAACGAAAATGTCACTATACCTCTAAATAATATGAACAAGATGAATTTTTGCTGAAAATGTCAATAATTTTGGGACCCCAAAAAGGATACAATAAAGTTTAACACTCCTAGCCCGGTCTTCCCCTAAAACCATCCTCGTAGTGGAGAAAAAACAAAAAACCAATTTATCAACAATGTGTTCACAATTGAAGAAAATATTTTTAATCAAATATTACTGAGGTTATTTTAAACACAAATATTTGTTTATTTTTACCACTTTTTATGTAGAATGAACCATTCTCTTATAAAAATAACGCTTGAAGCGACCGGTGGTTTTAAATGCCAGTTAACTAGGCGAAATCAATCAATAATATTTATATCAAAAATTCAATATATTTTTATCAGAGTGTCATATACGATTTATAGATGAAAAGTAAAGCTTTTCATTTATATAGTTGCCTTTTATATTATCAAAATTTTGTTTTTGTCCATTAAAACATCTCTTAGGAAAGCTTTTTACTTTTAGTTGTAGGTCACTTGAAATTCCCGAAGATGATCGGCAAGTGATTTTTAATTAATTTTATGCACCAGAGACGAAAAATGATCAAGATTCATATGTACAGGCTTTAACTGATTAACTGAGTGTTCAGAAATTGTAGGGAAATGACCTAGACTAGATTAAAATAATTCAAAACCAAAAAGCAAATCATATAAATACTGTGATTCGGGCCATAATGTCTGTACAACCATTTTTGTTTTGTCGGCACTTGACTAAATTATTGTCATTGAAAAAATCATCTAATGATAGAAGAGGTAAAAATACGCCAGGGAATACCAAACCTGGAAAGGTGGTCATTTAAGTGGAGGAACGTATTCGTTTAGTATCAGTAAAAAGTTGACATTATGGGAGTCCTGAAAATTACTATGTTAATAAAAAATTGGACATTAAGAAAATGCATGAACTATTTTTTTAAAAGAGTCCCGAATAATCTGCGCATTTTAGTTTTTTTTTGTAGACCAAAGGCCAACTCCTGCTGCACCTGTGAGGAACATTATAATAGAAATAAGTCTAAGACCCTAAACGATATTTAATATTCATGACCTCAAAACTGAGAGCTTTCCCAGTTTTGGTATGGACAAAAAAGTACCAAATGAGCTTTGCTCCTTTATTAAGGAATTTGTAAACAGAAAAATTTCGCACTAAACAGTCCCATATTTTTTCTGATGGATGTGGTGGTTAGAATAAGAACCATACAGTTCTTAGAATGTGCTTAGTCCATACAGACCTTACACGACTTCAAAGTGTTAACGAGTATTTCCCCATAGAGGGACATTGATGGAGATTTTGCTATGGTGAAGGAAAAACTTAATAAAAACGACCAGCTTTTTTTAGTAAGATTTTATTTGTAATGTTTTATTGTCAGTTAAAGCCCAAAAAATTTTTTTTGTATAATTTTTTTTCGTTTTTTTATAGTTATGGATGAAGAGAATACATTAATCAAAAAATGATGGTCCGTTTACTACAACAAAAATTCTTTGTCTACAGTATGATATGAAAGAAGTGTTGGAAATAAAGATGAAGTTTTTTTTTTAATTTCTAATTGTATGCACCTTAGCTATAACCAGGAGGATAAAGATGTTGCCACTGCTCGCGACTTTATTGATAGCCTAATAAAGCGTAAATCCTTTTCCAAAGTAGTAATGCAAAAGTTCTAATAAGTGCAAAAAGTGTTAGTTGGGTATCAAAAAGCTTGAGAATGAAAATATTGAAAATTTTTGTCGGCAAATATTTAAATGACCAACTGTTGGTGGCGACAAAGACGATGTTAATGAAGATTGTGCGGATTATTTTTAAGTCATCATCAATGGTGCTACAGCCCTATGAAAGAGCCTCGACCTTCCCAAGTCTATTATGCCAGGCAGTCCTATCCATTGCCAACCGTTGCCAGTTTGCTGCGCCTATCTTTCTACCATCCTCATCTACACCATCCTTCCATCTGAGTTTTGGCCTACCCCTTTTTCTACTTCCCACGGGTTGTGACATAAGGATTCTTCTAGGAGGGTTGTTCTGCTGTGATCTTGCTAGATGTCCTGCCCATCCTTCGCTTGATTTCTTCCGTTATGGCGTTCTCTTTGGTGATCAGGGAGCCTAAGTATGTGAATTTGTCAACCACTTCAAAGGTAGAGTTATCAACCGTGAATTGGGGACCGATGTTCCTGGCTCTATTGTTGGCTCCCTTTTTCTACTTCCCACGGGTTGTGACATAAGGATTCTTCTAGGAGGGTTGTTCTGCTGTGATCTTGCTAGATGTCCTGCCCATCCTTCGCTTGATTTCTTCCGTTATGGCGTTCTCTTTGGTGATCAGGGAGCCAAGTATGTGAATTTGTCAACCACTTCAAAGGTAGAGTTATCAACCGTGAATTGGGGACCGATGTTCCTGGCTCTATTGTTGGGTGTTGATGCCATCATCTTAGTTTTCTCCTCATTTACTTGCAGGCCCATAGATTTTGAGGCATTTGAGAAGGTGGTATACATTTCTCCTAGCTTTCGTGTTGTACGGGCAACTAGGTCCACATCATCTGCATATGCCAAAATTTGGGATGATTTATTAAAAATATTTCCTCTGTTGTCTATTCGAGCATATCTGATGGCCTTTTCCAGTGCTATGTTGAAAAGGAGATACGCCAGCGCGTCTCCCTGTCGCAGCCCAACATGCGTTCCAAACGCCTGTGATTGTTCGCCCTGTATTTCGACTTTGCAAACCACATAATTCATTCATTGCTTCATACAATTTATTTCTTAGGACACTATCATAGGCAGATTTGAAGTCTACAAAAAGATTGTGTATCGATATTGAATTCATTGGTTTTTTCCAGTATTTGCCTTAGCACAAAGATCTGATCTGTTGTTGATCGACCAGGCCTAAAGCCACTTTGATATTCCCCGAGAAGTTCCTCTGAATATGTACTTAGGCGACCATATATGATCCTCGAAAATATTTTGTATGCTGTATTAAGGAGGGTTATTCCCCTATAGTTTCTACATTCCAATTGGTCACCCTTTTTGTGTAGCGGGCAAACGATTCCAACACACCACTCTTCCGAGACTTGTTCCTCATTCCAGGCTCTCAGTATTATTTTATATATTTGATTAGTCACAGAACCCCCTCCACATTTAATAAGTTCCGCGGGTATACCATCACTTCCTGGAGATTTATTGCTTTTTAGGTGTTTTATTGCATATGATTATTTTTAAGTATTGCATCTTATTTTGACCTAATAAACAATCGTTCAAATAAAAGTTTTGTGTTTATTCTAGAAACTCCACATGTCCATCGCCATTTTATTCTTTTTCTCTCACAAAATCAGAAGGTTTTTTCTATTTTGGCTAAAAACTTTACACAAGAAGTACCTATTCTTTATATTGTGGTACTTGCTATTATGTTTTAATTAAGTTTTAATTATTTTTAAATAAGACAGTTTTTCACAAAATGTTCATTTTTGGACATGTAGGGTTTGTCAAATAAGTGATTTAAATATAAAACTCTAGCATTTTAGCGCTTTGACTTGATGATTTCACCGGTCAAAATGAGTACGTCGAAGCCGCTGTGTAAGTAAAAACTAACCACAATCTCAATCATATGAAAGGGAAGGATCTCCTTGGCAAAACCTTAGTTCCATATATATTTAGAAAATAGCTGTAATTGTTAGTTCACTGAACTACTTTAACATTTAATAACAATTTGTCAAATAAACATCAAATCAATAGTGTCGAACTTGATTGTTTAAAACCCACGTTAAGGATGCAGTATTAACTTGTTTTTCACTTTTGTAACTTACTGACACTATCTGATAGCGTATTCCATTCCTCAAAATTATTTTCAGTTAAAACTGGCCTAACGGAATCGTTGATCATTATCTTACGAACGATGCGATTCGCTTGTGCACGTTCAAGAGCGACATATCATTTCGGCGGAGCGGAAAACTGGCAGAATTTATTCTGTTTTTGCGTGGTAAACGTCTTAAGGGCGGTATTTATGAGTTAGAAAAGGGTATGATATTCTTGTTTTTATCACGCCTGACAGGTGTCACGTTTGTTAACATGGACGTGCGCCTCGCGATCTAAACAAGGTTAGTGGAAGCTTTTGAAATGTAAGGGAGAATAACGAAAGAATAAATACTTAATATAAGTGTTATTTTGTACATAAGTAACTTTATCGTTGCTTAAATTTAGACGACTTATTCAAGTATTTACCAGCAACAAATAAATCTGCAAATAATAGTGCCTAAGTAAAAGTTCGTAATTGTAAAAATGTAGAAAATAATATAAAATTGACTATTTTTTAAATTTGTTGTGCACGTATTAACCCTTTGTTGCCCAAATATAGAGAATCAAGAAAAAATTCAAATATTTTTACATTTTTGACATAAAAACATGTAAAATGAATAATAAATGTTGTTGTTTTAAATGATTGATATTTACAGGAAAAAAAAACAAAAAATTGGACTTCTGAGTACCGTCAGGAAATACCTAAGTAAATATAGGGCATTATATTTTATTTGTATATTTATAAAATTAATTGTTTTCTATGTCCAAAATATCTTAAGTTACACATTATTATTAACAAATATCATTTGTATCATATTAATAACAAATATCATATTATTATTAACAAATAATTAAATATTGATAATGAGATGTTACAAATTTATCTCATGATAAATCACAAAACAGTTTTTTTTATTGCAACACAGAAACACCCCTTATGTGCTGCAGTTACTGTGGGGACGTGACTGGATACCTTGGGCACTACAGTACTCACACCGGCCTCTATTACCTTCATATTTGACCCCGTGGCTTCCTCTATTTCCTAAACGTTTGTCATCTAAAACACTAAAGTTGTACTTTCCACGCTTTTGTAATGGTTTCAAGATTGAGTTTCTCTTCCTTGATTCACATTTGTTCATATTCAATAATCCTTGAGAGACCGACCTTCGAAACTAAAACGTGGTCATCTTTTCAATAAGGTCACAGTGTATGATATATGAATTTATAAATGCAATATCTAAAAATCCCCAAAATAAACGGTGCCACCATTTGTTTGATCTACGATTCATACCATATGTAGTACGAAGTTGATCAGCATGATCTACCCCACCCATGTGACGATTATAATCCTCCACAACTACTGGACAACTTATATCAGATTTTGTACCATCTTTATTAGTTCTTTTGACTAATGTCAGCTCGGTTCCGTGGAAGTTAGTTGCAAAATTCACGATTGTATTGTCATTCCATTTGAAAATACTTATGTTAGTGTTGGAGTACCTATAGTCAAAGTCTCCCCTTTTAAGAGTTTTATCTTCAGCTAAAGTCTTAGTAACGGTATTGATGTGAAGTAATTATCAAAATAGTTGATTTTATTTTTGCCATAATGTGGTTTTTTTAATGACAACACAACATGTTCTTCTAACCCATGGCGTCTAAATTCATTTTGCAGTTGTTCATTCTTGCCTTGATACACATCAAAATTTGAAATATATTCTTTTTGGTCAGCTAAGCACCAGATTTTATATCCTAGTTTTATAGGCTTCTGGGGATTATATTGTTTTAGGGTCGACCTACCCTTGAAACGTATCATACTTTCATCAACGGCGACTCTTCTTGTTGTTTTGTAAAAAGTTTGAAAATTCTGGTTGAGTTTTTATAGAAATGGACGTAATTTGTATAGCTTGTCTGTGTTATTTTTTGGAATTTCCAAGTTATTGTTACAATGAATATTTGCCAAAATTTTCTCAAAGCGATTACGTGACATTGCATTATAAACTAGAGGAATTCCTAAATCGGGACTTCCATTCCAGTAATGTTTCCAGTTCGGCAGTTGGTGATACGCCATGAAGAAATTGATGCCAATGAAACTAAGGAGCTCCTTTTCCGTGAGATCCAATTGTATATTTCTCTGGACAGCATACAAATTACTTTGGTAAGTGATATCACTTATGATGGAGCCAAGAACTTTTATAAATACGCTGGTTGGTGTTTCAGAACTATCAAACAATTCCTCGACCAGACCTTCCGGCTCCGGATAATCGGATATTTTGGTTTTAACACTACCCTTCTTTCATCTATGAGCAGGTTGTTCTTGAACTTCATTAATAGTAGACTTTTCTACTACAACTTTTGATAAATGCAGCTTTCTGTTTATAGTCGCAGTGTTTTGCTCACAAGATTTTCTTGAAGTGCACGCTTCCAACGATACATTAGTGATAGTGACGGACTCGCTTAAAACGGTTGGAGAGAATCCAATATCTTGTAAAACAATATCCTGCTTCTCATCATTATTACTATCCAATTTATTTTTAAGTGCATGCCAATATAAAGAACTAGACCCTGTGGCATTATCTTTATCATTCACTTCACTTGAAATATTCGGAGGCAGTCTAATATCTTGCAAAATATTCACTTTTTTCTCATCACCATTTATTTTGAAATTATTTATAAATGTACTTGAAAATAGCGAATCCAAGTCAGTGTCACTATCATTATTACTTTCCTCTATATCTGTATCAAAATTATTATCTAACGGTAAGTCATCACCTGCTATAATTTCGTTGGCGATGTCTTGCAACTCTGATTCAGAAAGAGGTTTGTTGTAAAACCATTTTATTTTTTTACGGTCCATAATCCTGACGATACTTTTGCAAACTCTGAAACAAATAAGGTGTTATTAGCTAAACCTCTTACTAAATACAGAATATTTGTTTTCTGTGCATACTAGATATACCAATTTACATTATATATAAACAATTAGAGCTTACCTTTTCTGGCGAAATGTCGAAAACACGATAACAATTAGGGCTAGTTTGAAACTAACCTCACACCATAAACTTTCATCAAAATCTCCCGGATTACGTTTGCTGGGAAACAAATTACGTAAAGTAGGTACGAGATACTCCCTTAAAAACTTAAGGTACGTTGCCCCGTTTCAATTACCTTCGATAGAGTAGGGTCCGATGATTCGATTTCTTATAATAATTGCAGCCCCTACATTTACCTTTTGCGAGTATTGTGTATGATGCTCACGCATCCAGTGGGGGTTTTCTTTTTTCCAGTATCTACAATTCTGACGGTTAACCTCGCCATTTAACCTGAAAAGTGGCCTCATCAGAAAAAATAATGTTTTGTACCAAGAGAGGGTCTCGGTGACAGTTATCCATCATTGCTTCACAAAATTGCATTCTTCTATCGGGATCATCTTCGTTTAATTCCGCACAAGTTTGATTTTATAAAGATGCGATTTTTTAAGCTTTAATAGTTTGTGTACCGTTGTTTTGATAACACCGATATCGCGACTAACTTTAGGCGCAGAAGTGTGCGCATCTTCTTCAAAACTATGTAAAACATCTAATGCTGTATCAGCATTTGAGGAGGGACGACCTGATTTCGTGCATTTTCAACCGTACCAGTTTCTCAAAATTTATTTTCAATCTTACTGACTATTGAACGCGTTATAGGTCTTTCTGGATATTTATCATTAAACAAATTGCACACTTCCATCTGAGTTCGCGATCTGCTCCTACCATACCCAATCATCATAAGTATTTCAATTCTTTGCTTTACACTTTACTTCATTTCTACTTCAAATTAAATCTAAGCAATAATTAAAACATTCACAAATACCAAAAATATTGTAGTACTAAACTGTCATTGAACATCAATAAATTACTAAACAAATAATGAAATTTAACAAAAACATAGTCTACTATGTTTCTTTTAAATTGATAAGAAATAATTTCTTTCATATTCTGTCCGCTAGACAATATATATTTTTGATCTTGTTAATTTAACTAACGCGTTACTTTATGAGCATATTGTTATATATTTATATAGTTCTAATTTATTTGTCTTTATTCTAGTTTATTGTCTATATTCTAATTTATTAAAACTCACGATAACTAATTACGAATTTATTAAAGTCTTTATTAATTCTAATTTATATTACAAATAATTTATTTTCGTTTCGTTACAAGTAAAACCGCGTTTACCGATCTTCTTATGACTGACTGCCAAATAAAAATCTTTCATTTATATACACAACTGTTGTCATCCAGAGAATTCGGCGGACTTCTTGAATAATCTCGTATTTTGGTGAAGGCGCTCGACTCGTTTTTCAACCTCGAGACGTGGATGACTCATTAGTGTTAGTGTCTAGAGATTTCTGGTAAACAACTGGTAGCTAAGCTCAGGTATATTTTGACCTACAAATTACGAGAATCAATAAAAAGAATTAGTCATAAAATATTTACAGTTCTATACGCCATAACATTTAAAATCGTAACATTGCCCCCCTCTTAAAAGATGGTTCCTCCTGGAACCTTGTCGGGACTGGAACTTGAAGGACATGCTGATATCGGCAACTGGACCCTCTTTTACAACTTCCAGTTGTATAGAAATGACAAGGGACGGTTTTCTCTCCGCAGCAGTAACTATGCGGATTGCAACAGACTAACACCTGGACTTCGGTGTCTTTAAAGATTTCCTCCACCATGTTTCGTATAACCCTCCAATCTAATTGGCGGCACTCCAACTTTGGCATGGCTAACTTTTGCACGTCGGATTCTAGTACGTGCTCTCTCAACTGAAGTAAGGCTTCCCATACATCTCGGTAGGTAGGTTGGTCACGGGCAGTGTCTTTTGTTACCAGGTAGAAAAGGTAACGTGATGCATCTTGAAGTTTCAAGGTTTTACCAGGAGCTGGCACTTGGCATTGAAGTTCTGCAACTCGACCAAACTTCCTTCGAAAGACGGATGCCAACCCTGGTGCATCTTTGATACTGGCCGGGATGGTAAGGGCCAGTGAGTAGTCATCGGGAAGCGCGAGTAGATCTTGCCTTTCTTCAGTGGTAACACCATGTCTTGCTTTACCGGTACCTCCATAGGCACCCATGAATTCCTCAAACGTGAGGTCAGACACATCTTGGACTTGGTTTACTTCCACTTCTTCATCTACGTCGTGGTCACCCTCGAAAGACGCCAACCGGTTATGGTGTACTATCATCGGCTTTCCTCTCGGAATCTTGCTTATTCGGTAAATAACATCATTGATCTTCTCCATAATGAGGTATGGACCTTCCCAAAACTGCTGCAATTTGGGAGAACAACCTTTTCGCTTTTTGGGGTTATAAAGCCAGACTTTATCGTTCTTCTTAAAACACCCCTTTTCGGCTTGTGTATCGTACCGTTTCTTCATTCGGTCACTAGCGATTTGGAGATGGGAACGGACCAACTCGTGTACATCGTCCATTCTTCTTCGTAATTCGATCACATAATTTTCACCTGCTACATCTTCTCCAGGTCGACACCCAAACTCTAGATCACAAGGTAGTCGCATCTCGCGTCCGAATAGGACTTTGGCTGGTGTCTGGCCTGTTGATTCATTAACAGCAGATCTGTAGGCCATTGTGAAGAACGGGAGATATTGGTCCCAGTCTCGCTGATGATCGGACACCATCTTTGTCAAATACTTGCCAACTGTTCTATTCATTCGTTCTACCATACCATCCGATTGCGGATGATAAGCCGTAGTCCTTGTTTTCTTCATACCTAGTCTATCACATATTCCTTGGAATAAATCGCTTTCGAAGTTCCTGCCTTGGTCACTATGGATCTCCAAAGGCACTCCAAATCGGCTGATATATTCTTGGATCAACTTATCTGCAACGGTGGCCGCCTTCTGGTCTGGAAGTGCGTAAATCTCGACCCACTTAGTGAAGTAATCCATTACTACCAACATGTACTTGCCTCCATTATCACTTTCTGGAAACGGCCCAGCAATGTCCAAAGCTATTCTTTCAAACGGGCTTCCAACGTTATATTGTCTCATAGGAGCTCTCCTTTTTCGATAAGGCCCGTTACTCGTAGCACAAATAGTACATTTCTTACACCAGTCTTTTACATCGTCGGAACTGTTCATCCAATAAAACCGTTCCCGAATTCGCTGAAGGGTCTTCTTCACACCAAAATGCCCTCCTGATGGACTGTCGTGTAACTGACGAAGTACTTCGGCTATTCTGCTCTTTGGAATCACCAACTGTCTTCTCTTCTCTGAACCGTCATCATTTTCCAGGACTCGTTTGAGCAAGCCATCTTCCATGATAAATGAGTCCCACTGGGCCCAATACGTCTTAACTACTGAGCCTAGGTTCGATATTTCTTGCCAAGGTGGTCGACGGTTTTCCTCTTTCCATTTTCGGATTTTCTGTATAACTGGATCTCTCTCTTGTTCTTCCCTGATCTTGGTAGGCGTCCAGTCGTCGTGGACCACCGTCGTTCTTAGCACTGCTGCTTCCTTGGATTCCGTTTTGTTGCAGTGAGAACACTCTGCTGGGCATGGCCTTCTGGAAGGAGAATCAGCGTTTCGGTGGCTAACTCCGGCCCGGTGCTCAATCTTAAAATCATATTCTTGGAGTCGTTCGATCCACCTGGCTATCTGACCCTCTGGATTCTTAAACTGCATCAACCACTTAAGGGCGGCATGGTCGGTTCGGATTAAAAACTTCCTTCCATAGAGGTATTGATAGAAGTGCTCTACTGATTTCACTACTGCCAGAAGTTCTCTTCTCGTGACGCAATAATTTCGCTCAGGTTTTGAGAGGACTTTACTAAAATATCCAAGAACTCTTTCCTGTCCTCCCTGAATCTGAGACAGCACTCCTCCAATTCCCACATTACTTGCATCTGTATCTAAGATGAACTCTCCTTCTGGCAGTGGATACCCTAAAATTGGTGCTGTGATTAAATGCTTTTTTAAGGTTTCAAAGGCATTCTGGCAGTCTACATCCCAGCGGTATTCTCTTGCTTCCTCTGTAAGTCGCGTTAATGGTTTAGCGATATCTGCAAACTTCTTAATAAACCTCCGGTAGTAAGTACACAGTCCCAGAAAACTTCTCACTTGATGTTTGTCAGTTGGTTTTGGCCATTCCTTAATAGAATCGATTTTTCCCTTATCCACGGCCACTCCTTCTTTACTGACTATATGACCCAGATAATTGACTTTACCTTGAAATAGCTGGCACTTCTTGGGGTTTAACATCAATTGGGCAGCTTTAAGTCGATTAAAAACGTTTTCTAAATTCTTCAGATGGTCTTCAAATGTCTTCCCCAAGACGATTATGTCGTCTAGATAAACTAGGCATGTTTTCCAAGATAACCCTCTCAACACATTTTCCATAAGCCTCTCAAATGTCGCAGGAGCGTTACAAAGTCCAAATGGCATAACGTTGAATTGCCATAATCCAGATCCTGTGGTGAAGGCTGTCTTTTCTTTATCTACCGGGTCCATTTCTACCTGCCAGTATCCAGACTTCAAGTCCAAAGTAGAAAATAATTTACTTCCAGCCAATGTGTCTAATGTGTCATCGATCCGAGGCAGAGGATAACTATCTTTCTTGGTAACGTTGTTCAACAAACGGTAATCCACACAGAACCTCGTTGTTCCGTCTTTCTTCTTAACCAGGACCACCGGAGAGACCCATGGGCTCGTAGAAGGTTCTATCACCCCGTCTTTCTTCATTTCCTGAACAATCGTTTCAGCTTCCTCTCTTTTCGCCTGTGGTAATCGTCGAGCTGTTTGACGAATTGGCTTAGCATTACCAGTATCAATTTTATGCTTAACAACGGTAGTTCTTCCCGTCTTTCCTCCTTTCGGTACGAAAATATCACGATACTGCCGAAGAAATTCCCTTAATTTCCTTTTCTCAATCTGATTCAGAGACTGTCCAGCAACCGCAACCATTTGATCAAATTTATCGTTGGAATTATCAGACGTTGTTGTCTGACGGATTATGGATGTGACAGGTACACAAGTTCCTACTTTTGTCTCTTTCTTGATGGTCACTGGGTAGTCATTGACATTGATAAGTCTAACAGGAATTTCTTTAGCCGAGGTCACCAATTCCTTTCCAATTATGATTCCACGGCCAACTTCGTCGTCATGGTTCCAAGGCTCCATCATAACAGGTGACCCTTCGTCCACAATTCCCTGTAGCCGCGCTACTATGATTGTTTCACTTCTCGCAGGCACGACTGTATCTTCTTTAACGGCTGCTTGCATAGTGTTGTCATCATGTGGATGGAGAAATACCTCCTCGTTACCAACTTTGATTACTTTATTTTTAAAATCCAATTGGAATCCATGCGTATTCATTACGTCCATTCCTAATATAACATCCTCTTCGATGTCAGCAACTATAACAGTATGGACGAACTTTTCTGCTCCAATTCCTAATTGTACCTGAATTTCTCCATGAATGTTAGCATTTTCACCTGTAGCGGTCCGCAGTCGCAACCTCGTTGGTAACAGTTTCTTACGGCTGTTTATAACTGTCGGGCGAATAATGCTTCTGGTCGCTCCCGTATCCACCAACAACGTATGCTTTTTACCATTTATTTCTCCATCTACATATACACTATCTTCACGACATTTCAAAGAAGCTATTAGTATCAGAGGGTCTTTGGTAAAGTTCTGGGTCGAAGCTGCTCCCCTAAGGCCGACGCGTTCTGGTTTTGTCTTCGGTCTTATGGTCTTCGTTTTCTTGTGTGTCATGCTTTTTATCATATTAAAGAGCTGGTCAAGTTTATCTTCATCTCCTTCCTCTTTTACAGTCCTAACTTTGCTATACCCGCCAGAGGCCTGCGTAGCTGACTCGTATTCGAGGGCGGCAGATAAGACATCCATCAGCGTCTTGTGACGAGCTAATCGTAGTGTTCTCTGCATCTCATGATCACGAAGACCATCAATAAACGTTTGAACGGCCAATTTTTCCATCATGTCTTCGGGAGCTGTTGGATAAGCATATCGCACTAATCTGGCGATATCTACTTCATATTCTTGAAGAGCCTCATCTTTCTTTTGTCTTCGATTTTTGAGCTGCGACTGATATACATGCTCCAAGTGTTCGTGGCCATATCGCATATTTAACCTCTTCTTTAGTTGTTCGAAATCATCCGTCTCCTCTACGGCTATGGTCTGGAGCACATCTAAGGCATCTCCTCGAAGAGCGATAGTCAGGTTTACAGCCTTTTCTTTTTCAGACCATCCATTCGCTCTTGCAGCTGATTCGAACTGTTTCATGTAGTTGTTCCATGACGATTTTCCGTCGAAAGTTGGAACTTTGACATGAACATAACCTCCACTTCCTTCAAATTTCGGCCGTGTTTCCAACTTACATTTCGTCTCGTCTTCTTTTATCTCTACCGGATCTAAAGCTACCGTATTAATTGGTGGTAGCACTCTCGTGTTAGTTATCATGGTCTCTAACTGTTTGATTTTCTCTTCAACTTTATCAAATGTTTTAGAGACTTCTTCAAACTTCTCACCATTCTGAATACATACTTCGTCGAATCTTCTAGACATATTTTCAATTTTCTCGTCATTTTGTCTAGCTATTTCTTTAATAATTTGAGACGTTTCATCAAATCTTTCATCATTCTTTCGAGAAGATTCTTCAATCATTTGTGACGTTTCATCGAATCTTTTGGAAACAGTCTCGAATTTTCCATCAATTATTTTCGTTAAAACGGCTTCTTCTGCTGACTGGAACTGGAATGTCTCTGGGTCGTCTCCATTCTTGTTGAGAACAGTCTTCAGTCGTTCTTGGAGGATCTTCTTGGACCCGCTGCAGTCTTCATCGCGTTCTTCTAGTTGCTCACGCAACTGTTTCACTGAAAGTTCTACTAGCAGCATCTTTGGTCAGGCACACACGTACTTTTTAAATGTTCTTTCGTACAACGATCACTACTGGACTACGCGGATGTTCCCGACGAACAATACCTTTCAAAAGTTCAAAAGTCTTTTTCAAAAATCAAATTAAATTTATCTACAATCCCACTTTTTCTGACACCACTGTGAAGTTTATATAGTTCTAATTTATATGTCTTTATTCTAATTTATTGTCTATATTCTAATTTATTAAAACTCACGATAACTAATTACGAATTTATTAAAGTCTTTATTAATTCTAATTTATATTACAAATAATTTATTTTCGTTTCGTTACAAGTAAAACCGCGTTTACCGATCTTCTTATGACTGACTGCCAAATAAAAATCTTTCATTTATATACACAACTGTTGTCATCCAGAGAATTCGGCGGACTTCTTGAATAATCTCGTATTTTGGTGAAGGCGCTCGACTCGTTTTTCAACCTCGAGACGTGGATGACTCATTAGTGTTAGTGTCTAGAGATTTCTGGTAAACAACTGGTAGCTAAGCTCAGGTATATTTTGACCTACAAATTACGAGAATCAATAAAAAGAATTAGTCATAAAATATTTACAGTTCTATACGCCATAACATTTAAAATCGTAACAATATACTTTATGAGCATATCAACATGTGATACATTTTTGGAATCAGCGCAGCTAGAGTAATCTGAAAATTGAGACAAAATGGGGGTGTTCCATTAAAAAAAAATGACGGTGACGACATTACTAGAAAGTAATTCACCCTGTATATTAGAATATTATTTTAAAATACGGTAAATTAAAATAAAAAATCGACTTGTTTCAGGATTATTTATTAAAATGCTCTGTTTACCTAAAAAAGAAATTGTTTCATACTTTACGGACACAGTACAGTGTATAAGTACTGACGTTACTAATATTTTTTATTTTTGCTAAATTTTATATTATTGGAGCTAAGCGTGACCCCAATTTCCTATTTATATTCTTGTTACGCTCTTTTGCGACCGTTAAATTTTCTATTGAAGTTTCCAGAAGGTAAGAAATTACAAAATAATGAAGATTTCTATTACCCTCGTCACAAACTTGCGTTAGCGAGGTGACGAAAGGGTAAGAACATATTTTAAGTCGTTGAATAAACTTCCTTCACTACACCAAAGCTAATAAGCTCTCGGAAGTAATTCTGGCCTTGTTTTGATACGAAAACTTCTACGGGAAATAATTTTAAAGTAGGACACATCCTAAACACCTAGCATTCCTTTTTCTTGTAAAATATGCCCCTGTTTGTAACTTGAGTTTTGTAGGTTAAGCTTAGCGAGACACTTGTTATTTTATGTTATATACGTCTTAGCGAAAAACTATAAATTTTACGCTAGTAGACTTTTAAAAATGAAAGGTAATAAGTAAGATAAGATTACCTATTATAAATAGTGCTACATAATATTATATTAAAACTAAGTGAATCATGGACGTATAAACATAGATGGACTCAGTTATTTACATAAAATTGTGAAGTCAAAATTATTTGAACAGGTCACATTCTGAGCACCTTCAACTGTTGGCACGTTTTGTTTTAAAATTTCTTATTCGCGAGTCGCTGAAAATATTACTCTACAGGTGCTATCAAACCAAAATAATAATTTATTGGTTATATTAATATATTTAATTGTAATCAAAATATCAAGTGTGCACATAGTGTGCATTATCATTTAATAATAGCGTATAATAGATATCAATCAATTATTTTATATGTAGAAGCACTGAAAACTATTTATAAATGGCAACGGTTGTTTACATTTCTCTGTCTTATGGATCTACGTCAAACTTCAAATGCTGTTCCATGTTTGTTTACTTTTTACAGTAAATGAGAAAAAAGTTGTTTTTCGATATTTTGGCTGTATTTTGAGTGATATTTGTGAAAAATGAAATAAAATAAACGAAATATTTACATTCCGATCTCTCATTTCATTTGTATGTACATACAATTTACATTATTTAAGATGAGGAAATGAGGAAGCGTGTTTGTTTACATTTTAATAGGCGTACCATTGGGTTTATTCATGTTCATTAATGTATTGAATAAGATATGAGTTCATGAAATTAGTAGACATTTATAAATTAAGTAGACATCATCTGATTAAAAAAGATCTGTTTAGTACCTTTTTAATTTAATATTTCATAATTTGTTCAATGATAAATAATAGTAAACTAAAGATCGTGTGAACTTATTAGGAAAAGAAAGAAAAATCTTAATTTTTTTTCAGATATCTGAAGCTGTTTGAAGTAGAATTTTTATTCTAAATCTAGTTATAAAAATCTCATCTGATGTGCTTATTCCAACTTGAACTTTTAGAGATTTTTCAATGGTAGTGTCACACGGGACAACTTTATTTGAGGATAGTTCATTTGGATATATCAACTTTGTCACAATATTATCTGCAGAACAAAAAATATCATCATAAGTGCCTCGAAAGTCCGTTATGGATCTTGGCGTAACTTCCCTTCATCTTCCTTCTGACCCTTAGAATCTATAGGTCTTCTTCCATATTAATAATCCATCTCCTTTTTTTCCTTCTCTACGTCTTGTATCCTCTGGTTTTAAAACTGTTAATCTCTTCGTGTATTCGTGATCTGGCATCCTAGCAATGTGTCCAGGTAAGTCTCTGCACTTTAACCAATTTCACAATATCTAATATAGTTTAAAGTTGTATCTTTGACGCCATAGCCCATTTTCATTTACGGCCCCAAAAATTTTTCTTTCAAAAATACCAAATGATAAGGTCCACGTTTCAGCCCCTTATATTAAAACGGGTCATATTAAGGTCTTGTATATATTAGCTTTACTTCACGTTTTATATTTTTATTTTTTAAATGTTTCTGGAGACCGAAAAAAGTTCTGTTTGCTACTGCTATGCGTCTTTTTATTTCGTCGCTTGTCATGTTTGTCGCCTTTACTAGCGATCTAAGTTCGTCCCTACCATTTCCAACTATCGAATGTGAAAAATCGGGTTTTTCAGATTCGCTACCTTGTCCTTGCATTAAACGTGGTACACCTTGTAGCAAAATATCGAAATTGTAGCTTGATCAGAAACGCGGGAAATATTCTGTCTAAACCATCGAATATGAACATTTTGTCATTTTGTTTTGGTCAAAATATCGAATATGCTGCAAACTGACGAAAATGGAATATTCGATATTATAGTTTTGTATAAATATAACTAAAGGCATATATATGTACAATGCAAAATGACGAATGTGTCACATTCATTATATTCAGTGTTGTATTTGATACAGTTATTCAATTATAATCTGCAAACTGTCGAAAATACTAAACATTGCTGACAAGAACAAAACGCACGTGTTCACAATTTGTGAATTATTGCTTCCAAGAAGTTCTTTCGGTGAGGCACTTTATTATTTTGTTTTTTAATGTGTCACATACATTAGTTTCAGAGTTGTAATTGATACAGTTATTCAATTATAATTTGCAAAATGTTAAAAATACTAAACATTGCTGACAAGAACAAAACGCACGTATTTACAGTAATTGTGTGAATTATTTCTTCCAAGAAGTTCTTTCGGTGAGGAACTTTATTATTTTGTTTTTATCGGTTTTTCATTATCTGATTATTCAGTTAACTGGGTATAGCCAAACCAAAAACAGTGATGTTGTCAAAGCGAGAATTATTTAAAAAAATATTAAACAATGCTGCCTTTGGGACGTCGCGTCGTCCACACAGTGTATATGGTACCAGTATCGGAAAAATGAAAATAACAAACTTTACATGAAGACTAGCATTGACGGAAACTTTTTATCTCTTGAAACCATACAAAAAAGAGGCAAACAAAATAGTATAAACTCTGTTAAGGCATACGACGAAAGACTCCCAATCACGGATATGAAGAAAAAAAACCTCTTGTCACTATGTGAACAAAACTTAATACCTAGGCCATACCACCAATATTACCAATCTTTACCAACATCTAATACTGCCAGAGATTGTCTTCCAGAACCTGACGCAACTGAAGACAATGATAACGTTGAATCTAAAATTTAAGACTTTACTTTAATTTATCATTATTTTACTACTGATTACTTGAGGTATCTACACGACGTGAAGTTCCATAATTGTATTGTGATTATTTTTAACTTTTCTAATTACATTAATTTTCTATCAATACGTACTTTCATAAAAATACTTTTAATAATTTCTTTATACATGACTTTCCCATTTTACCCTATAACTTCAATTTTTAATTAAATTATTTGTAATAAACTTTGTAAGAACATTGAGATTATTTTCATTTTCCTCCTTTTCAATTAAGAATATTAATGTGTTAAAATTAGACCAATATGAACTGTCGAAAATGCCACATTCGCCATTTTGAAACATTGCACCAAATAAATGTGCTAAAATTATACAAATATGAACTGTCGAAAATGCCACATTCGGAATTTTAAAACATTGGACCAAAACAAATCGTTGATTAACACAAAAAGCAAAATAACGAATGTGATTTTGTGGAAAGAAGCAAACGGTAAGTAGTTTTATTCTGATATCAATTTAACAAGGATCAAACATTAATTTTTAAAAAATTTAAAAAATTTTCCATTTGCCAAAGCGCTGATTTAGAATTCTCTAAAAAAGAGTTATTTTGCTCTCCTGAAAAGTACCACTTTTCACATTCGATAGTTGGAAATGGTAGGGACGAATGTGAATTCTTTGACTTGCTCAAAGGTATGGTTTTTGCTTAAGTTTTCTCCTTCAATATTAACGCATGAACTTACGTTTTGCATTGTTAGTTGGTCAACTTAACTAACTTAGGTAGGATCCCAAAATCTATCATTGCATTATATAATGCAGTTCTTTTCACGCTGTCAAAGGCTGCTTTGAAGTCGACGAAAAGATGGTGTGTGTATACATGTTATAGTCTAGTGACTTTTCTAAAATCTGCCTATGTGCTTTGATATTAAGTTGACTTTCCAGCAGTTAATCCGTATTGATATTGACCAAAAATATCCTTTGTAAAATGTTTAAGTGGTGGTCGGAGACTATGCAAACGTTAGTCAACGAAAACACAAATAACACTGAACTATTTTTCTGAAGCTATTTTCTTGTGACATTGTAAATTAATTACTATTTAACTGGGAATAAGCCACAATTAAAAGTAAAAATACGTTTATTGACGTTTCAATTTCCACTTCGGAAATCGTTCTTTTTTCGGAAATCGGATGTGGCTTATTCCCAGTTAAATAGTAATTAGCACTGAACTGTTCCGCGCTGCAGTAAACAAAGTAAAGATAGCCGTGATGACTGCCATCATCCGGAACGGATAGGCACTTTAAGAAGAAGAAGTCAACAAAAAGACAACTGCTTATCAGAAATGGATGTCAATGAGAAATATATTTATAAAGAAGATATATCAATAATTAAATCGAAATGTAAAAAGAGAAGTAGTGAAAAGTAAAAATCAGATGTGGGATCGAAGATGTGCAGAGGTGGATGGGTATATGGGTGAAACAAGAGTTGGGCAAGCTTGGAAGGTGATAAAGTCTCTCCGGAGGGAAGGAAAGGAAAAATCAAACTTACAGTTAATAGATCTGAAACAGTGGAGATACCATTATGATGTTTTACTGACAGAGGACAGATGTAGATTCCAAGAGATCGAAATTAAGGAAATATCCGAACACACACAAATAATTGAGATAACAACCGGAGAGTTAAACGATACCCTGAAAAGATCTAAAAACGGTAAAGCAGCAGGACCTGGAGACATCCCAATTGAGTTGATAAAGTATGGACCAAAAATATTACATGAGATATTAGTTCAACTATTTAACAAATGCTTAAAAGGACAAAATATCCCTGAAGATTGGAATATTGGATACATTAGCTCAATATTCAAGAAAGGGGATAAACGCAAATGTTCTAATTATAGGGGAATAACTGTTATCAGCTTAGTGGAGAGGTTGTACGTTAGAATAATAAAAGAAAGAATAGAATCAGAATACGAAGACATAGAAGAACAAAACGGATTTTTGGCAAGGGATTTATCTACCCACCTATTGTTTGTAGATTTAGAGAAGGCAAACGATACCTTTGAAAAAACTGTTTCAAACATTGACGAAAGTAGGTCTCAGTAGAGAGTATGTGGATGCTGTAGCAAATGTATACAAAAATGCAAGAAGTGTCGTTAAAGAAGGAAACTTTATATCTGAATCATTTATAATAACAAAGGGGCTTAAACAAGGATGTTGTCTCTCTCCGACCTTATTTAAAATATATATTCAATCATCGCTAGAGCAGTGGAGAAAACAAGTATCCGGAATGCGAATAGATATAGGCGACGGTACATGTCTAACAACTTTATTTTTCGCAGATGATCAGGTAGTCGTAGCGAATGATAAGGAAGACATGGACTACATTTTTAGAAAACTAAAGAAAGAATATGAAAAATAAAGTCTTAATATGAATATGTCAAAGACATAATATCTTAAAATAGGAGATGATGAAGCAGATCCAGAGTTAGAAATTAGAAACACAAAAGCATGCAAGGAATATAAATATCTCGGATCTATAATATCTAAAGAAGGCACTACCAAAAAAAACATCGAAAACAGTATGCAGCAGAGAAAAAAGCGGTTAATATTCTAAACGCTTTACTTTGGTCTAAAGATATTAGACAAGAAACGAAATTGACATTCTATCGAAACTTGGTAGAGCCTATTATGACTTATGGGGCAGAAGTTTAGCAGATCACGAAAAAACATAGAAAAAAAATAGAAGTAGTAGAAACGGATTTTCTAAGGAAAGCGTGTGGTGTATTCAAAAAAGATCATATCAGGAATAAAGATATTAGAAGGAGGACAAATACTGTATATTCCAGTGTAGACCGAATTCAAACGAGGCAACTTTTAACTTTCAAGCGAATGAATCAAAATAGATGGCCAAAGAAAGCTTTAAATTACATACCACAACAAAGAAGAAGGGCAAGGCCTTCAGTTGCCTGGGAAGAAAATATACGAAACATAATGAGAGATAGAGCGCTCAAAGAAGACGAATGGATGGCTAGAAAACGATGGCGGTCGAAATGCGAGAGGTGGCAGAGGCTGTAGGAACCTCGCTTATATATATATATATATATATATATATATATATATATATATATAATGTTTAAGTCTTTTAAACAATACATTGCCGAAGATTTTATACGCAAATGTTAACAGAGAAATGCCTCTATATTTCTTACACTAGCCACCTATTTACCACCACCCTTTATTCACCACCCTATTTATAGAGGTATAAATCTACTGAATACCGCACTTAAGCTTACCACAAAAGTCCTTACCAATAAAATCAAAAAACTAACAATTTTATCTGATGTAAACCAAGGATTCAAATCCGGGAGATCCTGCGTTGACGCTGTATTTGTACTAAGATTAATCACAGACAAGGCCATCTAGTACAATAAACCAGCATATCTATGTTTTATAGACCTGACAAAGTCTTTCGATCGTATCCAAGTCGAAGACGTCTTACACCTACTTTATCAAAGAAACATACCAATCAATGTTATCAAACCATCGAAAACGTGTACTTACATTAGTACAATGGCAGAGGATGGGATAGTATGAATAACATGAAATAAGTCACCAAATGGACGAAAAAGTATTGGCAGACCAAGAAAAAGATGTTGAAATAATTTAGACAATTTAGAATTTTAATATTGAAGAAAACACAGCTTTAAAGACTACATAAAAGAAGGAAGAAGAAGACTTACAAAAGAAGTTTTGCAAAGAATTTGCAAGCAATGAGATATTACGTTTATAGTGAAGAAGGAAAGCTGGCATACCTTAGTCTTGTGATATAACAAATATAATCTTCAGCATCTTGCATTGTAATGGTAAGCAAGGATGAGTTTTTAATTAAATTACACTAAATTAGCATAGTTAAATGACAAAAAGGCCGGCAATTAGTTTTTACCAAAGCCATCTAATTAAGTAAAAAAAATCTACAAAATATAATCGAATATAATAATATGCATCTTTGATAGCATTAAATCAACTATTTTTTCTCTGTTTGCCACTAAATTTAGTACTGTAACTAACTTTCTCGCCTCGCCTGTTCTATAAATATTCCACAATAAAGAGTCGGACTTATTTTAGTGTCGGGATGGTTGAGAAAATCCTTAAATTTTCAATTCTTGAGCTGCGAGCCAAGTATTAAAGTGTTAACACGCTTCTGATACCAAATCGACCCGTTGATTACAATTCTCGCTGTTTCCAAGCACAATTTCCCTCCTTCATTCCCTTCGGCAAGTCCTAATGCTTGGTTCTGCGCGGTTTTCTCGCTGATAGTCCATGATCTAAATGCACAAAGCATTTCGGTGTTTCCAGCAAATGTATTTTACTTTTGAAATAAATAATTATTTTGAGGATGTCATATTTTAGCTTACGTACGTGAGTATATATATATATATATATATATATATATATATATATATATATATATATATATATATATATACAAGAAATATTATATGTTTGTATACATATATATATATATATATATATATATATATATATATATATAAATATATATATATATATATATATATATATGTATATATACAAACATAGTATTTCTTGTATATATATAAATATATATATATATATATATATATAATATATATATATATATATATATATACATAATGAACCAAAAGTATTTGCTGACCACGTAAGGAAGTAAACTTTAAATATTGGGAATGCAGCAATAAAAATGAAAGGTGTACTCTTTTAAATTTTTAATCCAAGCTTTCTGACATTGGTTATGTCCTTCACCAGGGAGCTACAAATGTGATGAATAATTTTTTCAAATTTTTATAATCAATTAACAATTCGATACTTACAAACTTAATGAGGTTGTATCATAAATGATTTTATAAAATGTTGATAAAATTTATCACAGTCTGTCATATCTGTTGAGTCTAAAACCTATTCCTATATTTAAAATTTAAAAAATTAGTTTACATTCACACACACTTAATTATTATATACAAATTTATGACATTCATATTATTAATTTTATTGTATCGTCATTAGTTTTTGTCACGACAATACAGTGGTTTTTATTGTTGGCTTGTTCGGAAGTCTTCGTGCGCAAATTTAAAAACATTCATCTTGACAAGTCAAAATCCCACATCCCTAATATCAAGCAACTGCTAGTACAACAAATTATAGGCCTAACATTAGGTATATCGTGAAAATATGAATTATTTTATATTTGTTAATATCATTAGGAAGTGAAACTTCAACCTGTCAATGTTTCAAAACAAAGCCTATTAAATTAACATAAATAAATAAGATCATAATTCTAAAAACGTTACAATTGATTGTGATTTTGTTTTGTATGACCCCAGTATCTGTGTATCTGTGTGTATACAAAAATTATTAAATTTAAACAAACTAACTTTGTAAAAAAATAAATTCCTCAATAAAAAAACTTTTTAATTACTTGTACAAAAAGGGTGTACATAGGTGGGAAATTATTAGTATAATTTCCGTGTATGTGGACTGTATTATATAGGGCTGGTTCAATAAAATTAGGATATGTAATAAAAGGTATACAGACAATAGCAAATTAAGTGTATATAACGTCTTACCAATATTTTTTCTGCTCCACACTCTCACGGTTGTTTCCGGTCTTCACTCGTGGTTATTCTTCACCCGCGAAATCTGTCCGATGCACCTGTTTTTGAACACGTGTTTCGCAAATATATCACGATATAGAGCACACGATTTAATACAGTATTTTCGATATTTCTCGCGTAACTAAAGCGGGAAAGAGGTAATTACGATAGAAAAACAGCCAAGATAGATGCTGTTCTTCTTGATAAGCAAAGAGAGAGAGAATGAAAGAGATAGAGCGTCTGGCTCTAGCGATGGCCAAACTAAGAGAGTGAGAGAATGATCTGTCCTTAGCGACGGACGACCATCAAGAGAGTTAGAGAGTATCTTTCTTCTTTGCTATCTTAACTGTGTGTATTTCTTAAGAGAGGGGGTTGAACTGTAAGTAGGAAGGGTTATTAAGGGTTGGACTAAGATAATTAATGTAAAATTGTGATATAAGGATAGTTAATAATACAGCGAAAAAATGACATGATTTTTCGCATGTGAGAAAATTGAACATACTGGGGGCGGGCGAGAATAGTTACGCCACTGGGATAGGGTATCAAATAGTTACTTAGAGAACGAGGGTAAACCGGTATAGATTAGAAATATTGTAAAAAACTAAGATAACTAAGAACTATTTAAAATCTATTAAAACTAAAGTCTAACTTATAGAAATAAGAAGATATATTTGGCTGAAAGCGCCACTATTGGTTAAAGGGTAACCTAGCTTTCTTTATAAACCTAAGGTATTCGCAATAAGGTGTGGATACACCTGTTTGAGCAAGAGAATCCTTGCCTGGGTGCAATTCGATTAATTTTGCCAGAGGCCAGAGGAGTGGGGAAGTCTCTTCATCTTTGATTACTACCATATCACCTATCTTTAAAAGATCACAAGCGATGTTCCACTTATTCCTACTTTGTCGTAGTAGCATGTGCGATACAAGCAGTGGAATCGTCAGGCAGATGGGAAATGAAATTTTATATATTGATTGGAATGTATCCAATAATGATTTTCAATACGAGATTAATAGATCATCTAATATATCATTGTCCCAGTCTAAGGGCAATGACCAGAGGCGTTGTACGAAAGATTTAGAGTGTACTCTAAAAGATAAGAGTTTTCCGAAGAAGTTATACATTCGAGAAACATAGGTACATAATTTTCTTTTTGTTAAGGGAGGCGCCTTTTCGCAAACAGGCAACTTAAAAGAGAAATCGTCTTGATATGGTGACCTGTTAATACCTAAGACCTTAGAGAAACTGTTAACTAAGTCAAGATTGACTTCTGAAGTGGATATCAGATTAAATTCATTTGAAAAGGCACGATAACTTAAATATATTTTATACAATTGGAAACTGTGAGTTTTTAGAAGCGAGCATAGTTGAGAATAAAGTATGTGTATGTATGTGTATGTAACCCAATCAACAACCACCAACAGCGGCTAACTTCCACAAAAATCGAAACCCTGCCTGGAGAACTGAACGACTCCTTCAGAACGAACTAAAGCTGAGTACTTTATAATACTACTTTAATTGTTTTATACCGGCAACCGACAGAATCTTTGAGTCTCAGTTTAAAAATTTATTTTTATTTCACATTCATAATAAGATGAATTCTGTTTATTATTATTAACAATAAATATATAATACCTTTACTATGACTTCGTAAGTTTTTTTTTATTTTCTGTACCTTTTTGGGATTGGTGTGGGGAGAGAATGGACAGAGAACGAACCCAGAGCTGAGCAATCGGGCAGAGCACCATTCTGATGAGTGAAACGGTGGGCGTTTTTCTCTTGAATATTCTTAGGGATATTCGAAGAATTTCTCCCCTCATTTTTGTCAGTAGTGTGTTGTTGGTTAACGCATTGGTCTTAATAAGATTAATACGTTACAGACGAAGCTATTCCAATAAAAGAACAATATTCTTTTGGTTTCTCTTTATATCAAAGAACTATATAAAGAATTTATACAGATATGTATAAAGATAAATCATAATTAAAAGATTTTGGATCTATTACGTGACGAAACGTTATAGGGTCATAAACTATAACGACCGAAATTTACAGGTCTAGATTACTTCTCCCTCTAATTCTAAATGTAAAATATTCATTTTTCAAAACTCATTTTCCAGTTACAACAAAGTTACTGTTAATTACGCGAAAAATGATTAAATGGAATAAAAATACACTGTTAACGCCCTTAACTTCAGATTGGAATGGCAAAACAATCCAATATAAGGTAACGAAAAACCGAATTTCAAAGCGATAAAAAGAACAAAAAACTCACGTGAAAAATTAATTTCATAACACTGAATTATATTTCGGTCTGGCACAACCGGATTGCCCATATGAATGGTGGTGATGAGAGGAGTAAATGCGGATAAAAGGGATATATTCATGGATTTTCATCAACGCCGGTATTAACTTTGATCAAAAACGGGAAGTGGATGTTATTGCGAAAAAGGAGTGTACTCGATAAAATTTTAATTGTGCTTTTATTCAAGAAAACAATGAATAATTTGTTGAACAATGTTGAATTATATAGAAATTATTTGACCAGCAGACGATAATCTTCTTCTTCTCATATATCACTGTTGTCTATTCTGATACCTATCGTTTTCTTAAGAATACTAACCTTATCCTTTCTGAACACCTATTTAATAAAAAATTTATGTTCTTTTCAACTATTTTTTTATCGTCTTATTCTCTTGATTAATTTTCTTTTTCGTCAATTATCATACACTTCCCGTTTGTAAATTGCCATCTGCCATTTACTCGTAATTGGATACATACAGTGGACAAAAATAGGAAACGTTGCATTGGTTTATAGATCACGTTCAGCTATAGCCCTTCTTAGTACTTCTTGGTTTGTAAAATTTCGAATATTCTATACAATTCATTTATTTAAATTTAAACCATTTTTAGGACTCTATGTTATTATGGGCCGGAAATCTTTTATATTCTACCATGCGGAGTCTTAAACTTAGGAAAATCTCCTTCAGTGTAAGTATTTTGAGACTTTAACCACTGCTGATCTTGCTATATTGCCATGTTATAATCATGCCATAATCTATATAAATATATATATATATATATATATATATATATATATATATATATATATATTTATATATATACATATATATATATATATATATATATATATATATATATATATATATATATATGTTATTGTGATATTTAAAGTCTTGGTGCGCCAAGCAATTAATTGGCTAATTAATTAATTAATTAATTAACATTATTTCAATGATATGACTATGATTCTATCACACTTCATAATTCTCTTATCTCAGGGTTCTATTCGTGCTTCAATATCTATGCTATTACATGTGAAAGGTAAGGTCCAAAGAATACCGGAATAATAAAAACATATAGGATCTAACATTATATATTGAATTAAAATAATGAAATAAAATTCACACTCAAAAATTTTCAATAAACAAAATCTCATATAATGATTCTCAAAATTTTGTTCTACGTACGTGAATCTTGAAAATAAATGGTACAAACAATATTAGTTGAAATCTCAAAATCCAAATATTATTCTAAATCTCCTAATCAAAATATTCATATCCTTTCTAAATTAAGGGTAAAAATTGTGTTATCAATAAAAGAAAAACTGCAGAAAACAAAACTATCTCTCTCTGATGATGAGTGGTCCAAATCCTTGTTCCTTGTAGACTATACTATTTACTCGTAGCCGCTCCCTAGGTAATCAGCAATCTTACAACAAATTATTGCAAGTTTATCGTCCTTAATGATCTCCTTCAAATGCACGAATCGTTCAAATTATGCTAGCTTTTTCTTCTCTCAATAAACTGAATCTCTCGTTGGTCTGAGTGAAAAATGATTCTTGGAATATCTTTTCTTTAGGATAAATTGAATCTCTCGTTGGCCTGAACAGTGACTCTTGGAATATAAGTAGAAAATATAACTTACAATCTTTTACTGGATCAGCTTCTGTCAGATACATTAACTACACGAAAACTCACAAACTTTCACTGCTACTGCTTCCTACCTCTGGGAAACTACCCGAGAACAACGGCCGTTTGCCGTGCACCCTTGGAAACCGACCGACTATCCATTTTTCTTCCAAAACTAACTAACGTCTCATTCTCAAACCAAACCTCCCACCTTTTCCAATCTCATCCAATAAAATCGCGTCATACATCTCCCATTTCTTCATTTCGATAACACACAAATTTTTACCTGCAATTATAAAATTTCCGAACATTATTTAAAAACTAATCTTTGTCTACCAATTCTTAAAAACTAACAAAAACCTATCTTTCTAAAATCTATTCTATTGTCCTAATTACTGCACAACATTTATTTGGAAAAACCGCTTCAATTGTCTAGAATTTCACTTCAGCTTATTCACGTCATACAAATATATTTTAACAAAGAAAATAATTTATGCATATCTTACGTTTTGTTAAATACAGGTAATCCAAAATTAAAAGACTTTCATTCTTCGAAATGTTTGTAGTTTATTGTTTCGACTTATCTGAATTATTTTAATTATTTGAACTTAGAAATATTGTTAAACAAACCGATAATTTCTTGATTTTACATATCATAACAAATCCCCGCCATTTGATCTGCCGAAAACTCTTTGTTAAATTTTAAAAATGACAAAAGTTTTCCAGGATCAAATTATTTCACTATGTTGTTAAAATCTACTCATGATACAGATAGATGTCGTGAATGTTAAAATTACACCGTATATTGCCTATCTTTATATGGGATTGGATATGTTTTCGACTTAAATTTTTCCAAGTTTTTAACTTTAAAAATATGTTCATACTTTTTCTCCACTTGGCTTTCTTCAGATATTCCCATTTCTCGTGATATTTTCCATTCAGTAGCTCTTGGTTTATTTTTCAACCGTAAATAGTTGAAAAAATTTATTTTCGAAATCTGTCCAAATTTTAAACTCATCTTCTTTGCTTTCATACCATAATGCTGCTCCTTCTTTCAGATGGTTTCTAATAGTTTCTTTGCAATCGTCAACACATCTAACATGTTGCAATTTGGTTTTCAAATTTTTAACAAACGGTATTGGGTGTGTTTTTCTAATATCCCAGCCAAATTGTACTTTCGCCTCGCTGGTTCCATGGATGATAACTTCTTTTCTCTCTACTCCTTTTAGTTCAATTTCTGCCATTTGTTTTTCATTTTGCTTAAGTTTTCTTTCCTGTCTTCTTGTAACGCCATTTCAAATTTTTCTTCTAACTGTTCTAATTCCTTTTTCTGGACAGTCTTAATATCTTTCATTTTAGTTTCTATTTCTTCTCTCTGCATCTCTAGTTTTCTCTCTTCTCTAACTTTTTTTAAACAGACTTTTTCTTCAAATGAAATCGTAGGCTTCCACGGCCAGAGTCAGAATTATAGTTTATTCGTCTTCCGGGTTTGGACCGTGTCATTTGTGAGTGACCCAAAAGTGGGTTCATCTCGACGTTTCGCTACAATTGTATGTAGCTTCTTCAGGAGAACAAAGAAAAGAAAATCAAAAGACAGGAAGATGGGTAGTTAGCAACGGTAAGTCAGTTACGCAATGCAACCAGAGGCGAATACTAACTACCAAGATGGGTATTTGGTCACAGTAACTCAACTACTCAACGCAGCCAGAGGTAAAAACCAAATGCCGGGACAGGGATTCACGTCCAACAGCTCAGAACACTAACGCGTCGAGAGGCGGGGAGTGAATCCGACGATTACTCCGCTACCACTCCATTTATAGTCGCGGTGACCTGTTGTGTCGGGACGCATCGGCACACTCCGTGGCGCGAACGTCAAGAAGCGCGCGCTGGCCAATCATGTGGCTGCATCGTGGTAGCGGGACCGGACGGCGGCTCTAGACTGAGTTATGTCCCCGCGTTAATGTGAAATTTTACACCACTCTATACGTTGCAGGACACGACAATATTTCTACCCAATTGTAATAAATTTTCACGACAAATATCAAATATGCAATCAGTAAAATTCAAATAATTCAAAATAAATATCAAATGTACGATTGGTAAAGAAAATAAAAATATATATAAATAATATATATAAAAAATATAAATAAATATATATATATATATATATATATATATATATATATATAAATATATATATATATATATCTAAATATATATATATATATATATATATATATATATACATAAATATATATATATATATATATATATAAATATATATATATATATATATATATATATATTTATATATATATATATATATATATATATATATATATATTTATATATATATATATATATATATATATATATATATATATATAGGTATATATATATATCAGCGCTACAGGCTTTGTATGCCCATGACTTCTAAAATCTTAGTTATTTCCCTCCATTTTTTTCGGTCCCTTGCTTTCTTTCTTCAATTTCTCATGCCTATTTCTGACCAGTTTTGCTTTACTGCTTCCAACCATTTCTTTTTTGGACACCCTCTTCTTTTTTCCCCATTTCTCCCTTTTTCAGTATTGTTTTAAGATTTCGATTCTTTCACTGCCGTCTTTATTCCTTCGAAGATTCTTCTGAACACTTTTCTTTCCCAGATCTCTACTTTCTTTTTTTTTCTGGTGATTCATAATCCACGTTTCACTGGAATACATCACTTTGGGTCTGATAACTGTCTCGTAAACTCACGATTTAGCTGTTCTTAACACATTCCATGCTTCCAGTAATGAATTTGGTGACCTTAACGGTCTACTTTCCTTCAATAATCTTTTGTCTATCTCTTTTTCTTCTATTTCCGTATTGGTTATGGTTATTCCTAAGTATTTAAATTCTGACACTTTTTCAAAAACTATAGAAAGTCTCTGCTCCTTTTATTTTGATATATTTGGTATTATTTGTTATGTTTCTTCTTATTTTCATATATTGCATTTTTGTTTGGTTTATTATTAATCCGTATCTTTTGGCTTCTTCTTTAAATTTCTGGAAAACTTGTTCTTAATATATTTTTGTCGGTGCTAGTATCACCATATCATCTGCGTACGCTATGCACTGTTTTCCCCCTATTCACTATGAACTATCTTAAAAAACTTCCTTCGATTGTTACCCTATTTATCGTCTTGATAAGCGTCATTCTCACTAGTCTAATAAGCTTTTCTGGTATTTTAATGTTCTCATATAGTTCTCACACATTTTAATGTTCTCATATATAATGGCCTCATATAGCATCATTTAATTTAGGGAGTCATACGCTTGTTTAAAATCGATTATAGTAGTAATGTTTATTATTAATTAAGTAATGTAATTAAGTAATAAAATTAAGTAATTAAGTAATGTTAATTATTTTAATTGAAAATTAATTTATCTAGGAAGAAAACGAGAAAATAAATTACTACAAGCTACTACTTGAGAGAACTATCTTCCTTCGACGCGTTGAGTGGGGAGGTTAGCTCTATCGCGAGTAGTAGCAGCAGAAATATGGATTCAGATGATAATACATCCGATGACAATCGGAAAAGAAATAGAGAAGAAGAGGAACTATTATTTGGTCCCAGTAAAAAAGTACAAAGAAGCCCAATTAAAAGTCACAAAGATGAAAACAAAATAGATCAAATACTAAATATGATAAAAAATTTAACAATAGAGTTACAAGAATTAAAAACTGATATAAAAGAGGTAAAAACGGAACAAAAACAATACAGAGAAGAAATGAGGGAACTCAAAACTGAACTAGCAGAACTAAAACAAGAGAATAGTAAAATCTGGAAAGAAAATGAACAAATCAAAAAGGATCTGAATGAGACAAAAGGACGCCTTGAAAGGCTGGATAGAATAAGAAAAGAAAATAATGTGATAATACAGGGAATGACAATAGAAACTGGAGATAGAAGAGTACTAAAAGAAGTGATAGAAAATTTTATGACAAAAGAGCTAAATATTACTGTAAATATAGATGAAGCAGTGAAACTAGGAGATAAAACATGTTTAGTCAGATTGCCAAACAAAGAAGAAAAAACAAAAATTATGGAAAACAAAAGTAAACTTAAAGAAGTGAAAAAAGAAAAAATATATATAAACAATGATCTAACAACAGAGGAATTACAAATACAGAGGGAAATACGAAGAATAGCAAAAGATGAAATAAAGAAAGGTAAACGTGTCCAAATTAAAGCCAACAAACTTATAATAGATGGTCTAGAAAGGAAATGGAATAGAAACACCAACCAGCTGGAGGACCATCATGGAGGGGGTTCAAAAAACTAGCAAGGGATGAGAGGATACATTATTCGTTGACGGACGAGGCAAAGAAATAGGAAATAACTGCAGATAAACCCGGGCACAACAAAAGTGAAATAAAGAAAAATGGACAAGAAAACAAATATAAAGGACGAAGACAACAGAACAAAAAAAATAAAGAGTTGATAATAAGCACATGGAACATAAGAACTATGCTAGCTCCAGGAAAAATGCTAGAAATAGGAAAGGAACTCAAAAAGTATAAAATAGATATTGCAGCACTGCAAGAATTACGTTGGGAGGGACAGGGACAGATTGACAAACAAGACTTTACAATGTTATATTCAGGAGGAAAGAAGCAAGGGCAAAAAGGCGTGGGATTCATGATACTTAGTCACCTAAGAGAGAAAATTATAAGTTTCAAGCCAATATGCGAAAGGATGGCCTATGTTAGAGTCAACAGCAAACCATTTAATATATCAGTCTTGAATTTATACGCCCCCACAGAAACAAGCAATGCAGACGAAAAAGAAATCGTTTATGATAAGGTCGAAGAGGAGATAGAAAAAATACCCAAAGAAGATGTCATATAAAGAGAAGGGGAAGACCGAGATCAAAGTGGCTGCAAGAAGTTGAAGAAGACCTCCAAAGGGCAGGAGTCAGTGAATGGAGAGGAAGAACTAGAGACAGGAAAAAATGGAGAGATATTGTCAAGAAGATAAGATAAACAAAAAAAAAGACTGATCCACTTAAGAAATAGGATCTAGAAAGCATTTGCGGTTTAACCCCACGTTGGGGTGTATAGCCATTATATATATATATATATATATATATATATATATATATATATATATATATATATATATATATATATATAGTAGTAATGTTAGAACCCATTTTTAAACAATATGCAACTAATAATCACAATATTAATCTTACGTGACTGATGTACAACACAAATTCAACCATTCTACATGATTAGCTCTTATTTCATTTTTTTGTAGTAATGATACATGATTTTAAAATATACCAATAAAAAAATAGTAAAGTATTTTTGGATTTAATATAAAAATCTCTACATCTTCGTAAAAATTTGATAGAATTTTGACAATGTGTCAGCTTTTCGTAAGGAAATTCCAATCTTTTAAAATTTTGAATAACGCTAAGCCCGTACTGGTTTCTTAATATTGTTCTGAAGCTATTTTCTTGTGATATCTTAACGTAATTATTACTTTTATTAGGAATATGCCACAATTAAAGTTTAAAATAAGTTTATTTGTGACGTTTCGATTTTCACTTTGGAAATCGATCTCAAAACATTAATAAATTAAGCAAATTTTGTTTTTTGTTACTTAGTGAAAAATTCTTCTAATAATTTAATTTTATCTGGCTATCTAATATCATTCATATTAACAATTTAAACATACTAATATATAATACATTTTAAAGTAGACGACTCTAAAATAATATTGCCAATATTGCTGAATGGCGTTGCTCAGACTTTATTGTAAGGTAGTTTATTTGATTATATGAAATCAACTTTTACTAGAAAATATTCATCAGAAAAATCATAGCAATTGCGTCTTAAATATCTCGGCATAATGCAGTAGGATCAGGTTACCTATATTAAAAGAGAAAGTCATTAAAAAAAATTCCACTATAAGTAAGTCAATAACATATCGATGATACATCATTTATGTTTTTTAAGTAACATACCTATAAAATCAGAGTTTGGTGTTAATAGTGAGTAAACTAAATGTAAGACCAAATACTTACCAAGTCGGGATAGTATTATAAGGTTATGAGGTTTTTTGTTGTTTTTTTTTCTTATGAGTTATTATGGAATCATTAACAGAAGAATTTTACAGGCATCATTGCATGTGGTTGTCCTTCTAAAGAAGAATCACATGTTATGATTTTTTTTTGACAAATATTCTCAAGCTAAAGTTGATTTCATGTAATCAAATGAAATATCTTCCCGATGCATGATCTTCCCGACCTAAAACCTTGTTGTTTTTCTGCTAGTATTATAATTTTATTCAATTTAATTGTTATCCCTCTGGTTGTTAATTTAAGTATTGTGTTTAATAAATTAATTCCTCTGTAATTTTCCGGGTCCGATTTGTCTCCCTTTTTGAAGAGAGGTATTAGGATGCTTGACCTCCATTCTTGAAGAAGTTTGTTTTGTTCTATTATTTTTTTATATTTCCTTAATGCTTTCTTTACCTGTTCCTTCTCAATATTTATTTCTTCGTTTGTCGTCTGGTGTTGGTGGTTCATTATAGTCAACTTTAGCAAATAGAGATCGAAAGTAGTCTACCCATGTTTCCTTCTGAAAGTGTTTCGTTTTTATTAGTTCGTTCATTTTTTTTTCTTTGTCCTCTTATCATTCTCTATATTTTTATTTGTGTTCCGTAGAAGTCGTGTTTTATCTGTTTTGAGAAACTCTGCCAGTGTTTCGTATTTATTTGTCTAACTAAAGTATTCGTTTCATTTCTAATTCGTTTATAGTGGTTTCATGCCTGTTGTATTTGTTGTGTTCTGCATTATAAAAAGGCTTTCTTCTTTTCTTCAAATTTGGTTTTATTTCTTCTTTAAGCCATGTTGTTTTCTTTTTTTTATATGTTAGTGCTCGTTACTTTCTTCTCTGCAAGTGATTTTGTTGCTGTGTTAATTATGTTATTTTTAGTTTCTCCCAGCTTTCCTTGATGTTATCTTTTCTAATATTTTATTCCCAGCGATCTTCTCTGATATTATTTTCCTGCGTAAGTATTTCGTAAATTCCGTATTTAGTCCTTCGACATAGATTTTTGTGTGTGTTGGCGCTCTCTTTTGGGTGGGAAGTATTTTAGAATTATTCTTATTTCACATAATACCAAGCTGTGGTCGCTACGTACATCTGCTGAGTTGAGGTATCTTTCGTCGATTATTTTTGATTTATGTATATCTTTGTATATGTAAATGTATATTTGTATTGATCATTGTGGCCAAAAAATACGTTGTTTATTCTTAGTTCGGTATTTGCAGAATTTCGTACAGAATTTGATCATCAGTTCTCCATTTTCGTTCTTAATATTATCGTTATGTTTTTGTTTAATGCCGGGTATTACTTGATTGCCTATTCTAACGTTAAAATCGACCAATATTGTCATCTTTCCTCTGACTTGACCTACTAGTTGTTGTAATTGATCGTAAATCGCTTCCCTTGTTGTTTGAGGCTTGTTTTTTCTGCGTTGTATACTCTGATGATGTTCAGGTTTTCCTTCTCCATTCTTATCTTTGCTTTTACTATTATTTCTGGTATGTATTGACATTTTTTGTTTTTTATTTGACATTATGTGATTTTGGTGCCTTTGGTGTATTAGTAAGGCTACACCTTCTTTGGCCCTGTTTTATTTTGCTACTCCACTGTAGATTAGTATGAATTCACCTAACTTTGATTGACCTTTTCCTTAATTTTTTGTTTTCTATAGAGCACAAATGTCTATTTCTTTCTCTTCCAGCACTTGGGTTATTTCTTGGTTCCTTGAGTTGAGTGTTTTGATATTCCAAGTAGTGATTCTCATCTGGGTTTTAGATGTTTTTTTGCTTATCCTTATTTCTTGTCGTAGTAGTCGTCATTGTATCAATCCGGTTCCGAGGCTAAATATTTTTTTGAGCAGTTTTTGTTTTTTACGATTGGTAAGTTGCTAACCTTGCCAATCACCCTCCACATTTTATCCGGGCTTGTATTCCTTGTAACCCCAGGCAGTATTCCATTTTTGATAACGTTAATTTCTGTTGTAAAAAAGCGATGATTAACTAGTCGTCGTTCAGCTGGCCACGCCTTATGTGCAAAGTCAAATATTCGATGTAATTAAAACCATTAATAACGGTCCTTAAACTACACACTTTTAATATACGACTAAAATTAATTCACCCCAAGAATAACTTGCGAGAGAAAATTATTCCTAAAATGGCCGGTCCAAATTTTCCGAACACCAAATTCCAACAATAAATCATGAATTAGGATTTGCATATATTTAAATTTCTGATGATTTCTTCTCCAGTTTTTTAAAGCCGCTTGGAAAAGAATGTTAAGTAATTAGGTTATTCATTCACGGAGATTGTTATCGAAATTTTGTAAATAACGTTTTAGGTTCAACATTTTTAATATTACGGAGAATTTTATTCAGTATACCTAAGTAGAATATCCGATTTAAAGTCATTTTGTAGTCGCTGCGCTGGTGCGTACACACGCCTATCAATGTATTTCATACTGGCTATTAGGTATCAGACCATTGCATTGAGTGATAAAGGTAAAACTTCGGTGCCGATACCATGCACACATATTGTTATCTTTTTATACGAGAGAGAAGCGACAGTGATAAAAATCGATTCAATGAATAAGCTCATTATAAAACATGTAAAGAATTTTAAAAATATCCAAAAGTTTCAGATCGACTGAACAAGTCAGAATAAAATGAGTGTCTTATACAGGGTATTTGTAAATAAATGCGGCAAAATTCTGCGAATAATAATAAAATATGCTAAATAAAAAGTAATGACAGTTTGTTTTATAAACATAAAATAATATTTTCACAAATGCTTGGTTTTCGAGATACGGGGTGTTTAAATTTTTCTTAAAAACTGACGATTTAATCATCAACTTAATCAATTTAATCAACGACATCATCAATCAGCCAATCGCGTCCACTGCTGGACATAGGCCTCCCTCATTTCTTTTCAGTGTTCTCTCCACTGGGCCGCTTGTAGCCAGTTTCCCGCTACACGTTTTATATCATCGGTTCATCTAGTCAGTGGTCGTCCTCGGCTTCTTTTATAGTTTCTGGGCCTCCATTCCATAATACATCTTGTCCACCGTCCATCTTGTGCTCTGGCTAAGTGCCCTGCCCAGTTCCACTTAAGCGACGTGGTTCTTTCGATGACGTCTTGAACTCCTGATCTTTGCCTGATTTGTTGGTTTGTTATGTGGTCTCGAAGGCTCACGTTCAGCATTGCACGTTTCATGGCTCGTTGCGTCACTCTGAGTTTATTCGCAGATTTTTGCGTGAGTGTTAAAGTCTCCACTCCATAAGTTTGTACAGGTAAAACACATTGGTCATAAACTTTTCGCTTGAGACACATGGGAATTGAACTTTTTAGAATATGGCTTAATTTGCCAAATGCTGCCCAAGTTAGGCCTATTCGCCTCTGTATTTCATGTGTTTGATTGTCTTTGCTTATTTTGATTTCGTGTCGCAGATATTTGTAAGTGTCTGTTTGTTGTATGTTATTATTGTCAATAATTATATTTCCGCTCATTATGAGATTTGTTATAAGTTTAGTTTTCTCACAGTTTATCTTTATTCCTGCTTTTTCAGACAGACTTTTAAGCGAATGCATCATAGAAACTGTATCTTGTAAATTATCTGCGATTAACACAACATCATCTACAAATCTTAGGTGGTTTAATCTTTCTCCATCTATATTGATGCCCATATCTTGCCATTGAGTGCTCTTAAATATTGACTCTAGAGCTGCCGTGAACAATTTCGGTGAAATATTGTCTCCTTGTCTAACTCCTCGACCTAAGCTGAATTTTTCTGTGTCTTCGTGTAGTTGTATACTTGATGTAGCGTTCTCGTAGATGTTTTTGATTAGTGTCGTATACCTGTAATCTATTCGGCTTAGATTTAGAGCTTCCAGTATTGTTTCAAACTCTACAGAATCAAAAGCCTTGCCAAATACAAGAACCAGTGGTATGTTGTACTCGATGCACTTTTCTATTAAGATCTTTATGGTATGCAAATGGTCATTTGTGAAATATCCTGCCCTGAAGCCTGCCTGTTCTTTGGGCTGATAGAAATCAAGTTTAGGTGTTAGCCTTTTTGTTAAGATTTTCATAAAGAGTTTGTACATATGTGTCAAGAGGCTGATGGGTCTATAATTTTCTAATTATGTAATATCGCCCTTTTTTGACCAACAAGACCATTACTGCATTGTTCCAGTCTTTTGGAATTGTACGCGCATGTAAGCATTTATTAAACAGTTCGATTACTGATTTTAATAAAATTTCTCCTCCTGCTTTTATTGCCTCGATAACGAGTCCATCATCACCAGGCGTCGATGGTTCTTCATATTCCTTTAAAGCTGCTCTTACTTCTGACACAGTAATGGGTAAAAGTATATCCGATCCCTGATTTATGAGAGTCTTTACTCGTATTGGGAAATTGTCTTGTGGTCTTTGGCTGATATAGAGGTCTTTATAAAACTCTCTGGTTATTTTCAGAATGTTTTGTTTATCTGTTGTTGCCTTTTCGTCTTTATCTCTCAGCTTGTATATTTCTTTTTTACTTTGTGTGAGTTTTATTTTCATTATCTTTAAACCTTTGTTCTCTTCTACTGTTTGAGTAATTACATTAGTATTATATCTTCTTACATCTTTTCTAATTTCCGCTGAAATTCTTTTATTTAGTTTTCATATTCTTCTTTATTTCCCTTTTCGTTCTCGCTTAGGTTTCGTCGTATTTTCATGAGAGCTTTTGTATTTTTGCAAATATTTTCACTTTTGGTGTCATTTTTTTTTGCAAAATTTGTGTTGTGCATTTCTAACCGAGTCTGATATTAATTTATTTTGATCGTCGATACTTTTACGATCCCAGAGGTTTGGGATTATTGCTCTGTAAAGTTTCGGCTATATATTTTTATGTATGCTTCTGGATGATTTGTTGAATTCCAAACTATGCGTTTGCAACTGTTTATCATCTTTGCTCTTTCTTTTTGTAGATTTATCGTTACTCTAGATCTTACTGGTCTGTGGTCGCTTCCTACTGATAGTTTATGAGTATTGTTTGACGTACCATTAAGAATTTTATATTCACCAATTGCGCACATACGGGTAATGTTTCAATGCTTGTAAGGAAAAACAAAGTACGCGACTAAGATACTAATTTTTTTTTTTTGAACATCCCATTTATTTACAATCTGTAATAAGGATTACAATAAGTAAATTGTTTAATTAGATTACAAGAGACTTACACGAAATTTATCCAGTAACAATAACTTATTAAATCATAATTTAGTAACAAAGTTATTTGTGACTCTGATATAATATTTATAATAAATAAAAAAAAATTTAATTTAAAAATTTAAAATCTTGTTGGTAGATCGCTCCTAGTAAGACGCTTTAGCCTTCTGTTTGCCTCGGGCCTTATAAGGTTCTTTGCTAGCTTGTTGGGGTGGTTTTGCAATCGTCTGTCATATTTTTGTGAGTAATTGGTAATTTCTTGTTTGACAGTTTTTATCTAAAGATCACAATTGATGAATTCATTCGGTATGTACCACGGTGCATTTGTGATAATGCGGAAGTTGGATCCCATAGCTCCATATTGACTTTATCACTGACTTGTATACTAGGATTTTATTGTACAAATTTAGTTGTGGTCTTTTTCCCATTCTTGTTCTCCAAGTACCATCTCCGCGGCGGAGGTCGGCAATCATCATAGCTATTCGGACTTTTGAGACGGCTGTTCTGAAAAGTTCATTTGGTGTATATCCGTACCACTCTCTTAGGTTGCGAAGCCATGACATTTTACGCCCCCTTATGCTATTCTTTTTTTGGATCTTTCCCTACATAATCAGTTGGAGTAAGGTGTATTTCTCTCCACGTGTAATATGTCTGAGATATTCTAATTTTCTTGTTTTAATTGTATTTAAAATTTCCAATTCTTTATTCAGAATCTCTTTGTTTGTAACGTGTTCTGTTCACGATATTTTCAGCATTCCTATATACATCCTCAGCTCGAATGATTCCAGTTTTTGCTTTGATGTCGCATTTAAGGTCCAAGATTCCATTCCGATAAAATAAAGTCGAAAAAACATAGCACCTCGCCCACCTAACTCTTAGTTCCAGTTTTAAATCACTGGTACATCGCACTCTTCTCATTTTGTTAAAATTTGCTCTACCCTTTTCAATTCTTATTTCAATCTCTTAAATGTAATCATTTGTGGAGTTCATCATTGTTCCTAGATATGCAGATTTGTCCACTTGTTCGACGTGGGTTCCGTTTATTAGAAGATTTTCGTTATTTCTTTGAGTTTTCGATATTCTTATAAATTTCGTCTTCTTGACATTCATTGTTAGACCATACTCTTTTCCATACTCTGCTATTCTGGTCACCAGTCTCTGAAGATCTTCAATGTTTTCGGCTAAGATCACAATGTCTACCGCATATCTAATGTTAATGGGAACTCCATTTACGTAACAATAAAACACTGAAAACTTTGTTTTCAAACTTCCACAAAATTTATTTTAACTATTATCACTACAGCTGTTTCGGCTGATAGCCTTTCTCAAGTGATCTATTTTTGGCATGCGTTTACAATTTATAGTCTCTAATGAAATAGGTTGAGGAGGGGAGAACTGTTTGTCTCAAGTTGGTCATTCAGAATTATATCTGTGTTTTTTAATTTATTGATTTCCATAGATTCTAACAAAGATAGCTTAAGGCCTTTATTTTGAACGTGAAGAATTTTAAATTTGTCATTAAAAGAATGATTATGATCTAGAAGGTGAAGTGCGTATGTCGAATCTGTTTTTCTATTCTTGAAAGCCCTTTTATGTTCTGCTATTCGTTTCTCAAAGTTTCTACCAGTTTGACCGATGTAAGTTTTTGGGCAGTCGCCACATTGAATTTTATACACACCACTATTTAAGTGTTTTTTATTTTGGCTCTTGTTATTTTTAATATATTTACCTAGGTTGTTATTTGTTCGGAAAGCTGGTGTTATTCCTTTCTTTTTTATATGTTTGGCAATTTTTGTTGTTATTTTGCCTGTATATGTAATCGAGCAGAAGGTACTGGGTTTTTTCTCTGGTGGTGGAAATACTATTTTCAGGGCTTTCTTGTGTAGTTTTTGATTTAACATTTTATTAATTGTTTGTTCGTTGTATCCGTTGTTTACTGCTATTTGCTTAATTATATTTAATTCTGTCTCAAAGTTGTCTTTTGACATCGGAATTTCTGTTAATCTATGTAACATACTATGATAAGCTGCCAGTTTATGTTGTGTTGGATGGGATGATGAATTGTGTATAGTCGTGTCAGTATGGGTAGGTTTGTGAAATATAGAGAAGTCATGTTTGTTTTGAAGTCTGCTAATTTTTAAATCTAAAAAATTTATGCATTGATTTTGTTCTGTTTCTATTGTAAATTCAATATGACTATGAAGTGAATTAATATACGATGAAAATTGGTCGAGTTGCCTGTTAGTTCCTGTGAAACATACCAGTACGTCGTCTACGTATCTCCACCAATATAAAAACTGTTTGAATACGGGATGTTTTGAAATCTTTGTCTCTAGATGATCCATAAAAATATCTGATAGCAATGGGCTTAGAGGATTACCCATTATAAGTCCTGCACTGTTATTTGTATATATTTTATTATTAAATTCAAAGTAGTCCTGGTTTATGCAAACTTCAAGAAGATGTAATATTTCAGATGTAATTACTGGATTTGTACTATTTTGGTCTAAAAGGTTTTTTACTAGAATAAAAGTTTCTGTAGGAGGGATACTAGGAAAAAGATTTTTTACGTCAAATGAAATTAATCTGGAGTTGTTAGGTAATTGAAAATGTTGTATTTTATTAACTAGTTCTATTGTATTTTTTATGGTGAATTTAGGTGAAAATTTAGTGTGTTCTAAAATAATCTCTAACAGTTTTTTGGAAAGTTTATATGACGGAGCTGTATAAAAAGAAACTACAGGTCTTATTGGGTGATCCGGTTTGTGTAGTTTAATGAAAGAGTATAATTTAGGAGGCTGTGGGTTCATGATATTGAGGTATTTCTGTTCTATTGGATTTAGTATTGCTTTTGAATTTTCTAACGCTAGCTTAATTTGTTTTTGATATTTTTCTGTCGGATCTTTGTGTAAAGTTTCAATATTTTGATTATTTAAGAATTCTATTGTTTTGTTATTATATTCTATTTTATCTATAGCAATAGTAGTGTTACCTTTGTCTGCTTTTGTAAACACAATGTTGTTTTCTATTGATTTATTTTTAATGGAAATTGCTGTTGTATTCTCTTTGTAACATGAATTCTTAGTTTCACTACACACATCTGTAATAGATTTGGCAATTATACTTTTTTCGATATTGTTAGTAGTTTTGTTTAACGCTACTTCACATTCTACACCTAAATATTCTAAAGTTCTCTCATTATTATGTTGGGGCAAGTTGTGTTTAAATCCTTTCTCTAAAAGTTGTATCTCACTGTTACTAAATTTAGTATCTGTTAAATTTATAAATCTATTGAAAAAAGTATGGTTCGAAAAACTTTTTGTATAATGAATATTGGGTTTTTTACTATTGGAAATTAGATTATTTAGTTTTTTACACTGTGTATTGAATTTTTTATCTATTATATTATCTATATTAATTCTCACGTTAGAATCTAGGATGTCAAATTCTATATTATTTAATCTATAATTTAATTCTGAATGACATACCTTAAGATAAACAGATGTAATGTACCTACCTACTCACATGTAAGATAATTAAAGTATCTATGTATTTCTATATAGTTTTTAGTCACCTGGTATATGTTATTTACAATTATGAAAAGTTCTCATGTATAATCACTAATAATTATTTGCTGTTAGAAATCAGAATCAATACTCTTCATAAATATTTTCCTATTTAGAATAAATAAGTTTCGCTAGTTTATTCGCCTAATACTTCGTATCTATGGAATAATAATAATTTATTTCTCTTATTTCTTTGTTCGATAAGCTATCCGTATTTGCTATTTTAATATTAATATTTGAGTCCAATCTCTTGTACTCAAATCCATCCAGAAACATCGTTAAATAATTGTAGATAACAGAACTTATAAATTCATAGTTTTAAGAAATAACAGGCAGTGTAATTTTCATCCTCTAATATAAGAAATTTATACATGTCAATATATTCTGTTTAATTCCAAAACAAAGAGTTAGTCCGGAGAAGAAATAAACGCATAGTATTCCATAACAAAATTTGGTGTCAGAAGTGGGATATTAGTAGCAGAGTTCCTCTGATTGCTGATAGAAGGAGAGCTGAGGAATTTTTGAATTGACTTGTTTCCTTCGAGGAATCATTCAAAAAAAACTGTCAGTGTGGAAAAATCGCCACTACAACTAATTACATTGGGGTCCAGTACATCCAGTTCGAAATCCAGTTCCAGTCATAACCCAATTGTAGTTCCATCGGAAGTAGAGGTGAACCCGTGGAATAATAGACTATGCGACCAACAACAATATTCTACTTGTAAGTACATTCTATCTTAAATTCTGTCTCATATTTTAAAAATCTTGTAAACGTATGTCTACTTTATATCCTGATATAAGTAACTTATTTGACGAACAAATACCTTCTCCCGACTCAAATTCTCTTTCAAATTCTTCTACTTCTAATTCAAATAAAATGTCAGTATCAATTGAAATAGCTGAAAAACTTCTCATTAGATTTGATGGTACAAAATCAAAATTATACGAATTCATAGACAATTGTGATAAAGCATACAATTTAGTAAATCCGCAATCCAAACCCATCTTATTAGCCATTATAGAAACTAAATTAACCGATAAAGCTAGGGCCATAACTAGAAACAGAACATTTGACGAATGGAAAGATTTAAAAGACTTCTTATTAGATGCTTATTCTGAACGCCGAACTGAAGGTCAGTGGCAATTGGAATTACATTCCTTACGTCAGATGCCCAGTGAAAATGTAATGTCATTTGCAAATAAAGTTGAAAATTGCTATATAAAATTAATAAATACACTTGATCCAGACTTATCTCCAGATGCAAGAAATGCATGTACTAAACTCTTAAAAACTCAAGCACTAAATGTCTTTATTAGAGGATTAAACAAAGACCTCTCTATTTTAATCAAAGCCCGAAATCCAGATTCCTTAGAAAGAGCTGTTGCTATAGCAATTGCCGAAGAACAAGAACAGTTATCAAGACAAGAAATTTTCAGACCATTCTGTAATATTTGCAAACGAAATAACCATTCCTCAAATAACTGTCGATATAAAAACAATTCAGATAGAAATGTTAGACATCTTCAAAATTCTAGTTTTCAAAACCCAAAATATCCTAATTCAAATCTTCAAAGGTCAAATTCTCAAAATCAAAATTATAAACCTTCAAATTCAAATTCCAATTCTGATTTTCCTCCAAACTTAAGAAAAGAAAATACCAACACTTCCCAACGTTTTTGCAGATACTGCAAAAAACCAGGTCACGTTATAGAAGAATGTAGAAAACGCGAATTTAACAATAAAAACAAAAATCCAACAAATTCTTTAAACTTCCAGAATCCTCGACAACCAACGGTCGATTCTCGAGGAGTTCGTTCAGTTCAGGCCGTATCACAACCATCAACTTCTCAGTCACTTCCTATGTAGATTTACCCTTAGTAAATAATTCTAATCCATCCTCTTGCAAGTTTCTAATCGATACAGGCGCAGATATTTCTTTAATTAAATATTCAAAAATACTAAACATTCCAAAAATTTATTCTAAGTCTATTACTCTACGAGGCATTGATAAAAATGTCTTAAATCCAAATAAAACTATATGTAGTTGTAACGTAAATTTCAAGATAAAAGATTTTGTCCAAACTCATGTTTTCTATGTCGTAGAAGACGATTTTCCTCTTCATTTCGACGGTATATTAGGTAGCGACTTTTTTGAAATAAATAAATGCCAAATTGATTATAAAGAAAATAAATTAAACTTTAAAAATTGTTCTATTCCAATTGAATATATAAAATCTCCATTAAACAATGACAATGACGAATTTCTGAGAGATCAAAATATCGAGACAAGTTCTAATATCGATGAAATATTTCCTTATGATGCTAAATCCATAGAGGATCATTCTTATTTAGAAACCAATGATATCCAAATAACCTTAAGTAGTGAAGAACTACTATCCAATCCAATTCAATCTAAATCTAACTCTAAATCCAAAGAAAATTCAAGTCCAAAATGTGTAAAATCCACTGAGATATGCACAAATAAAACTTGTAACTCTTCACGAAATCATAAATCAAAATCCTGTTCAGAAGAAAAATCCTGTTCAGACGATCTTATACTAAATCAAAACTCTAATTCTAACTCAAGAAGTAATAAAACTATTCTATCCGCAAGAACTGAAACAATTGTTCAAATTAAAGTAATAAATAATGAATTAAGCGAAGGATTATGTCCCGAACGCGAAATCTTTAAAGGTGTATTTTTATGTCCTAGTGTTGTTAAAGTAAAAAATGATTTCTTTTTAACCTCAATCGTAAACACTACTGAAACGGATGTTGAATTAAACGATATTCAAGTAGCAATAGAAAAAATTCCAAATTTACAAAACAATGCAAATATACGAAAAATGTCTTCTTATAAAGATAATACGAATTCTAACAGAATTGCTAAATTAAAAAATGCCTTGAGAACAGATCATTTAAATAGTGAAGAAAAATCATCTTTAATTTCTATTTGCAAGGAGTACAATCATATCTTTTATCTGGAAGGAGATCAACTTACCAGTACAAATGCCATAACTTGCAAAATTCCTTTAAATTCTAATGTACCTATTAGCACTAAATCATACAGGTATCCTGAAGTACACAAACATGAAGTCGAAACTCAAATAAAAGGTATGCTAGATCAAGGTATTATCGAAGAATCAACTTCGCCATGGAATTCGCCCCTTTGGGTTGTGCCAAAAAAGGCCGATGCTTCAGCAAAGAAGAAATGGCGAATTGTTATAGACTATCGACGACTAAATGATATTACTATAGGAGATTCATTTCCACTTCCGAATATAGTCGATATATTAGACCAATTGGGTCATTCAAAATATTTTTCAACAATAGATTTAACATCAGGATTTCACCAGATCAAAATGGATCCTGAGGATTCTCCAAAGACTGCTTTCTCAACTCCGTCTGGACATTATCAATATTCACGAATGCCATTTGGATTAAAAAATGCTCCCAGTATTTTTCAAAGGCTAATGAATACTGTCCTCTCAGGAATACAAAATTACAGATGTTTTGTCTATCTCGACGATATAGTCATTCATGCCGATACATTAGAAAATCATAATAAAAGATTAAAAGAAGTATTCGAAAAATTGTCTACATTCAACTTAAAAATACAACCAGATAAGTGCGAATTTTTTCGTCGCGAAGTAATGTATTTAGGACATTTAATAACTGAATTTGGTGTCAAACCGGACGAAAAAAAGGTATGTGCTGTTACAGATTTTCCTATACCCAGAACACAAAAAGATATTAAGAGCTTTTTGGGTCTCACTGGTTATTATAGACGCTTTATAAAAAATTTCAGTGCTTTAACACAACCTTTAACAAAACTGCTGAGGAAAAATGTTGAATTTAATTGGACAAGCATTCAACAACAGTCATTTGAGAACCTGAAATCAATACTTTGTTCAGAACCAATACTTCAATATCCAGATTTTACCAAACCCTTTGTCTTAACAACGGATGCTAGTAATTATGCAATAGGGTCCATACTTTCTCAAGGTAAAGTACCAGATGATTTACCTATTGCTTATGCTAGTCGTACCTTGAACAAAGCGGAATCAAACTATAGCACAACAGAAAAAGAATTACTTGCAATTGTATGGAGTGTTAAACACTTTAGACCATATTTGTACGGAAATAAATTTTTCATTTATACGGATCATAAACCACTCACATGGCTATTTAATGTAAAAGATCCCGGATCAAGACTCGTTAGGTGGAGATTAGCATTAGAAGAATATAGCTATGAAATTATTTATAAACCAGGTAAATTAAATCAAAATGCTGATTGTTTAAGTCGTCCTCCTTTAACCATATCTGAAACAAATATTTGCGAAGAAAACAAAAACCCGGCAACAATCACCTTACAAATAAACAAAATGAGTAAAGAAAATAATGACACTTATTCACAGTTCTTATCTAAATCCGAAACTATATTAATAACAAATGATAATATAAAAGAAACAAATGAAAAGATTACATCATTTTCACAAAATTTAGCATTGTTTGTTTCCGTAGATTTAAATTTTAATGAGATCGTTCAGAAACAAATAAATAAACAATTCAGTCATATAGAAAAATTGAAAGCCAAAAATCCAAGACTAAATGACATTATATATATTTCTGATCAAAATAAAAACTTTTATTACATATTTATAAAAAATAATTATTGGGACAATACCTCTTATGAAGATATATTTAATTCCCTAATAAAATTAAGAGACTGGTTATTAAACGATAAAATATTAAAAATTTGCCTACCCAGAATAACTTTTAGCTACGATAAATTAAGTTGGAGAAAAATTAGATCTATGATTAGATTTATTTTTAGAAAAACTGATATATCTATTATCATTTATCATGATATACTAACAAATCCTGAACCTGAGGAAATAACTACAATATTACAAGAGAATCACACTAGTCCTACGGCTGGACACTCTGGTTTTCATCGGACATACAATCGTATAAAAAAAACATTTCAAATGGAATAATATGAAAAATGATATTAAAAACTTTATAAAAACCTGTGAATCTTGTCAGAAAAATAAACTCGTTAGAAAAAAATTCGTAAAGCCCATGGAGATAACAACAACAAGCTCAAATCCATTAGAAAAAATATTTTTAGATATAGTAGGTCCTTTACCTTTAACCGAGTCAGGTAATAAGTTCATATTAACATTACAAGATGACTTAACAAAATTTTCTCAAGCTTACGCAATTCCGAATCATGAAACCAAGACTATCGCTGAAAATCTGGTTCGTGGATTTATTTGCAAGTTTGGAAAGCCCGATATAATAGTTACTGATCAAGGCCGAGATTTTACTTCCAAATTATTTTCTCAAATCGCCAAGCTTTTTAAAATCAGACATATAAATTGTACTGCTTATCATCCAGAATCAAATGCTGCATTAGAAAGGAGTCACGCTACTTTAGCAGACTACCTTAAACATTATATTAAAGCTGATCAATCCGATTGGGACGAATGGCTAGATTTTGCTATGTTTTCATATAATACAACTAATCATACTTCAACCAAATTCACACCATATGAACTAATATTTGGATATACACCTAATCTACCTAGCAGTATAATACGACCAGTAGAACTCAAATATACATATGAAGATTATTTAGATAATTTAACACTTAAACTTAGAAAATCTCATGAGTTAGCAAAAACGAATCTATTAGAATCTAAAGTAGTCAGTAAAAAATATTATGACCAAAAGATTAATGACACCGTTTTCTTAGAAGGACAATTAGTATATCTCCAAAATGAGCAAACAAAGAAGGGTCAAACCAAAAAACTTACACAAAATTATAATGGACCTTATAAAATTCTAGAGATAAATTCTCCTGTCAATTGCACAATTTTAGTAAATAAAAAACCAATAAAAGTTCACATGAATAGATTGAAACATGCTTTTGTTTCAGGTATGCAATAATATGGCTGACAAATAGTGAACAAATTCACAAGAAATATACCAATACTCCTATCAACAAATCACCTGGAATCTATTACGAACACATAAAAAATGTTCAATTTATTGAAACTCATTGGAACATATTAAGTCATATTCCTTTACAACCTTTTACAGACAAATTAAATTTTGTAGATCTCACCTATCAAAAAACATTAAGACTGTGTCAAAACAAACCAGTTCTTATTGAATTACGATTATGCGATACTTCACTAAAACTCTTAGGACAAATCATACCTAGACTCTTTCAAGATGAACAAACTTTAAAAAACATAATTCTGCACGAACATTTTAGACCAAAACGCGCTCTATTTAATGCAATTGGATCTGTTTTCAGGACCTTATTCGGTACTTTAGACAGTGATGATGCTGAAAATTTCAATAATGCTATTAACAAAGCTGAAAGTAACGAAAATCATCTTCTTGATTTACTAAAACAACAAATTCATGTAGTAAAAGCCACGATTGCAAATTTTAATAACTCTATTACAAATCTAGACCGAAACAAAGTGATTTTTGATAAAAATTTTGAATCAATTACCAATTACACAGATAAAATGAATAATAAATATTTTAATTTAGATTTAAAACAAAAAATTGAAGAACATTTTACTTTACTAACTTTCTTTATAACAGAATTACAACAAGAATATTCTACTTTAATAAACGTTATTCTATTTGCAAGAAATAATAACCTTCATCCTTCTGTTATAACACCTGAGCAACTAATTCAAGAATTATCTAAAACGGTAACGCATTTACCTAGTACATCGACTTATCCATTTCCATTGACTATCGATTATGCTCATAAATATTTTGATATCATTTTACTTAAATATATATATTTTGATAACAAGATTTTAATTACGGTTAGTATACCTTTGGTTAGTAATACTCCTTATTCTCTTTTTAAACTAATATCTCTTCCTATAATTCATCCAACATTAAAGAGACTTACCTTTATTCTTCCATCTGTCAAATATCTTGTTCTTTCAGAAAATAGAAACATTTATGTTACTATTGATACATTAGAAGACTGTTATTCATTAGATGAAGAAAAACTTATTTGCAAAAATCCTGATACTTTCCGATTTACACACACTAATCCAATTTGTGAAACTGAATTGTTAACTTCAATAACAAACATACCATCTAGTTGCGATACTCGTATAATTCAAACAGAATATGAAATTTGGCATAAATTAAACAAACCAAATTCTTGGATATATGTTTTACCCAAACCAACAGATTTAACTTTAAGCTGTCAGACTAGTACGCCAATATCTATTGTTCTTTCAAACACAGGTATTTTTTCTACTTCGAATAATTGCAAAACTTACACCGGATCAACTATTTTGATATCTGTCTCAAATCCAAAAGAAAGTAATTTTCAGTCTATCATTCCAGATTTATCCCTTCCAGAAGTCTGTTGTGATGATATTAAGATAAATAATGAATCCAAATTACACCTTGTTCCCTTACAATTAAATAATCTCGATCGAGATGCATTAAATTTAGCAAGCCATAAACTAGATAATTTAGAGAAAATGACCTCAGAAACAAATATTAATTTTTCAGACACAATAAAAAATAGTTCTTATTTCACTTATGCAATCTTATTTTTGATAAAATGTATGTTACTTTATATTTTATACAGGATAATTAAATATTTTTACCGACGATTTCGTAGAAATCCGTCACATAGTTGTCAACAAATTACAAATTGTTTAACACTAAATATATGTCAAAGTAAACGAAAACATGTACATGAGACAGATTTAAGTATAGATTGTAAACATAATAAAGACAATAATTATAGTGAATCCAAAAAGTGTGAAGAGACTAGTTTCACAGAGACTACACCGATAAGACGAAGTGAAAGACTATCGAGACTAAAAGAAACTATTTAAATGTGTTAAAATAAAATAATAATGTATACAAATGTTTTATACCATTTAAATGAAAATTCATTTTACAATTATTTTCATTCTTACAAAAGGAGGTGTAATGTACCTACCTACTCACATGTAAGATAATTAAAGTATCTATGTATTTCTATATAGTTTTTAGTCACCTGGTATATGTTATTTACAATTATGAAAAGTTCTCATGTATAATCACTAATAATTATTTGCTGTTAGAAATCAGAATCAATACTCTTCATAAATATTTTCCTATTTAGAATAAATAAGTTTCGCTAGTTTATTCGCCTAATACTTCGTATCTATGGAATAATAATAATTTATTTCTCTTATTTCTTTGTTCGATAAGCTATCCGTATTTGCTATTTTAATATTAATATTTGAGTCCAATCTCTTGTACTCAAATCCATCCAGAAACATCGTTAAATAATTGTAGATAACAGAACTTATAAATTCATAGTTTTAAGAAATAACAGGCAGTGTAATTTTCATCCTCTAATATAAGAAATTTATACATGTCAATATATTCTGTTTAATTCCAAAACAAAGAGTTAGTCCGGAGAAGAAATAAACGCATAGTATTCCATAACACAGATATAATATCTCGCTTTTTGTACTGGTATTTTCTGTCTTGTTTAAGCCATCTGGTCTGACCGTGATGAATCCCTTTTTGTGCAGCGGGGCTGTGGTTCTTGGTTTTTAACTGAATATACTTCGAGAACACTTTATTTTGTAAACACATATTTAGAAACCAGATGTTTTGTGTCGCCAGTCTACGTTTCAGATGTAATCTTGAAAACAATATGGTCAAAAGTGCTGTACTGACTTCTTTTAAATAATTGATGGATTCGACCGTTACTTGATGGAAATTCATTTTATGTAACAATAAAACACTGAAAACTTTGTTTTCAAACTTCCACAAAATTTATTTTAACTATTATCACTACAGCTGTTTCGGCTGATAGCCTTTCTCAAGTGATCTATTTTTGGCATGCGTTTACAATTTATAGTCTCTAATGAAATAGGTTGAGGAGGGGAGAACTGTTTGTCTCAAGTTGGTCATTCAGAATTATATCTGTGTTTTTTAATTTATTGATTTCCATAGATTCTAACAAAGATAGCTTAAGGCCTTTATTTTGAACGTGAAGAATTTTAAATTTGTCATTAAAAGAATGAATATGATCTAGAAGGTGAAGTGCGTATGTCGAATCTGTTTTTCTATTCTTGAAAGCCCTTTTATGTTCTGCTATTCGTTTCTCAAAGTTTCTACCAGTTTGACCAATGTAAGTTTTTGGGCAGTCGCCACATTGAATTTTATACACACCACTATTTAAGTGTTTTTTATTTTGGCTCTTGTTATTTTTAATATATTTAATATTTAATATTTTAATATTTTTATTTAATATTTAATATTTTTATACAGCTCCGTCATATAAACTTTCCAAAAAACTGTTAGAGATTATTTTAGAACACACTAAATTTTCACCTAAATTCACCATAAAAAATACAATAGAACTAGTTAATAAAATACAACATTTTCAATTACCTAACAACTCCAGATTAATTTCATTTGACGTAAAAAATCTTTTTCCTAGTATCCCTCCTACAGAAACTTTTATTCTAGTAAAAAACCTTTTAGACCAAAATAGTACAAATCCAGTAATTACATCTGAAATATTACATCTTCTTGAAGTTTGCATAAACCAGGACTACTTTGAATTTAATAATAAAATATATACAAATAACAGTGCAGGACTTATAATGGGTAATCCTCTAAGCCCATTGCTATCAGATATTTTTATGGATCATCTAGAGACAAAGATTTCAAAACATCCCGTATTCAAACAGTTTTTATATTGGTGGAGATACGTAGACGACGTACTGGTATGTTTCACAGGAACTAACAGGCAACTCGACCAATTTTCATCGTATATTAATTCACTTCATAGTCATATTGAATTTACAATAGAAACAGAACAAAATCAATGCATAAATTTTTTAGATTTAAAAATTAGCAGACTTCAAAACAAACATGACTTCTCTATATTTCACAAACCTACCCATACTGACACGACTATACACAATTCATCATCCCATCCAACACAACATAAACTGGCAGCTTATCATAGTATGTTACATAGATTAACAGAAATTCCGATGTCAAAAGACAACTTTGAGACAGAATTAAATATAATTAAGCAAATAGCAGTAAACAACGGATACAACGAACAAACAATTAATAAAATGTTAAATCAAAAACTACACAAGAAAGCCCTGAAAATAGTATTTCCACCACCAGAGAAAAAACCCAGTACCTTCTGCTCGATTACATATACAGGCAAAATAACAACAAAAATTGCCAAACATATAAAAAAGAAAGGAATAACACCAGCTTTCCGAACAAATAACAACCTAGGTAAATATATTAAAAATAACAAGAGCCAAAATAAAAAACACTTAAATAGTGGTGTGTATAAAATTCAATGTGGCGACTGCCCAAAAACTTACATCGGTCAAACTGGTAGAAACTTTGAGAAACGAATAGCAGAACATAAAAGGGCTTTCAAGAATAGAAAAACAGATTCGACATACGCACTTCACCTTCTAGATCATAATCATTCTTTTAATGACAAATTTAAAATTCTTCACGTTCAAAATAAAGGCCTTAAGCTATCTTTGTTAGAATCTATGGAAATCAATAAATTAAAAAACACAGATATAATTCTGAATGACCAACTTGAGACAAACAGTTCTCCCCTCCTCAACCTATTTCATTAGAGACTATAAATTGTAAACGCATGCCAAAAATAGATCACTTGAGAAAGGCTATCAGCCGAAACAGCTGTAGTGATAATAGTTAAAATAAATTTTGTGGAAGTTTGAAAACAAAGTTTTCAGTGTTTTATTGTTACATAAAATGAATTTCCATCAAGTAACGGTCGAATCCATCAACTCCATTTACCTTTATTCCAGCTATTTCACTCTCAAGAGCATTTTTCGGGATCTCTTCAGAGTAGGTATTAAAAATAATTGGCGACAATACGCATCCCTGTCTCACTCTACATCTTATTTCAATTTCTTCTGACACCTGTTTGTTAACACGTAGTTTTGCGTGCTGTGTATAGTAGAAATTTGATATGATCCTGAGGTCGTTGTAGTCAATCTTCTTTGATTTCAGGACATTAATTAATTGTTTATGTCGTACTTTATCGAATACTTTATTATAGTCAATAAAACATGCGTATATATCTTGATTGACGTCCAGGTATCTTTGTCTCAGTATAATAAGTGAAAAAAGGGTTTCACGCCTTCCTAGGCCTTTGCGAAAACCAAATTGTGTATCATTAACGACTATATCCAGTTTGTGATATATTCGGTTATGGATAACTTTAAGTAGTAACTTTAGCATATGAGACATCAAGCTAATGATGCGATAATCGCTGCATTTTCTTGCATTTTTCTTTTAAGGGGAACAAATAAAAATCGATGTTAACCACTCTTTGGGTAATACGTCTGAACTATAAATGTGGTTCAAGAGTGTCACTAAAACGTTTATTATATCCTATTAGCTAGTACATTTTACTGAGTTTTAGACCAAACTGTTTTCTTTTCGTGAATATGTGTTTCTTCCACGTTAATCTCCGATCCAGGTGCATCATCATCATCTTTGGCTCTACAACCCTGGGTGGGTCTTCGCCTGTTCAAGAATTAGTCTCCATTCTCCCCTATCTTTCGCTCTGGCTTTCCAATTTCTGACCCTAGATTCCTCAAGTCATCTTCGACTTGAGTTTTGAATCTAGATCTTGGCCTACCTCTCTTCCTGGTTCCTACTGGCTCTTGATAGAATATCTTTCTTGGTCCAGGTGCATATCTAAGTATTTTACATCATCCTTTTCTTGTAGTATTTGGTTATTTAATGAGACGGTTGGGCATGTACCTTTTTGATTAGTGAACGTTATATGTACTGACTTGCTTTCGTTAACTTTATTTCGCCATGTTTGTAACCAAATCTTTTTTTTTGTCGAGATTGGTCTGGAGCTGTTGTGAGGCGATATATGTGTTTGAGTAAGCCGCAAGAATTGCGTAGAAAACAGGTCCAAGGACACTACCTTGGGGTACTCCAGCTTTAATGGGATATAAGTTAGTGCACTGATCCTTTACTTTTACAAGGAAATGCTGGTCGGAAAGATAACACTTAAGCATTAGAAAGTGGTTGAGAGGAAAGACTTGTCTTATTTTGCATATCAAGCCAGTGTGCCAGACTTTATCAAAAGCCTGCGAAATATCCAAAAAGGCTGCAGAACAGTATTTCTTCTCTTCTAAGGCTTTGTTTATGAAATTGCAGATTCGATGAATTTGCTCAATGGTAGTATGCTGTTGTCTTAATCCAAACTGGTGGTTTGGAATAAAAAATCATTTAATAATTTTTCGTATAATTTGTGACAAAAAACTTTTTTGCCTATTTTTGGTATGAAGCGCTGTTTTTATACAAAAAAAAAACATCTTAGCACGTATTTTTTGATTTCTTTAATAGATTATTAAGAATTATCTACTATAATAACAATAAACCAAAAAAACAACAGAAAGTAATACTAATACATTTTTTTAAATAGGTGCAAAGCGAACTCTTCTCCACATTGATTTTCGTATTTGCACAAATATTCCTCGTGTATTTCTTATTGCCTCACTGCCGGCTGTAATTAGATCCATAGGTTATCTGCATTTTCGACGGGAGTGGAAGAAACTAAGGACTCAAGAAAACACCAAATGCCAAAATAAAAAGGATTTAGACCGCGATCGAACAGGCCAATGTTTTGTAGCCCCTCTGTATGTGTATCTGAGTGATTACATATATTATTGCTAAAATGATATATCTAGTTCACAATCATCCATGAACGATATGTAATAAAATAAAATAAAAAATTTAAAATAAAGTTATTAACAAAGCTAACCTTTATTATTTTGTAAAGAACAAAAAGTTACTAAAAGTTAAATTGTTAGTATCTTGCAGTTGCAATTGCAACATAATAAACATTCGGTATGGTTATTTTAAATTAAGAATTATAAGTATAAGTTCCTATATGAAACCAAAATTATATGTTTCCCACATTTCCAAATTAGAATAATTATATAGATAATCTTTACTATTTAATAGAAATATATAAAATCGGTTCAACCTAGATTATTCGAAGCTTGTAAAAAAGGATATAATTTTATTACTCAGTACTCATGCGTGTATTTGAGAGCGTCGAATCCATTAGCAGCAGACATCCACTTTAAAAATCCATTGGATGGGTCGGCTAAAAAAACGGGATATTCCACATAAAGCTCTTATATAAAATTAGCAAACCGGTTGACGGCTAGGAGTGTCATGTCATGGCCGCTTATTAAGACAACATGGCTTCGAAACAAATCGTACTCTACATCATAATTAAAGTCACATCCGGCCAACAAACATAGTCTAGTACTCCCGGTGGTAGTCTCAAATAAGTATTTATTTAAAATATAAAAGAAAAAAGGGGATTTTCAGCTGACTTCGTCAAGAGGCCACTTGCACGGCGTCGTTTATGCTGGACGTCAAAAAAAGAAGGAATGAAATGACGATAACTGGGAAATCACCAGAGCTTGGATTTTGTGAGGCCAAAATCGGAATTTACTATGATCTGCAGTTTATATTTTTTTATGCAAATTAAAAAGATTTAACTGTTGAAAGGGTTAAAGCCTGTTTGTCATTGTGGGAGAAAATATAAACCAAGTTATTGATCGTCAATTACTCCGAGCCATATATTTACTAAAAACTAATGCTAAAGATGACCTTTCATGTGAATTTTCGTCATTTTATAAGTGATTGTTAGAGAAATTTGGTATATAATATCGTCCAAAAGTAGCTGCGTCAGAAAACAAAACGCCATCGCCATTTAAAAAATGCACACGTTGAATATGATATAATACAATTATTCTACTCTATTGATATTCTTTAAGAATTTTAAGTAAGATAAAGTTGCTTACATTTAGTATGTTGTCATTTTTTCTAGTACTTTTATTAGATAACTCCGCAATTAACTCCATAACTGCTTTTTCTAATTGCACAGTTCGAACTTGTCGTTAGTTAACAACCAGAATAAAAAAAATGTATTGTATAATCGTTGAGCTTATCGACAATTTAAATAAATTAAAAATATCATAAAGTAAAAATAAAAAGACCACTATTAAGAAATTTTTAAACTATAAAGTACGCCACATGAGAGTTACTGAAACCCTATTTTAAGGTAAATCTCGTAAATACGACTTATGCAAAATAAAAATTTCTGGAAGTATGTAGGTATGTAGGAGTCATATGTATAGCATTTGATGATTATATAGCACTAATAGCATTATAAGCATAATGTATGTCACTAACTTTCACGTGAATTTGATTTATCGAAGTTTTCGTACAAGGAAATCAGTTTAAGAGATGCGACAGAAAACAAATATATACACAAGTACTAATTTTAACTAACTAGTTTCAAATGAGGTTTAGTTTCCAAATTTCAAATTTGCATTTACGAGTACGTAGTTAAAAATGTCATCAAATATTTCACAGTTGAGAAGTTGGTGAGTTGTGTCACTCCGAAACCATAATTAGGCATCCTAATTGAGGTAGTAGGTACGAACGACGTGAAAGTTTTCAGCCAGAGAGTTTCAGCATTGTTTTAGGCAGAATACACCGACACGAACAATTACACTGCAACAAAGTTATAGTTTTGATAAGAGAACTATTGTTCGAAAAATATTTGGATATAATTTGTTAGGGAAACTGGGTTAAATAGGACAAATAATAGTTTTTGTTTTAGTACGATCGTATATATGTTCAAAAATTAAATACACACAACCAAACTTATATGGAATCACCATTTATTTCAAACTAATATTTTTAAAAAAAAAATTTATTGTTGCAAAGAATAAAGGTTTTTATAAACCATTAATGTGTTGCTTGTGTGAGTCCATTTCAAATAGGTAAAATAAATAATACATAAGACTTACTCACAATCAATTTAATTTAACTATCTAGACGACCGGTTTCGCTTTCTACAATATGCAAAGCATCTTCAGGTCTCGATACAAAGTTAATTAGATTCTGAAATAATAAAACCCATATTAGGGTGTCGTCTAATAAAGATAAACAAAGATAGATGATATAAATTACAGTAATTATGCCAATATTACATGTCTGTGTTTTTTCAAAATAAATCAAATGTTTAAGCAGACAAGGTAAAAACCACAAATTGATATAAAATAGTCTATTAAATTGTAATAAATTAGTAAACAAATAAATAAAACATTACTTACATGCCGGTACTCTATTAATTGATGGTTGGAAGATCATAGTTCAAACTATCCTGCATTGTTGAATGGAATTATTTAAAATAATATTGAATTATTTAAAAGTTATTTATATTTATTCAAGAGATATATTTATGAAATGTGTGTTATTTATTGAGATTTTATTTCACAATAAATGACAAATAAAATATATTTCAATCTGATTTAAACAATAATAATATAACATCATAAAAAGCTCTTAAAGTCATAACATATCTCCACCTTACCTTTTTCGAAAACATCAACGATACGCCCATATAAAAATAATTATATACTAATGACAGTAAACAATGAGATATCAGATATCAACTTTAATATGTCAGTTCGTTAATGTCTGTGTCACGTTTTACGTTTTGTAAAGTCATATATATATATATATATATATATATATATATATATATATATTTATATACATTTTAGAATCTTGACAAAGGCACGAGTTTCCTGCCGAAACGTTGATTGATTGCAATGGAAAATAAAATCTAGTTCCACGTGTAACATATCTTTAATATTGATTACGCGCGTATAGCCACGTCTCTTCAAGCGATATTTTTGAAAGAATGATTATTTTACACAAAAAGTGCTTATAACCATTTTTGTTCAAACTTGTCTCAGTTACATTTAAAAAAAATAATATTTTTGTTCTACGACCGACGCACAGATCCTTGGTGAATCGATTTTTTTCCGTTAGTGTTAGTGGTTTTTGAGGAAAGTGTAGTAATAGTAAACTTTTTTGAATATTTTGTGGGGTCCCAAAATTAATATTCTAGGCAAAATTCAGCTTATTCGTATGATTGTTAGGGATTCAGTGGCATTTCCGAATCTGAGGACTGGAGTGTTAAAAAATTAATTTATTTACAACAAAACTAAACCATCTCTGGCATTTGGTAATGCGGTTTTTAGACGACTTTATTCGATTTAAGTAGGCTTTAAAAAATGAAGAAAATTGCTTTATTGAATATTAAGAAAATTCACTTTTTTGCCTACACCAATTTTAATATTTGTTATAAATATCATACATAAAAAGAATATCAGAGAAAACCGATGGGAATGACATATTAGAAAACGATAACACCGAGAAAAGCTCGAAACAACTCAAAAATAACATAATTAACGTAGCAACAGAATCACTTGGAGAGAGGAAAGTAACGAACACTAACATATCAAAAAAGACAAAACCAAGATTTAGAGACGAAGTGAAGACAAAATGTGAAGAAAAGAAAAAAGATTTTGCAAATTTTAGATTCCCCACGTCTCTTTTAACACCTTTATCAACGTCTGTTTTGCTTTGCAATTTTTAGAAAGCACAGATAAAAGCGGAAATCTGAATTGTGTTTCGAAACTATTTTACGATTGTTAAATTAGATGTCGCTAGTGCGTCCGTATCGAAGCCATGTTATTGTTGCTTCTTAAAAGACAGAAAATATTGATCTTTCACGTTGAGAACACCTTTGAATAACTGTTCTGATGAGACCTATTAGGTCGAAATACGTATCAACAGATACAAAGGCGCTGTTTGCGTGAAATCAAATATTTGCTATCTTTTTCACAAAAGAAAAAAGGTTTTTTACAATACAGAGCGAATACTTTAGTTAGATAAATAAAAAGGGAGCATTAGCAGACTTTCTCAAAACAGATTCACTTCAGAAACACGAATTCTACAGAATTCTAAATTATCAGAGGACAAAGAAAAGAGATGAACGAACTAATAAAAAAACGAAACACATTCAGAAGGAAACATAGTTAGACTACTTTCGATTCCTATTTGCTAAAGGTGACGAGAATGAACCACCCAGGCATTTATTTTTGTCTTATGTATTGCATTAAATAATGGGTCTTCTCTATTCCTCGACATTATTATTCGACATTCTTCATCAAACCAATCTTCCTCTATGTCAACTACTTGATTACTCCACGCTTTTGCATGCTTTTTATTCCTTATTTATATTTTTAAGTATTTTTCTCTTTTCTAGTCGATTGTCTTTATTTCCTTTATATTGTTTATTTTGGCTTTCATCTTTAAGCACTTCTAGATTGTGTTGATCGTGTTTAAATTCTTTTTCTTTTTTGCTATGAGATATTCTGGCCTTATCCTACTTTTAACATGTAGTGGTGAGAATATGCATTTGTCCCTCTCCTAGTACACCATCTTGACAGATATTCTATTGTTCATTATTGAGCTTCAGCAGTTCGGACAGTTTGAGTACTGATCATTCTACATTGACATTGGTTACCTGTTATATATCCTGTCTTAGTATACTGTTTATTCCGAAGATTTTTTGTATTGTCTGCATATCGCTGTGAAGATACACTGCGTTGGCGGTGATTCTGAAGCTTTCCTTGTTCCAATAACTGCTTCATTTTATGATGGTTTCTATGGAGATAACAAAAACTTCTATAATCTAGTATATTCTACTAAATTCGAAGTAGTTCTTTCATGTGAACATTTTAAAAACGTATATGCGTTGTCTATCCGAATTTTTGACTATTTTGCACGCGTAGTAAAATATGAATAAGACCAGAGTCACAGTTTATTGTTAACAGAGTTCTTTATTAATATACTGTGCCTGAGTTGAAAGGAGTCTCTTATTGTTTCTAATCACATCAGAAACCATTTTTTTGAGAAATTGCCGCTCTTTCACACTGTGTGCGTCTTCGAATTTTAAGTTTGCAACTGCCTGCAGTGTTAATCAAAGTTTTTTTGATACGAACGTTTATGATATTACATTCAAGTCAACAATTATAATGATCAATCATGTTTATTGTAAGTCCATTTGGTGATTTTAAGCGATTTTTTGTACAGTACATGTTATTTGATTGCTCGTGAAAAATGTTGTTATCTATTGTGGTGTGAATACACCACAATATGTGTGGAAAGAGGAAAGTAACGAACACTAACATATCAAAAAAGAAAACACCATGGTTTAAACAGAAAGTGAAGACAACATATGAAAAAAAGAAGGAAGCGTTTTTACAATATAAAACACAACAAACACAAAAGGCAAATAACCACTATAAACGATTTAGAAATAAAAATAATACTTTAGTTATTCAAATAAAAACCGAACACTGGCAGAGCTTCTCAAACAGATGAAACACGTCTTCTACGGAACACAATAAGAAATATGGAGAATGATTAGAGGACAAGGAAAAGAGATGAACGATCTTATAAAAATAAAATACATTAAGAAGAAAACATGAGTAGACTACTTTCGAACCCTATTTGCTAAAGGTGACGATAATGAATCGCCAACACCAGAGGTGACAACAAACGAAGATATAAATATTGAGGAGAAAGAGGTAAAGAAAGCATTGAGAGAATTAAAGAACTGAAAATCACCAGGAGAGAATAGAACGAACTCGTAAAGTATGGAGGATCATATCTGACCAAACAACTATTAAAACTAATATAAAAAATAATAGAACAAAACAGAATTCCTCAAAAACGGAGATCAAGCATCCTAATACTTCTCTTCAAAAAGGGAAACCCATCGGACCGGGAAAATTACAAAGGAATTAATTTAATAAACACAACACTAAAATAAACAACTAAACTAATACCAAATAAACTGAATAAATTATAACACTAGCAGAAGAACAACAAGGTGTTAGGGAAGATCATGCACCGACGTTATATTTATAATGAGGCAAGTGCAAGAGAAATCGTTAAAATACAACAAACCGGCATATCTATGTTTGGTGAACCTTAAGAAGGCATTTGACAGGGTCAAATTAAAGGACATTATCCACTTACTGCACGCAAAAGAGATACCTCTAGAAATAATCAGAAAGATCAAAAATATCTACTAAGACAACACAATAAAAGTAAAAGTAGACGAAGAACTAACCAACCTATTGAGGCTTGCAATGGGATCAGACAGAAAGATTTCCTGAGTAAAAAAAGTAAGCAACCTATGCTGCCCCAATTTAATATCACTGCAAGAAACTTTAACATGTTAATTTCTCCCCAAAAAGGCGTAATGCATGGTTACAACAGCAAATTTACTAAGTAAAGATTGTAAAGTAAAGTAAATTGGAGCTAGAAGGTCAGATAATAGAACAAGTTATGGAGTTTAAATAAGTAGGCATCACATTATCTAGCTACAGAAAGCTCGAAACTGAAGTGAAAGATTAAGTAAATAGGGCAAACAGAGCCGTAGGTTGCCTGATTGAAACAATATAGAGAAATGAAAATATCGGGAAAGAAATAAAAGGCAGAATTTACAAAACAGTCATTAGACCAATAATGATCTACGCGGCAGAAATATGACCTGACACAGAGAGGCTAAAAAGTTTGTTGGAGACAGCAGAGATGAAAACACACAAGTAGAAAAATTGATGGTAAGACACTATGGGATAGAGCTAAAAGTACAGATATACGGCGTAGATGCAAGGTGAAGAATCTCAAGAACTGGGAAACAAAATAGAAGAGTAGAATGGAACGATTATATAAGCCAAGCCACAACAAATAGAGTAGTAAAGATGGCAACAGAATGTTCCTTAATATAAGGACGATCAGTAGGAAGACCATGAAAACGATGGAACGACATCTTACTGCAGGCGCATTGAAAAACAGACAGACATAGTCATGTCCACATAAAAAGAAGAAGAAAGGAAAAGATGCTATAAATATCATAAATATATAAAAATTGATTACTATTACATATATTTTATATATTATTTCATATATTATATATACGAAAATATATGAAAGAGATACCAAATAACAAAATAATGGTTTAAAGGATATTTTCCTGTTGTTTATAATTTCTTCGTAAATACTGGCCAACTGGGACCGACTGTATCTCAAAAAGCACTTTTTACAATTCATTTTTTTTACAAGTAACGTCTTATCAAGAATTTTTAAATGCCGTTTTCTGAATTTAATTTACGCTAATAGATACCAAGATGTTTTATTTGTTTTTAAGCCAAAAAAATGTTTATAATTTTAAAACATTTTTGAGGCCGGCCCAATAATTCGATTTTTACTCCATTAAGTACGTTAGATAGGTTAAGTGTGTTTTTATAAAAAAAAAATTAAAAAACTTCTATATGGTTTGGTTTTAATGTGCAAGATTTAAAAAAAAATTCGATTATAATGAAATTTGGTCTGATATTTTATTAATCTATAAAGATTTTTCAAACGAAATATGAATGTCCCAAGTAGTTGAAAAACATTGAATAAGAAAAGACTTATTACCCCCTATTTTTTGTGTTTATTGCTGTTTTGCAGCAAGGGCGTTAAGTTAAAACATTTTTAACCAGCAGTATCTTATAGAAAATTTAATTGCCTCTATTTTATTTTCTTTTGCGACTTTGTTCCAAAATAAATTGTTTTGAAATGATAAGCAAGGAAAATAAAAAGAGATCGATGTCTTCAGTAACTTTTAAACCTTTTAATTTATTATTAATGTCCCTGCCTATTTGAGAGGGAGTATAAGTTAATCATAATTACTGAAGGTATCACCTAACTATTTGTGCAAAAATCCTAATACCACCTCTCAGATCCACCTCAAAACAGATCCGCCCTGGTCTAATATATGAAAGTAAATGCTGCAATATAATAGCAAAATTTGGAGCCAACAAATTGCTTTTTTTTAAGTTTACATAAAATCTGAGTCAAACCCAAAGTATTAGATAGAATCACCAAAAATTAAATAGTTAAAAACGAAGAACGAAAGTGCACTTTTATACTGTGTGGTAGCAATCGATTTCAAAATGAGAGAACATTACTTTAAAAGAATAGCGATCGTACAATATCTAACCAACACTTAATATGAAAAATCGCTGTTAAGATCCTGGACGAAGTATCCCAAAAAGGATATGATACACGAGGCATACTGGTGGTCTGATAAGTAACCTCTTTCGAAATGAAAAAGAGGTTTTTCTAAAAAATTCTTCGATATACTTTCCTTTTCTTCCTCCTTCTTCTTCTTCCTACTTTATAAATAGGCTCAATGCCTGTTTTACTTCGGTTTTTAGCCTCAACTGACGTTATCTAACCATCTTTTCCTCGGTCGTCCCAATGATCTTCTTTCATTTGGCAATTTGTCTCTTGCCATTCGTACTAGTCTATTTTCTGTCATTCTTTCGATTTATTGATTGTATTTCACTTATCTTCTTTTGGTCCACGCGTTTATTTCCTCTATACCACATCTCGCTCGTATTTCCTTACTTCTTACTCTGTCTCTTAGAGTTTGGTTTGTTATTTTTGTCTGCTCTTGTTTCCGTTGTGTACGACATTATCGGTCTATTGTTGATTTATATATCCTGGTTTTCGGTTCCGTTGTGAGGTATTTGTTTCTCCAGATTGTGTTGTTGAAACAACCTGCTGCTCTGTTTGTCATGTTCACTTGTTTTTGTACTTCTTCTTCCACTTTTCCGTAGCTTGACAGTTTTATTCCCAAGTATTCAGTTTCCATCACTTGTTCTAATATTCTGTTATCTACGACTAGTTTACATCGTCTCGGCTCCGCTGATATCGGAAGTTTTCTCTGTTAAGGACACTATGTTGTATATGAGCGCCGTATCTTTGAATTTTCATTTTTTAAGATAGTCAATTAAAGTTATGTCACAGTATAAAGAGGTTCCAGGGTGGAACCTCTTTATACTGTGGTTATGTCTTTTCAATTCCAAAATATAGCAACCATAATCTTTTCGAAGCATTAAGCCACTTTTGGCTGCTTCTGATAACTTTTGCCGGCTTTAGTCCACTGCTGTGCGTTCATATTGATCTCTGGTGTGTAGTATGATACAATGAAAAGAAGATATGACAATGCGCGTGGGTCGGGATATGTGACGTCAGGCTGTGAGTAGAGTAGAGTAAAAAAAAGTGAATTAAATTATTGTGATTACCATATGGACCTTTAATATTTGTCCTCGATTTTTTTTTCACAAAAAAATTATATTTTATTATTTGTTTGAAAAATATTTCTATTACTTATATTAACATATTTTAACATTTTAACTATTAAAATCAATTCACTAAATATGGATGCATTTATTCAAGAATATGCAGGGATTAATAAAAAATCATGCATAATAGAATCAATCACAAACTTTAATACCTTAATTCTTCTTCTTATGGTGCCTATCCATTACGGATATTGGACACTAACATGGCTATTCTGACTTTGTTGACTGCTGCCCTAAAAAGTCCGGTAGTGGTTAAGTTAAACCATTTTCGCAGGTTATGCAGCCAGAATATTCTTCTTCGTCCTGGACCTCTTCTCCCATGCACTTTAGCTTGAAGTATGGTCCGAAGTAGGTCATATCGTTGTTCATTGCACATTATATGGCCCAGGTATTCCAGTTTGCGACGTTTTATGGTTATGACTAGTTCGCGCTCTTTACCCATTATATGTCGTACTTCTTCGTTGGTAACTCTGTCTATCCAGGAAATCCTCAACATGCGTCTATAGCACCACATCTCAAATGCTTCAAGTATCTTATACAAAAGAGCGGAGCATACATACCATTTTAGTAAACTATCCAATGATTTTCCAATTTTATATCGTGGCTGTTAAAGATTTTATTCATTTCAGATAATATCTGAATGTCAGTATGGATTTCCAAAAGGAAAATCCACTGAAGATGCAATCTGTGCTAACAGCTAGCATCAACAAAGCTCTTGATAATGCTCCAGCTTTTTGTATATTTGTAGATTCATCAAAGGCATTTGACACAGTTTCACATAAAATATTGCTAAGTAAACTTAAAAAATTTGGTATTAGAGGGCTTGCATATAATATCATAAACAGTTATTTTCGAAACAGGCAACATGTTTATATAGATGAAGAAATTAGTAAGAGAAGAATTATATCCTATGGAGTCCCGCAGGGAACAGTCTTAGGGTGCGTTTATAACGGAGACTCACAGTGCTCGCATTTATAGTGCACGCAAGCACTCTTGACCACGGCGCAGTAGATAAAATTTGGTTTAGTCACCACTTCCGTGTGAAACGCATTGTACTATGCACTGTATAATTCCATTTACAATAGAACCTTTCTGCCTTTACGTGAATTTGACTCCGCCTTCGCGCAGCTCCATGGTCAAGAGTGCTTGCGCGCACTATACAATAAAATGTATTTATTTTACCTGACGATCGATACGATGGTCGGAGCGAGGGTGTGTGGTTGACGCCTCGTAGTGTTGATCGTAGAGTACTAGGGTCGAAGATCGAAAGAATACTAAGCTCGATTACTATGTTCCAAGTCTATGGTCCGATACCTGGCCTGGAGCTGGGCGCTGCGCTTTGACGGTGAACGCTGGCATTTTTAAAATGATGCATTTATTTTACCCGGCGATGACAATATGATACCATCCTATGGTCCGAGCGAGAGTCGGTGCCCCATTATGAGTGCACACTTAGGACTAATTCTCTTCAATATCTACAGCGATGATCGATGCAGGCTGAATATTACAGGTAAGATTATAAGCTTTGCATACGACACAGCTATTTTCTATGATGCAAATACATGGGGTAATTTAAAACAAAAAGGCAAAACAGACTTTGCTACAATTCAGAAATGGTTTCAGTTCAATAAGCTCTTCTTCTTCTTCTAATTCTTAGCCTTCTGTCGTCCATGTTTGGACATAGGCCTCTCCCAACTCCTTCCATCGGTCTCTAACCTGAGCAACATATTTACAATTTGTTCCGGCTATTCTTCTAATGTCATCAACCCATCTCATCTGTGGTCTTCCTCTTGGTAGTTTACTTTCGTAAGGTCTCCAATGTTGTATTGTAGTATTGCAACGTTGGTCTTTCTGTCTAGCAGTGTGGCCCGCGAAGCTCCATTTAAGTTTTGCAATTTTTATTGCTATGTCCTCGACTTTTGTTTTGGATCTTACCCAGTCGTTCATCTTTTTATCTGACAGTCGTATACCTAACATTGCTCTTTCCATTGTTCTTTCTGTTGTGGCTAGTTTATTCATGTTTGCCTTGGTTAGGGTCCAGGTTTGACATCCATATGTCATGATAGGAAGGATGCATTGGTTGAACACTTTGCTCCTCAAGTATTGGGGTATTTTGCGGTTTTTAAGTATCCAACTAAGTTTTCCAAATCCTGCCCATGCTAGTCTTGCTCTTCTAGTAATTTCCGCACTTTGGTTCTCTTTGTCAAGTCTCAGGATTTGGCCTAGGTAGATATATTCCTGGATTTGTTCTATCTCACTGCCGTTTATAGTTATATGTCTGGGGTCTTCTGTGTTTGTCATTATTTTTGTTTTTTTCATATTCATTTTTAGGCCGACGTATTGGGAGCTGGCTGCTACTTACCCCAACATAATTTGCAGTTCCTCGAATGTGATCGCTATAATCACTATGTAGTCAGCGAATCTGAGGTGGTTTAACTTGTTGCCATTAACGTTAATGCCATAGGTTGACCAATTTGTAGTTTTGAAGACGTCTTCTAGGGCTAGGTTGAAAAGCTTTGGCGATATTACGTCTCCTTGTCTCGCTCCTCTCTTACTGGAGATGGGATTTGTATTTTCGTCTAGTTGTACTATCATAGTTGCATTTTCATATATATTATGTATTAGTTGCCTATATCTCGAGTCTATTTTACAATTATTAAATCATCAATTATCAATAAGCTCACCTGTAGGTAAATCAAAATATATGCCATTTACATGTTATGTAAGTAACCTCCCAAATCTTGCCCCATTAAAAGTCATTGCAAAAATGAAATTTCATATACATACGAGAATAAATATCTAGGTATAATAATTGATAAACATTTATGTTAGAATTCTCAAGCAAATAATATAGTAGTTATATTAAGAGGGTTACTACTATCAAGATTTAAATTTTTAAAATAATTTTAGGAATAACTCATTTAGATACATATAAATATAAAATTTGACAATGGATTAAAAACAAAATAACACAATTCTATGAAAAACTGATTTATGGAAAATAGTAATAAATAATAAATATCTAAATAGACTGATTAAAAACTATATTTCTTGAATTTACTTAACGGAATAATTACTTTCATTTTATAAACATTATTCAGGAGTGACTAATTAGAATTATTTGTGGGAAAAATTTAAGATATACTAACGAGCTGTTGTATAATGAAAGTCAATTTTTAACAGTACGTAAAAAACAAAGTCCTTATAGGTACGTATACAAGAAATTAACAATCATGCCCAACCTAGATATTCAAGGAATACTGCAATTTTACCTAAATGTAATAAATGCATACTTCAGAGATATGTTGGTTACATGTGACCCAAATTTTACAATTGTCTACCACAAAATTTAAAACATATTAACAATTATAAAAAACATAGATATAAATATAAAATTAGACAATGGATTAATATCAAAACAATACAATTCTATGAAAAACTGCTTTATGGACAACAGTAATAAATAATAAATATCTAAATAGACTTTGATTAAAAACTACATTTCTTAAATTTACTTTAATTTTTATCACGTACTTACATTTGTGTACCCACAGTTGTGTTACATGTTATATTAAAATTAAAATTAATGTAAAAGAAATAATAAATAAGTCTTACTCACAATCAGTTTAATTTAACTATCTAGACGACCAGTTTCGCTTTCTACAATATGCAAAGCATCTTCAGGTCTCGATACAAAGTTAATTAAATGCTGAAATAATAAAACCCATAGTAGGGTGTTGTCTTATAAAGATAAACAAAGATAAATGATATAAATTATAGTAATTATGCCAATATTACATGTCTGTGGTTTTTCAAAATGAATAAACTGTTTAAGCAGACACAAATTGGTATAAAATAGTCTATTGAATTGTAATAAATTAGTAAATAAATAAAACATTACTTACATGCCGGTACTCTATTAATTAATGGTTGGAAGAACATGGTTCAAACTATCCGGTATTGTTGAATGGAGAACTTAAGTTTTTGCTATTGTAATTGTTTGACAATAAACAGGGAAGTTCTTGAGGAGATAGATTTTATCCAATGAAGTTGGATATCTTTATCTTTATATGGAGACGTATATGGTTTCTCTTTATAAGACAACACCCTAATATGGGCTTTATTATTTCAGCATTTAATTAACTTTGTATCGAGACCTGAAGATGCTTTGCATGTTGTAGAAAGCGAAACCGGTCGTCTAGATAGCTAAATTAAAATGATTGTGAGTAAGTCTTATTTATTATTTCTTTTACCTATTTGAAATGGACTCACACAAGCAAAACATTCATGATTTTTTAATATTAATGTATTTAATAAAAGTACGTATATGTAACTTACTATATATATATATATATATATATATATATATATATATATATATATATATATATATGTATACAATTGTTATATATTTCCTTACCCACAAGCATATCTTCAACCAAGAGGCTGCTCGGATGTGTACCAAGTGCAACACTCAGTTGTCAGTGAAACATATAATTGTTGAGTGTCCAGTGTAGCAGAACGAAAAAATCGCGTGTGCCCTTAGTGACAATTTAAAAACTGTACTAACGTCAAATTTACAGTCTTTATTAAGTTGTTTTAAAATGACCAAACTATAGAGCAGATTGTAAAAAATTACTGTTTGTGTATGTCCCCACGCTAATAACCCTTAGTGGAGGATTCGGGTATATTTGTTTAAATAAAAAAAAATGTTAAATATTTCTTTGTTTGAATATATATTTTTAAGTCTCGCGCACAATGGGTGCTACTTTTATAGTAGATCTACTTCAGTGAGTTTTTTTGTTTATTTAGTATTTAATACGCTTTTTGTTTCTTGTAATATATCTAAGTTTTTAAATAAACATTATATTACTATTAATTACTATTTAACTGGGAATAAGCCACAATTAAAGGTTAAAATACGTTTATTGACGTTTCAATTTCCACTTCGGAAATCGTTATCAAAATACAAACAGTAAATTTACTGTTTTCATCATCAAAACTTTTCATCATGTTTTTGGTAAATGGTCAGCAATCGCGGAATGATATTTTTTTGATAGTCAAAACTTTGTTTAAAATCTAACTTATGATGAATAAAATATGAATTTACTAATTGTGGTGATCTCTGACAATTTAGACACCTTTACAAAGATTTATATCATTTTATGGAATTTCTTTACATTTTCCAGTATGACTTCTTCGAAAGGCTGTCCATAATTTGTACTTGTATATTCGTTCCAATATACAAGTATAGATTATCTTTAGCCAGTTTATACTTGTATATACGTTCCGTTTATATATTTCTATCTGTTTGGATACTACATTACGTAATCGTTTTGTGTACAGTTGTTCATAAGAGATTCTTCATTTTCATTTTGTATAACTTTAACAATTTTTTTAATAACTTACTCGTATCGTCAGAGACGAAAATAATACTGAACCTCTAAAAATCGTACGAACAAGCTGAATTTTGCTGAGAATGTCAACTTTGAACCCCAAATAGGATGCAAAAATGTTTGCACACCTATTAGAAAGATAATTTTAAAAAAAATCTTTAAAATAACTTTGTGTGTTAGTACTTTTTATCTATAAGGCACCGTTCTCTCGGAAACAACCTTTGAAGCTACCGGTGATTTTAAATTTCAGTTCAATTTGGAGCGCGTGAAATCAATTTTTTAAACCAAATTTGTATCATCTTGAGGGTAAAATTTCATAATATTTAATCAGAGTGTCCTATCAACAAAAATCGAAATGCATTTTAAAGTAAAAAATGCAACTTTCGTATAAAATTTTTGAATTTTGCAGCAAATGAAGTCAGTTTCTATAAAGCTGTTAAATAAACGTTTCGCGATTGTTGCCATTTTTTGAGATCATGGATTCAATATAATGTATTAATTTAGAGTGGTCACTATAGAATTTCTATTGCCACAGACTAATTTTCAAACCATACAGCATTCAATTTTGATGTTGAGTTTTGACAACAAATATTGAGGCATGAGTTATGCCTAAAAAACGCTCAATTTTAACTTCCACTTATAAATGCTCTAAAACGTTTAAAACTCCTTCTTTTCAAATGCACAAGTACGTTTTTCAAAACTACACAACTTCAGCTACAAATTTCACGTTATGTCGTCTTCGTAAAAGCATTTCCCGTGACGTGAGATTGTTTGTACTCTAAAAGTTTATATTCAGCGTTTTTTATGCACAATTCAAATGCCGCATATTTGTTACCAAAACTCAAAATCGAAATGCCATATATTTTAAAGATTAGGTTTGATTAACGGATATTTTATAGCAACCAGTCAATGGAAGTGATAAATTTTATTGATGTCATGACAAGCTTAAAAAATGAAAAAAATGACGCAACGTTTATTTATTTAACAGTTTTATAGAAACTGACTTTATTTGCAGCAAAATTAAAATTATATACGAAATCTGCACTCGTCAGCTTTAAAACGAATTTTTTAAAATTTTTATTGATATAACACTCTAATCAAAATATATCGAATTTTTACCATCGACTTGCTACAAAGTTCTCCTTAAAAAAGTTATTTTGGACGAGTAACTGGCATTTAAAATCTCTTGTCGCTTCAAGCTTTGTTTCTGAGACAACGATTCATTCTACACAAAAAGTCCTAATGAAAATCTTTGTTCTAAATTATCTCAGGTATATTTCTTATTCATTTTTTTTCAATGGAGTACAGATTCTTGCTAAATCGATATTCCTCCATTTTTACCCCTACCATGAGGGTTCTACGAGGAAGTCCGGCGGTAGGAGTAGTACTATTTTTGGATCTTTTTTAGGTCCTAAAATTGAAATTCACAGCTAAATTCAGCTTGTTCGTAGGATTTTTATAGGTAAAATCTGTGAGACATTATATTCTTTGTTTATTCTTGCAATTAATTATCTCGTAAATTATGACGGTATCTTTTTTTAGTATTCTATAATAGCTTTTGGAGACCTTCCCATAATTTCGTAGAATTTCTGTAATTGAAAAAGTAAGTAAAAGTTTTGTAAAAGTATAAATTTATAACTTTTAGATATTGAATTTTGTATATTAGTTCTACCATCAAGAGTAGATTGCTAGACCAGTTATGATGAAACTGGTAGCAGTTTGGAAAAATTCTAGCATAACAATACACACAAAACTAAGGCTGGTAAGGGCACTCATTTTTCCCATAGCCATATATACATCCGAAACGTGGACCTTAAAGAAAGCAGATAAAAACAAACTGGACGCTTTTGAAATGTGGGTATACCGCCACATGTTGAGACTATCCTGGATTGATCATCGCACTAACGTATCGATATTAGAACAACTAAGTAAAGGATAGATTGCTTAAACAAATACAACAGAGATATTTGCAGTATTTTGGACACATTGCTAGAAAATCAGGTACGATAGAAAAACTGATAGTCGAGGGTAGAGTTGAAGAAAAGAGACCTAGGGGAAGATCTCCAAGCCGTTGGGTAGATCAAACAAAAATATTGATTAACCAAGGGTTACATGAAGCCGAACAACTAGCTCAGGACAGAGAAGGATGAAGGAAAATCGTGAAAAAACTGTAAAGGCCTGATGGTGTCACCACATCCCAAAAGGGATTAGGATTGAGGAGGAGGATCAACAGTAGAGTAGCCTTCTTTTTTGTGTCTTGTTGCACGTATATGTCTTTTTTGTTAGCACTTAATTCTTTGACCAAATCTTCCTCTTTGTTATTCAATGGTTTTATGTTATTAATCCATCACTTAAGACTATTATTTCAGTAACCATAGCGTTTGTATACATTTTTGTTTAATTTTAGATTTCTCTTGCTGAGCTGATTCTAAAAATGTGTAATATGTTGCTTTAAATTTATGCAGGGTATCAAAAATGCAAAATTCGCAAGTTCGTCTATAAAGTAAAGCATAAATTTAGTATTAGCTAAATAAACAACAGTATTAGAAATTCCTGAAACAGGTCGATTTTTGATTTTAATTTACTATTTTTTCAAATTTTAATGTAATATACAGAGTGAACCACCTCCGTATGATGGCGTCATCTTTATTTTTAAAGGGAACCAACATTTTTTGGAATTTATAGGTTTTCCTTGTTGAGCTGATTCCAAAAATGTATAGAATGTTGCTTCAAATTGGTACAAGGCGGCAAAAATGAAAAAATTCGCACGTGCGTCCATAAAGTAACGCATATTCAGTATTTGCTAAATAAACAACATTGTTACAAATTTCAGAAACAGGTCGAGTTTTGATTTTAATTCAGATTTTTTTTTAAATTTTTATCTAATATACAAAGTTAACCACCTTCGTATAATGACGTCATCACCATTTTTTTAATGGAACCATCCCATTTTTTTTTAATTTACAGATTTTCCTATAAGCTTATTTCAAAAATACATGACACGTTGCTTTACATTGGTACAGGGTGGCAAAAATGAATAAATTCCAAGTTATTTACAAAATACTAATAAGATCATAACGAGTAACCTAAATAAACAATCAGTGCTACCAGCTCCGATCGGTGGAATGGACAATAATTAGTGATTATTTACAAAACAATACATAGGCGTGTAAGTGAGAATTATAACGTTAAAACACTGTCCGGAATGAGGTAAGAGATTTATAAGATTTTTAATAATATGGCCGCAACAAGAAGATTAAATCAATGGGATAGTGAAGAATCTGACGATGGTAAAAGGAAGAGGGAGGAAATAAAAGAAGACGACCAAGATGAAAACACTTTCGTGAAAAGCAGAAAGTTAACTAGGTTTCCACCTAAGAAAGATTGTGATAATACTGAATTGAAAAAAATGATGATCGCTCTTATGAACGAAGTTTGCAATTTGCACAGTGGATGCAAGTGTCCCATATGCAAAGACCTCAAAATACGAATGTATGGGCTGCTTTTGTGAGAAGTACAATTATTGTCCCATATTTTTTTGATGAAAATTTAACAGGATCATTACATTTGGATATCCTACAAAATACACTTATTCCTGATCTGACCCAGATTTTTACTGATATTCAAATACCCACTAATTTAGACCGCAGAATCTGATTTCAACAAGATTTTTGAATGTTTTCGAATCTTTTAACAGAACTTTTTGAGAACTATGGATAGTAAGAAGGCGATCAGTGAAATGGACTCCTAGATCAACTGATTTGAACAAATTAGATTTCTTATTATAGGGTTATTTAAAATCTTAAGTCTACACAAACAGACCTGATAATATCCATCAACTACAATTCCAAATTAGACGAGAAATTAAGAACATAACACCCGCTATGCTACAGAATATTAACCCGGCATCCGACAGGTGATTTTTTGTCCACTAACACACAGGTGGCGTGTAACAAACCCCAGTAACTGAAAAAGTTAATGAATTCCAAAAAATATCTTTACGTTTATTTTTTATTATTTATTATTGTAATTTGTAATACACAACATGTAATCAATAACATTCTATGAGTTTAAGTTAAATTAAAAACAAAAGAAAAATGATTTTATTTATAATTCATAAAACAAAGATGGCTAAATTAGTAAACAATACGAACTTGAATAATTACTCAAAATCTGTACAGTCCTTGCAATAGATTTGGGCATGCTCAAGACAGAGGTAAATCTCGCAAGCCTCGCATACGTTTTTGGTTTTTCTGTCACGAACACGAGGACACTTAGAACATCTTCCCTGCTGACCTGGTCTCCTTCTCTTGGGTACTGGCTCTGATTGTTCACCCAAAACATGTCTTATAGAACTATGCAGTTCTCGAGTTAACTTCGGATTTGTTACTCTATTCTATTGTCTTCTATTAATTGTTTTCCTAGCTCTGTTAGGGAAATTCTCCTTGCAATTTTCGCGTCATTATTGTTCACTCTGCAAATTATTTGGGCATTAAGTCCTGCGGTATTGAGAAGGGAGAAAAAGATTGTGAGTGGCCAGCGGCGACTCCGACGTGAGACACTGTAAGATGCAGACATTTCATCCACGACATCAATACCACACTTACTAAAATTATAAAAAGATACTATCTCAGGAACTTTCTGCTCCGTTTCAGCCACCGAAGGACATACCATCAATAATGTCACTTTTCCCTTTTTTTGAGTAATAGGATAATAGTGTACAATTTTCTTGAAACCCAAACAGTGTTGAATATAAACCCACACAAGGTATGTGTGGCTTATTTTTTCTAACTGTTCCAACCGCAGTGACTTTGTGAGTATTTCGTAGGTTTTCGGGGAGTTCGTAGCTGGTATACCAGTTGTCAAACGTCACGTTCTGTTTTATTCCAGATATCGGGGCAACTAGACGGTCTACAATATCTTTAGGGCCTTTTAAGTACAAAGCGTGTACTTTTATAACGTACTTAGCTGGTTTGTTCGGTATATATTGTCTAAAACTGCAGCGGCCACGAAACGCCTCCAATTTTTTATCGATTGTTACATATTGAGACGGTGTATAGGCATTCTTGCAGTTATCCACGAAACGAAATTACTGACCTGTTCTTTTTATGATCAAACCGGAGGCATGAAAATAAAAACTCGAATCTTCTTTGACTCATTGTACACCGAAATATGTCCATACCTTTACCATCCACATTCCATTGCTGACACAGACGACGAGGATTATTTCTAAATGCACCGGGTAAGTATAAGAGGCCAAGTAGAGCTTTTATTTCTGAAGGATTTGTTTCTCCAAAGTAATTTGAATCTTTCCATTTTTTAGTCTTCTTCCTCTTTTATTAGTGCATGTAACAAAGTCAACAATCATTTGATCAGATATAAATAACTGAAAACATTCGATAGGAGTTCTGGCGGATTTAGCATACGTTTTAACACCAGGAAGATATGTTATAAGGTTTTCAGATCTTGTTCTAACGGTTTTGTTTGGTACAGATTTCAGCCATTTACTTCCATTTTTTCCTAAAAAGTGGGCACTTACATTCGGACTTTCACCTCCATCTGAGTTGTCTGTGATATCTGGAACGTCAACATCTTAAAGCTGGTCAGGATTGTCCCTATTTTCACTAACATTGTTTATTTCTTCACTCACTTTCGAATCGCTCTTATCAATACATTTGTCAGTGTCTACTTCATCCCATAAGGACTAAATGCAGGCTTGTTCTCGTTCGTAATTCATTTTAGCTAAACTAATAAAAAAACATGTTAAAATATATAATAAGTATTATTTACTTATCAAACTTACTTATTTATAGGAGTAAAACAAAATAAAAATAATTCTGCAGAATGTACAAAATCCGACAATCCAAATATAATTGGCGAAACTAAACAGATGACTAAAAACTATGTATCATCACATAGATGGATATACAATAGAAAGCTATCTAGCCGCTGTTGCCACTACATGCAAAATTTCCGTAAGTTTTAGGCGCTTCAGTATTGTTGGGGTGTACTACACCCCACCTGTCGGATCCCGGGTTAAAGACAATAGTAATTTTTTTTTATTATTTTTTAATGTATCATAGAAATTACATATTAGTAAAGTAGTTGTATAACAATATGTAATTTAATTTAATGTGTTGATTACGTTATTAAGCTTAGCAGCTCAGTGAAGGAAATAATATCAATTGAAAAAAGTGGGTTTCTTAAAAAATAGCGAATAAGTCATCATACGAACGTGGTTTCCCTTGTATATTAGATTATAACTCGAAAAAATAGTAAATTAAAATTAAAAATCGACCTTGTTCGGGAAATTCTTAAAATTTTGTTTATTAAGCTAATAATCAATCTATGCATTATTTTATGGAGGCACTGCATATAAGTATCTATACTAACTATTTTTTACCTTTTTTTAATATAATAAAATGAAATAATAAAAAAATTATTCACATACAGACGCTTGTGATTGAACACTCAAAAATCTTCTTCAAAATCGTTGTTTCTTTCTCTCGAGGATTTGCCTTGCAATTTATTATATTGCTTTGTGTTGATATTTTTTTTTTGATTCGGCTGATTTACCTAGTTGGATAAGGCGGTGAAAATGATCTATTTGATTGTTTGTCTAATATTTTTTCTTGTATCTTTGGATTTAAACTACTTTTGGTTATTTTTTAGTAAAAACTAGTTTTTCCGTATTAAACTTTTCTAATATAATTCAACTCAACACTTTTGGATTAAAAGGATTAAATAGGACCCAGTTTTGTCTTGGAACTGTTTTCTTCAGCGACTTCGCTCAAGTAAATTATATAAATCTCTTTACCAGGTAGTGATAATTAAACATCACGTGTCATATCTCTATAACGTTTTAATCCAAGCCGAGGAGGAGTTTTAATAATTTACTTGTTAAGTGTTGTTTACTTTGCAATATATCGCCATGTGAAACATCTCAGTATATCTGATATTCGAGTTTGTTGGCAAAAGCAGATTAAAACTCTTTCCATTGCTCTTATCATCCTACGCTGTGGTTTGTAAACCAGATACTAGATGAGTTTATCACGTATTTCAAATTAGGAAAATCGTGGTATTTCAAGAATGTATAATGTACCGTAAAATATGAAAAACAGGGTGTGATGATGTTCCCCTATTGATCTTGCAGGTGGCTCCCTATGTTGGATTTTTAAAGACCAGCTGCTTGTTTTACCTTTTTGTGCATACTTAATATGCCTTTGGCCTTTCGTATTTAGGTTCTTATTTATCTCTTAAATCTTTTTGAACATTCTTTTTAAGTTCTATGATTTTCTTTTTTCTTCCCTAAGCTGCAGTATATTGTCATTCATCCAACTTTTCATCTTTTCTCTTTCTTTATTTTCTATTAAATATTCTGACCTGATCTTGTTAAAGGTTTCACACATATTCTGGAGTGATTATTCTGGATTATATGTTTTGCTCCATGTAACTTAGCTTTGCTGAAAGAATCTGTGCGACTGTCTCTTTTGTTTCCTTATCTTTTAGTCTTCTCATATCACTTTTTTACTGATATCATTTTATTTACTGATTACTGATCAGTAAAATATCATTACTGTTATTTTACTGATCAACTGATTAAGGAATCTCTTGTTCACGATTTATAATGAATTTGATTCCTTGTTATGTTTTCTGGTTGATCTTGCGGAGAGACCCAAGTATACAAACGTCTTGGGGGTAGGTTGAAGAACACATTTAGTATTGCAAATTCTTCTTCCACTACAAATAAATTAAATTTGTGTGTCTGTTCATTTCTCTTCCTTAGACTAAAATTACCAAAAAATTTACCGCTTGTCCCTTTACCAATTTTCGCATGTAAGTCACCCACAATAATAGGTACATCTTCTTTTTTAATTTGCTTAAGTAAATTTATCAACAACTTATGGAATTACTTTACGTTTTCTAAACCAGAAGAAGTAATTAAGGATATACGATTACTCCAACCCCATACATATGTTGATCGTCATTATTTCCTGAGACACCTTATTTCGGTTATGCCCATTATATCTAATTCAAGTCTAGCCGTTTCTTCAAAGGTATTATGAAGTTTTGAAGCCTGATACACTGTCTTCACATTCCAAGTGTATATTTTAACAATCAACTCTAAAACTGTAGTTTTAAGATACACTTTTCCAGATGCATAAACAACAATCTTCTTCTTAGGGTGTTTGTCCGTTCCGAATGTTGGCGATCATTCTGGCTATGATGATTTTGTTGGTTGTTATACGAAATAGCTGTGTTGAGGTCTTTCTATACCATGCTCTCCAGTTAGCAATTTAGGATATTCCTCTTCGTCCTGGGACCCTTTTTCCTTCAGTTTTACCCTGTAAAATGCATGGGAGTATGATTCTCTTCACGATATTGACCAAATCCGCGGTTGTGTTCATCCTCCGCAGTACATCTTCATTGGTGAATTTGTCTGTCCATAGTATCTTCAGGATTCTCATGAGACAACAATAACGGTCGAAAACTGTGTAGTTTTTGGAGCGTCAGAAGACTTAATGTATGAGAGAGACAGGAGACCGGCTTTGTTCTCATCCCTACTCCTTACATTTTACTGGATAAAAAGTGGTACTGGTGGACGCCTAGTGGGGTTATTGATAGAAGGATGAAAATTTAAAGTTGTATTCTTTAATATCACGTCATAGAAAAATAAAAATAAAAAATTTTCTCCAAAAAATACAAAAACGTTTAGGGTGTATCACCCTTATCACCTACTTATGAATTATTACTACCTAAGCCAAAAATATTTGCATTTTGTTTTTGGAAACGTAAATTCAATTGTTGAGCAAAAGAACGACTAATAATGCTCATTTGACTTGCTGAGTCCAGAAGAGCTCGTCCAATTATGGACTGACCATTAGAAGCATGGACATTTATTAATGCCGTAGGTAGCAGTACAATGTTATCTTTGACTGACGTTGCAGTTAATGAAGTTTGTGCCATCACAGACTCTGGAGGGTCTAGTAACTGATCAGCTTCAGAAGCACCAGTATTTACAAAATTAGATCAATTACATGGATTTTGGGAACCGTTATTTATATTAGACGGGGACCTATTTGAACTAACAAAGGAGGAAGATCTAGGATCATTTCCATTACTTGAGCTACTGGGCAATCGAACTTGAGAATCAAAATGAAAATAAATATGATGAGATTTATCACAAATAACACACCTTCGCAGTGATTTGCAATCTGCCGTATTATAATTACTGTTTAGACAGTTAACACAAAGTTTCTTGTGTTTAACAAACTGATACCTATCCCGAGGTGATAGCGACAGAAATTTGGAACAACCATAAATTGAATGAGAAGAGTTAGAACAGTGAATACAGCTCGGTTTGTTAACCCCAAGACTGGAAGGTTTTGAATTAAAATTATTTGAAGGATGTACAATAGATGTAAGTGTGACTCTATTTCTACTAGAATCATTTTGTTTTTGATTTATTTTAAATTTATTATTTGGTTCAAAGAGATTTAAATTTTCTAACATGGAATGACGCTTCTGCCAGAAATTGAAAAAATATTCTGCAGTAGGAATAACTTCCAGGTTTCTTTCACTTTCAAAAGCCCGTCGTGAATTGAATTTAAGTTTCTGTTTCATTAAAAATATTATTAAAGACTCAAAATTTACTGTTGGATCTAGATTTAAATTATTAATCAAATCAAAAATTTTGCTAGTAGATATGTGAAATTCGCACAATTCTGCGGAAGTGCTTTTCGAAACGGGTTTCTGATCCATCAGTATTTGGTACAGAGAATAAAGTAATTTATATTTGTCATCATATGCATTTTTAAGAATATTTAAAGCAATATGTAAATTTTGATTAGTTACGCTTAAGGAATCAATCATTTCCAAAGGAGGTCCGCGTAATAAACCTTTAAGATAACAGAACTTTTCGCCGTCCGATTGTAACTTATTGTTGTTAAGAACTAATGCTGAAAAAAGATCTATAAAACTGGGCCAGTCCTGAGTCCTGTGATAAACCAGAAAATGGCTTGATATTAATTTTGGGTAATACGACATTAGAGACAGCGTCTGATGAATTAGTGTTAGAAGTAAAACATTTGATATTTTTATTTTGAATAAGTAGTTCAAGATTTGCAATACAAGTTTCAAAACGGTCAGCGATTTATTTTCGGCTGGACCGTCCGAGGAAACATTATCTTCCTCAGTGTTAGATAAAGAAGTGTTCTAATTGAATTTGTTGATAGATATCATAATGACTTGAAATATTTTTAAGTTTGACGTTTAGTAAGCTTATTTCTTCAGAACCATTCAGTTCCTTCAAGAAATTTTCAATTCTAGTTAATTGAGACTTGCAACCACGTCGCTTATTTTGTAAGTTAATTAAGGACATAATTTATCCCAAGCAAAACTATACAGGTATATATTAGTATAGAAAGAAACAATTATAAATAAATAAACATAGCATAGTACAAGAAATAAACAAAATCCTGTAAGCAAATGTAAGCAATCGATTATAAAGAAAGTACCTACCTAACAAAATCTATATTATTAAAGTATTAAAACAAATAGGTATTTTAAACCAAACACGCAGGTAGTTAATAGACACAAAAAATAAACCCAATATAATTTCTTATAACAACAAATAGAGAATTCTTTTAAAAATACAAAATTATCATAATATACCTGCAAGGTATTGAAAAACAAGTTCACATCCTAAAAGGTTGTTTGTTTGAAACCTGAATAACACAAAAATAGTTTATCAAATAAGAACACATAAACCGGTCTCCTAGGTACGGCGAGGGCCAGAGATCTCGTGTAGGAACAGGAACCGGCTAACAACGGAAAATCAGTTAGCAGGGACAGCAGTCATAACAGCCAACACCCATCAAAACTTCACGCGATGTTGCCAATATTTTCTTTTTGTCGGATATTATCGGATTGTTTTTTCGCGATAAAGTCTTTCGAACAATAAAAAAATAGAAAAGTTTATTGATAACGACACCTGTCAAAATGACAAATCCGGCTCGAAGGACCAACAAAAACTATGTACGAACAAGGAGTTCGCCTTAGCGAACTTTGCTGGTTCGGAGAAAGATTTTTCTTATCGCACAAAGCTTCTGAGATACTCCTTAGCTTCGAAGGACCAGCTGGAGAATCCAGCACCTGAAAGGTTGTTCCCTTAACAAGGGATAGGTGTAAATATTAGATATGTAAAGCCTTAAAATGTATCTTTATTACAAGAAGAAAAATAGCCTACATCACTGTAGAAAAGAGCATTTAATAAATGTAGGAAATAAGTTTATTGTTTATGGATAAAAGTAAATGTTTATAACATAGATAACATTTAATTGCAATACCGCGACTTGAAATAATTGAAAAATTGAGAGTAAATACAAGTTTGCTACTTACAATAAGGCACAGCATCTAACTCTTTTTACCATGCACTCTCTGCCAACAATACTGGCCACAAAAACTAGATAATAGTAAAATAAAGCAATAATTAATAAATGAAGAAATGAATTTGACGGGTCGCAAGCTCTTGCTTGTCAGACCTTTTCTTACGACGGCTGCTTGGCGACTATATGGTTTTAAGGAACTTGTTGGTCTTGTTAATAGTTCAGGGCCGAGAATGGACTGGTTTTTGGGACTAGTCCAAGTTTAGATATAGGGAGAGTTTTCATATGAAAATATAAGATTTTTACAATGTACAAATTTATGGTAAATTTGTACAAAGCCTTCTTTAGGTTAATAAATCAAAATTTGTCTTATAGTAAATCTATTGTTCTCCATAGTGCTCTACGATATCTCGTATGTCGCTTGACATTCAGTAATTTTAAAGATACTGCGTAGTTCCCTTTTAGTAGTCGCCTAGTTTGTTTTCTCTATCTTAATACATTCTTTATATCTTTTCCTTCCATTTGCTATGTCGCATGTCAGTAACTATATTTTCATTATTATTTAAGGAAATTTGTAGTGCCCTTTTGGTAGTGGCATGTTTGTTTTCTCTATCTTAATATATTTATTATAACCTATCCTTTCATTTAAACATCACACGCTCCAATCGGACTAATAACAACAGAGATATAATGTAATGCCCTTTTGACCATGCCGGTATCTGTTTTTCTGTCCCAACATATTCGCTACCCCTCTTCTTTCCAATGATATATCATACGTTTTTTGTATAAGAAATGAATATTTTTATAGCTTTTATTTAATTTTAGCTAATTTTATTTAATTAATCTTTAATTTAACGTAATTTTGTCTAACTTGATTTAATTTTACTTAGTTCTATTCACCTTTATTTAATTTCATTTGATTTAATTGGATTTAATTTGAATTATTTTAATTTAATTTGATTTAATTTAATTTGATTTAATTTGATATAATTTGATTTCATTTGATTTAGTTTGATTTAATTTGATTTAATTTGATTAACCTCGATTTAATTTGATTTAATTTGATTTAATTTGATATAATCTTATTTAATTTTATTTAATTTTATTTATTAATTTTATTTAATTTTACTTGAATTTTCAATTTCATTAAATTTTATTTAATTTTATTTAATTTTATTTATTTTATTTAATTTTATTTAATTTTATTTAATTTTACTTAATTTTATTTAATTTTATTTAATTTTATTTAATTTTATTTAATTTTATTTAATTTTATTTAATTTTATTTAATTGTATTTAATTTTATTTAATTTTATTTAATTTTATTTAATTTTATTTAATTTTATTTAATTTTATTTAATTTTATTTAATTGTATTTAATTTTATTTAATTTTATTTAATTTTAATTAATTTATTTTATTTTATTTTATTTTATTTATTTTTATTTAATTTTATTTAATTTTATTTAATTTTATTAAATTTTATTTAATATTATTTAATTTTGTTAAATTTTATTTAGTTTTTTATTTTATTTTATTTTGGTAAAACGTTGACTTTTGTTAAACGTTATTTTATTTTTATAGTAAGTGTGTATGTGTCTCGTACTCAATAACGTATAATAAATATATATTATACATTATTGATCTTACTTTACAATCACAGTAAACTATATTTTTATAAATTTTGTGAAAAAAAATTACTGTGAAGTAGTAAAATTTCCGATTAAGAATATAAATGATCAATTTGTAAAATGAATTATAAATCAGCCGTATCGTTTCAATAACAAAATATGGTTGAAATGTCAGATGTTGGTAGTTCTGATTTCTTTCCTGGGTGGCGTGGTTACCTTACTGGACAAATAGTGTGACTTGTCATCCTAGCCTATATAGATAGATATAAGGCCTGTCATAACATACACCGTTATATCGAGACCAGAAACTAGTACAACATGAAGATACCTAAAAAAAAAGTTAAATGAGAATCCTAAGAAGAATACCAGGAAGCACATTCGAACGACGTCACAAACCCGTGAAGGATAGACAAAATAAATAATTGCAATTTCAAAAGAAAGAATGGAGTAGTCGTGAAATAATGGAATAGCAGAAATTGTAATAGAATAGCCCGAATAGAAAGTCTCCAATCGAAAGAAAAATCGTAGGTTGACCTAGAAAGGGGTGGAATGACAAAAAGATTCCAATGAAATAAGAGGCGATGTTGAAGAAAACTAGGCAATATGCCTCCATAAAAATTGAAAATAAAAAAATTTATTAGACGCTGCTATTGAAAATTTTAATAACAACTTAGTTATTTTTATACTTTTTAAATATTTTGGGCTGAAACACGCATACAGCTGAACTACGCATACGAAAGACATCTCCTACTTGTTCCTATATTTGACAAGCTGTGAAGGTATAGTAAAATAAATTTCTAAAATACATTCTAAAAAACATTCCAATTAATTTATTTTGTTTAATAATCATTTAAATTTCATTAAGAAAAGTTAATTAATAACATTAATTAATATTAAACAGAAATTTGAAAGTCTAAGTTTATTAAGATCGTAGATCAAAGAATTACATTACCACCGCAATTGCATTTCAGCTTTGTTTTCTCTGTATGTATCTAGGAGCTCCTGAGAAGTTTCGTACTTAACCTCCAGCTCTTCAGGGAAGTATTATTTTAAACTCACAATGTTTCCGCTCGTACAAATTGGGTTAAGCATCTCGTTAAATGAGTTGAAATAGTATAGGATGGAGAATAAGACAAATATATACATAGGCCGACAAGAGACAAAGACTCTTATCCACCCATTAAACAACGAGCAAAGTTCTAGTCGACATATTAGAAACAGACGAAATGTTTTTTTATAACAAATCCAAAAAATTTATACCCGTGTATATTTGGTCCATTTTTATTAGCCAGTCACTAATCTTGGAGGACATCTTGGTGATGAAAGTTTTAATATGTGAGAGTTTTTTGTTTGTTCATAGTCACGTTTTACATCATCTCAGAAGTTAAGTTTTATGACACGTATAGTTCCTGTTTTGGGCTCTTCGTCCTAAGTACTTCATTTGTTCAGTGTATATATCTTCTGCATCTGTAGGTCTCCTGTTTTTTATTTTTTGCACATATACTCTAATGAAGTTCTTTCATGATAAAAGGTGTTATCAAGTAGTTTGTCTCCTGTAACTGCGTTAATAGCTCGATAATAAACCGCCAACCCTACAAGTGAGGACAAACGAACAAATAAACATTGAGGAAGGAGATGTAAATTTCAAGAGTCATAATTGATTGGTGTTTACATTATATAGTTTAATCGAGCTATTTTTGGATACGGAATGTGTGTGTATATCGGCCTTTTTTAATATATTTTGTATATGAAAAACTGTTTAGGAATTATGAAATGAAATAGGTAATGATATTGATATTAATAGGAAACTAAAGATTAGTTAGATCAAATAATCATTATTTCAAGATAGTTCACGAGTTTTTCCTGGTTTCCTTTATACAAAATAAAGCAAACAAAAGTCTCAATCCTGCGTTGCATGCTTTTCCTTGCTCGATATAACTTTAATCTATTTTTCTCATTTTCTAATAACTGTTTGACAAGCCCATCAAATTTGGTTTCATTCCAAACATAATAATTAATTATTTAAATTGCCGTTCGCCTTTATTATGCAAATTCACTCATTATTGATCTACAAAACAATGTAACTCTATTAATCAGCTTTGTCTGAAGAAGAGCGATTATCTCAGGAATGCCGTATTGAGTGTTGACTCAAATAACTTAATTACTTATATTGAATAAAGATTAGCTAGGATTCTAGGAGAAGATGCTTTACAGTTTGGTAGGTTTGTCTTTAAGGGAGATTTATTAGAGAAAACTGTATTGATTTAAATTGGAAGAAAAAGTTGGACAAGACAAGAAAATATTCGAAAAGTTTATGTTTAGCAGTTTACTGAAAAGGCTGAATAATAATGATATTAGATCTAGAAAATGTCGTTTACATAATACGGTATGAATTTTCTATATTACAATATTAGTTACTGTTTCCTTTTTATGAAGTTTAGTTTTCTCTCTCCAACATTGAATTATAGTGTACTCCTATATTATATCTTATTTTTAATATGTGTCCCTATTCTTCCATGTATGTTTTTGATTTTACTTCTTTAAACATTTTCTTATGTAGATATCTAGTAAGGGGGATCCACTATATGCACAAGGAACGTCAGTCACAATGTGGATTCACCAGTCAGGAAAATTAGATAATATTATTCAAGAAATGAAACAAATATAATTGACCTTAGAAAAGAGTTAAGATTGTATTGCACGTATAGTGCGTCTACAATTTCTTCTTCTTTAAGTGCCGTCTCCCAATCGGAGGTTGGATATCATTATCACTATCTTTACTTTATTTACTGCTGCTCTGAAGAGTTCTATAAAACTGCATTTAAACCAGTCCCTTAAATTCTTTAACCATGATACTCTCACTCTTCCTATACTCCTTCCTCCTCTTATATTTCCTTGTATTATCAGCTTTAGCAGTTCATATCGCTGTCCCCTTATTACGTGTCCCAGATATTGTAACTTTCTTATTTTTATTGGGTTTATTATTTCGCATTCTTTGCCCATTATTCGCAATACTTCCGTGTTAGTTTTCTTCTGTGTCTATGCTATTCTAAGCATCCTCCTGTAACACCACATTTCAAAGGACTGCTTATTTATGTGTTCTTGCTTCAATGTCCAGCTTTCAAGTCTATACTGCAGTATCAAAAACACATAGCATCTCAGTGCTCTTACTCTCAGTTCTAATCTAAGATCTTTGCTGCAGAGAATTGTTTTCATTTTTCCAAACGCATTTCTTGCTATTTCTATCCTAGCTCTTATTTCGGTTGTTTGATCATTATTGTCTGAAATCCAGGTTCCTAGGTATTTGTATTTATCAACCCTTTCTTTAGTCTACAATTTACTTATACGTATTTCGTTGTTTGAAGATTCGTCAGAGCGATTCAGTAAGAAACTTTAAACATGAAATGAAAAGAGTTTTACTCTTTGCTTTAGAATATAATTTATTTGGTCGATATACAAAATAGTATTGTGTTTAACAAGCCCAACAAAATAGTGAAAATTATTATATATACACTATAAAATTTAAGTAAAATTTTAATGAATTTAAACAGATATTACAACACACAGTAAAATATTAAATACTAACAAAATAGCGTGAAATGTGTCATTAGGCCGGCAAATGCCCTGATCATACTAGCACTATTGTGTAAAAGCTCTACTCAGGTACTCTGTCTTTGAATAGAAACAATGTTTTAAAAGGTGTGATTTGATCTTAAGGTTACCTGATAATAACTGTTGAGTTTTTAATTCATCTGTTAAAAAGTTATACAAACCAACATCAGTGGAATTTTTTATAGTCTTTGTCAACCTAAAATATTGTGTTTTAATAGCACCGCTAGATCTTGTATCGTGATCATTACACCTTTTGTTAAAGATTTGCGAAATTTTACCTCGCAAAAAATCTGCAAAACCTGCATTTTTAACACTATTAGCAACTCTTTATAAATATGTTGAATAAACTTCAAAATCGGTATAAAGCTGGTATGTGTCGTAATCGTACACCTTTTGAACATGTAAATTATGTAAATTCAAACATTAAATACAATCAACTACTTACTATTTATAAATAATGCAGAAGCTCATTATTGTTTAATTGGAAGAAATAAAACGAAAACAAAGATAGACATCAAGTGTTTATTAAATTAATATACATTAAACAACTGCATTAGCACATATAAATCTGATCATCTAAAAATCTTACAAGCAAGCTGACTTTTGCTAAGTCTGTCAATTTTGGAACTCCAGAAAATATGCAAAAAAGTTTGCCACTCCTACCCTAGGTTTTCCTATAAAATCCCCCTCGTAGAGGAAAACGGGAGAAATCAATTTGCCAAGAATCTCCGTAGAAAAATATGTTTCAAATAAAAATGTAGCTCAAAATATTTTGAACAAAAATGTCCATTAGCAGTTTTTTTGTAGAATGAACAATTCTCTCAGAAACAATGCTTGAAGCAACCGGTGATTTTGGATATCAGTTGGACGTAGTTATGTAAAAACCTACCAATTCACAAAATTGAAATTTTTAAATAAACCTCATAAAACGACTTTTGCAAGAACCTACTATTCCAAAATAGCTTTCTGTTGTCTTGTAATCCCTAAGCCACCAAGTGATCGATCTAGCATTAAACAGTTTATATTCTGCAAATACCTATTAACCCTATTATTTACCTTGCTCATTTAAATATGTTTATATGTCCATTTTGCAAAAGGCTGCCAGCCCACTTGGTTTTGGATTTGTTTTAAAAATTGTATGAATTTTTTAAAGGTTGGTAGAACTAAACTACCACATAGAGGTTATGAAAATATTTATCTATGTTTGTTTACGTTTACAAAGCGGTAGGTGTATTGTCTCCGGAGTGATTCCTTTACTTAATAAAGTTTTAATTAGATAAAATAATTATAGAATAATATTATAGATTAATATACTTGTTTTACATCGGCTGTCCTAGTTAGGTTCCAACTTCTTTTTTTGTAAATATTTTACTTCTTTTAGCAAAAGATAAAAAATCGGGAGCGGCTGCTAACGCAGAAGAACACAATGCAGAAGATTGTGTTTACCTAATATCTCAGTTTGAGGATTCTTCAGAAGATATAGAGATTGAATGGCTAGAAGAACGATATGAAGGTAGAAAAGAAGAATCACGAGGAGAAGAAGAAAAGTTGAAAAGTATACAACATGGTAAATACATACTAATTAATTAGAAAGGCTAGAGTATTAACACTTGTTTTTTTGTATTATTTTAGAGATGCATTTTGAAGATGCTGAAAATCCGAATATCAGGACAGTACTTGGTGAAATTTGAGCTGACGATAATGCAATAAATTCCATAAAATCATTATTTATTGAACTAAATATGCAACAGTTGCGAGTCCAAAAAATCACGGAGAGGAATATTTTACTCGACATGACCAAACAAGCCCAGGGTTACCACCTAATGTTGAAGAAGTAGTACAATCAGATAGTATTAATCCAAGAGGAGAAGGGCTAATAGAAACTATAAGAGATGCAATTCCAAGTACCAGCAGAGTGGTTTCTCCTGACCTTTTAATACATCAAAATCAAGTTCCATTTTTGGGTTTAGAAGATCAAGATGATGAGATTCGCGATCCTGATTATGAAATAGTTGAGAACAAGTCTTCTATGTAGGAAGAAGAAATAGTTCCGGACCATCGTCAAATTGTAGCAGATGATTGCGAGAGTGTTGTTGAAAATGACGAGTTGTATGGCATAAAAATGTCGAAAAAAACATTGTTAACCGAAAAATAGCTACTAACGGTACCAAAATTAACTGGCTTCATATTCGAACTATTCGAATAGAAAAAAATAAACCCTTTACCCTGATAATTCAACAAAATTCTTTTAAAGCTCCATTTTAAGAAATTGGCATAAAAAAGAAAACCAAAAGAAATTGCGCCTCAGAAAATGAAGTATTTTTAGATATTATTAAGTTATATCCAAACGGAAAACCAATTTCAGAAAAAAAAACTAAAGAATATTAGGGAAATGATGTATCTGATTCCGGTAGACTGTCACGAATTTTATCAAAATTTAGAAGCCGACTGCAATAGTAGACGATGTTGAAGGGTTTAATGTTGCCAATCTTGACTTTGAAGTTAATCATGATAATGATGTTCAAAAAATAAAGGTATTTTTTTTATTTACTTCAGTGTAACAATCCTATTACATATTATACAGAAACCTACAACCTAGGTCCAGTACTTTAGCTATATAATGAAATTACCTAAATATCGCTTACTCCTGCTGAGCATTTAAGACAAAATCGAAGGAAAATGCTGGGTCGGAAGAAAACCACTGTCCTGATTGCATAAAATTATCTGCACACAAAGAAATCATAAACCTCACTTCAAACAAATAAAAATCAACACCCATCAGCGTCAGGTATCTGAAACTAGAATGAGAGGTTCATTCCAGTAAACGTCTAAGTCAGACTACCAGTGCACAGGTTGTCAGCACTCAGGTACATTTTGGCCAGGCCCACCTAAATAAGAAGGATTGTTCTAACAGCGACTCGGCTACTATCGGCGCCAGATTTTTGACTTCGAAAACCAGCGTTCATCTTGTACGTAAAGTAAAGCCACATATTCTGAACCAGAAAACTTGAAAGCGTCAATTATATTTTCATAACTGCGTTACAGTAAAATGCACACAATAAACACTTTTTGCAGTTAACCAAATGATTCTAAAAGCATATGGCATTTATGTACTAGACCTGTTCAAGCTGCTATGGAGGTTCAAAATTCTGAAATGGGTGTGTTTTACCCATAACCTTGACCATCCATTGTCACATTGTCCTGCCAATTAATTTTGGAGGGCACAAAGCTATGCAATAATGCACCAAATCGAAACTAGTAAAGCAAAACATAATAACCATTAAAAATGAACAAGGACAACTAAAAAAAAGTAAATCTGATATTACAAACTCAATTGAAAAGTTCTATGCCGATATGTACCGGTCCAGAAACGATCCCCTAACTCCTCAAAGCAGAACTTCAAAAGGCAGAAAACTAATGTCAACTCAGAAATGATGCCCGAAATAAGCCACGAAGAAATAGAAAGAGGAGTAAAAGAAATAAAAAGAAATAACGCTCTTGGAAGCGATGGAATCCTAGCAGAAATGCTGAACGAAGGCGGAGAAGAGGTCATCACATATCTAAAAATACTATTTAATTAATGTATGTTCCAAGGCAACATAACAGAACAATGGAATACTGCTAAAACAATACTAATACACAAAAAGGAAGACACTACAGACCTAAACAATTATCGACCAATTTCCATTCTTTTACAAATTTACAAAACCTTTACAAATATTATTACGAACAGGTTAACTATTAAATTTGACGGATATAAACCAATAGAAAAAGCCGGATTTAGAAAAGAGTACAGCACCTGTGATCATCTATATACTTTAAAAATCCTAATGGGAAAGACTACCTATACTCCATTTGCTTAGCTCGGGCATATTTTGACAGATTCATTGTCGGAAACCTACAACACAACAATTCCTACTTCTCGGTATAGCTCAAGTTTACTACTATTGCGGACTTCTTCCTTTGAAAAAAAAATTATTCTAAATAGTGGAACTGTATACTAAACTTATCAAATTTTGTGTAGTATTTAATTTAAAAAATATATTTTAGTTATTATAATTTAACATAACTATTTATTATACGGTGCAGATAAATAAATATTGATTGTCGGTAATTTACAAAGTTCTATTTTATATACAATTTAGTTTGTTTACTATTAATATTGGCTATGAGTACCTGTGCTTGGTTGTATAGTAATTTCCAGCCACTTTTACTGTCAAAAAGTAACTAACTTCCCAAAAAAATAATTACTAAATTCACTAGACAGTTCGGACTGGAAATAGCGAACCGAATACAATCTCCCATAAAATAGATACGCAGATGATGTAGCACTAATAAAAGAATTGTGCCGGCATTTTATAGTCACAACGCCAAGGAAGACCCCCAAACCATAAAAAAAAATCGGTTGTTTTTCTTTTAAATTCAGAACTTCAAAAATCAATTTCAATTCATTAAACGTTTTAACGTAAAATTCATCATATTTTTCTATATAGAAGGCCCGTCAGGACTTCTATATACCGCTGATGCGGATTAGGCCCTTAAGGCGGATCAAATGAATGCTGATCCTTTTCGCGACACCCGAGCACTGAGGTCATGTGCGGCAAGCATGGGCTCGGTGGCCGGACACACTTCGGGCGCCCAGCCGGCGAGGAGAACAAAATCTACTTTTACCAAATCGGCGGCTGAGTGACCGAGCACACACTTTTTTCCGGACATGAAGTTGACAGCCCAGGCTGTCGGCTTCATGGACGAAACACACGCTCTTTTTCTTTTTTTTTTTAGGGACTCCAGTCCCGAAGTGAAGTTAGAGTAAAATCTATAGAGTCAGTAAAGTAAATAGGGAGAAAAGCCTAGATGTGGCTACCCCTACAGTCAGGTGGCATAACCACAGTAATTAAAAACAGGAGGTGTCTCATTACCCAGGGCACCTCAAGTAACTTTCAGATCATAAGCCTCCTCACGTAAGTCACACGATGAGGAGGGTGGTGGAAAAGCCTGGGGGTCAGATAGGTACCACTTCAACTAGTGAAGTGTGACCGGTTTGATCTTCGGACATGTGGATCCCATACTTAGTTTGGTATACACATGTTCCTAGGGGTAGGGTTGATCGCTTAGCGTGATTGTGTAGCACTAATAGCCGATACGTGGAATGCACTGAATACGATTATTGAGGAGCTACAAACAGAGCTTACAAGGTTACCAAAGCACATCAAACTACCAAACTAAGCAGACGTGTAAAAATGGGATGGGTAGCATTCGGAGGACTCTCATACGTACTTAAAAATAAAAATATACCTCAAGGACTGCGAACCAAAGTGTCCTACCTGTACTTACATATGGAGCTCAAATCTGGACATTTACTAAAATAAACATGGAGAATATCAGAAAAACTCAGAGAGCTATGGAACGACAGATGCTGGGTATCTCACTCAAAGACCATAAAATCAATGAAGATATTCGTAATAAAACAAAGGTAAAAAATGCTATCGAACAGGTAGCTAAACTGAAATGGAAATGAGCTGGACATAATGAACGTCTTAAGGATGGCCGATGAAATAAAGGAATCCGGAATTGGCGGCCATATGAAGCCAAAAGACTACGAGGAAGACTGCAAATGCTCTGAAGCGACGATATTAAAAGAACTGCAGGGCCAATGTGGAAACGTCTTACATACTAAAGAGATGGTAGAACCGAATAAAGAGAAGGGCTTAAAAGAACTTGATGAGTGTCCACGTCTGTGTACCATACGTAGGTAAGTATGGGGAGAATACACTGATCGTAAATTTTGGTTTTCAAATATTGTTTTATTTTAGTGATTTTCAAGACCCAAATCAGATTTCCAAATCCTTCTTACAAAGAGAAACACCAAGAAAAAATGGAGAAATAGCACTGGGATAGATAGAATTACGCGAAAAAGCGCAAAAAAACAGAAACACAGGAAAACGTGAATTACAGATATAAGACAAAAAACATTGTTACAATTCAACAAATTATCGATTAAGTTTTATTGAGTTTACAAAAATGAATTTATTTAATTTTATTTAAAAAATTGATTTTGCGCGCGTAACTGACATTTAAGATCGTCGTTCGCTTCAATCGTAATTTCTGAGAGAACGGATTATTCTACACAAAAGCTTGTTCAAAATTATCTCAGCTACATTTTTTAATAAAAACATTTTTTTCTATAGCGTACAGATTCTTATTAACTCTGTGTTTCCCGTTTTTCCTTCCCTATGAGGGAGGTTTTAGGAAGAAGCTTGAATGTAGGTGTGACAAACTTTTTTGCATCTTTTGGGGGTTCCAAAATTAGAATTGTCAGCATAATTCAGCTTATTAGTATAATCTTTAGAGGTCAAATCTTGGATAAGTGGACGAAAATTTTCGACAAAAGAAAGTTAATAAATATAAAATTACAATTTAAGCAACTTTTATAGATTTTAAACAAACCCTAATATGAAAAATAATAAATCAAATGTGTTAGGTAAATAAATATCTTGTCCAAACAGAAACGATGATCCAGTTACTAAAAATAAAGTAAAAACCACTAAAAACAGAAAAAGCATAAAAAGGGTTTAACTAAAAACGAATTTAAAATAAAAGGATTACAGCATTGAGTCGAAAAGATACGAAGAAATAGAAAAGAGCTTTACGATGAGATAAAAGTAACTAGCTTTATAAAATCACAAAAAAAGGTTATTTACGATATGGAGAAATTAAGGAAAGCACTATAGAAGAAGAAGATGACAACAAAGATGAATAAAATAATGCTAAAGGAGACTTAAATAAAACGGAATGAATTAATAAAGAGGAATATGGCTAGCAAAGCAAAGATAGCAGTGATAATTGCCAAAATCAGGACCAGATAGGAACCGTAAAAAGAAGAAGAGAAGAACTCTCGAATAAGGTGTAAAAATATAATAAAATAGAAAATAATTGACTGAAAATAAAACTATAATAAAGAAAGCTTTTAAAGACAAAAAGGAAAACGGTTAAATAATACAATCGTATGCTACGTTGCGCTGTTCTCATGACAAGAATAAAAACTGAAATATAAATCTGTAAGTAGATGACACAAGCTGATAAGTCACATTTTTGGCCAAAATGAGTTATGTATATGGACATGTTCAAAAACAGGAGATCTACCAGATGTTAAAATATGATAAGTTGAATCTTTGTAAATAACATAATATAGCCCTGGTCCAAACGTGATATGTGATTTTTCTCCAATTCCAAAGATGTCAAAAGCAGTTAAGTAGGTACATAACAACATTTTGACATTGTTTTTAACTTAATCCAGTCATGGTAAGATGGCAAAATTAGATAAGTACTTTTACCAGTTTTTGTTTACTTTTGCAAGTTTAATTTGTAAGTCAACACAAGATGGCAGTAACTGTTATGTGCTCTTATCTAAAATTTCGGCTTTGTCTGATGAAATATTCCTAGTTTAAACAGATGGCAAAACTTGATAAGTTGATTTATCATATTTTGTCATCTTCAGTTAATGTTAGAAATTGCCATTTTATCAGCTGATTAATAAACATACCTTATTTTGTCATCTGTCACAGTAGTTATTTTTCTATTCAACTACTGTTTTAATGTTGATTGTATTTTTTCAAATGCAAGTTGTTAGTGACTAAATTGTGTAAATAGTAAAATCCTGACTATGAGTTATAAAAACAAGAGTAGTGTAAGTAGCAGGACAAAACTGTTAGTGTCTTTGGCAGTCAAGGGAGACGGAATTACTTCTCAATCAGAGAATTTTGAGGTTAGTATGATTTCTGTCTTGTTTGTACTTTTTATTTTCTTATACTAAAATAAAATGGGAAATTTCTCTATTTTATATCATTTATGATTAAAAAACAGTAATTTCCTTGTAACAGAGCTAACAATCTATACATTAAATTAATTATTATGCACATGTTACAGGATAGGTCTGAGTCAAGTACTATTTTGACTGAAGTAAACAATCATCATAAGGAAGTTAAAGAAAAAGATTTCTATTTTGAATGTAAAAATAGGTATACATTTGAAGACAATCAGGTTCTTGACATAGAGAATCTTCCAATCACAATAGAAGACGGAGATATTGAAATTCCTATTTTAGAATCATTCCCCATTGAAACATCAGAAAATGTGGAAATATTTAGTATTATAAAAAATAATGAACATGGTATTGAAAACAGTTTCAGAGAGATTACCACACTCGATGTAAGTTACTAGAATTTAGGGTAACAACATAATTTTTAATAGCTACACTTTAACAGAAATGATTCAGCACTCTATATAAGTAAAGTCTGACGTCAGTTTATAAAACATCACTCTTATTAACCATGTTCAGTGGTTCTGAATTTTAAATTTAAAATCCAAAGTCCTATCTTTTACAGGCCACGTGGACTGGTTTGTATTAGACAGAGCAAATAAGTAATGGGTATTAAATTTCACTTTACTAAACGGAGACATTATTTTTCAGGATATATCTGTGGAATTTCAACAATATATTCCAACTGAAAATGAAAAATGCCAAACTACTAAATCTATGAGCAAAGGAAATGAGACAGAAAAGAATAAAAATAGCGCCGAGTTAAAAGAAATTGTTGAAGATAGCACTATTTTTCAGGTAAGTTAAATTTTTGTATGTTTATTTTTTATACCTTCAAATTTTGCATTAATGCTTGTTTGGCCTAGGTACTGACCTAATCTTAATTATTTTTTACAGGAAATTTGTGGAAGTGATGCGGATTATACATATTCTGATCCTGATTGGTTACCTGATTCGAAAATTAGTGCAAAGCGACCAAAACTTATGAAAATTGATATCATCTCAAAAAGTTGTTCCGCCAAAGGACAAAAAGATAGTACGGGTATGGTACAATTATATTGTCTGTCGTTAGTCACTTGATTGTATTGTTGGTATTTACCTAGAGAAGGTGTAATAATTAGATACAATAAAATAGTAACTATAAATTCTATGTAGGTTTTCTGCTGTTATGATTGTGTTCACCAACATGATTTATTATTGTTACAGATGATGTTGCATCTACGCTTGGAAACGTAAGAACTTATTCCGAGACTCATTTCATAGATGACAACGAAAACGCTGAAAATCCCATAGAAGCAGTAGAACCCAGTAAATATACAAAAAGAATAAAAGGTATAAGGAAAAGAGAAAACGAAAAGTTAAAAAAAAATCACGGATTGGACTATAAAAATAGGAAAGGCAAATTGTTTTCATCTAGAACTTTCAAACCAGTTGAAAAATGCTGCATTAAGAGAAAGTGTAATGAGAAGATTACATCAGAAAACCAAAGAAAAATATTTAATGATTTTTACACACTTCCAGTTTGTGCAAGAGACCAAGCATTAGCTGACAGAATTAGAATTTCTACGCCAGCAGTAAGTCGGAAAAAGGAAGATACATGTGAAACCAGAGTTACTCATGATCGACTAGTGACTGTGTCATACTATGTTACTTTAGATGGAACTACAACAGAAATATGTAAAACTATGTTCATTGGTGTTTTTGGTTTAAGTAGAGGCAAGGTGGATGTCATTATTCAAAAAGTGAAAGCTTCTTCATCTAGAATTATCCAAGGAGATATGCGAGGTAAGCACCCACAACAGTTTAAAACTACTAGCGAGGAAATTGAAGATATTAATGCATTCATAGACAGATATCCTAGGCATGAGAGCCACTATGCTAGGAGAGATAGCTCCTCTAAAAAAGTATTTCTACCAAGTAATTTAAATGTTAAGATTATGTATAAGGAATATTGTGAGCACAGAAATGAAAATGGTCACACTAAGTCCGCATGCTATGATGTTTTTAGAAAACAGTTTAATGCCAAAGGATATAAATTTAAAGAACCATTTATTGACACATGCAACAAATGTGATGAGTTTATTTTAAAGAAAAGACATTCAACCAATAAATCTGATCGCCAAATTGTTTCTGATATGCACGACTCTCACATCAAAGAGGCCCAAGAGGGTTATGATATGAAAAATCATGATAAAAATCTAGCGAAGTACTATGACAATAGAGTTCTATTAGTGTTTGATCTCCAACAGGTTCTTCCTGTACCTTACTTATCATCAAATATTGCATATTATAAGAGGTTTCTATCCATGTACAACCTCACTATAAGAAACTGTTCAAATGACCAGGATTCTTCTTATTGCTGTATGTGGAGTGAGATAGATGCAGGCAGAGGCACTGATGAAATTGCCTCGTGTGTTTTCAAAAAAATTATGGATCTTCCAAACAATATCGAGTATGTCACCACATACTCAGACACCTGTGGAGGACAAAACCGAAACATTAACATTGCCGCCATGTTTTGTTATGTTCTGACCAAGAAGAAAACCATTCAGGTAATTGATCAAAAATTTTTGCTACCTGGTCATACACGTCTCGAATGCGACAGCGATCATGCTCGTATTGAAAGAGCGAAAAAAATACTTCACTCTTCAGTTAACAAAAACAGTATCAGTGATACGTACAGAATCATGGTGCCACGTGATTGGTGTCAGTTCGTCCGCACACTTTCTGGGAGAAAGAAATTTAAAGTTATTGAAATGCAACAACTTGACTTTAAGGAATTTTCTAGTCTGTTGAAAAATGTGTTGGTCCATCGGAAAACTGACAGTGAAAAACAAAAAGTCGAATGGTTGAAAATCAGGTGGCTACGATACACTCAAGATTTTGGACGAATTTATTTCAAGTACGATCTTAACCCATTTTCTCCATTTAAAAGCTTTAGTATATTGAGGGGTAAGAAGGGTCGACCAGAAAACTTGGAAGTTGCAAGATCATATGCTGGACCTTTGCCAATAAACCCGAAGAAAAAAAAGGATCTTCTCTCAATGTTTAGCCTCATTGATCCCCAGTTCCATTCGTTCTACAAGAAGCTGACCACTGATACAAACAGTCGTGAGTTTGATGAATTGGATGAGTTGGATGAAGAAGATAAAGTTTAGTTTCTACTTTCTTGTTTTACTCAACAATTTTTATTTTTCTTTGAATGTAATGTTTTAAAAATAATGTAACTCTGTCAACTAGCAAGGACAATTTTGAAAAACAACGTATAAATACTGATTTAATAGTTATATTAATAAAAACTGCTATAAGTCTGAATTGTTGTTATTATCAAGATGTCTTTCAAATTATTTCACATATTTTTTACATAGAAATCGAAAATAAATTTAAAACTACACAAACACTTGTAATAAACCCTTTAATATAACTAATTCTTGCTTGAAAATTACTGGTAATTTATCCATAAAAAAAAGCATTACCAAAAAAGAGTTATGAGGAATAATTTCCCTATATAGTTATGTGGTGATTTGAGTCATATGGCAGACGACAAAACATGATATCTTTTACATCACTTACAAAAAAAAAATAATTAGTAAATTTAAATAACATTGTTATTGCTTGATATTTTGTATTCAGTTAGTAAAAGAACAGCTGCATAGTTAAATATAAAATTTGCTATGAATAACTTAATAACTGATTTTTAGAACCCTGCTAAACTTTAAAATTGCTCTCCTGAAAAGTTGATGAAACATGACTTATCAGCTTATGTCATCTACTCACAGAAATACAGTCATAGAACAAGGAACAACAGGGAACGCTTAAAGAACCACCAAAAAATGGCAATATTGCAATAAGGAAAGAGCCACAAATAAGAAAAAGTACATTGGAGCATGTGTTTGGTTTTCTGCAGTATTTTTTCTGTTTTATTAATCCTTCCAGGAGCAGAGAGCGTTGTACAGTACCAAACACTACTGATACTAATCATAACAACGTTGAATAAACTCCGTTAGTTTTACTAATATAAAACATCAACCGGCATCTAATTAAACCATCTTACATAACTACCTATTAGTTGTTTATTATTACAAAGTAAAATGGAAAAATCCCAGTAGTTAAGATTACACCTAAAAAAAACATACTCTTTCACTGCTTAAAAAAGGGCTTTGCCCACGGTGAAGTTCGCTTATTTCACTCGGTGGGCAAAGAAGTCTCTTTTTTCTAGTAGGGAGAAAGTATGTTCAATTTAGGTGTTATCTCATAATATCGATCTTGTCTTATCACCTTAATAAATATAACCATGACTTTCATCTAATTTAAAGGTTTTTAATAGTATATTACATAACGAGAGTTGTAAGAAGCTTATTACATGCGAGTAAAAAAGTTGCGCGCGAGCCACGTAGCGTAGAGCGAATTATGAATGTTCTTGGGAAAAACACTTTTTTAAAAACTAAACTTCACAAATAAAACTTATATTTTCGATTTACAAAGATTTTAGTAGCAACAACAATAAATTAAATCAGACTAAATTATAAATCAGACCAAACTACAAATCAGACTGAAAATATTGATTTTTACATGGTGTTTTTATAATTTTATAATTGCAGATCTTGCAGTCCAATACGTCGCAATTCAGTCCAGAATGATCTAGCGGTAGTCCCGTGTGGAATCCACGTGGTAGAATTTATTGGGTGGTAGCGGTCATTGTACTGTAACTAGCGCAGTAATTTTACAAGCATATAATAAGCTTACAACTCAAGTTGTGTACTATACTTTTTCTACGATTATTTTCATTTATAAAAATAAAAAGTATAACAAATAACTTTTATCTTTTAACAAAATTCGGGAACAACTTAAATTAAAAATTTATTTATAATAATATAAAGTATATATATATATATATATATATATATATATATATATATATATATATATATGTTTTTATACTATATATTTTCGCGAATACACAAGTCCATTCTTTTTTCTAAAAATTCCAATAACCTTCTAAACGGTAGGGGATCAGCTATGATGTCATTAAATTGACATTGAATTCTTTCTTCCAATTCTTGGTGTAAATTTACCTCTGTAGCATAAACTTTTTCCTTAATATACGACCAAACTGTGTAGTTCAAAGGGTTAAAATCGCATGACCGAGGAGGCCAATGAATCGGAGCTTCTGCACCGCTCCCAATCAATTGATTCGGAAAATGATTACTACACCAATTACGACACCTTCTATCAAAGTGTGGTGAAGCTCCATCGTGCATAAAAAATAAAGATCTTCGCTCGTTTAGCGTTAAATCTTCTAATATCTCGAATAAGGTATTGTTTAAAAAATCAAGATACATATCACCATTTAAATCTCCAGGTAGAATATGATAACCTATTAATTTGTTACCTAAACTTACTGCCCAAACATTAACTTTAAATGAGTGTTGAGAATGTGATACCCTTTTGACTTCTGGAATTTCATCACACCAGTAGTATGCATTATAAGAGTTAAACATACCTTGTCGCGTAAAGGTAGTCTCGTCCGTAAAAAGAATGCAGTTTAAGAAATTTGGATTGTGGGTTGTCCTTTGCTGGAATGTTTCACAAAAATCCACTCTAACCGGTAGACCATCTGGCAAGAGCTTTTGGACTTGTCTGTAATGATAAGGATGTAATGTAATTGCTCTTCTTTCAGTATCCGCCAAGTATTTGAAGAAGAAGTATTTGTCTGTCTTGCTATATTCCTTACGCTAACTGTTAAAAATATTAATTTCTTTATTAAATGTTCTTGTTGTTCTTGGTCTACCAGAATTGATATTTATTAGGTCTAACACTCTCAGTTTCTCGACAACGTCGTTCAACGGCTCTAAATGTTTTTTTACTTGGTAAGTTTCTTCTAGGAAACTTTTCTGCATACCGTGTCACAGCTACACTAGAACATCCTAAACATTCGCCTAAGGTTAATAACATGTCAGTGTATCCAACATTTGAGTACATTTTGAATATGTGTGGTACTCATGAACCACGCACTCAAAATATTCTTAAACATCATCAATGCTAGCATATACAAGAAATTGGAGGAGGGTATTGCTATTGTACAATTTGGATTTTGCAGCGGTCTTGGCACAAGAGAAGCACTTTTTATCATACAAGTATTGATACAACGAGCAAAAGGTGTTAATACATATGTCTTTACCTGTTTCATTGACTTTGAAAAGGCATTTGACAAAGTACAGCATGAGAGGTTTATTGAAACTTTGCGAATCACAAACATCGATGACAAGGATATAAGAATAATAACCAATCTCTATAGAAAACAAGTAGCCAAGATTCGAGTAGACAATCAATTATCCGATGAAGTACAATGCAAAGAGGAGTACGACAAGGTTGCATACTCTCGCCATTGCCATTTAATGCGTAGTCTGAACATCTATTTCGAGAAGCATTGGGAGAAACGACTGATGGCGTCATTGTTAACGGTGAAGTAATAAATAATTGAAGATATGCAGACGACACTGTCCTTGTTGCGGATAGTGCTGAAGGATTACAAAGACTGATAGATCAAGTAGTTAAAATCGGTAGAAAATATGGAATGAAACTTAATAATAAGAAGACGAAAATTATAATCATAAGCAAAAACCAAGATATAGATGCAAAGTTTATGACAGACAATGAAGTATTGGATAGAACAGAAAAAATAGCATACCTAGGATGCAACATCACAAACAGCTGGAATCACTTACTTATAAGAGATTAAATGTAGGATCGACAAAGCAAGGAGTCCATTCCAACAGACGAAGAAAGTTCTCTGCAATTTAACCTTGACCTCCGACTCAAAATCCTTAATTGTTATGTGTTTTCTGTTCTTATGTATGGATCAAAGGCATGGACACTCACTGATGCGTATTGCAGACGGTTGCAGTCTTTAGAGATGTGGTGCTATCGTCGCATGCTCAGAATATCATATGTACATAATATAAATAACGACGCAGTAATGCAACGTTTACAAAAAGGACCTAAAGTTTTGAAATCAATTGAAGAGAGAAAGTTAGCATACTTCGAACATATAGTGAGAAACAAAAATAAATACAGAATCCTACTATTGATATAAGTAGAGAAAATAGAAGGAAATAGACGACCAGGACGCCGCCGAATATCCTGGCTTAAGAATTTGAGACAGTGGACATTTATGAGCACCACAGACCTATTTCGAACAGCTGCTAATAAAATACGATAGGGCATTGTGGTAGTCAATATCCATAGAAGATAATCACTAGCAGAAAAAGAAAAATAAACAGCTGTTTATTTACTTTGTTTATTTTGTCTTTGTTAACTGTGTTTTACTTGTCTACAGATCAAAATTATTGATCTGATTTTTTTCTTGTTTTTAAAAGCAGTTTTGCTTATTTATTGAAGAATTGTTGCCTGTATGGAAGATTGGCATTTTATTTTATGCGCAGTCTGCAAATATTTCTTTTACCACTTACTGACTTGTCTCTTGCTATTTTAACAATTCTTGTGTCCATCATTGTATTGACGTGATTGTTCTATTATTTTTTTCTGTTTACTGTCCAGTTATTTATTCCCTTTACATTAGTTGCCTATTTTTCTGATATCGTCACTACCTACTCGTTTTCTCAGCGTGTTTACTTAGTAATGATAATGAAGAAAATATAATATTTTACTAGGACATAATGAAAAAGTAATATATCCCTCGTATCCAATATTTATTATTACCTACTTATATATTATAGTGTACTGAAATAAGTTGTAATTTGCTAAACCATTGTATTAGAAATACTTTATTTAAAGAAAATGTTGAATGCACTTGAAATCCCTCACAAAGGCCTGCGTACGGTCCTGATACTTTGTGATATGTTTTACATATATCTAGGTATAAAATGGACCTGTGGAAGAAAATAAATCACTGTCTTCGCTTACAATCAACTAAGTCAAGATGAAGCTAGTGTATTGCTTAATTGTCGCTATGGTCTGCTTAACAGCGGTAAGAATTTTTTTTTATATTGTGCTAAAATATTTTGTGTCATAGTATTTATGTTTGTCACAATTTTTTAATTTTATCCAATTCACTACTACTACATGTCGATTTATAACGTTCTCCACTGTTTCCCGACTTTCAATCGCCACATATTATCCAGTCGTTTCATACGATTCTTTAACTCATCTCTTTGTCTGTTCTTTCTATCCACGTTCGATCTACTCGGTTTACTTCGCATTTTCTTAGGTTCTAGTTGCCATTCTAGTATTTTCTTTGTATTTGGTATTTGGTGTTCATCCATCCTCTGTGTATGTCCGAACAGATAACCGTTTTTTTAATAAGTCATCTGTGGTTATCCGTTTGATTACCATTATTTCTCTAGTTCGTTCATTATTAATCCTTTCTGTTTTAGATCTTCCTGTCGTTCTTCTCTAAAACCTAATTTGCGTTGCTCTCAGCGTTGCCAATGTTTTTCTTTCACTGACCATACCTAATAGCTGTATAGAGTAATGTTTTTTACTATAGTCTCATATATCTTTAATCCTTTGCTGATGGACTGGTCTCGAAAAATGTTGTTTAGTGTTTTATGGCTTTTCTCCCTGCCATATTTATTTCTCTTATAGCTTTTTAATTTTCATAGTACGAAATACCTAAAATTTTGTAGTCGTAGCAGTGTTTTATCATAGTTTTGTCGTCTAATATAAGATATTTTTGGGTGTCCTTGATTCATTTTCTTTTTATTGACTTCTACATCCTATATATCGTACACTTTAATTAATTTTTGGGTTTGATAGTTTAAATCGTCATAATCTTGAACCACTATGATTTGATCGTCTGTAAAGTTGAGCGTATATACCATAAGCATTTTTGTTTTTATTTTGTAAAAAGGCTTTCGAGGTATATTATAAATAAAGTAGGGAACAGGCAATATCCTTGCTTCAATTCCTTTGATGTTAGAAACACTGTTGTTAACTGTGTAACTCTATATTAATATTCGTACATTCCATGGATTCAAACTTGTTCAGTAGAACATATGACATCTGTCTTTCTATTATTTAGCTTAAGCATAAAATGTGATATCGAAATTCTGCTTGTTCTTCTGTTTTACATTCTAAATATTCTTTCTCGATTTGATTCTTCAAAATCTTTTCATATATTTTTCTTATCGTTTCTGTAACAACTATTCCTTTCTATGTATAGTACTGGGATTTGATATTTTTTGGACCATTTAGTCAATTGAGATGTCGCATTGAGATTACAATTTTAAGAGGACGCAATTTTATTTTTTTATGTCTGAGCTGGTTAGTATAAGCTTAAGTTTAAGTTTGTGGGGGTTTGCGGGTTAAGTTTTAATTTTAAAATTGAAAATAAAAAAAGTTGGTGTTCATCACCTTGAACGTAATACATAGTTATCACTACTGCATGTCGCGCTTCTCTGAACTCTTACTTAGTGTTTTAAAAGCCATTTATTTTGAAATTTTATCATTTTCGCCCATTCTACTAATATTTTCAGATTAACCAAATGACTTTTTTATCTAATGTAATTCAGTTATTATTCCAAATCTAGTATAGACATTCTTCGCATCTTAGGATATTTTAAAATTGGTCTGTTATTATGTTTCTTTTTTATTACGTCCTTTGGCGTTTTTTAATCCACAGTTTACAAGAAATAAGTTACTGATATCTACCAACAGTGAAAGAAGTGCTTGTCACTTGTGTTACTATCCCACTTTAAATCCCAAAAATGTTTACTTCCATTTAATTCTATATAACAGTCTTTAGGTATTTTTTTGTTCTCCTAAAATTTAGTTCTTTTTCTTCTTTTCCTACACAACAATCAATCTCACGGTTATTTAAGATGTAGTTAAGTGTTTCAGGTTCTTAACTACAGAGTTTCTAGCTTAAGTTTCCATGAGACAGTCCTATTATATGAAGGTTTTCTTTAACTCGTACATATCTAGGAAGAAAGCCTGTTCTAACTCTAAGCTATAGCAAACAAACAATACAAACAAAAAATAAGTATCAGCAAAAACAAACATGTACATGTTACTATTAACGAGTATGTGTAAGAGTTATTAGTAAATGTCTAGAACATATATCTCTTACTTAGCTATAAAATATCGTTGTTATCACTTCAACTGATAACATAACAATAATAGTTGGAGATGTGAAAGAAAACAAACAAAATAAAGACTATATTCATATGATGATTAACAGCACGAATACTAAAATTAAGAAAAACTTATTTGAGAAATCAGTCCATCTAGAAGATGGACCAGATAGCAGTTACTCCTTTGCATTTAGATATTTACTCTCTAATTTGATATTATTCAAATTTCTAATGTAAAAAACTTACTTAATTGTTAATTTTTTGTACACTTTATTTTATTCTAGTTTTAATATACCATTTTCTTTTTCAACAGACCGCATTAGTTCCTGAACGCGATAGAGTACACGCAAAGATCGCAGAATGTCAATGGGAATTAGGTTCAACTGTAGACGAACTTACTAACGTTAAAAATGGATATATAACCCCTGCAACCGGCAGGCAAGTTCTTTGTGTTCATCGTAAATTGGGAATCTTGGATGAGAATGGAGACATTGTTCCTTATGAGTACTTAAGACACGTTCAAGCTGTTACTCTTGACAAGGGTCGTCAGATACAGTTTCTAGGATGTAGCAGACCTCAAGGAGAAAATGCTGAAATTAAAGCTATTAATTTTGATAGATGCTTCCAATCCATCTTACAAATAATGGGTCGTGATTGATTTAGCTAAAAAATAGTTTTTTTACCGATACAATGTATTATGATATAAAATATATTTATGTCCTTTAAATAATTATTTTTTTTCCTGAAAAATGGGTATGGTAGAGTAAATTAGCCAGACTTATTTTGGTTTGTTGTTAAAGTCGACTAAATTTTAATTATTATTGATTCCAGATTTATAGCCAAAAATTTCTTATTGTCAGAATGTTGGTGCTAAATACAGGGTATTTCATTACGACCCTACACTATCTATTTATCGGAAACTGCTTAGACGATATTTATGAAAATTGTTTTGTGGAGATTACAAATTGTGACGAAAATATTTTAATAGAAATACTAGCGGGGACAAATGAGTGGAATCCAATTTATCCTACGTAATATTTTTTTACCCATTTTTCACTAATTTATTACCACCCTAATAATTTTCACCACCAAACCAACCTTAGGATATAGAGATTCTGCTGGCTAAGGTTTAAGCTAACACAATTTCGAAAAAAAAACTTTTTGTTTATGGCATATTTTTTGAACGATTTTAAACTAATTTATTACCACTCTAATAATTTTTCACCACCAAACCATCCTTAAGAAGAGTAATTTTGCTGGCTTACGGTTAAAACTAGTAAAATTCCAAAAAAAAAAAATTTATACTCCCGTACTCTGCTAGGTTTTCAGGAATTTATTACCACACTAGTACTTATTCACCTATCAACTACTCCTTATGAGAAGTCAATAATTCTGTTGGTTTAATATTTAAGGTGATAAAAAATCTGTTTTTACAATTTAAGTGTACTCTTCTTGTAACTGAAAGTATAAATGGCTTGCCAGGTTTTTACTGCATTTTATCCACCCTCATAATTTTTGACCCCTTAAGCCAAGCTTAATTGGGAACAGTCAACAAGCTACATATTCACGCTAGCTAAATGCGAATTTTTTTTAGAAATACAAAAGTCATCGAGCAAAAAGACAATAGAGGGAATGTAAAGGTAGTGGGGGCAAACATATTGTTAGACAGGAAGTGCGATCTTTAGAGGCCACATTAAACAAGGAAAGAGAGTCTCTCTCCTTGTTTGACATCAAATTTAGTTGGGTTATGTTATTGTTTGTCCCAAATGTCACATGAAATCTTATTTATATTGAAGTTTTTTAACAATTTTGTCGAATTTTAGACTCTTATCATTAATAATTAATTAAAACTTTCTCGTCTAAGACACATTCTGAAAAATATTATATAGCTACTGTTTATAAGTGTCGGAAAATTTAAATTTGGCGCATTCGCATTTCCGGATATGTCCGCCATCAGAGGCCACTTTTTTGGTCTCCTTTTCATAAGGATTAGATTCCCTCTTTTGTCTTATTGCTCGATGACAAAAGTGCTCTGCTAGAGTTTTACTATATTTTTATCAGACTAGTCATTGTTTTCTCAACTATCTTAATTTCTGAAATGTTATTCTGCGCTAACTAATTATGTATTTTTTAAAAGTTTAAATATTGAAAATATGAAAATACTGTATTACAAAAATTATAAATTTTAACTGTTTTAAAAAATTGGAATTGGAATTGTTATATCTCACAGAATAATTACCAGGTAAGAAATATTTAAATTGAAATAATTTTATTATGTATATTACACTAATTACCTAATTGTAAAGGAGAGTCGGGACACCTTCCGCACCTATTGTTAAAAGATTAAAAGATTTGTGATTATTTTGTACATCCATACACCTAAGCGAAGTGTACCGCAAATCAAGCAATGGGACATTCAGTCGGAGTTGGGACATTAATCGGATTTTAGATTGATACCGCCCTCTTCACTATTATGTAACTTTAGCCATAAATTGAAAATATAGCGGCTTTGTACTTAGCTGAGTGTGTTTTATGCTGAGTACAATAGTATTTTAATTTTTAATAGTAGTGCACATTCAACTACGCACGATCAGGTCTTTAGTTGATTTTTAACTCTGGAATTGTGAAAACAAGCATTTTATTATACTGGACGAAAAAGTACGACTACACCCCCAAAATTACAGCGTAAAGTGCGTAATTTATGCCCAGTGTTTAGGTGAAAAATACGAAAATATCAAAAAATAGTAAAAGGTTGAAGTAAAAGTACAAAACAAAAAAATTATTAAAAATGCCTTTTATATTTTTGTTTTGCCAGTTCAAAATCCAATCTGCAGAATTATTGGCTTCTTAGAGAGGGATAAACAATAGTAAAGGTGGTCAATGAATTGGATTTGTAGCACACAGTGGCATTTAAAAATTACTTTTTTTAGTTTAACCTAAGCTATCACAGGTTAGTTGAGAGGCGAAAAATTAGAGAAAATCGAACAGAATCATGTGCTATTTTAAAATTTTTATTTGAATTAGCTGGCTTAATATTCAAGCTTTCGTTTAATAGCTTAATATTGACTTCCCACAAGGAATAGTTAAAAAGTGAAAAATGAATAGGGTGGTAATAAATTTGTAAAAACCTATCAAGATACTGAGGTACTTCAAAAATATTTTTTTTTTAAATTCTGATGGCTTGAATATTTAGCTTGCGGGAACGTTTCTAAGTGCGAAGTAAGAAGCTAAATTGCTTTAGTGGTGGAAAATTATCAGGATGGTGAAAGTGTAACAAAAACTAACCAGAACACTTTTTTATTTCAATTGTAAAAAGAGCACAGTGGAATATAATAACAAATTTTCGCCTTAAATTTTAACCTAACAGAATTATTGATTGATAGAGTAGAGTAAAATTGTAAAAATAGATTATTTTTCATCATCTTAAATTTTAACCTGAGAATTGTTAACTTTTCACATGGGTTAGTTGAGGGTGAAAAATTACTAGGGTAGTAATAAATTCGTTGAAACCTAGCAGAACACTGTGGTATCTCAAAAATATATTTGTTTCTAATTTTGCTAGCTCAAATATTAAGCTAGCAGGAACGTTTCCAAATAAGATTGGTTTAGGGGTGCAAGATTATCAGGGTGGTTAAAATTTAGTAAACATTTAAAAAAACTTTTTAATTTCAGTTATAAGTAGAGGAGAGTGAATTTGAAAAAAAAAAGAATTGTTCTCCTTAAATTTTAATCTAACAGAATTGTTGACTTTTTATATGGGGTATTTAACGGGTGAAAAATTATTAACGTGATAATAAATTCATAAAAACCTGGCAGAGCACTCTGGTATATCATAAATATTTTTTTTTTTTTTTGAATTCTACTAGTTTTAACCATCAGCCAGCAAAATCGCTCCCCTTACGGGTGGTTTGGTGGTGAAAAATTATAAAGTTGGTAATAAATTAGTGAACAATGGGTGAAAAAATATGCCATAAGCAAAAAGTTTTTTTCCGAATTCTGCTAGCTTGAATCTTAAGCCAGCAGAATTACTCCCCTTGAATCCCCAGATGCCCGTGATTAATATTATGCTAATCGAGAGAGATTTGAAAATACCATTCGTAAAAACAGAAATAACACGTTACAGTGATAAACACAAATATAAGACCAGTGATCATGGTAATGTGCTTGTGCGTGAGCTACACGAAACCACAGGTGAAGTGCATTACCTAAAACGATTCAAACCACCGAACTTAGGAGATAGTTAGATAATAATAATATGTGCAATAGTAGTTTTCTAGACTAATATTAAAGGTATTTTCTCATTGGAGAAAATTCCTACCTGTCCTAATCAATATTAGCCAAAAAAAATTTACTTTCTATTCGTAGCTTAGAAGAGGTAGTAAATAGAGTGGAAACAAAAAAAAAATGAATACTTGAACGCCCTTTTATATAATAAAAAATTTTCAGGTATTAAAACGTTTTTAACTTTAACTTTTTAAACGAATAATTTTAAAAATTAGCAACTTTTTTCAAGAATTTAAATTGTAAAATTATTTTGCGAAAACTATTTGATTGCTGATGCTAAAATTCTATGTAGTGTTTTTTTTTATATTAACACAATTTTTTGAATAAATTTTGATTTAAAGTTCTATGTCGCCTTTACATACTGACACAGGTACAGGGCACATATTGACACAGGTTTTAATGGAAATAAAATAATAACATTTTTTAGTGAAATTTTAATATTTATTTAACATAATACATTGAATTATTCCATATAATACCCATGAAAATTTACGAAAAAACAAAAACCTTATTCTGGATATTCGTAAGATGCAATCCAAAATCCTCAGCATCTTCACACTCAACTTTCAAGATTATCATCTGATTCTTCGCAATAACTCTCAATTTCGATTTCTGATGTCTCCTCATCAAAAACTTTGCGAATATGGGATTTAGATTTTTTCTATTAATTGCCTTTCTTTCCCACCCTTTTTCCTCCTTTTCTCTTATTTAATTTTCTTATCTATTTTTTTCTGGTGATATCTCACTTTATATTGCATATTATGTATTGAAAATGAAGCTTTTATAAGCTCTCTTTTTGTGTTGCATCCTTTTGCAATGAAAATCCCATTTATTGGTGTTATTCATTAAAAACCGTTAAAAATAGTAAAACGTTTTCAATGAAAATTCGCTATTTTCAAATATAAATAGCTTACACAGTATTAGCCTTGTGAAAAACTTTATAAATTAAAATTTACTTAGATTGAATCCTCTATCGATTTCCGAATTCTTTTAAGCAAAATAATTTCCACCCATGAGAAGTGGTGGCAACCACCCCCGGGGCGGAAGCACACATCGGCGTCATATAAATTTTGTTACTTAAAATAGTTTGACTAAAGGTTGACTAAAGAGGTTTGACTAAAAATTAAAATGTTTTTGTTTTTCACAATTAAGCATAAACACTTGTTTTATCACTGTTTATTTCTAACATTTATTGAAGAGTTTTATATCTTCTTTAGACTTTCCTTTAATATGTTTGAGATGTTTTATTACATTTTGTTATAAATAAACATAAAATATTTGATAATCTGATTTGTATTTTACTCCACACCCTATCTGGCCTAGCTTCTTCTTCTTCAGGTGCCATCTCCGCTATGGAGGTTGTCAATCATCATAGCTATTTTAATTTTTGAGGCAGTAGCTCTAAATAGTTGTTTTGAGCTGAATTCAAACCATTCTCTCAGGTTCTTAAGCCATGAAATTCGTCTTCTTCCGATGCTACTTCTGCCATCTATCTTTCCTTGCATTATGAGTTGCGGAATGCCATACTTCTTAAGTCGTCTCATTGTGTCTAGATTTAACGTCCATGATTCCACTCCATAGTATAGTTTATAGTACACTGTATACGTAACATTTTGTTAGGCGTACTTTAAGAGCTAATGTTTAATATTTACCACATAGGACCTTTTTCATTTTTATCAAATTAGAACGTGCTTTTTCGATTCTGACTTTGATTTCTGCAGTATAGTCATTATTTTCTGTTATAAGTGTTCCTAGGTAAGTGTACTTTTTTACTCTTTCGATTTGCTGGTCCTCTACTATCAAGATTTCGTTAGTATTATGGTTTTTTTACAAATTTTCATAAACTTCGTCTTTTTAATATTGAGAGAGAGTCCGTACTCCTTACTACGCATTACTATTTTACATACGAGTCTTTCTATGTCTTGTAAACTATCGGCTATTATTATTACTGTATCATCTGCATCTCTGATGTTACTAAGACTCCATTTACTCTTATGCCGATGATTGTTCCATCTTCCAGAGTTTCTCGAATTACCTCTTCAGAATAAGCGTTAAATCATGGAGGTAATAGTATGCAGCCTTGCCTGACTCCTCTGTTTATTTCTATTTCTTCAGATGTCCCTTTTTCAATTCGTATTATAGCTCGTTGATTGTAATAAAGGTTTGTTATTAGCCTTAAATTTTTTTCATCTAGGTTTTTATTTTTTAGAATTTCCATGAGTCGGTCATGTTTTACTTTATCAAACGCTTTATTGTAGTTTATAAAACAGACGTAAATAGGACGGTTAACATCCACACATCTCTGTGTCAGCACATTGAAGGAGAACCCATATTGTGTCACTAATATCCAGTGACACAATCCAGTTTAGAGTAAATTCTGGCGTGGATAATTTTCAACGAAATTTTCAAGGTATGTGACATTAAGCTTATGGTTCGATAGTCACTGCACTCTTTGGAATTCACTTTCTTTGGAAATCACACAAATGCTGATTTCAGCTGCCCTAGCACAAAGTCGAACTCGAACTCTTAATAAGTGGATTGACACTTGCCAAAATTGAGGGATAACTGGAGGAAAAAAAGAATTTCATGAGTATGAAATTCCAAAAATAATGAGCCGCGATAGATTTACGTGTACTTTTTTTATTTTTAAACGTACTAGACAAGAAATTCAAGGAATCTTATAATCCCGAAAAAGCAGTTTGTATTTAAGAAAGCAACATGTCATTTCGAGGACGTACTTATTTCAAACAGTACAATCCTAATAGGGGACATAAATATGGAATAAAGGTTTTTAAACTTTATAGTGCTGGAGGCTGTACAAATTCGATTAAAGTCTACATAGGCAGAGAAACAGTATGGTACCCCAAAACTGGTACAATAGTGTTTCGCTGTCTAACAGTCTAATTTAACGACACACATTTAGTACTTACCCTAAGGACAAACCGAGAATATAATCCAGCAGATTTGATAAATGCTAAATTCGGAAAGAGTAAGTCGTGGCTCAACAAAATGAAAATAAAGGGGGTGTAAAGCTGGTTCCCATCCGTAGTAAAACACTACACGTGCACCCTATTTAATAGTAAATGAAGTAGCGCAATAGGCAGCCAGGCAATCTAGAATTTCTAGGATCTCCTGGCAAGAACACATCATGAATATAAGATATAAATGGACCTTCTCAGGACAAAGCGACAAAATAACTCGAACCGAGCAGCCGAATCTGCCATTTAAATATAAAAGGTATTAGTCGAAGTTAATGTAAGTATCTTTAAAAGGTATTTATTGAAAATAATATCGACGTGGTCGTAATTCAGGAAACCCATTAGAAAATAAATAAAACATTCTCGCTAGAGGAAGAATTCATACACATGGTTCATACACACATTTTTTGGCGCAGGTATCTCTACAGCGAAGAAAACTATACCCAGAGGATATCGTTAAGAGTATGTCAGGAGGGAATGAAAACTGTGAGAAATTGTATCAAGAATACAACGAAAGCCAAGACCGAGAAATTGCGGACGAAGTACTGCACAGTTTGGAATGCACAGTTTGGATTCTGCAGGACGACGAAAATGGATGAAGAGTGTAGAAAAATTAGACTTTAGTAAATCAAGCATTAAACCATGGGCTTTACTTGCAGTAGCAGACTCCCAACTAGAGACAAAGTACCAATAGCTCCCAACAGAGTAGCCTCCCACATTGTAGCAACTCCAAGAGAACTTAGAGATCGTAATCACACCACCAAAGTCAAACAAGAACTAAAAATACCAAAGTCTGCATGCCCGCCTACATCTCAATACTGTGACGAGTTTAGTCCAGAAGAAATTATTTCAGCAATATTAGACAGTAAGTCTGGAAAGGCACCCGGCTCCGATAAAATTCATCCAGAATTTATACTCTAAGGTGGCAAATATGCTAGGTAATGGCTGATTTCTATACAGATATGTTAAAATCAGGAGAAGTCCCCCATTTACTAAAAAAAGGCCTCCATTACCGACCTATTTCTTTGCTATGTCTATAAACTTTTAAAACGCTTAATTTACAACAGATTTAGTAAAAACATATTTGAATTGATACCTATTGAGAAAGCAGGGTTCAGACCTAACCGTAGCTAAACAGGACAGATCCTATACTTAACAACATATATTGAAGCAGGTTTTCAAAGAAAGCAAAAATTGACCAATCAGCTGCATACGATACTGTCTGGAGACAATTACCAATTTGTAAACTAATCCGTGCCATTCCGTGTCAAATGGTAACTAGACTTATTGTTAACATGCTTACCGACAGACTTTTTAAGACACAATGGGCAATTTTTAAAGCGTCCAAATGAAGCTCAGGAATTAACTGCCACAGGGATCTGTTTTGGCACCCTTATTGTTTAATTTATACATCGCGGACCTACCTCTGACAACTTCGCAGAAATTTGGCTACGCTAACATTTCACCGCCGAAACTGCGAAGAAGTCATTCTCTTCTCAGAGAATATCGAAAAATCGAGGCTACCCGTGAACTCGAGAAATGGTTCTCGGAGAGATGCGAAGAAATCAAACAGTGCGAAAAGGTATACGACTATCACAATATGTATAGGAAGACAAAGGAACTCACAACAAAGAAAAGCTACAATATTTTATCGAAAGGGCTGTGCGATGATAATGGAAATCTACAACTAGACCCCGACCAAATAGTTAGAATCTGGGAAACTTATGTGGAACAACTGTTTAATAATGACCGTCCTAGTTTGTATACACTGAGCAATGATGATACTGGCCCTTCTATTCTAAAATCAGAAGTGGAGAATGCTATAAACGATCTTAAAAATAAAAAAAGACCAGGCAACGATAACGTATACGGGGAAGTATTGAAAATGCTGTGCGAAACAAACAGTCAATTTCTAGACTCACTCGTCAGACAAAAGGCTATGGCCCAATGCAAAGAAAACCGAAGTGTGCTTCCCCGGTATGGCTCAATAGCAAGCACACGAAGATTATTGACACCCAGTTAAACCAAAGAAGGCAAATGGTCTCAGGTACAGTTAGATCCACACCGAACTATTGGCTTTCCATTCTGAGTTACATTTCACCGCCGAAACTGCGAAGAAGTTATTCTCTTCTCAGAGAATATCGAAAAATCAAGGGTAACCATCAACTACCCATCCACCATGATAAGCTTGATATCAAAATAAACACACTGTGCTCCAAAGAGCCAACTCCTTATATCAGGAACATTTCAACCTGACCAACGCTCGGAGAGGAAAATGGGACAGCGACTTACCACAGAAAGGACACGAAATAGCCTCTACCTATCAGAAACCGTCAGACTTTAAACTGACCCGCAATACATGGACAACGCTAAACAGAATAAGAACAAGCAGCGGTATATGTGCTGACAGCTTATATAAATGGGTAAAAGCCCTTACTCCTGAGTGTGACTGTAGAGCGCAACGGAAGACCGTCCCTCACATTGTTGAAGAATGCCTCCGAAGGCGATTCCATGGAGTTTTCGATGAGTTCCTGAATGCGACTGAAAATGTTTTACATTATATTAATAATACATTAGATATTCGTTTGTAATACTTCATGTAACGTTTTAATATGGAAAAGTTTTTGTCGACACTCCTGATCTGATGGCATTTTATGAGCCATACGTCCGAAAAAACGCCAAGTGGTATAAGAGACTCGTTTTTTATTTTGTCACTTTCACAGCTATGGTAAATGTTTATATGCATAAAAAAATAATAACAAGAAATTGGGTGTGATAAAATTGGAAGAAAATATCTGGTTAAAAGGTTCTGGTTTATCAAGATTTAAATTCAATACTATCAAGGCCTTCCACTTCTAAGATAAAATACTTCATGATATAATGTATATAAATTAATATTTGTATTATGTTATGTTAATCCAATTTATGCTCTTAACAATGCTAAAAAAATTTATACATAGATATTGTAATACGACACGTGTAAACTGCTAAGGTGCCTCAAATATTTTCAAATGCACCCAGCAACTATATCATATCTAGAAATTTAATTTTATTATTTTATTTGTTTTATTACGTTAAGATTACTTGTTTTTTAATATATTGTTAAGTTTTTTTGTTTATTTCTATTAATATTAGCATACAATTCAATTTAGTTTTGTAACATACTATGTAAAAACACATAATTATTATCAGTTTTTAGTTGAACTACTAGTTCAAGCTGATTATAGCTGCAAATGTTAACCATGGAACAAAATTTGTCAGGTAGACAGTGTTGGGGTGTTTTTATAATACATATATTGTATGCTTCAAATATAAAGAGATAAACCTTTTAAAATGTACATTATGATTGTAGTTATGTTATGAATTCTGCAATTTTTAATTTATATAAAACAACAACTAGTAACTATTCGTGTCTTTCGAGATTAATTGCAAACATCTGTTGCAATCTGGTAACTGGTTGTTTAACGATTGCCAAATCTATCCGCTAATCTATCAAAGGACAATTGCCAAAAAAAATCTAAAAATAAACTGCAATTGATCTCCAAAGAAAACAATATTCAGTCATTTTTGTTCTACAGGGTGTTTCAAAAAAAGGTAACCCCGTCAATAGGGTAGGTAAAAAACTGAAAAATAATTGGGGTTTGCTTAGTAAAAAATTTTTGTAACGCCATCCGTTTTCAAAATACAGTGAGTTGAAGAAAAAAAATTTTACGCATTTTTTACGATTTTGCCGAAACTACTGGCAAGATTGTAATGAAATTTTGGAAAAATATGTTTTGGTAGCTGATACATCCCATGATTTTGTTTTTATATATGATTCTCATAGAGGGCGCTAGTTACACGGATCGTACTAAGTATTAGTCAATATAACTTTTTTAAGAGTATAATTATTAAATAAAATTTTAAGTAAACTTAAACATCATTTAATTTTACACGAAAAAGGTTCTCTTGGTAAAACTCGATACTGTGTACCGTTTTCGGAATATTATGATTTGATAATCATAATATTCCGATATAACTTACTTAGTAATAATTTAGTAATTATTATATATTTATAATAACTAGTAATTATAAATATATAATAATATTATAATAGTATTAAAATAATAATAGTAATTAGTAATTAAACAAAACTTACAAGAAGAAAATTAAATTAATGGCTAAGAACAAAAAAAATTCGATTACAGCAAGTATTCAAAATGCCCTTCGTTTTCGCGAATACACAAGTCTATTGTTTTTTTTTTAATTCCATTAACCTTCTAAACGGTGGGGGATCAGCTATGATGTCATTAAATTGACGTTGAATTCTTTCTTCCAATTATTGGTGTGAATTTACCTCTGTAGCATAGACTTTTTCCTTAATATACGACAAAACTGCGTAGTAAAAAGGGTTAAAATCGCATGACCGAGGAGGCCAATGAATCGGAGCTTTTGCACCGCTACCAATCAATCGATTCAGAAAATGATTACTTAACCAATTACGACACCTTATATCAAAGTGTGGTGGAGCTCCATCGTGTATAAAAAATAAAGATCTTCGCTCGATCAGCGTTAAATCTTCTAATATCTCGAAAAAGGAATTATTTAAAAAATCAAGATACATATCACCATTTAAATTTCCAGGTAGAATATGATAACCTAATAATTTGTTACCTAAAGTTGCTGCCCAAACATTAACTTTAAATGAGTGTTGGGACTGTGATACCCTTTTGACTCGTGGATTCTCATCACACCAGTAGTGTGCATTATGGGAGTTTTGAGTTATGAGGGCAACATACCTTGTCGCGTAAAGGTAGTCTCGTCCGTAAAAAGAATGCATTTTAAGAAATTTGGATTGTGGGTTGTCCTTTGCTGGAATGTTTCACAAAAATCCACTCTAACCGGTAGATCATCTTGCAAGAGCTCTTGGCTTTGTCTGTAATGATAAGGATGTAATTGCTGTTCTTTTAGTATCCGCCAAGTACTTGAAGAAGAAGTATTTGTTTGTCTTGCTATATTCCTTCCGCTAACTGTTGGATGTGGATAAAGTAAATTTAAAATATTAATTTCTTTATTAATTGCTCTTAATATTTGTTCTTGTTTTTGGTCTACTAGAATTTATATTTATCAGGTCTAACATTCTTAGATTCTCGACAACGTTGTTCAACGGCTCTAAATGTTTTTTTACTTGGTAAGTTTCTTGGTTGTTAATAACATGTCAGTGTATCGAACATTTGAGCACATTTTGAATATGTGTGGTACTCATAAACCACGCACTCAAAATATTCTTAAACATCATCAATGATCGCATATACAAGAAATTGGGGGAGGTTTGGATTTCGCAGCGGTCTTGGCACAAGAGAAGCACTTAACCCCCTTTGTGGCTCAGTGGTAAGAGCGCCTGCCTTTAAACCTAAAGGTCGTGAGTTCGAATCCCACCTGGGTGGAAATTTTCGTTTATTAAAAAAAATTAATAAATGAAAATAATTTCTATCCTTGTGTGATCTGTACATACCGGAGGGACCGCACACGTTCGGATACAATTAGCGTCTCTTAGCAAACACAATGACGTCGACTTTGCTAAGTCTCAAGACAATTACTCTACACACACAAACACACACACAAACTACATTAATAAACTTATCTTGATTGAGACTGGCTGAATGACAATTGTCCAAGCCAAAACACACAAAAAAAAGAGAAGCGCTTTTAAGCATACAAGTATTGATACAACGAGCAAAAGGTGTTAATACAGATGTCTTTACCTGTTTTATTGACTTTGAAAAGGCATTTGACAAAGTACAGCATGAGAGGTTTATTGAAACTTGGCGAATCACAAACATCGATGACAAGGATATAAGAATAATAACCAATCTCTATAGAAAACAAGTAGCCAAGATTCGAGTAGACAATCAATTATCCGATGAAGTACAATGCCAAGAGGAGTACGACAAGGTTGCACACTCTCGCCTTTGCTATTTAATGCGTAGTCTGAACAACTATTTCGAGAAACTTTTTGAGAAACGACTGATGGCGTCATTGTTAACGGTGAAGTAATAAATAATCTAAGATATGCAGACGACACTGTCCTTGTTGCGGATAGTGCTGAAGAATGACAAAGACTGATAGATCAAGTAGTTAACATCGGTAGAAAATATGGAATGAAACTTAATAATAAGAAGACGAAAATTATGATCATAAGCAAAAACCAAGATATAGATGCAAAGTTTATGACAGACAATGAGGTATTGGATAGAACAGAAAAAATAGCATACCTATGATGCAACATTACAAACAGCTGGAATCACTTATACGAGATTAAATGTAGGATCGAAAAAGCAAGGAGTCCCTTCCAACAGATGAAGAAAGTTCTTTGCAATTTAACCTTGACCTCCGACTCAAAATCCTTAATTGTTATCTGTTTCTATTCTTATGTATGGAGCAAAGGCATGGACACTCACTGATGCGTATTGCAGACGGTTGCAGTCTTTAGAGATGTGGTGCTATCGTCGCATGCTCAGAATATCATATGTACATAATATAACTCACGACGCAGTAATGCATCGTTTACAAAAAGAACCTAAAGTCTTAAAATCCATTGAGAAATAAAAATAAATACATAATCCTACTATTAATATTAGTAGAGAAAATAGAAGGAAATAGAGGACCAGGACACCGCCGAATATCCTGGCTTAAAAATTTGAGACAGTGGACATTTATGACCACCACAGACCTATTTCGAACAGCTGCTAATAAAATACGATAGGGCATTGTGGTAGCCAATATTCATAGAAGATAGTCACTGGCAGAAGAAGAAGAATCAACAACTGTTTATTTACTTTGTTTATTTTGTCATTGTTAACTTTGTTTTATTTGTTTTTTAATTCAGAATTATTGATCTGCTTTTTTTCTTGTTTTTAAAAGCAGTTTTGCTTATTTATTGAAGAATTGTTGCCTGTATGGAAGATTGGCAGTGCATTTCCTGCGCGGTCTTCAGATACTTCTTTTACCACTTACTGACTTGCCCCTTGCTATTTTAACAATTCTTGTGTCCATCATTGTATTGACGTGAATGTTCTATTATTTTTTTCTGTTTAGTGTCCACTTATTTATTCCCTTTACATTAGTTGCATATTTTTCTGATCTCGTCACTACTTACTCGTTCTCTCAGCGTGTTTACTTCATGAAGAAAATATAATCTTTTACTAGGACATAATGAAAAAGTAATATATCCCTCGTATCCAATATTTATTATTACCTACTTATATATTATAGTGTACTGAAATAAGTTGTAATTTGCTAAACCATTGTATTAGAAATACTTTATTTAAAGAAAATGTTGAATGCACTTGAAATCCCTCACAAAGGCCTGCCTACGGTCCTGATACTTTGTGATATGTTTTACATATATCTAGGTATAAAATAGACCTGTGGAAGAAAATAAATCACTGTCTTTGCTTACAATCAACTAAGTCAAGATGAAGCTAGTGTATTGCTTAATTGTCGCTATGGTCTGCTTAACAGCGGTAAGAATTTTTTCATATTGTGCTAAAATATTTTGTATCATAGTATTTATTTTTGTCACTATTTTTAAATTCTGTTCAATTCACTACTACTACATGTCGATTTATAACGTTCTCCACTGTTTCCCGACTTCCAATCGCCACATATCATCCGGTCGTTTCTTATGTTTTTTTAACTCATTTATTTGTCTGTTCCTTTTATCCACGTTCGGTCTACTCGGTTTACTTCGCATTCTCTTAGGTTCTAGTTGCCATTTTAGTATTTTCTTTGGTATTTGGTGTTCATCCATCCTCTGTATATGTCCGAACCAGATAACCGTTTTTTTAATAAGTCATCTGTGATTATCCGTTTGATTTCTATTATTTCTCTAGGTTCGTTCATTATTTATCCTTTCTGTTTTAGATCTTCCTGTCGTTCTTCTTCTGCCGTTGTTTAGTGTTTTATGGCTTTTCTACCTGTCATATTTATTTCTCTTATAGCTTTTTATTTTTCATTTTTGTAGTCGTAGCAGTGTTTTATCATAGTTTTGTCGTCTAATATAAGATATTTTTGGGTGTCCTCCGATTCGTTTTCTTTTTATTGACTTCTACATCCTATATATTGTACACTTCAAATAATTTTTGGGTTAGATAGTTTAAAATGGTCAAAATCTTGAGCCACTATTATTTGATTGTCTGCAAAGTTGAGCGTATATACCATAAACATTTTTGTTTTCATTTTTTAAAACACTTTCGAGGTGTATTATAAATAAAGTAGGGAACAGGCAATATCCTTGCTTCAATTCCTTTGATGTTAGAAACATTGTTGTTAATTGTGTAACTCTATATTAATATTCGTACATTCCATGGATTCAAACTTTTTCAGTGGAACATATGACATCTGTCTTTCTATTATTTAGCTTAAGCATAAAATATGATATCGAAATTCTGCTTGTTCTTCTGTTTCAGATTCCATATATTTTTTTTCCATTTGATTCTTCAAAATCTTTTCATATATTTTTCTCATAGATTCTGTTACAGCTATTCCTTGGTAATTTTCTCATTTTTTATTGTTTCCCTTTCTATGTGTAGTACTGAGATTTGATATTTTTTGGACCATTTAGTCAATTGAAATGTTGCATTGAGATTACAATTTTAAGAGGACGCAATTTTATTTTTTTTATGTCTGGGCTGGTTAGTATAAGCTTAAGTTTAAGTTTGTGGGGGTTTGCGGGTTAAGTTTCAATTTTAAAATTTAAAATAAAAAAGTTATAAACTATAATATCTAAAAAAATTTGAACAAATGTTCTTTTTTAGTAATTTTCACAAATTTTTACATGAACAAATATACCTATATATAATTATAATTTTAACAAATACTCTCCATCTTGTAATAAGGGGTGCAAAGGGTTTTTGTGTTGTATCTCGTATACCAGGCACACTAAAAAAAATTTTATGAGACATTATTTGTAGCAAATTAAATTGTCTACACTCTTCTTATATTTCTTTTTATCGTAAAATGAAAAATAAAAAAAGGAATAAATAAAAAATGTATTAAAAGAATTTTTGAACAATTTTTTTTCGGCTTTATAATTTTCTGGTCATTTTAGAATAACAAGACATCAGAACAATATTATAGAGGGTTTTCAACGAATAATTTTTACTATAAATGTGTTTAATTTCATTAATTCCTCTGAGTTTTGTAGTACTCCGAAGATGGGTGAGTTCTTGAATCTTCTTCTAAATGTGCTTATCTTCGTGACCCATCTTATTCTATTTACAGTAGCTCGAAATAAATCATTTGATGTTAGACCAAACCACTTCCTAAGATTAGCCAGCCAGGATTTATGCCTACGTCCAGTGCCTCTCTTACCCTCAACCCTATCTTTTGAAGAATCAACTGTAAAAGTCGGTATTTATTATTACGCATGATGTGGCTAAAGTACATCATGCAGGGCAAAATTAAGGGCAAAAGAAGTGTGGGAAGAAGAAAAATATCGTGGCTTCGCAATCTACGTGAATGGTTCGGGTGTAGTTCGATTAAACTTTTCAGGCGCGCTGCTAACAAAGTCGCAGTGGCCATGATGATTTCCAATCTCCGCTAGGAGTGGCACGAGAAGAAGGCCTAAGTACGCCACTCTGTTGATAACTTATCTGACTTTTCTTAGACTCTGGAGAATAGTTGTGTTACTTGTGTGGTGTATATATGAGACCCTTAACATACGTCGGTAGCATCACATTTAAAATACCTCTAATCGTTTTATGGCATCTTCTGTAAGGCTACTCTATAGAGGAGGACACTAGAAACGTGACATTTAAGAATTCTTATGCGTATATTGATACTTAAAGATAGGTTGCAGAGAATCTTCTTAATGCTGTAGAAAGAAGTTATGTCTTTTTCAATACGAGGTTTAATTTAGTAGCTCTGATCTCAAGTATAATTAATATTGCAGCCCAAATAGCATATTTTTCCAGTCTTTCTAACAGTGTATCCCCAATTGTAATTTAAGCGTTTATGTTATTGTTCTTACTAATAATCAATATTTTAGACTTCTAGCAAATTAAGTTTTTGGACGTATTTGTTACATGTTTCTGCAACGTTATCCAATATCCTTTGAAGCTTCCACGCACTATTTGCCAGCAACGCTGTATTGTCTGCATATCTAATATTTTTTCTAAGTTGGCCTTTTATAGCAATATCCTCTTCTGATTCGTCTAAGGCCTCTCTAAGATGTTTTCAGAGTATATGTTAAATAATGCAGGTGACAATTTGCAACTCTGTCTAACTTCTTTTTCGACTGTGAAGATATCGGACAGTTCATTTTCTAATGGTACTCTTGCTTTTATTTCGACATATAAGTTTGAGATCAGTTTTTAGGCTCTCGATTAGTTTTCCAAGAGAGACTTTATTAAATGCCTTCTTGAAATCAATGAAACATGCATGCACATTTCAGTTGAAATCCCTGGCTCTCTGTATTAGGATTTGCAAACTAAAAAGTGCTTCCCTCGTTCCAAGTCCTGCTCTGAATCCAAATTAAACTTCACTCAGGTGTTCTACTAATTTGGTGTATATGCGCGAGTGAATGATAGTAAGGAGTACTTGAAGTAAATGGCTCATCAACCTAATTAATATATATTCTTCACATTTTCTACCGTTGGTTTTTTTGGGAAGTGGAATGAGTATTGATAGTAGCCAGTCTTTTGGTAAATAACCAGTCTCGTAGATGTTGTTTAATAGCTTCGTAAGAGCTGTGATTTGGTGCCTTTAAAATTCAACATGCACCTTATCAGGTCCTGGTGATTTCCCATCTTTAATCTGCTTTATGGCCATAGTTTCTTCTTTGTTTGTTATCCCTGGGCCATAGAAATTGTTTATTTTAACTTTATTTCAACAGGACTTCGTGCTGCATCTTCGAATAATTCTTGCATATATTATTCTTGCATAATGGTAGTCAAAATCTGGCCTTCAATGTCTACAACTATACCTGTACTGCGTTGTTTTCTGGTGTTCTGTATCTCTTTAATTTTTTTTATTTTGTATATGGAAATTGTCATGTTTGCGTTGTAGGGTTTTAATTTTTGTACATTTCTCCGTCAGCCATGCATCTTTTGCTCCATTTATCTCCTTTAGTATAGTCTTATGCAACTTTTTGTATTCGTTGTCATGTCTAACTTTCAATTTTCTTCTCTCTTCCATCATCTGCAATATTTTGTCTGTCATTCATTCTTGCTTCTTTTTTCTTTTTGATTTTAGGTATCCAAGCGAAATTGTGGCAATAGAAGTCTTCATTTCATTACACTGTTCTTTTGTGTCTCTATTAGTAGCCTCAACTATTTTCGAAAAATTCTTATTACTCTTTCTTTTAGTAGTCTTATATCTATCTTGAGCCTAATTTTTTTATTAATAATTTTGAGTCCTATATTGATATTTGCAACCAATAGACTGTGATCGGAGAAGATATCTGCGCCTGGATATGTTTTTGTTGATGTGATAGAATTTCTAAATATTGTGTTTATGTTGATAAAATCAATTTGGTTTCTTATGATTTTCCCTGAGGTAAAACCGCGTGCTTTTCATGTATAAATCCATTTTGTGTGTAATTTAAAAAGTGTATTCATTACACTTGTTACATTTGCTACATTCGTTAACTATTTGATAGTTTTTTTATAATTTATTATTTTTTTATTATAACATTCCTATGGTTTTATTAGTTTATGATGGACTTTTTTATAGAAACACATAGTTTCTATCTGTTTCTAGTATCTGGTATCTGGTAGTTCCAGCTACTGTTTTTTCATTTTGTTTAATGGTCTAGACTGCGGTCCAGGATCTAATTCAGTATCGAAGGTGAATGTTTGCGAAAGAACGGAAGTTAGAATTGGCGTCATTGCGAGTAATTCATCTTCAAGTTCTTCGAATTTTTCGATTAATTTTAATATTTTCATGATGTCACTGCAGGTTTTACAAGAACAATTGAGACACACTACAGAGTATTTGGGGCCAACTTGTAGACAACCACACATACTTTCACATTTTCCCTTGTATCTGCAAAAAATTATTTTCACAAGTTCGATGGGTGCTGTAGTCTTGAAAGTTTTGATCGGTATCCAAATTTTTTCACGTTTTTTTTCCAGGATCGCAGTATTTTCTGGTGATAAACTCTAACACTGTGGAAGTGCTGCATCTTGTGCTGACAGGAGTTAAATGTAATTTTGGTCAGTGTCTTGGCAAGTAGTTTGTATCTCATGCTGTTAGAGAATCATCTTTATTTTCACCATATAAATAGACGAAAAAACGTTAGCCAACGACAGTTTACAAAGATAGCTCCGCTTTCTCACTGAAGAATAATGCCGAAGAGATAATTCTGTGAAATTTTGATGAATTTAAATTTTCTCTAATTGAATATTCCTGTACTCGACCCTTCTGCACTCGTTTTCCACCCATCTCGATAGCCTGAAGCGGCGGTTGTGTATTTATTGCTTTAGATTTTATCCTCTTAAATAAATCTCTTATACTTTAAACCTCAAGAAACTCAAAAAGTCAACGACATGACAGAAAACTCCTTTGTTTTATCCGCTTCTTTCTGTATCTCTTGATGGAAAGATTGTCAGATAAGGAATACAGAGGAATGATCTCATTGAAGCGAAAGTATTCACACCTACATAATAAAATTTTTATAAAAAAGATAAATTCGTACCAAAAGATACTAGGACATTCATCCATACAAATGGCTCAGCTATTGTTATGCATGCTATAAGAAGTATCAACAAAAAAAAAACATGTACATGTAACTGTTAACGAGTATGTGTAAGAGTTATTAGTAAATGTCTAGAATATATATCTATTACTTACCTATAAAATATCGTTGTTATCATTTCAACTGATAGCAGAACAATAATAGTTGGAGATGTGAAATAAAACAAACAAAATAAAGACTATATTCATATGATGATTTAAAGCACGAATACTAAAATCAAGACAAGCTTACTTGAAAAATCAGTCCATCTAGAAGATGGACCAGATAGCAGTTACTCCTTTGCATTTAGATATTTACTCTCTAATTTGATCTTATTTACATTTCTACTGTAAAAAACTTACTTAATTGTTAATTTTTTGTACACTTTATTTTATTCTAGTTTTAATATGCCATTTTCTTTTTCAACAGACCGCATTAGTTCCTGAACGCGATAGAGTACACGCAAAGATCGCAGAATGCCAATGGGAATTAGGTTCAACTGTAGACGAACTTACGAACGTTAAAAATGGATATATAACCCCTGAAACCGGCAGGCAAGTTCTTTGTGTTCATCGTAAATTGGGAATCTTGGATCATAATGGAGACATTGTTCCTTATGAGTACTTAAGACACGTTCAAGCTGTTACTCTTGACAAGGGTCGTCAGATACAGTTTCTAGGATGCAGCAGACCTCAAGGAGAAAATGCTGAAATTAAAGCTATTAATTTTGATAGATGCTTCCAATCCATTTTACAAATAATGGGTCGTGATTGATTTATCTAAAAAATAGTTTTTTTACCGATACAATGTATTATGATGTAAAATATAGTTATGTCGTTTAAATAAATATTTTTTTTTCCTGAAAAATGGGTATGGTAGAGTAAATTAGTCAGACTTGTTTTTGTTTATTGTTAAAGTCGACTAAATTTTAATTATTATTGATTGCAGATTTATAGCCAAAAATTTCTTATTATCAAAATGTTGGTGCTAAATAGAGGGTGTTTCATTACGACCTTACACTATCTATTTATCGAAAACTGCTTAGACGATATTTATGAAAATTGTTATGTGGAGATAACAAATTGTGACGAACTTACAGAAAATATTTCAATAGAAATACTAGCGGGGACAAATGAGTGCAATCCAATTTATCCTTTGTAATATTTTTTTACCAATTTTTAACTAATTTATTACCACTCTAATAATTTTTTACCACCAAACCACCCTTAAGAGGAGTAATTTTGCTGGCTTACGGTTAAAACTAGTAAAATTAAAAAAAAATATTTATACTCCCGTACTCTGCTAGGTTTTCAGGAATTTATTACCACACTAGTACTTATTCACCTATCAACTACTCCTTATGAGAAGTCAATAATTCTTCAGTTCAATTTTCAAGTGTTGAAAATATGAAAATACTATATTACAAAAATTATAAATTTTAACTGTTTTAAAAAATTGATTCTAGTACAAATCGAATCGTGTGTCCCTTTTATGAATATAAAATAACTGAGTTTTGAGTAAATACAATGGAATTGTTATATTTCAAAGAATAATTACCAGGTAAGAAATATTTAAATTGAACTAATTTTATTACATTAATTACCTAATTGTAAAGGAGAGTTGGGACACCTTGCGCACCTATTGTTAAAAGATTAAAAGATTTGTGATTATTGGGTACATCCATACACCTAAGCGAAGTGTACCGCCAATCAAGCAATGGGACATGCAGTCGGAGTTGGGACATTAATCGGATTTTAGATTGATACCACCCTCTTCACTATTATGTAACTTTAGCAATAAATTGAAAATATAGCGGCTCTGTACTTAGCTGAGTGTATTTTATGCTCAGTACAATAGTATTTTAATTTTTAATAGTAGCGCACATTCAACTACGCACGATCACGTCTTTAGTTGATTTTTAACTCTGGAATTGTGAAAACATGCACTTTGTATACTGGACGAAAAAGTACAACTACGCCCCCAAAATTACAGCGTAAAGTGCGTAATTTATGCCCAGTGTGTTGGGTAAAAAATAAGAAGATATCAAAAAATAGTAAAAGGTTGAAGTAAAAGTACAATACAAAAAAAATTATTAAAAATGCCTTTTATATTTTTGTTTTGTCAGTTCAAAATCCAATCTGCAGAATTATTGGCTTCTTAGAGAGGGATAGACAATTGTGAAGGTGGTCAATGTATTGAAAAAGCTTTGTAGCACACAGTGGCATCTAAAAATTACTTTTTTAGTTTAACCTAAGCTATCACAGGATAGTTGAGTGGCGAAAAATTAGTAAAAATCAAGCAGAATCATGTGGTGTTTTAAAATTTTTATTTGAATTAGCTGGCTTAATATTCAAGCTTCCGGTTAATAGCTTTATATTGACTTCCCACAAGGAGTAGTTAAAAAGTGAAAGATGAATAGGGTGGTAATAAATTTGTCAAAACCTATCAAAACACTATGGTACTTCAAAAATATTTTTTTTAATTCTGCTGGCTTGAATGTTTTGCTAGCGGGAACGTTTCCAAATAAAATTGCTTTAGTGGTGGAAAATTATCAGGGTGGTGAAAGTGTAACAAAAACTAACCAGAAGACTTTTTTATTTCAATTGTAAGTAGAGCACAGTGGAATATAAAATCACCTAAAAAAAAATTATCACCTTAAATTTTAACCTAACAGAATTATTGTTTGATAGAGTAGAGTAAAATTGTAAAAATAGATTATTTTTCATCATCTTAAATTTTAAAATAATAATGGTTGACTTTTCACATGGATTAGTTGAGGGTGAAAAATTACTAGGGTAGTAATATATTCGTTGAAACCTAGCAGAACATTGTGGTATGTCAAAAATATATTTGTTTCTAATTTTGCTGGCTAAAATATTAAGCTAGCAGGAACGTTTCCAAAAAAAGATTGGGGGTGCAAGATTATCAGGGTGGTTAAAGTTTAGTAAACATTTAAAAAGCGTTTTTATTTCAGTTATAAGTAGACGAGAGTGAATTTGAATAAAAAGAATTGTTCCCCTTAAATTTTAATCTAACAGAATTGTTGACTTTTTATATGGGGTAGTTAACGGGTGAAAAATTACTAGAGTGATAATAAATTCATAAAAATCTAGCAGAGCACTCTGGTATATTATAAATCTATTTTTGGAATTCTACTAGTTTTAACCATCAGCCAGCAAAATCGGTCCCCTTACGGGTGGTTTGGTGGTGAAAAATTATAAAGGTGGTAATAAATTAGTGAAAAATGAGTGAAAAAATATGCGATATATTTTTTGAATAAATTTTGATTTAAGGTTCTATGTCGCCTTTACATACTGACATAGGTACAGGGCACATATTGACACAGGTTTTAATGGAAATAAAATAATAACATTTTTTAGTGCAATTTTAATATCTTTTTAACATAATACATTGAATTATCCCATATTATACCAATGACAATTTACGGAAAAACAAAAACCTTTTTCTGGATATTCGTAAGATGCAATCCAAAATCCTCAGCATCTTCAGACTCAACTTCCAAGACTATCATCTGATTCTTCGCAATAACTCTCAATTTCGTTTTCTGATGTCTCCTCATCGAAAACTTTGCGAATATGGGGTTTAGATTTTTTTCTATTGCTTGCCTTTCTCTCCTTTCCTGTTTCCACCTTTTCTCTTATTTCATTTTCTTATCTATTTTTTTCTGGTGTAGCTTTTTTACAATTTAACGTTGAATAATACATTGATCCAAATATTCGCAAAAAAATGTCTTCGTTCACAGTAGCCATGGAAAATACAGTTACTTTGTAATAATAGGTTCCATCGTTCCGGTGACAGACAGGTAATAGGTTCCGGTAACCTATTACTTTTGTCACCTATTACCCAAGCTGCAAGCAGCTCCATTCCGCTCCATTCATCTTTTTCAATAAAGGAATACTTTCTACTGTTTATAGTTTATTTTTGTTTCAACCGTGAGTGATAAACATTCTATCTATTTATACATACATTTGATGGTTGTTAAAAATAAACATTAAACATATACATCTGACAGAGACTTAAAAATTCAACTACTATACTATAAATTATAAATCATATAAAAATAGTCTCCATCTTAATAATCGTACGTGCTTATGGTGGTATTCCCAGCTATTTAAGTGGCAAAACATAAAGCTCATCATTAATTCGGTTGCAATGATCATCCTATCCTGTTACCGATTGAGAGAAGGATTCCCATCGTTCGATGTTGTCACATCAACATATCGAATACCGATTCGAATACCAACGTTATAGTCACACTGTGACAAAAGTAATAGTGTGACAAAAGTAATAGGCAGTTTGCTGTAACCTATTATTGAGAAAACGAATACTTGTTGGTAATAGTGTTATTTATCCGAATACGTTATATAACGCCCATCTTTAGTTCACAGACGATATCTCACTTTATATTGCTTATAGAATATCTTGTGAAAATAGTTTGAAAATGAAGCTTTTATAAGCTCTCTTTTTGTTTTGCATCCTTTTGCAATGAAAAGCCCATTTATTGGTGTTATTCATTAAAAACCGTTAAAAATAGTAAAACTTTTTTAATGAAAATTCGCTATTTTCAAACATAAATAGCTTATACAGTATTAACTTTGTGAGAAAATTTATAAATTAAAATTTACTTAAATTGAATCCTCTATCGATTTCCATAATTCTTTTAAGCAAAAGAATTTCCACCCATGAGAAGTGGTGGCAACCACCTCCGGGCCGGAAGCACATATCGGCATCATATGAATTTTGTTACTTGGGCTTTTTCCATTATTTCACCAATTTTGAACTGAATCGGTTTAGTCCGACAAAATTGGGAGGTGAATAGCCGGAGTGACTGGAGTATATAGCATGCGATGAGCCATACGACTAAGTTTGACTAAAGATTAAAATGTTTTTGTTTTTCATAAAAAAGCATAAACACTTGTTTTATCAGGGTCTATTTCTAACATTTTTTGAAGAGTTTTATATGTTCTTTATACTTTCCTTTAATATGTTTGCGATTATTTATTACATTTTGTTATAAATAAATATAAAATATTTGATAATCTGATTTGTATCTTACTCCGCACCCGAGCTGGCCTAGCTTCTTCTTCTTCAGGTGCCATCTTCGCTATGGAGGTTGTCAATCATCATAGCTATTTTGAGATACTACCACTAACCGCATAGACCTTTTTCATTTTCATAAAATTAGAACGTGCTTTTTTGATTCTGACTTTGATTTCAGCAGTGTAGTCATTATTTTCTGTTATAAATGTTTCTAGGTAAGTGTACTTTTTTACTCTTTCGATCTGCTGGTTCTCTACTATCAAGATTTCGTTAGCATTATGGTTGTTTTTACAAATTTTTATAAACTTCATCTTTTTAATATTGAGAGAGAGTCCGTACTCCCTACTATGCATCACTATTTTACCTACGGGTCTTTCCATGTCTTGCAAACTATCGGCTATTATTACTGTATCATCTGCATCTCTGATGTTACTAAGACTCCATTTAGTCTTATGCCGATTGTTCCATCTTCCAGAGTTTCTCGAATTACCTCTTCAGAATAAGCGTTAAATAATGGAGGTAATAGTATGCAGCCTTGCCTGACTCCTCTCTTTATTTCTATTTCTTCAGATGTCTCTTTTTCAATTCGTATTATCGCTCGCTGATTGTAATAAAGGTTTGTTATTAGCCTTAAATCTCTTTCATCTAGGTTTTTCTTTTTTAGAATTTCCATGAGTCAGTCATGTTATACCATATCAAACGCTTTATTGTAGTCTATAAAACAGGCGTAAATAGGACGGTTGACATCCAAAGGTCTCTGTGTCAGCACATTTAAGGAGAATAATGACCCTCTGGTACCCATACCATTGAGGAACCCATATTGTGTCACTAATATCCAGCTCCAGTTTAGAGTGAATTCTGGCGTGGATAATTTTCAACAAAATTTTCAAGGTATGTGACATTAAGCTTATGGTTCGATAGTCAGTGCACTCTTTGGCATTTACTTTCTTTGGCAAACACACAAATGCTAATGTCGAGCTAGCACAAAGCCGAACTCGAACGCTTAATAAGTAGATTGACACTTATTATCTTACAGAAATTCGCAAGCTTTTGGATATCGTCTTGTGGATGGGACCTATGCATTTGCCAAAATTGAGGGATTACTGGAGGAAATAAAGAATTTTATGAGTATGAAATTCCAAAAATAATGTGCCGCAATAGACTTACGTACCTTTTTTATGTACTTTTTTTTATTTTTAAACGTACTAGACAAGCAATTCAAAGAATCTTATAATCCCGAAGAAGCAGTTTGTATTTACGAAAGCAACATACCATTTCGAGGACGTATTTATTTCAGAGAAACAGTATTGTACCCCAAAACTGGTACAATAGTCTTTCGCTGTCTAACAGTCTAATTTAGGTACGTATCCTAAGGACAAACCGAGAATATAATCCAGCAGATGTGGTACAATCCAGCAGATTTAGTAGATCATGAACTCTGGAAGTATAGGCACAATGATCAAAAGCTCCAATAAACAGAAGCGAAAAGGTTGACACTTATTTAGTCTTTGGCGCTAAAGATCGGGGAACTTTTCGACCTGCAGCCTGGAGGCGAGAGTACAATTCGAACCTATGGTTTGCTTCCACAAATGAAAACAATCAACCACTCTTAGCTTCACGTACAGTACTGCAGATTTTCCACATAGTTAACATAGACTTCATCATCACAGAATCATATTTTTCTAGACCTAATTGGAACTCTCAAAAAGCAGACTAGGCGACTTTTACTGAAAGATTGGACAAATGTCTGGGATGGATACCCCTAACATGTGCAAACTACATGAGATTTATTGGCGCAGTTATCTCTACAGCGAAGAAAATTATACCCAGAGGATATCGTTAAGAGTACGTCAGGATGGAATAAAAACTGTGAGAAATTGTATCAAGAATACAACGAAAGCCAAGACGGAGAAATTGCGGACGAAGTACTGTACAGTTTGGACTGCACAGTTTGGATTCAGCAGGATGACAAAAATGGATGAAAACTGTAGAAAAATTAGACTTTAGTAAATCAAGCATAAAAGCATGGGCTTTACTTGGAAAACTTGGAAGTAGCAGACTCCCAACTAGAGACAAAGTACCAATAGCTCCCAACAGAGTAGCCTCCCACATTGTAGCAACCCCAAGAGAACCTAGATATCGTAATCAGACCACCAAAGTCAAACAAGAACTAAAAATACCAAAGTCTGCATGCCCGCCTACATCTAAATACTCTGACGAGTTTAGTACAGAAGAAATTATTTTAGCAATATTTGACAGTAAGTCTGGAAAGGCACCCGGCTTCGATAAAATTCATCCAGAATTTATAATCTACTGTGGCAAATATGCTAGGAAATGGCTTGATGATTTCTATACAGATATGTTAAAATCAGGAGAAATTCTCCATTCACTAAAAAAAGGCCTCCATTATAGCCATACTAAAACCAGGAATGGCAAATAATTAGCCCCAAAATTACCGACCGATTGCTTTGCTGTGTCTATAAATTGTTAAAACGCTTAATTTACAACAGAATTAGTAAAAACATATTTGAATTGATACTTATTGAGAAAGCAGTGTTCAGACCTAACCGTAGCTGAACAGAACAGATTATATCCTTAACAACATGTATTGAAGCAGGTTTTCAAAGAAAGCAAAAATATGCGTTTCTTTCATTGACCTATCAGCTGCATACGATACTGTCTGGAGATAATTACCATTCTGTAAACTAATCCGTGCCACTCCGTGTCAAAAGGTAACTAAACTAATTGTTAACATGCTTACCGACAAACCTTTTCAAGTCACAATGGGCAATTTTAAAAGCGTCCAAATGAAGCTCAGGAATTAACTGCCACAGGGATCTGTTTTGGAACCCTTATTGTTCAATTTATACATCGCTGACCTACCTCTGACAACTTCGCAGAAATTTGGCTACGCTGACGATTGAGCCATTGCAGCAACACATGATAACATGGATATCACAGAAACAATACTAACGAATGACTTTGCCATTATGGGAGAATACTTTCGCAAATGAAGACTATGGTCCAAAGCAACAAAAACCGAAGTGTGCTTTCCCGGTATGGCTCAATAGCAAACACTCGAAGATTATTGACACCCAGTTAAACCAAACAAAGCGAATGATCTCAGGTACAATTAGATTCACACCGAACTATTGGCTTCCCATTCTGAGTAACATTTCACCGCAGAAACTGCAAAGAAGTCATTCTCTTCTCAGAGAATATCGAAAAATTGAGGCTAACCATCAACTACCCAACCACCATAATAAGCTTGATATCGAAATTAACACACTGTGCTCCAGATATTCTCCATTGCTAAGAGCCAACTCCTTATATCAGGAACATTTCAACCTGACCAACGCTCGGAGAGGAAAATGGGACAGCGACTTACCACAGGAAGCACACGAAATGGCCTGTATCTATCAGAAACAGTCAGGCTTTAAACTGACCCGCAATACATGGACAACGCTAAACAGAATAAGAACAAGCACCGGTATATGTGCTGACAGCTTATATAGATGGGTAAAAGCCCTTACTCCTGAGTATGACTGTAGAGAGCAATGAGAGACATCCGTCACATTGTTGAAGAATGCCCCCGAAGGCGATTCCCTGGTGTTTTAGATGAGTTCCTGAATGCGACTGAAAATGTTTAACATTATATTATTAATACATAAGATATTCGTTTGTAATACTTCATGTAACGTTTTAATAAGGAAACGTTTTTTTCGACACTCCTGATCAGATGGCATTTTATGCGCGATACGTCCGAAAAGACGCCAAGTGGTATAAGAGACTCGTTTTTCATTTTGTCACTTTAAGAGTTATGGTAAATGTTTAAATATTAATATGTATAAAAAAATAATAACAAGAGATTGCGTGTCATAAAATTGGAAGAAAATATCGGTGAGGTTCTGGTTTATCAAGATTTAAATTCAATACTATCAAGGCCTTCCACTTCTAAGATAAATTACTTCATGATATAATGTATATAAATTAATATTTGTATTATACTATGTTAATCCAGGTTATGCTCTTAAAAATGCTAAAAAAATTAATACATATTGCAATACAACACGTGTAAACACGTGTAAAGCACGTGTAAGGTGCCTCGAATATTTTCAAAAGCACCCAGCAACTATCTCACATCTAGAAATTTAATTTTATTATTTTTGTTGTTTTATTACGTTAATATTACTTGTTTTTTAATATATTGTTACGTTTTTTGGTTTATTTCTATTAATATTAGCATACAATTCAATTTAGTTTTGTAATATACTATGTAAAAACACAATTATTATACCAGTTTTTAGTTAACTTACGTTCGTAAGTAAGCTAACGATAGTTCAAGCTGATTATAGCCGCTAATGTTAACCATGGAACAAAATTTGTCGGGTAGATAGTGTTGGGGTGTTTTATCATGCATATATTGTATGCTTCAAATATAAAGAGATAAACCTTTTAAAAAGTACATTTTGATTACATTTATATTATGAATTTTTAATTTATATAAAACAATAACTAGTAATTGGAGATTAATTGCAAACATCTGTTGAAATCTGGTAACTGGTGGTTTACCGATTGCCAAATCTATCCGCTAATCTATCAAACGACCATTGATAAAAATATCTAAAAATAAACTGCAATTGATCTCCAAAAAAAAATATTCAGTCATTTTTGTTCTACTGGGTGTTTCAAAAAAAGATAACCCCGTCAATAGGGTAAGTAAAAAACTGAAAAGTAATTGGGGTTTGCTTAGTAAAAAATTTTTCTAACGCCACCTGTTTTCAAGATACAGGAAGTTAAATAAAATATTTACGCATTTTTTACGATTTTGCCGAAACTACTGGCAACATTGTAATGAAATTTTATACAGATATGTTTTGGTAGCTGATATATCCCATAATTTTGTTTTTATATCTGATTCTCATAGAGGGCGCTACACGGATCGTACTAAGTATTAGTCAATTTAACTTTTTTAACAGTATAATTATTAATTAAAATTTTAAGTAAACTTAAACATCATTTAATTTTACACGAAAAAGGTGCTCTTGGTAAAACTCGATACTCTGTACCGTTTTCGGGATATTATGATTTGAAAATTATTAAGTAACAATTGATGCTAGTATAAAATAGTTAGTAGTTAAACAAAACTCATAAGAAGAAAATTAAATTAATGACTAAGAACATAAAATAAAATTCAATTACAGCAAGTGTTCAAAATGCCCTCCGTTTTTGCGAATACACAAGCAAATTCTTTTTTCTTAAAATTCCATTAACCTTCTTGACGGTAGGGGATCAGCTATGATGTCATTAAATTGACATTGAATTCTTTCTTTCAATGCTTGTTGTGAATTTACCTCTGTAACATAGACTTTTTCCTTAATATACGACCAAACTGCGTAGTCCAAAGCGTTAAAATCGCATGACCGAGGAGGCCAATGAATCGGAGCTTCTGCACCGCTACCAATCAATTGATTCGGAAAATGATTACTTAACCAATTACGACACTTTCTATCAAAGCGTGGTGGAGCTCCATCGTGCATAAAAAATTAAGATCTTCGCTCGTTTAGCGTTAAATCTGATAATATCTTGAATAAGGAATTGTTTAAAAAATCAAGATACATATCACCATTTAAATTTCCAGGTAAAATATTATAACCTATTAATTTGTTACCTTAAGTTGCTGCCCAATCATTACCTTTAAATGAGTGTTGGGAATGTGATACCCTTTTGACTCGTGGATTCTCCTCACACCACTATTGTGCATTATGGGAGTTAAACATACCTTGTCGCGTAAAAGTAGTCTCATCCGTAAAAAAAATGCATTTTAAGAAATTTGGATTGTGGGCTGTGCTTTGCTGCAACGTTTCCACTCTAACCGGTAGATCATCTGGCAAGAGCTTTTGGACTTGTCTATAATGATAAGGATGTAATTGCTGTTCTTTCATAATCCGCCAAGTACTTGAAGGAGAAGTATTTGTTTGTCTTGCTATATTCCTTACGCTAACGGTTGGATCTTGATAAAGTAAATTTAAAATATTAATTTCTTTATTAATTGTTTTTGTTGTTGTTGGTCTACCAGAATTTATATTTATTAGGTCTAACATTCTCAGTTTCTCTAAAACGTCGTTCAACGGCTCTAAATGTTTTTTTACTTGGTAAGTTTCTTCTAGGAAACTTTTCTGCATACCGTGTCACAGCTGCACTAGAACATCCTAAACATTCGACTAAAGTTAATAACATTTCAGTGTATCCAGTACATTTTGAATATGTGTGGTACTCATGAACCACGCACTCAAAATATTGTTAAACATTATCAATGCTCGCATATACAAGAAATTGGAGGAGGGTATTGCTAATGTACAATTTGGATTTCGCAGCGGTCTTGGCACAAGAGAAGCACTTTTTAGCATACAAGTATTGATACAACGAGCAAAAGGTGTTGATACAGATGTCTTTTCCTGTTTCATTGACTTTGAAAAGGCATTTGACAAAGCACAGCATGAGAGGTTTATTGAAACTTTGCGAATCACAAACATCGATGACAAGGATATAAGAATAATAACCAATCTCTATAGAAAACAAGTAGCCAAGATTCGAGTAGACAATCAATTATCCGATGAAGTACAATGCAAAGAGGAGTAGGATAAGGTTGCATACTCTCGCCTTTGCTATTGAATTCGTAGTCTGAACATCTATTTCGAGAAGCTTTGGGAGAAACGACTGATAGCTTAATTGTTAACGGTGAAGTAATAAATAATCTAAGATATGCAGACGACACTGTGCTTGTTGCGGATAGTGCTGAAGGATTACAAAGACTGATAGATCAAGTAATTAACATCGGTAGAAAATGTGGAATGAAACTTAACAATAAGAAGACGAAAATTATGATCATAAGCAAAAACCAAGATATAGATGCAAAGTTTATGACAGAAAATGAGGTATTGGATAGAACAGAAAAAATAGCATACCTAGGATGCAATATCACAAACAGCTGGAATCACCCATACGAGATTAAATGTAGGATCGAAAAAGTAAGGAGTCCCTTCCAACAGATGAAGAAAGTTCTCTGCAATTTAACCTTAAACTCCGACTCAAAATCCTTAATTGTTATGTGTTTTCTGTTCTTATGTATGGAGCAAAGGTATGGACACTCACTGATGCGTATTGCAGACGGTTGCAGTCTTTAGAGATGTGGTGCTATCGTCGCATGCTCAGAATATCATATGTACATCATATAACTAACGACGCAGTAATGAATCGTTTACAAAAAGAACCTAAAGTCTTAAAATCCATTGAAGAGAGAAAGTTAGCATACATCGAACATATAGTGAAAAACAAAAATAAATACAGAATCCTACTATTTATATTATTAGAGAAAATAGAAGGAAATAGAGAACCAGGACGCCGCCCAATATCCTGGCTTAAGAATTTGAGACAATGGACATTTATGACCACCACAGACCTATTTCGAACAGCTGCTAATAAAATACGATAGGGCATTGTGGTAGCCAATATCCATAGAAGATAATCACTAGCAGAAGAAGAAGAATCAACAACTGTTTATTTACTTTGTTTATTTTGTCTTTGTTAAATTTGTTTTACTTGTTTTTAATTCAGAATTATTGATCTGCTTTTTTTCTTGTTTTTAAAAGCAGTTTTGCTTAATTATTGAAGAATTGTTGCCTGTATGGAAGATTGGCAGTCCATTTCTTGCGCGGTCTGCAGACACTTCTTTTACCACTTACTGACTTGCCCCTTGCTATTTTAACAATTCTTGTATCCATCATTGTATTGACGTGATTGTTCTAATATTTTTTTCTGTTTAGTGTCCACTTATTTATTCCCTTTACATTAGTTGCATATTTTTCTGATCTCGTCACTACTTACTCGTTCTCTCAGCGTGTTTACTTAGTAATGATCATGAAGAAAATATAATCTTTTACCAGGACATAATGAAAAAGTAATATATCCCTCGTATCCAATATTTATTATTACCTACTTATATATTATAGTGTACTGAAATCAGTTGTAATTTGCTAAACCATTGTATTAGAAATACTTTATTTAAAGAAAATGTTGAATGCACTTGGAATCGCTCACAAAGGGCTGCGTACGGTCCTGATACTTTTTGATATGTTTTACATATATCTAGGTATAAAATAGACCTGTGGAAGAAAATAAATCACTGTCTTCAGTTACAATCAACTAAGTCAAGATGAAGCTAGTGTATTGCTTAATTGTCGCTATGGTCTGCTTAACAGCGGTAAGAATTTTTTCATATTGTGCTAAAATATTTTGTGTCATAGTATTTATTTTTGTCACTATTTTTTAATTTTATCCAATTCACAACTACTACATGTCGATTATTAACGTTCTCCACTATTTCCCGACTTCCAATCGCCACATATCATCCGGTCCTTTCATATGTTTCGTTAACTCATTTCTTTGTCTGTTCCTTCTATCCACGTTCGGTTTACTCGGTTTACTTAGCATTCTCTTAGGTTCTAGTTGCCATTTTAGTATTTTTTTTAGAATTTGGTGTTCATCCATCCTCTGTATATGTCCGAACCAGATAACCGTTTTTTTAATAAGTCATCTGTGATTATCCGTTTGATTTCCATTATTTCTCTAGTGCGTTCATTATTAATCCTTTCTGTTTTAGATCTTCCTGTCGTTCTTCTCTAAAACCTAATTTGCGTTGTTCTCAGCATTGCCAATGTTTTTCTTTCACTGACCATACCTAATAGTTGTATAGAGTACCTAATGCTTTTTACTATAGTCTCATATATCTTCAATCCTTTGCTGATGGACTGGTCTCGAAAAATGTTGTTTAGTGTTTTATGGCTTTTCTACCTGCCATATTTATTTCTCTTATAGCTTTTTATTTTTGATAGTACGAAATACCTAAAATTTTGTAGAAATATCTATGACGTTTTTTTATCATAGATTTTTCGTCTAATATAAGATATTTTTGGGTGTCCTCCAATTCATTTTCTTTTTATTGACTTCTACATCCTATATATCGTACACTTCACTTAATTTTTGGGTTAGATAGTTTAAATCATCATAATCTTGAACCACTATTATTTGATCGTCTGCAAAGTTGAGCGTATATACCATAAATATTTTTGTTTTCATCTTTTTAAAACGCTTTCGAGGTATATTATAAATAAAGTAGGGAACTGGCAATATCCTTGCTTCAATTCCTTTGATGTTAGAAACACTGTTGTTAAATGTGTAACTCTATATAAATATTCGTACATTCCATGCACTCAAACTTTTTTAGTGGGACATATGACATCTGTCTTTCTATTATTTAGCTTAAGCATAAAATGTGATATCGAAATTCTGCTTGTTCTTCTGTTTCAAATTCTAAATATTCTTTCTCGATTTGATTCTTCAAAATAGTTTCATATATTTTGTTACAGCTATTCCTTGGTAATTTTCTCATTTTTTATTGTTTCCCTTTCTATGTATAGTACTGAGATTTGATATTTTTTGGACCATTTAGTCAATTGAAATGTTGCATTGCGATTATAATTTTAAGACGGCGCAATTTACTCTTATCCTCAACCCTACCCCTTGAAAATTCAACTGTAAAAGTCGGTATTTATTATTACGCATGATGTGGCCGAAGTACGCCACTTTGTTGATAATTTCTTTGACTTTTCTTAGCCTCTGGAGAATAGTTGTGTTACTTGTGTGGTGTATATATGAGACCCTTAACATACGTCGGTAGCATCACATTTCAAATACCTCTAATCGTTTTATGGCATCTTCTGTCAGGCTACTCTATAGAGGAGGACACTAGAAACGTGACATTTAAGAATTCTTATGCCTATATTGATACTTAAAGATAGGTTGCAGAGAATCTTCTTAAGGCTGTAGAAAGAAGTTCTGGCTTTTTCACTACGAGGTTTAATTTAGTAGCTGTGATCCCAAGTATAATTAATATTGCAGCCAAAATAGCATATTTTTCCACTCTTTCTAACAGTGTAGCGTCAATTGTAATTTGAGCGTTTATGTTGGTGTTGCCTTACAGTTTATGTTTCTGCAAATTTATCCAATATCTTTGAAGCTCCTGCGCACTATTTGCCAGGAACGCTGTATTGTCTGCATATCTAATATTTTTTCTAAGTTGGCCATTTATAGCAATATCCTCTTGTGATTCGTCTAAGGCCCCTCTAAAGATGTTTTCAGAGTATATGTTAAATAATGCCGGAGACAATTTGCAACCCTGTCTAACTTATTTTTTGACTGTGAAGATATCGGACATTTCATTTTCTAATCGTACTGTTGCTTTTATTTGGACATATAAGTTTGAGATCTGTTTTATATCCATATCATCCAGTCCCGATATTTTTAGGCTCTCGATTAGTTTTTCAAGAGAGACTTTATCAAATGCCTTCTTGAAATCAATGAAACATGCACACACATCGTAGTTGAAATCCCTGACTCTCTGCATTAGGATTTGCAAACTAAAAAGTGCTTCCCTCGTTCCGAGTCCTGCTCTGAATCCAAATTGAACTTCACTCAGGTGTTCTAGTAGTTTGGTGTATATGCGCGAGTGAATGATAGTAAGGAGTACTTTAAGTAAATGGCTCATCAACCTAATAAATATATATATATATATATATATATATATATATATATATATATATATATATATATTCTTCACATTTTCTAGCGTTGGTTTTTTTGGGAAGTGGAATGAGTATTGATAGTAGCCAGTCCTTTGGTAAATAACCAGTCTCGTAGATGTTGTTGAATAGCTTCGTAAGAGCTTTGAGTTGGTGCCTTTAAAAGCTTTCAAATTTAACATAAACCTTATCAGGTCCTGGTGATTTCCCATCTTTAATCTGCTTAACGGCCATAGGAATTGTTTTTTTTAACATTATTTTAACAAGACTTCGTGCTGAATCTTCGAATAATTCTTGCATATATTATTCTTGCATAATGTTAGTCAAAATCTGGCCTTCAATGTCTACAATAATACCTGTACTGCGTTGTTTTCTGGTGTTCTGTATCTCTTTAATTTTTTTTACTTTGTATATGGAAATTGTCATGTTTGCGTTGTAGGGTTTTAATTTCTGTACATTTCTCCGTCAGCCATGCATCTTTTGCTCCATTTATCTCCTGTAGTATAGTCTTATACAACTTTTTGTATTCGTTGTCATGTTTACCTTTTAATTTTCTTCTCTCTTTCATCATCTGCAATATTTTATCTGTCATCCATTCTTGCTTGTTTTTTCTTTTTGATTTTAGATATCCACGCGAAATTGTGGTAATAGACATATCGTTACACTGTTGTTTTATGTCTCTATTAGTAGACTCAACTATTTTCGAAAATTTTTTATTAGTCTTTCTTTTAGTATTCTTATATCTATCTTGTGCCTTATTTTTTTATCAATAATTTTGAGTCGTATATTGATATTTGCAACAAATAGACTGTGACCAGAGAAGATACCTGCGCCTGGATATGTTTTTGTTGAGGTGATAGAATTTCTAAACCTTTTGTTTATATTGATAAAATCAATTTGGTTTCTTATGATTTTCTCTGTGGTATAACCGGGTGCTTTCCATGTATAAATCTATTTTGTGTGTAATTTAAAAAGTGTATTTATTACACTTGTTACATTTGCTACATTCGTTAACTATTTGAAAGTATTTTTAAAATTTATTATTTGGTTATTACAACGTCCCTATAGTTTTATTAGTTTATTATCGACCTTTTTATAGACACAGATAGGGTGTATGAGTCTAGATGCGCGTTTTTTTAAGTGGTATCCCCATTAGGAATAATTGACAATTTTCCGGCAAGATAATATTGGGCATAATTATTATGTATTTAAAAAGGTGTTTTCCAGCTACTGTTTCTTCATTTTGCTTGATGGTCTAGACTGCGGTTCAGGATCTAATTCAGTATCGAAGGTGAAGAATAATGCCGAAGAGATAATTCTGTAAAATTTTGATGAATTTAAATTTTCTCTAATTGAATATTCCTGTACTCGACCCTTCTGCACTCGTTTTCCACCCATCCCGATAGCCTGAAGCGGCGGTTGTGTATTTATTGCTTTAGATTTTATCCTCTTAGATAAACCTCTTATACTTTAAACCTCAAGAAACTCAAAAAGTCTACGACACGACAGAAAACTCCTTTGTTTTATCCGCTTCTTTCTGTATCTCTTGATGGAAAGATTGTCAGATAAGGAATACAAAGGAATGATTGTAAAGGATTGATTGTGGCTCATTGAAGCCAAAGTATTCACACCTACATAGTGTGAAAATTTTTATAAAAAAGATAAATTCGTACCAAATGATACTAGGACATTTATCCATACAAATGGCTCAGCTATTGTTGTTAGGTGGAAAACGTTTGCCGAGATGAGATAGTACCGGCGGTTGAAATATATGCGTCGGCTGCAGAATATTTTGCACCAATATAAGAAGTATCAGCAAAAACAAACATGTACATGTAACTATTAACGAGACTGTGTAAGAGTTATTAGTGAATGTATAGAACATATATCTATTACTTACCTATAAAATATCATTGTTATCATTTCAACTGATAACAGAACGATAATAGTTGGAGATGTGAAAGAAAACAAACAAAATAAAGACTTATTCATATGATGATTAACAGCACGAATACTAAAATCAAGACAAGCTTACTTAAAAAATCAGTCCATCTAGAAGATGGACCAGATAGCAGTTACTCCTTTGCATTTAGATATTTACTCTCTAATTTGATATTATTTACATTTCTACTGTAAAAAACTTACTTAATTGTTAATTTTTTGTACACTTTATTTTATTCTAGTTTTAATATGCCATTTTCTTTTTCAACAGACCGCATTAGTTCCTGAACGCGATAGAGTACACGCAAAGATCGCAGAATGCCAATGGGAATTAGGTTCAACTGTAGACGAACTTACGAACGTTAAAAATGGATATATAACCCCTGAAACCGGCAGGCAAGTTCTTTGTGTTCATCGTAAATTGGGAATCTTGGATCATAATGGAGACATTGTTCCTTATGAGTACTTAAGACACGTTCAAGCTGTTACTCTTGACAAGGGTCGTCAGATACAGTTTCTAGGATGCAGCAGACCTCAAGGAGAAAATGCTGAAATTAAAGCTATTAATTTTGATAGATGCTTCCAATCCATCTTACAAATAATGGGTCGTGATTGATTTAGCTAAAAAATAGTTTTTTTACCGATACAATGTATTATGATGTAAAATATAGTTATGTCGTTTAAATAAATATTTTTTTTTCCTGAAAAATGGGTATGGTAGAGTAAATTAGTCAGACTTGTTTTTGTTTGTTGTTAATTTTAGATTGATACCGCCCTCTTCACTATCATGTAACTTTAGCAATAAATTGAAAATATAGCGGCTCTGTACTTAGCTGAGTGTGTTTTATGATCAGTACAATAGTATTTTAATTTTTAATAGTAGCGCACATTCAACTACGCACGATCACGTCTTTAATTGATTTTTAACTCTGGAATTGTGAAAACATGCATTTTTTTATACTGGACGAAAAAGTACGACTACGACCCCAAAATTATAGCGTAAAGTGCGTAATTTATGCCCAGTGTTTAGGTGAAAAATACGAAGATATCAAAAAATAGTAAAAGGTCGAAGTAAAAGTACAATACAAAAAAATTATTAAAAATGCCTTTTATATTTTTGTTTTGTCAGTTCAAAATCCAATCTGCAGAACTATTGGCTTCTTAGAGAGGGATAAACAATTGTGAAGGTGGTCAATGAATTTAAAAAGCTTTGTAGCACACAGTGGCATTTAAAAATTACTTTTTTTGGTTTAATCTAAGCTATCACAGGATAGTTGAGTGGCGAAAAATTAGTGAAAATCAAGCAGAATCATGTGGTATTTTAAAATTTTTATTTGAATTAGCTTGCTTAATAGTCAAGCTTCCGCTTAATAGCTTAATATTGACTTCCCACAAGGAGTAGTTAAAAAGTGAAAAATGAATAAGGTGGTAATAAATTTGTCAAAACCTATCAAAACACTGTGGTACTTCAAAAAAATTTTTTTAAATTCTGCTGGCTTGAATGTTTTGCTAGCGGGAACGTTTCCAAATAAAATTGCTTTAGTGGTGGAAAATTATCAGGATGGTGAAAGTGTAACAAAAACTAACCAGAAGACTTTTTTAGTTCAAATTGTAAGTAGAGCACAGTGGAATATAAAAAAAATTATCACCTTAAATTTTAACCTAACAGCATTATTGATTGATAGAGTAGAGTAAAATTGTAAAAATAGATTATTTTTCATCATCTTAAATTTAGTTGAGGGTGAAAAATTACTAGGATAGTAATATATTTGTTGAAACCTAGCAGAACACTGTGGTATGTCAAAAATATATTTGTTTCTAATTTTCCTGGCTAAAATATTAAGCTAGCAGGAACGTTTCCAAATAAGATTGGTTTAGGGGTGCAAGATTATCAGGGTGGTTAAAGTTTAGTAAACATTTAAAAAGCTTTTTTATTTCAGTTATAAGTAGAGGAGAGTGAATTTGAATAAAAAGAATTGTTCCCCTTAAATTTTAATCTAACAGAATTGTTGACTTATTATATGGGGTAGTTAACGGGTGAAAAATTACTAGGGTGATAATAAATTCATAAAAATCTAGCAGAGCACTCTGGTCTATCATAAATCTATTTTGGAATTCTACTAGTTTTAACCATCAGCCAGCAAAATCGCTCCCCTTACGGGTGGTTTGGTGGTGAAAAATTATAAAGGTGGTAATAAATTAGTGAAAAATGAGTGAAAAAATATGCGATATATTTTTTGAATAAATTTTGATTTAAGGTTCTATGTCGCCTTTACATACTGACATAGGTACAGGGCACATATTGACACAGGTTTTAATGGAAATAAAATAATAACAATTTTTAGTGCAATTTTAATATCTTTTTAACATAATACATTAAATTATCCCATATTATACCCACGACAATTTACGGAAAAACAAAAACCTTTTTCTGGATATTCATAAAATGCAATCGAAAATCCTCAGCCTCTTCAGACACAACTTCCAAGACTATCATCTGATTCTTCGCAATAACATTCAATTTCGTTTACTAATGTCTCCTCATCAAAAACTTTGCGAATATGGGATTTAGATTTTTTTTCTATTGCTTGCCTTTCTCTCCTTCCCTGTTTCCACCTTTTCTCTTATTTCATTTTCTTATCAATTTTTTTCTGGTGTAGCTTTTTTACAATTTAACGTTGAATAATACATTGATCCAAATATTCGCAAAAAAATGTCTTCGTTCACAAACGAAGTCTCACTTTATATTGCATATAGAATATCTTGTGAAAATAAATTTAAAATGAAACTTTTATAAGCTCTCTTTTTGTGTTGCATCCTTTTGCAATGAAAAGTCCATTTATTGGTGTTATTCATTAAAAACCGTTAAAAACACTAAAACTTTTTTAATGAAAATTCGATATTTTCAAACATAAATAGCTTACACAGTATTAACTTTGAAAAAATTTTATAAATTAAAATTTACTTAAATTGAATCCTCTATCGATTTCCGAATTCTTTTAAGCAAAAGAATTTCCACCCATGAGAAGTGGTGGCAACCACTTTAGTTCGACAAAATTGGGAGGTGAATAGCCGAAGTGACTGGAGTATATAGCATGCGATGAGACATACGATTATGTTTGACTAAAGATTAAAATGTTTTTGTTTTTCACAAAAAAGCATAAACACTTGTTTTATCAGGGACTATTTCTAACATTTTTTGAAGAGTTTTATATGTTCTTTATACTTTCCTTTAATATGTTTGAGATTATTTATTACATTTTGTTATAAATAAATATAAAATATTTGATAATCTGATTTGTATGTTACTCCGCACCCGAGCTGGCCTAGCTTCTTCTTCTTCAGGTGCCATCTCCGCTATGGAGGTTGTCAATCATCATAGCTATTTTGAGATACTACCACTTACCGCATAGACCTTTTTCATTTTCATAAAATTAGAACGTGCTTTTTCGAGTCTGACTTTGATTTCTGCAGTGTAGTCATTATTTTCTGTTATAAATGTTTCTAGGTAAGTGTACTTTTTTACTCTTTCGATCTGCTGGTACTCTACTATCAAGATTTCGTTAGTATTATGGTTGTTTTTACAAATTTTTATAAACTTCATCTTCTTAATATTGAGAGAGAGTCCGTACTCCCTACTACGCATTACTATTTTACATACGAGTCTTTCCATGTCTTGTAGACAATAGACAAATTGTAGACAAATGCTAATGTCAGCTGCCCTAGCACAAAGCCGAACTCGAACGTTTAATAAGTAGATTGACACTTATTATCTTACAGAAATTCGCAAGCTTTTGGATATCGTCTTGTGGATGGGACCTATGCATTTGCCAAAATGGAGGGATTACTGGAGGAAATAAAGAATTTTATTAGTATGAAATTCCAAAAATAATGTGCCGCAATAGATTTACGTGTACCTTTTTTTATTTTTTAACATACTTGACAAGCAATTCAAAGAATCTTATAATTCCGAAGAGGCAATTTGTATTTACGAAAGCAACATACCATTTCGAGGATGTATTTATTTCAGACAGTACATTCCTAATAGGTGACATAAATATGGGATAAATGTTTTTAAACTTTATATTGCTAGAGGCTGTACAAATTCGTTTAAAGTCTACATAGGCAGAGAAACAGTATTGTACCCCAAAACTGGTACAATCGTCTTTCGCTGTCTAACAGTCTAATTTAGCGACAAACACATTAGGTATGTATCCTAAGGACAAACCGAGAATATAATCCAGCAGATGTGGTATAATCGAGCAGATCTAGTAGATCATGAACTCTGGAAGTATAGGCACAATGATCAAAAGCTCCAATAAACAGGAGCGAAGAGGTTGACACTTATTTAGTCTTTGACGCTAAAGATCGGGGAACTTTTCGACCTGCAGCCTGGAGGCGAGAGTACAATTCGGACCTATGGTTTGCTTCCACAAATGAAAACAATCAACCACTCTTAGCTTCACGTACAGTACTGCCAGATTTTCCACATAGTTAACATAGACTTCATCATCCAGACCTAATTGGAACTCTCAAAAAGCAGACTAGGCAACTTTTACTGAAAGATTGGACAAATGTCTGGGATGGATACCCCTAACACGTGCAAACTACATGTAATTTATTGGCGCAGTTATCTCTACAGCGAAGAAAACTATACCCAGAGGATATCGTTAAGAGTACGTCAGGATGGAAAAAAACTGTGAGAAATTGTATCAAGAATACAACCAAAGCCAAGACGGAGAAATTGCGGACGAAGTACTTCACAGTTTGGACTGCACAGTTTGGATTCAGCAGGACGACAAAAATGGATGGAAACTGTAAAAAAATTAGACTTTAGTAAATCAAGCATAAAAGCATGGGCTTTACTTGGAAAACTTGGAAGTAGCAGACTCCCAACTAGAGACAAAGTACCAATAGCTCCCAACAGAGTAGCCTTCCACATTGTAGCAACCCCAAGAGAACCTAGAGATCGTAATCAGACCACCAAAGTCAAACAAGAACTAAAAATACCAAAGTCTGCATGCCGGCCTACATCTAAATACTCTATCGAGTATAGTCCAGAAGAAATTATTTCAGCAATATTTGACAGTAAGTCTGGAAAGGCACTCAGCTTCGATAAAATTCATCCACAATTTATACTCTACTGTGGCAAATATGCTAGGAAATGGCTGGATAATTTCTATACAGATATGTTAAAATCAGGAGAAATCCTCCATTCACTAAAAAAAGGCCTCCATTATAGCCATATTAAAACCAGGAAAGGCAAATAATTAGCCCCAAAATTACCGACCGATTGCTTTGCTGTGTCTATAAACTGTTAAAACGTTTAATTTACAACATTATTAGTAAAAGCATATTTGAATTGATACCTATTGAAAAAGCAGGGTTCAGACCTATCCGTAGCTGAACAGAACAGATCCTATCCTTAACATTATATTGAAACAGGTTTTCAAAGAAAGCAAAAATATGCGTTTCTTTCATTGACCTATCAGCTGCATACGATACTGTCTGGAGACAATTACCAATCTGTAAACTAATCCGTGCCATTCCGTGTCAAAAGGTAACTAAACTCATTGTTAACATGCTTACCGACAGACTTTTGTAAGTCACAATGGGCAATTTTAAAAGCCTCGAAATGAAGCTCAGGAATTAACTGCCACAGGGATCTGTTTTGGCACCCTTATTGTTCAATTTATACATCGCGGACCTACCTCTGACAACTTCCCACAAATTTGGCTACGCTGACGATTGAGCCATTGCAGCAACATATGATAACATCGATATCACAGAAACAATACTAACGAATGACCTTGCCATTATGGGAGAATACTTTCGCAAATGAAGGATATGGACCAATGCAACGAAAACCGAAGTGTGCTTTCCCAGTATGGCTCAATAGCAAACACAGGAAGATTATTGACACCCAGTTAAACCAAACAAAGCGAATGATCTCAGGTACAATTAGATTCACACCGAACTATTGGCTTTCCATTCTGAGTAACATTTCACCGCCGAAACTGCGAAGAAGTCATTCTCTTCTCAAAGAATATTGAAAAATCGAGGCTAACCATCAACTACCCATCCACCATGATAAGCTTGATATCGAAATAAACACACTGTGCTCCAGATATTCTCCATTGCTAAGAGCCAACTCCTTGTATCAGAAACATTTCAACCTAAACAACGCTCGGAGAAGAAAATGGTACAGCGACTCACTACAGGAAGCACACGAAATAGCCTGTATCTATCAGAAACCGTCAGGCTTTAAACTAACCCGCAATATATGGACAACGCTAAACAGAATAAGAACAAGCAGCGGTATATGTGCTGACAGGTTATATACATGGGTAAAAGCCCTTACTCCTGAGTGTGACTGTAGAGCGCAATGAAAGACGTCAGTCACATTGTTGAAGAATGCCCCCGAAGGCGATTCCCTGGTGTTTTAGATGAGTTCCTGAATGCGACTGAAAATGTTTAACATTATATTATTAATACATAAGATATTCGTTTGTAATACTTCATGTAACGTTTTAATAAGGAAACGTTTTTTTCGACACTCCTGATCAGATGGCATTTTATGCGCGATACGTCCGAAAAGACGCCAAGTGGTATATTTATTAAAGAAATTGTTGCCTGTTTGGAAGATTGGCAGTCCATTTCTTGCGTGGTCTGCAGATACTTCTTTTACCACTTACTGACTTGCCCCTTGCTATTTTAACAATTCTTGTGTCCATCATTGTATTGACATAATTGTTCTATTATTTTTTTCTGTTTAGTGTCCACTTATTTATTCCCTTTACATTAGTTGCGTATTTTTCTGATCTCGTCACTACTTAATCGTTCTCTCAGCGTGTTTACTTAGTAATGATCATGATGAAAATATAATCTTTTACTAGGACATAATGAAAAAGTAATATATCCCTCGTATACAATATTTATTATTACGTACTTGTATATTATAGTGTACTGAAATGAGTTGTAATTAGCTAAACCATTGTGTTAGAAATACTTTATTTAAAGAAAATGTTGAATGCACTTGGAATCCCTCACAAAGGCCTGCGTACGGTCCTGATACTTTTTAATATGTTTTACATATATCTAGGTATAAATTAGACCTGTGGAAGAAAATAAATCACTGTCTTTGCTTACAACCAACTAAGTCAAGATGAAGCTAGTGTATTGCTTAATTGTCGCTATGGTCTGCTTAACGGTAAGAATTTTTTTATATTGTGCTAAAATATTTTGTGTCATAGTATTTATTTTTGTCCATATTTTTTAATTTTATCCAATTTCCTACTACTACATTTCGATTAATAATGTTCTCCACTGTTTCCCGACTTCCAATCGCCACACATCATCCGGTCGTTTCATATGTTCCTTTAACTCATTTCTTTGTCTGTTCCTTCTATCCACGTTTGGTCTACTCGGTGTACTTTGCATTCTCTTAGTTTCTAGTTGCCATTTTAGTATTTTCTTTAATATCTGGTATTTATCCATCCTCTGTACATATCCGAACCAGATAATCGTTTTCTTAATAAGTCATCTGTGGTTATCCGTTTGATTACCATTATTTCTCTAGTTCGTTCATTATTAATCCTTTCTGTTTTAGATCTTCCTGTCGTTCTTCTCTAAAACCTAATTTGCGTGGCTCTCAGCGTTGCCAATGTTTTTCTTTCACTGACCATACCTAATAGCTGTATAGAGTAATGTCTTTTACTATAGTCTCATATATCTTCAATCCTTTGCTGATGGACTGGTCTCGAAAAATGTTGTTTAGTTTTTTATGGCCTTTCTACCTGCCATATTTATTTCTCTTATAGCTTTTTATTTTCCATAGTACGAAATACCTAGAATTTTGTAGTCGTAGCAGTGTTTTATCATAGTTTTTTCGTCTAATATAAGATATTTTTGGGTGTTCTCCGATTCATTTTCTTTTTATTGACTTCTACATCCTATATATCGTACACTTCACTTAATTTTTGGTTTATATAGTTTAAACCGTCATAATCTTGAGCCACTATTATTTCATCGTCTGCAAAGTAGAGCGTATATACCATAAACATTTTTGTTTTGTTCAGCTTTCTCAATGAAGAATAATGCGGAAGAGATAATTCTGTAAAATTTTGATGAATTTAAATTTCCCAATCTTGTAAGCTACTAATATTGTGTCGCATCATTAAAAACATGGAAAACAGCAAATAAGCTGTAATGACGTTGTCATATATAAAACGTCAGAAACTCCTATTTGGGAGTTCATTTTAGCAGGACTCTCAACTGGAAGACCGACATACAAAACACCCTAGACAGGGTCAGAAAAAGGACAAAACTCCTAGCAGCACTGTCCGGTAAAATGGGTTTATGCATTCTCTAAAAAGTTGTCGGGATGTTCGTATATTTTGTTCATTTCGTACTTAAACAATTATTTGAGTGTATCCCCTAGTGCGGGTTCTTTTCTCTTCAGATGTTTACTTATATTTTTAATTTCTTCTGTTGTTAATCGTATTGACGGGCCTACTATTGCAATTCTATCTTGGTTTTGGTTTCCATGTTCTTGAAATTCTACTCTATTCTACTAAAAGTTCTTTGAAATACTCCTGCCAGTCTCCAGGCCTTATGCTCTGTATCTTTATTCTTTTCCTTTCTCAAATTATTTTTTCAATTTTTAACTTTCTGTGCTTCTGGTTCCTCCTAGATAAGTATTTTTTCGTTGGCAATTTCTTTCCAATACCTGTTCGTAATAAAAAATACACAACTTAATAAATTGCCGAATAATATATTTTCAAATTGAACTTCAAAATTGTTGCAGTAATAGCCTAGATTAAATTGTAATGTAAGCTCATAGTTCAAAGTTTGTTAGTAAGAGAGAAAGAAGCATTAACCTCTGTGCCGAGGTATACATTATTCGTGAAATTATAAATTGGGGATTTGAGCTCATTTGTTATTTGATTTGATTTGTCTATTTTAGAAAGTTACCTAACCCACAATTATAGTGTAATTATTAGTACCTGTCAATAAAACTATAATTCTATTCCACGTCTTCAATTTACTATGTATCCTACTTCGTTAAGATTTCCTTTCCTGTTTTTGTCCATATGTGTTTCTCCCTCTTATCTTCGAATTGGAAAGTGTATTTTTGAACGTAATACATAGTGATCACTACTGCATGTCGCGCTTCTCTGAACTCTTACTTAGTGTTTTAAAAGCCATTTATTTTAAAATTTTCTCATTTTTACCCATTCTACTAATGTTTTGAGATATACCGAATAACTTTTTTATCTAATTTAATTCAGTAAACAAACAAAATAAAGACCATATTCATATGATGATTAACAGCACGAATACTAAAATCAAGAAAAGCTTACTTCAAAAATCAGTCCATCTAGAAGATGGACCAGATAGCAGTTACTCCTTTGCATTTAGATATTTACTCCCTGATTTGATATTATTTAAATTTCTACTGTAAAAAACTTACTTAACTGTTAATTGTTTATACACTTTATTTTATTCTAGTTTTAATATACCATTTTCTTTTTCAACAGACCGCATTAGTTCCTGAACGCGATAGAGTACACGCAAAGATCGCAGAATGTCAATGGGAATTAGGTTCAACTATAGACGAACTTACGAACGTTAAAAATGGATATATAACCCCTGCAACCGGCAGGCAAGTTCTTTGTGTTCATCGTAAATTGGGAATCTTGGATGAGAATGGAGACATTGTTCCTCATGAGTACTTAAGACACGTTCAAGCTGTTACTCTTGACAAGGGTCGTCAGATAGAGTTTCTAGGATGTAGCAGACCTCAAGGAGCAAATGCTGAAATTAAAGCTATTAATTTTGATAGATGCTTCCAATCCATCTTACAAATAATGGGTCGTGATTGATTTATCTAAAAAATAGTGTTTTTACCGATACAATGTATTATGATGTAAAATATATTTATGTCCTTTAAATAATTTTTTTTTCCTGAAAAATAGGTATGGTAGAGTAAATTAGTCAGACTTGTTTGTTTTTGTTGTTAAAGTCGACTGAATTTTATTTAGTATTGATTGCAGATTTATAGCCAAAAATTTCTTATTATTAGAATGTTGGTGGTAAATACAGGGTGTTTCATTACGACCTTACACTATCTATTTGTCGGAAACTTCTTAGACGATAGTTATGAAAATTGTTTTGTGGAGATTACAAATTGTGATGAACTTACAGAAAATATTTTAATAGAAATACTGGCGGGGACAAATGAGTGGAATCCAATTTATCCTACGTAATATTTTTTCACCCATTTTCACTAATTTATTATCACCCTAATAATTTTTCACCACCAAACCACCCTTAAGAGGAGTAATTTTGCTGGCTTACGGTTAAAACTAGTAGAATTCCAAAAAAAAATTATACTCCCGTACTCTGCTAGGTTTTCAGGAATTTATTACCACACTAGTACTCATTCACCTATCAACTACTCCTTATGAGAAGTCAATAATTCTGTTGGGTTAATATCTAAGGTGATAAAAATCTATTTTTACAGTTTTACTGTACTCTTCTTGTAACTGAAAGTATAAAGAGCTTCGTTAGGTTTTTACTGCATTTTATCCACCGTCATATTTTTTGACCCCTTAAACCAAAGTTAATTGGGAACAGTCAACAAGCTACATATTCACGCTAGCTAAATGCGAATTTTTTTTAGAAATACAAAAGTGCTCTGCTAGATTTTTACTATATTTTTATCAGACTAGTCATTGTTTTCTCAACTATCCTAATTTCTGAAATGTTATTCTGTGCTAACTAATTATTTATGTTTTAAAAGTTTAAATTTTGAAAATATGAAAATACTTTATTACAAAATTTTTAAATTGTAACTGTTTTAAAAAATTGATTCTAGTACAAATCGAATCGTGAGTCCCTTTTATGAATATAAAATAATTGAGTTTTGAGTAAATACAATGGAATTGTTATATTTCACAGAACAATTACAAGGTAAGAAATATTTAAATTAAAATAATTTTATTATGTCTATTACATTAATTACCTAATTGTAAAGGAGAGTCGGGACACCTTGCGCATCTATTTTTAAAAGATTAAAAGATTTGTGATTATTGGGTACATCCATACACCTAAGCGAAGTGTACCGCCAATCAAGCAATGGGACATGCAGTCTTAATCGGATTTTAGACTGATACCGCCCTCTTCAATAGTATGTAACTTTAGCAATAAATTGTTCATATATAGCGGCTCTGTACTTAGCTGAGTGTGTTTTATGCTCAGTACAATAGTATTTTAATTTTTAATAGTAGTGCACATTCAACTACGCACGATCACATCTTTAGTTGATTTTTAACTCTGGAATTGTGAAAACATGCATTTTTTTATACTGGATGAAAAAGCATGACTACGCCCCCAAAATTACAGCGTAAAGTGTGTAACGTATGCCCAGTGTTTAGGTGAAAAATAGGAAGATATCAAAAAATAGTAAAAGGTTGAAGTAAAAGTACAAACAAAAAAATTATTAAAAATGACTTTTATATTTTTGTTTTGTCAGATTAAAATCCAATCTGCAGAATTATTGGCTTCTTAGAGTGGGATAAACAATTGTGAGGTGGTGAATGAATTCAAAAAGCTTTGTAGCACACAGTGGCATTTAAAAATTACTTTTTTTAGTTTAACATAAGCTATCACAGGTTAGTTGAGAGGCGAAAAATTAATGAAAATCGAGCAGAATCATGTGGTATTTTAAAATTTTTATTTGAATTAGCTGGCTTAATATTCAAGCTTCCGCTTAATAGCTTAATATTGACTTCCCACAGGGAGTAGTTAAAAAGTGAAAAATGAATAGGGTGGTAATAAATTTGTAAAAACCCATCAAGATACTGTGGTACTTCAAAAATATTTTTTTTTTAATTATGCTGGCTTGAATATTTTGTTAGCGGGAACGTTTCCAAATAAAATTGCTTTAGTGGTGGAAAATTATCAGGGTGGTGACAGTGTAACAAAAACTAACCAGAACACTTTTTTATTTCAATTGTAAGTAGAGCACAGTGGGATATAAAAAAAATTATCGACTTAAATTTTAACCTAACAGAATTATTGATTGATAGAGTACAGTAAAATTGTAAAAATAGATTATTTTTCATCATCTTAAATTCTAAAATAATAATGATTGTCTTTTCGCATGGATTAAATGAGGGTGAAAAATTACTAGGGTAGTAATAAAATCATTGAAACCTAGCAGACCACTGTGGTATGTCAAAAATATATTTGTTTCTAATTTTGATGGCTCAAATATTAAGCTAGCAGGAACGTTTCCAAATTAGATTGGTTTAGGGATGCAAGATTATCAGGGTGGTTAAAGTTTAGTAAACATTTAAAAAAACTTTTTTATTTCAGTTATAAATAGGAGAGAGTGAATTTGAAAAAAAAAAAGAATTTTTTCCCTTAAATTTTAATCTAACAGAATTGTTGACTTTTTATATGGGGTAGTTAATGAGTGAAAAATTAAGGTGGAAATAAATTCATAAATACCTAGCAGAGCACTCTGGTATATCATAAATCTTTTTTTTAATTCTACTAGTTTTAACCATAAGCAAGCAAAATCGCTCCCTTGGTGGTAAAACATTAGTGAAAAATTTGGTGAAAAAATATGCCATAAGCAAAAAGTTTTTTTTCCGAATTCTGCTAGCTTGAATCTTAAGCTAGCAGAATCACTTCCAGATTGAATCTCCAGATGCCCCGTGATACGTGCTTAATATTATGCTAATCCAGTGAGACTTGAAAATACCATTCATAAAAACAGAAATAACACGTTACAGTGATAAACACAAATATAAGACCAGTGATAATGGGAATGTGCTAGTGCGTTAGCTATACGAAACCACAGGTGAAGTGCATTGCCTAAAACGATTCAAACCACCGAACTTAAGAGATAGTTAGATACTAATAATATGTGCAATAGTAGTTCTGTAGACTAATATTAAGGGTATTTTCTCATTGGAGAAAATTCCTACAGATATTACAGATAGTAAATAGAATGGAATTCTAACAGATAGTAAATAGAATGGAAACAAAACAAAAATGAATACTTGAACGCCCTTTTATATAATAAAAAATTTTCAGGTATTAAAACGTTTTTAACTTTGAATTATTTTAAAAATTAACAATTTTTTTCAAAAATTTAAATTGGGTAATTATTTTGCGAAAACTAATTGATTGCTGATGGTGAAATTTTATGTTGTGTTTTTTTATATTAACACAATTTTTTGAATAAATTTTGATTTAAGGTTCTATGTGGCCTTTACATACCTGGAAAACATCGAGTTTTGACCATTTTTTTATGGTTTTTAATAAGTTTAACAAAAAAAAACTAAGAAAATGAATAAACTAAAAACTTTATCAGATAAACAACAAGGAATCAGATCCGGAAGATCCTGCGTAGAAGCGTGAGCCCCTAAGGGTGCACATATGGACAAGAATTTTTTTCTACGGGGCACATATTGACACAGGTTTTAATGAAAATAAAATAATAGCATTTTTATAAGTGCAATTTTAATATTTATTTAACATAATACATTAAATTATCCCATATTATACCCATGAAAATTAACGGAAAAACAAAATCCTTTTTTCTGGATATTCGTAAGATGCAATCCAAAATTCTTAGCATCTTCAGACTCAACTTCCATAAAACTATCATCTGATTCTTCGCAATAGCTCTGAATTTCGCTTTCTCATGTCTCCTCATCAAAAATTTTGCGAATATGGGATTTAGATTTTTTTCTATTGCTTGCCTTTCTTTCCTCCTCTTTTTCCTCCTTTTCTCTTATTTCATTTTCTTATCTATTTTTTTTTTGGTGTAGCGGTAAGAATAGTTGAATTTTTTTTTCTTCCTTTGAAATTATTGTCACGATCTTTGAGTATGGACGAATTTGTTCCGGAGTAAGTTTTACAACGGAAATAATTACAATTTTGGAACTTTGTTTTTCGATAGTGAAAACTAGTTGACAATTATTGTTGACTTGTGGTTGAACATTTGCCGATTGTGATGTAGAAGGTATTTCGGAATTAGAGAGTGTACTTCAATTTAGATAAACATCAATTGTGGTATCTCTACTGGAGAAGTAATAACAATGCTGCCTTCTGGAGCTCCAGTCAAGAATGACTCTTTAAATCGTACTCGTGGGAAGATATACCATTTCGATTGGCAATGATTATTTAAACTATTGTCACTTGCTCACCTATCTCTGCTCCAACTGCTATTCCCATTTGCTTACATCCCTTATTTGCGACCACTATTTGCAGAACAGTGTTCACTCCTCTTTTATCTACGTTTACGATTCTATCATTAGTAAATTTTTACGTTTTGTAAACAGTCTCTAGGTTATTAAAAAACATGTCTACGTTAACTTTATAGCAACTGATGTTTCTGACTAGACTCGTAGACTCCGGTTTTCGCAAAGTTAAATTATTGTGAAGCTTTATGAAGCCTTTCATCCACTCAATTCCAACAAAATGATTCTCCGACCATGACTTTGGCACATTTTTTTCAAGCCTCTAAGCATACTCATATGCGAATGTTCGAATTTGAAAGTAGGTTAATCCACACTGTAACACAAGATTAAAGAATATAATTTACTAGACTATCCTCTTCTTCTTTTAAAAAAATGTGCTGTGTTGTATATTTTAATGAAAACTTTATTTTGGATATTTCTGTATTATTTATATTTTTTTATTTAGTTTTTTAATCTTTTATGTAACTGACTGATCCATTACCATTTCTTATATCGCAAATGTCCTCAACTACTACGTTTTCGGGAATATTACTTCTATCAGTTTTTCTGATGTAGGTTCTTACCACTATTTCGAACTGTAAGGTAAAATAAAATATTGTAGGTTGTTTTTTTTTTAAGAATCTATAGTGTACAAGTGGACACTGTCTGTCAAGTGTGCTGTAATGACAGCCATGTTACAGATAAAACCAAAGATCGGTATTAACAAATCAGTATTCCATACATGAGAATATCTTTCTCCAAAGGCACTACAACCCAAATCAACCAAACTAGACCTCCAACCTTGCCGGTCTCTCAGGCAAGGGGCATCTGCTCCAATTTCTTGCAGGAAAAGAAATTAAAAGAGTAAACTTAATTTTGTGAGTGATTATCACAGTCAACAACCAAAATCCATATCTACTTGCCATGCTTTTTAGTTGTCAAACTATCAAACTATTAACATTTGTTAAAATAAATGCATCTTCAGTCCGTACTCATGACAACGTTCATTAAGGCGTTGTATTACGTTCTGTAAATCATTGTTGTTATCCGTCATTATTACTGTATCGTCTGCAAAACATAAGTTATTCAAAACTTCTCCATTGATAGATATACCTTCTATTGAGTCTGAGAGCGCTTCTTGACATACCGCTTCACTGTAGACATTGAAAAGGAGTGGGTACACCACGCAACCCTGGCGGACTCCTCTCTGTATTTTGATATTTTCGGTGTACTGGCTGTCAACTTTTACCTTGGCAGTTTGATTCCAATATAAGTTTGTTTTTCAAAATGAAGCATAAACACTTCAATTATCAGGGTTTATTTCAAACATTTTTAAAATTTTATATGTTCTTCTTACTTTCCTTTAATATGTTTTAGATGTTTTTTTACATTTTGTTACAAATAAACATAAAATATTTGATAATATGATTTGTATCTTACTCCACACCCTAGCTACATAGCTACAAAAGAGTATACCTCAAACTGAAAATGTGGCTTTTATCTAGTCACATTCAAAAGTCACTTTCTTTTGGTTATGTAAGTTTTATTTTTATTGCTTAATGTTTTTTGTTGTACTAAACTCAAATCAATTTTCATATTTTTTAATGCGCTGTATTATAATTTGCTCGATAAAGAGTTGACAGTTCATGGACCAATTCAAGAAAAATATTTAATACATAAAGAGTTTTATATTGCATTTTATCTTTGGTAAACAACAAATGCAATGAAAATTTACTAACCGTGGGGTGATCCCACTAGCGTCAGGCAAAATTTCTTATATCTTGATGGAAACTATAGCTCATGACGTAACTAAAAAAATATTCAGGGGCGGACAGCTCCGTAGTGGACAAAGGGCTAACGGACAGGGGTGAATATGCAAAATTTTTGAGTGATGCTAGTCATCGAGAATATGTCTAAAACTTGCACAGTTGGTTTATTTAAATGTGTAGAATCAAAATTTTAAAGGGCGAATTGCTAAGTGGGTTTATTTTTCTTAAAAATTGGGTAAATTAAAATTGGGGGGTGGCTATCATCATCGAGAATGTGTCCGCAACTTACACATTCAGTTCAATGTTTTGTTCATTTAAATACTGTAAAAAATTGTAACTCTCATTAAACAAGGTAAAATTACTATAATAAAACTAAAAATGTTATCATCCTTGGCCAGTAAAAATACTACTTAAATTATAGGTATGTTTAAGTCCTAACAACATTTTTGCTTACAACTCAGTAAATTTACCTTACATGTATATATAAATGATATGTAAAATTAAGTATTCAGTACTCTTCTTTATGACTTCGAAGCATGAACATTAAAACAAGTGCATTAGAATAAATTGGCCCCCTTTGAATTTTGGTGTTACAGAAGAAATCTACGAATATTAACGACGAACTAGACGAACTTGTCACACGCAGAAATCACTAGGAAAAATAGGAAATGATGCTGAAATAATATTAACTATCACAAAAAAAGAACTTGAGTACTTAGGCTATATTATGTGAGGGCATATACTCATTTTTGCGGTTTTTTATGCAAGACAAAATTCGAGGAACGCGGCGAAATGTGGGAAGACGAAGAATATCGTGGCTAAAGACCTTAAGGGAATGGTTTGAATGCAGTAGTGCAGAACTATTTAGAGCGGCAGTAAACAGGATTCGCATAGCTACATATGATGATTTCCAACCTTCGATAGAAGATGGAACTTAAAAAAGGAGAAGTATATATAAAGGTGATTAATGTACTAGGAAAAGGTAAATCTGCTAAAAACTTCTCACAGTGTAGATATTAACATAGTGATAATAAGGAAAACTGCAAATCTGAAAACAAGGTGGGCAGATACAGGGATGAGTGCCTTACCACCCGGCTTTTTAACGTAAGAGATAGAAAACACAGTTACCTTGTGAAATAAAAGGAGATGAAACTCGTAGAGGTGGGAAATAATCGATACAAACCTATAATTTACATTACATTAGATTACCACTATCGATAATCTCACACCTTTAGACGTTAGCTTCGAGCTAAATCACCTCGGTCATATTTATTATGTTTAACGTATGCGTGACGTATTTCCATTTTTTAATTTTGCATACAGTAAAAACTGATTAACCACAAAAAAGCAAAAATGTGAATAAAATAATTTAATTAATAGTGATTATTTAATCTAAAGTTTTAAATTATTAACCAAGAATAATTTATACTATGATTTAAGGAGTTTCATACACTCTTGTCACGAATATTTATCAATCCTTCGTGGATTAGTGGTAAGTGCAATGCAGACAATTAGAGTTCAAAACCCACATGTGTTTGTTTTCTTTTTTTTTTAATAATTTGAAATTATGTGGAGATCGTTTTACTTTTGAACATTTATGTCAGTCGTTAGTAGTATTAGATGTGTTTAAAGTTAAACATAAATATCTGATTGAAAAAAATGACGCCGTACCTTCGAAAATAAAGTAAAACTTCTTCAAAATTAAAAGAACGTTTAAAGAATGTATAAATAAGTAAAAATTCCACAAAAATAAAAAAATATTGTAAATAAACGTATTTACAATTGTCAATGGTTTTGAAAATCATTATCTGTACAGAGATCTGTACCGAGACAAGAAGCACATTGAACTAGAGGTCGTCCACCAACAAGATGGTCTGATGACATAAAACAGATCGACAAAAATTGGATGCAAACAGCACAAAACAGAAATACATGGAAAAGACTGAGGGAGACCTATATCCAGCAGTGGATAGATCTGGGTTAAATGATGATCTGTACAGAGGAATTAATATTAACACTGAGAATTTAGTGATGGATTTGACATAAACAGTCTTCACCTGATTATTTTGCATTCACAACTGAAGACAGTAAAACTGGAATTGAATTTGAATTATTTTGTATTTCCGTTTTGTAACATTGGAATAAAAATAAATTGTAAATAATGAGTTTTTCGAAAACTTGTTACCTAATATGCATCATATTTTCTATTATTTTTTGATTGATGAAACAAAAATTTTATCCTTGGTGTGAATTGAACCCCAAACCTTCTTTTTAATAGACCACTTCTCTAACTAATACACCAATTCCACATACATTATTTGTTTTCGGACAGAACATACCTACCTTTACTTTAGTCAATTATTTCAGTTGAGTTATTTTTATTAATAAATAACCTTAAAGATTTATAATTTAATATCGCTACTAATTAATGTTTTTAATAATAATAATAATAATAATAATTCTGGCTAAAGAAGTTTTGGAGTGTTCATGAGCTTTTAACAGTATTTATTAATAATATTATTTCTAATTCACAGGAAATACCATCATTCCTTACTCAGGGAACCACTTATCTAATACCGAAGGATCAAAATAACACCCAAGATCCAGCCAAGTACCGCCCAATTACTTGTCTTCCAACTTTGTACAAATTGGTCACATCCTGTGTGGCCCGGCGTATCTACCAACACTGTGCTCTGAACAATATCATAGAGCCCCAACAGAAAGGATGCGCTAAGGGCTCCATGGGATGCAAAGAACAACTTATTATCGACTCAGTCATTTCTAACCAGGCATACACCAAAAAAAGAAACCTTTTTACTGCCTTCATTGACTACAAGAAGGCTTTTGATTCAGTGCCGCATGAATGGCTTATAGATATATTAAAAATATATAAGGTCGATGATAATCTCGTGACCTTTTTGAAGCATATAATGGCAGAGTGGAAGACTAAAATTCACCTTCAAATACCTGGTGAAATTAATATCGAAACTGAAGATATCCCTATTAACCGGGCCTTTTCCAAGGGGACTCGTTGAGTCCACTTTGGTTCTGCCTAGCGATGAACCCACTATCTCAGCTGCTGAACTCTACTGACTCAGGATTTAGCATCAAAAATAACAACACCGTTGTAGCGAAGCTTAATCATCTGTTGTATATGGATGATTTAAAATTAATGGCTTCCACCCGAAACCACCTAGATGAGATGCTAAAAACTGTAGAAAATTTCTCAAATGACATCAGTATGCATTTTGGACTAGACAAGTGCCGTATACTAAATATAGTCAGAGGAAAGGTTCAGCCTGGAGGTTTCGATATGCAAGATGGCCAAAACATCGAGGCAATGGGTGAAAATGATATGTACAAATATCTCGGAGTAAAACAAGCACGTAAAATTGACCATAAACAAATGAAAACGGAACTAACTTCGGAGTTCGTGCGAAGGGTAAGACAACTAAATCGGTCATATCTTAATAGTAAAAATTTGTTTAAGGCATTAAATACGTACGCCTGTTCCGCGCTGAGCTACTCATTTGGTATTATAAAGTGGTCAAAAACGGATATAGAGGGTCTTCAGCGGAAAGTAAGAACACTTCTCACAAAGGCGCAAAAACATCATCCACGTAGTGCAGTAGAGAGAACAACATTACCGCGGTATCAAGGGGGAAGAGGACTTATGGATATAGGTGAGCAATTAGATAAACAAATTGCTAATTTAAGATCTTATTTTCAGGTACAGGTTGAGACATCTACTTTACATCGAGCAATTTGCGCAGTAGATGATACGACGCCGCTTAAACTGAGGGAACAAGAAATGCGCATAAACCACCTGACCCAGCAAGAAAAAATGCGCACCTGGATGAGTAAACCTCTGCATGGGCGACATCTCAATGAGATCAACCAAGAATATGTAGACAATACAGCGTCGAACTATTGGTTGACATCAGGAAAGATGTTTCCCGAGACTGAGGGCTTCCTACTTGCCATTCAGGATCAGGTTATTCCAACTAAAAATTACCTGAAATATATTGTTAAAGATCCTCAAGTACAAAATGACAAATGCCGATATGGATGCCAAGCCCAAGAAACCATCCAACATCTTACCGGTGGCTGCCAGGCATTTGTCGGTACTGATTATAAAGAACGCCATGACTCAGTAGGAAAGATTATCCACCAAGAACTAGCTGACAAACTGGGACTTCTCCATACCGACCATCTTCCTTATTATCAATACGCTCCTGATAGAATGCTTGAAAATGACAACTACAAGCTATACTGGGACCGCACTGTGCTTACAGACCAACCAGTGGCCCATAATAGACCGGATCTCATACTAGTTAATAAACTTACTAGACAAACAACACTTATTGATGTGGCGATACCCAACACCAATAATTTAGTTGTTAAATACAACGAAAAGATCGCCAAGTACAGAGATCTAGAAATACAAATCAGGAGACAATGGAGAATGGAAAGTACCCAGACACTACCTATTGTTCTATCTACTACTGGTGTTATTCCCAAAAACCTCCTAGCGAACATAAAACAACTAGGTCTAAATGAACATCTTTATAAGGCCATGCAGAAAGCTGTACTCCTCGCGACGTCCAGATGTGTACGAAAATTTTTGGGAGATACTCCAACATACCAAGTCACCTAGGACTCGATAACATGGAAAGAGTCCCACCAGAGCTCAATCCTTTTGATACCGTAGGTATCTGGGATGAGTGAATTTTCCCCTTAGAGGGAGTGTGAGCCGTATGGCTAAATCTGGATAATAATAATATATATATATATATATATATATATATATATATATATATATATATATATATATATATATATATGTATATATATATATATATATATATATATATATATATATATATATATATATATATATATATATCTTAATTTATTCAATTATTTATACTAACATCAGAAATTATTAAAATAAATATTTTGGAGGTTATCTGTACAATTATGACTGAAGTCAAATAGCTACGTCTAAAGGTGTGAGACTATCGATAGTGGTAATAAGCGTCTATATTCTTTGGTGGTAATGTAATGTAAATTATAGGTTTCTATCGATTATTTCCCACCTCTACGAGTTTCATCTCTTTTTATTTCACAAGGTACCTAACTGTGTTTTCTATCTCTTACGTTAAAAAGCCGGATGGTAAGATACTCATCTTTGTATACATTAATATTTATTAAGTATTTAACAAAAAACAAACGAAATAATTTTTTATCTTAATTTCTGATATAAAAAAACATGAATAGATTACTTAATCTCACTGTTCTATCTCTTAACCTAACTTTATACCGTTCTTTACATTCGAATAGATGCGGTCGGAATCCTTTCGCCTTTCTCCATGAGTTTTCGCCTTGAAGATGTGGGATTGATAAATGAAACCTCAATACTATATGGTAATGGCGGATAGATAAAGTCAGTCGGATGGGGACGGAGCTTGATCTCACCGAAACTAACTGGAGAAACTCGATCGACCGTCTTTATCGTTTCGACAAGATCGCCCATTAAGGGAAGGCGTAGGGGTTGTAATTAAATATTATTGTAATTACTATTTTTTTCTATTATGTATAGAAATACGCTAAGTGTATTAGAATGTAGGTTACCACAGGGATTAGTTTTTGTATTTTAAGGTAAGCTCAATGTTAAAAAGGAAATAATCATCTTTATTTACTGAAAAGGTTACTCTCCAAAACTACCACTCATCTATCTTGTGTCAGTTACTATAATGCAGCAAATTTAATTTGCCTTTCTACTACAGAACGAAAATAAAAGTTAAGTTAAAAAAATTAAAAGTGATATAGAAAGAAAGAAAAATAATTACAAACTTAACCAGAAGTGTTGAATTTTTAATTATTTCTCTGGAGAAATAAAATTAAAATAACAAGAAAATGAAGAAAGGTTATATGGAATATACATTTAAAAGAATACTGAAAGCTTACGAAATGTTTAAGATGATCCGTAATCGGACATATTAGTCCATTGAAATACTATATTTTTTGGGTGCATTTTTCAGAGGTGACAATTTAATTTTTTTAATGAGTTGGGGATGGGGTTGAGGATTGGAGTTTTTTAATTCTCCCCATCTTGGAAAAAGTGATGCAAAGGTTTTTCGGGCTGTATCTCGTAAACTACAAACCCTACAGAAAATTTTAAAAGACACTATTTCTAGCAAATATTAAATTATCCACAACTTTATATTTATTACATTTTCATCGTAAAATGAAAAATAAGAAAGTTCTAAACCAAAAACTAAAAGTTTTTGAACAAACTTTGTTTTCGGCCTTTTCCGATCTTTTTTGGTCATTTTAAAATAAAATAACATCGGAGCAATATCATAAAGGATTTTTCAGTAAATAATTTTCAACATATAATAAATTTGATTAATTTCATTAATATATCTGGGTTTGACAGCACTCTGAAGTTGACAGGATTCTAGAATATTCGTAAGAATACGATAAAAACGGTGCGTTAGACCAAGTTTACTATTACATTTTTTTCTTGTTCTTCTTCTTTTTCTTCCTTCTTGTACGAAGACTTTAAGGCTTGGTTCTTTTCCAATATTAGCCTCCTAAATCTTTTAAATTATCGCACCATCTTCTTCTATCTCGTGTTACTCGTACAATACTATCCTCTGCCATTCTACTAATCTGTTCATTCCACTCTTGTTTCTGCTTTGTCACCCATTCATTTATTTCATTTAGATTGCATGCTCTTCTTATGTTTTCGCTTCTCTCCCTATCCAACAGAATATTCCCTGATATCTGTCAGAGTATTTTCATCTCTTCTAGTAGTCGTCTAGTTTTAGATGTGTCAGGTCTTGTCTCCGCCGTGTATGTTAATATAGGTTTAATCTATGCTACTTCATAGATTCTTGTTTTTGTGTCTTGTCTTAGGTGTTTGTTCTTCCAGATTGTATCATTAAGAGATCTGGCCACTTTACTTGCATTTAAGCTTTGTTGTCGTACTTGTTTTTCAACATCTCCGTAATTAGTTATATCTATTCCCAGATATCTAAACCTTGCTTCCAGCTTTACTATTTTCCCATCAATTTTGATTTATGATCATCATGATAATTCCTTCTCTCGTATAATCATATCCCCGTTGGTCTATATTCATTCCTCAATGTCACACATCACTTACAAATTACGATATAATTTAAATAAAAAATTCCCAAGGAACTCATTATAAAATTTTTTAAAGAAATTTTCTTTATAAAGAAATACGACATAGTACTATACACTTATACTTGAAAAATGATATAGAAGTAGGCTGTTGTGTTACAACGTCACAAACTTTTATCACGTCATCCCATATAGATACCTGTTGCAGCGTTCGTACTGGAGAATTGTACAGTATACTTCATGCTATTAAATACATTTTACCAAGCTGCTATAAGCACAGACTCTCTAGCCTCAATCCAATCTTTTCAAAATAATTTCACTGATCATCCTATCGTCTAAAAGATCCACGACCATTACCAACTTTTTTTTCTCAAAATATAACAGTTTTTCTAATCTGGTTACCAGCCCATATCGATATAGCAATCTATGAATTTGCGGATCACCACGCTAAACTTACTTCAACATCTTCTTATCCCGCTATTATTATTAAAATTAGTAAGGAGTTAAAATCTCACATTAAAAGAAGAATTAAAACCCAATGGCAACAATACTGGGGCACCAACTGCTGAGTTTTACATCTAATACATCTAATACAACATTCAATAGACAGTCCTCCTATTTTTGGCACTACAAGTCTCTCTAGACGAGGTCTTATCGTGGCAAGGAGACTTCGAATCGGAAATAAAGAATTAACGCATGATTACCTGATGTCATCTAGTGACCGACCAGCTTGTCAAATATGCCAATCACAACTGGAGTCAATCACATACTCACCGAATACCATCAATATTCTGCCAAAAGACAACTTTATCGCCTTAAACCTAATATATACTTCATCTAATTTACTTACCGTTGCACGTCATCCGCGTCATAGTCCGTGGGGTCACAGGATACCAACACGAAATATTTAGGAGGTAGGTGTGTTCTTTTTTAGCAACTCTTTGCCGAGTACACTGGCATTACAGTAACTAGACATATTTTATTACGTACGCGTAGAGATAATATTTAAAGATTTCTAATAATGTTAACTTAAACAAATACACAATAAGATGTTTCATTTAATTTGTATAAATGCAATATAAAGCGTTTTTATGAATAACATTTGTTCGGAGCACACTGTAGCTGTAATCGAACGAAGGTGATATTTTGGCTAAAATTGGTAACACTTATTTGACAGTTGCGGTGTTGACACTTTTTGTACTTTATTATTTTGAATTTTAAAGTGAATACCTCTTGTTTTATATTTTTACCTATTTAATAAAGTCTGTTCTTTTTATATCAAAATTAGTGTGTTTTATTTCAAAAATGTTACGTAAGAAGTTAAATAGTCGTTGTAAAGAGATGGTAATACTTCTATAAAAATTATGTGACCTATTTGATTTAAAATGGAGTCAGGATTTTTTTACACTTCGGCAACTATGTCAACTTCGATATCTCTCAATGATAATGACGTGCATCGGTAAGTAAATTAGATGAAGTATAGGAGATATCCTAAGTAATGTTAACCAAATAAACTCCGCCCTAAAATATTTAAAAGACATTCAGTTGTATTATAAAATATAATTTTATTGTACGACAAAATTTTGTATTTTGTAGCATATTTATTGTAAAATTTATTTCTTTATAATCGTCCTTGTGCATTGTGCAAATGGTCTTAGTAGCCGAGATCATTAATTTTAAATTAAAAAAAAGTACTTAATAATTTTTTTGGTAGATGTTAGGTTGCATAATTTTCTTCTGTTAGCATTTGTTGTACCGCAGATGGTTTTTAAGTTTAAGTTGATTATTTCAAAGTCTATAAAAAATTGAAATTATTTCTAAAAAAATCTCTTAGTATGAACTTGGCAAGTAAATAGAAAATGACTGCAAATATATATGCACTATATTATTTTTTCTGCTAAGTGACCTGATTTATTTTTTTCGAATTTTTCAAAAATCTGAAGGAGTTCCAATTTCCAAAATCCATGACCTTGGATAATGATATTTTATCTATAAATATATACGGATATATTTCCTTGAAATTGTACTGAAAACCTTTTTTAAAGTTTCTAAGTACTAAATTTTGTATATTAGGTACTTTTAATGTAGGTACTCATTTTACTGTAACTTGCACAACCCGGGAAGGTATTTTTCTTTATGTCTATCCATTTAAGTATACTTACAACCCAAATGAAGCAGAATCTCACATTACCTGTAACAAAAGAATGCTATTTAATTTTAAAGTAAATGACGCATATGAATACGTACAAGAAAACAATTATTATTAAATAGTTTTTAGTGTCAAACAACTTTACTTGTGTACTTTAATACTGATCGAAATTTATATTTTTAGACATACCTCATATAAGATTGATAAAATTTGATATGTGGTGATTGCATTAGACCATGCAAAACTTTTTATAAAGAATAACTTATTTTCGTAAAATTAATAATAAAAGTTTACCATATGTTGCTACCTTAAGAGTAGGAAAAGGAGTCATATTAAGAAATCATCCTGGTATGCTGAAAATAACCAAAAATGGGAGAGTCTGAAAAAGAATACCATGGAAGAAAAAAGAAGGAAAGTGAAATTATGAAATTCCAAGGCCACCTGAAGTTATAAATAATAGATACTTGTCTGAAGAAACTCAAAGAGGATCTTTGAAATATTCACATATACGGATAGGCAAAATATTTAAAAAAAAAATGAAAATAAGCTAACCAGAAAAAAATGTTGATATTCATGAGACATCTTTGCCTGTTAAGAGACCAAGGGGAAGAAAAACTAATAAATAATCGAAAAAAGCACAATCTTTATTATATCATTTAAAAAAGGATGATAAGCCAATCAAAGTCTGCAGAGCAAAGGTTTTAAATACGCTTGGAATTAGCAGATGGACTGTTTTAAATGGGAAAAATAAAAAAAGCACTGCTTTTAAAAGAAGTACCAAACATTTTGATTCCAATTAAACAAAAAACCTTCTAAGCCTTTAGTATCAGAATGCATGGAGCTGAAAAGGTTTTTAAAATCACTGCCAGCGATTTAATCGCACTACTGCCGTATTACTACACAAAAGAATTCATTGTTGCCAGAGTGGCGTTCAAAAAAATCCTTTTTTGCTTTGAATGTCAATGATTGGTGTAAAACACGTAATGTAGTTGCTTTATCCATCTGCAAATTTCATAAAGAATTTGACAATCTTTATCTCGGATTGTTTCGTCCTAAAAAAGACCAGTGCGAAATATGTGATCTCTATAAAGTTGGAAATATATCCCAAGATACATATTTAGAACGTGTAAAGAAGATAGAAGAATCTAGATGTAAGACGGAAAAAGACATAGTTGAAGAAAATCTTGTTTTTACTATTGACTTACAGGCAGTCTGATGGCACTAAAAATCCTGCCTTTTTGTATTTCAATAAAATTGTATATTTCATTAAATATTTTAGTTAGTATTTTTATTTGTCCTGCATTTAATAGATTTAAAAGTTCTGCATGAATTTTATCAACTCCCGGTGCCTTTATATCCTTCATTTGTTTAATGGCTGCCATTATATCTTGTGGTACGATTTCGGAACCTGAATTTTTTTTAATGGTGGATTCTTGTATTGTTCTAAGTCTAAGGTCATGGAAAAGCTTCTCGAAGTATTAATCCCATACTTTCTTTATATCTTCTTTGGTTATAGCAAGATTGCCTTCATAATCTGTTATTTTTCCGCTGTTGCGTTTTCGCAACTCCTTCACCTTTCGATGAACTATCGACTCTGATATTCCATGATTTCTTGACATTGTTCTGTTTTTTGTTGCTCTTTGGCTTCTCTTATTTTTCTTCTGATCATGGTATGTATTCTCTTATAATCTTGGAGATTTTCTTTGTTTTTTTTTCTCTGATCCATAAGTTCAAGTATTTCATCGGTCATCCATGATTTCTGTTTCTCTGTATCTTTCTTTGGGTATTGTTCTTTTATATCTCTTACTGTTTCTTATATGATGGTCAGACTTTCCTCTATAGTTCCTGAATTTTTTCATTTTAGCACCTTTGTGTTGAGGTTTTCACTCACCTTCAGTCGAACATTGGAGTCTTTCAGTTTTATAGCATCATACTTCTTTATCGACTTACTTGTAACCTTCTTCATTCTGACTTTGAAATTACCTATAACTGGTACATGATCAAAATTTAAGTCTGCCAACGGGTATATTTTGACATATGTACAGCTGTTCCTATATCTCTTATTTACTAGTATATAATCAATCTGATTTCTTACAATCCTTCTCACAGAATCCTGTGGAGATTTCCAGGTGTACAGTTTTCTTGGGTGTAGCTTAAACCAGGTATTCATTATTACTAATTGATTTGCTTCCGCAAAAATCTCCAACGTATCTCCCTGATCGTTCCGGTTTCCTAGACCAAATGGTCCAACTGAAGATAATGTTTTGCTGGCCCCAACTTTGGCGTTGAAGTCTCCTATGACAATTGTTCGGTCTTGCTTTTTTAACCTTTTCACGACTTGAATAATATTATGGTATAGTTTTTCTATATTTTGTTCCTTTTGTTGTAGGTGCATACACTTGAATTATATTGATGTCGAGTGGTCTTGCTTTTAGTTGTATGAGCATCACTCTTGCTGATTTCAACACAATTTGAAACACAATTTCAACATCAATACTGGGTCGTCTATTTTGCATGACATCAGTAGAAAGAAAAACTATTTGGAGTTGGATCTATTGGAAGATTTGGAGATCACAAAGGAAACGAATGGAAACTCTCATTGTCTTAATACTCAAATTAATTTAAACTGTACTAAATTTAAACCTATTTTTAAAAACTTTATTACAGCTTCACCTCGTAGTGGACCCAGCTCGGCTGTCTAGACTTCCTGCACTGAGTTTATACATTAAGAATCTACCAATTTCAAGCTCTGTTCAGCATTACTATTGTATTTAACAATTTACACAACTAGCTTTCTCAGATTCAATTGATCCACAGTTTTATATTTCAACACCTGTTGGTCAGTTGGTCTTTAGTAATGCTATTACATATAAGTTTTATAGTTCCCCCATTGGCTTGAGGTTTAACTGAACTACTTGAACTATACCCATTTACACACTGCTTTCAATTCTGATTTAATTTTAATATTTCAATTTCATAGTCAATTTTCTTCTCGTTTTGCAGTATTGACAGTGCCTGGTAGACCATTTTATTGTAGTCAACTACCCACTGTCCAATAGATCGTTTGGTCTATTTCTATCATTCACACTTTATGTACACTTCATTTAGCCTCAAACCTACAACCCTATTATTACAGACGGGTGTGAGTGTGAGATCTGGATTATGCAATCTAGTTTAAATCAAAATATTCTATATGTCATACTTCATCAGTTGATTTTTTCAGTAGTAGTTCTAGTTGGACCTTTGGTCAATGACAACTTATACAGAATTTTAATATTTGCTGATCACAGATCCATAACTTTGACTGCCTATCAAAGTTGTCATATGTCACATGTCACCGACAGAGAATGTAGCGTAGAATCTTTAAGTAATTTTAAACTGTTTGTCCTCGTTTTAGTGTAGTGTTTTGTACAATTTTATGTTATTTTTAATGTTTCCACATTCTACGCTTGCCGCATAGTTTACATTTTGACGAAGTATTTTTTTTTGTGTGTGTTTTGGCTTGGACAATTGTCATTCAGCCAGTCTCAATCAAGATAAGTTTATTAATGTAGTGTGTGTGTGTGTGTGTGTGTGTGTGTGTGTGTGTGTGTGTGTGTGTGTGTGTGTGTGTGTGTGTCTGTGTGTGTGTGTGTGTGTGTGTGTGTGTGTGTGTGTGTGTGTGTGTGTGTGTGTGTTTGTGTGTGTAGAGTAATTGTCTTGATACTTAGCAAAGTCGACGTCATTGTCTTTGCTAAGAGACGCTAATTGTATCCGAACGTCTGCGGTCCCTCCGGTGTGTACCGATCACACAAGGATAGAAATTATTTTCATTTATTAATTTTTTTTAATAAACGAAAATTTCCACCCAGGTGGGATTCGAACTCACGACCTTTAGGTTTAAAGGCAGGCGCTCTTACCACTGAGCCACAGAGGGGGTTAGGTTTTTTTGACGAAGTAAGTCTAAAACGTTAATCTCAAAAACTTTTTTTTTTTTTCATCCATCAACTTCGAGATTTTTATCGAAGTTAACTAATTTACTTCATCTAAAAAACGTTTTCTTGGCTTATTTCAGATGCCCCTGAAGATGCTATTTTAAGCGAAAGTACTTGGGCTAGATTTAATTAACTTGTGCTCGATAATAGCCTTATTTTCAAAGTTCATTTATTCGAGCATTCAACCTTATTTCATTTAAATACTTAAGAATTATTATAATTCTTTAATCCATTTTTTATTCTTAAATTTTAAGATTGACTGAAAATTTCAAAACTTTAATTATAAAAATAAAACAGTTTAGTTTATTCTAAAAAGAAAATATTGTGTATTTTGCTTGAGGAAGAAAGAATCTATTTTTTTTTGTTAATTTTAAGTTTTAGTATTAGTAAGAATTTTGAAGAGTTTGTTTATATTAGTAAGAATATAAATAATGCGATTTTGTTAAGATCCTGAATGAAAGTTCAAGTTTCTGTTAGTATCAAGACTGGAAAAAACTAAAATCTGAAATGGTGTACTTACCATAAATATAGCTCCAATAACTTCTTCTTCTTTTTTTATATAGATATGACTCTGTCTGTTTTTTAATGTGCAACCAGTAAGTTGTCATTCCATGGTTTTTGTGGTCTTCCTACTGATTGTCTTTCTATTGGGAAACCGTCTCTTGTCGTCTTTACTACTCTATGTGTTATCTCTTCTATTTCTTACCCAGTTTTTGATATTTTCCACCTTGCATCTATGTCGTATATCTGTACTTCTAGCTTTGTCCCATAGTGTGTTACGATCAATTGTTTTAGGGGTTTTTAAGTGTTTTTATCTCTGCTGTTTCTAATATCCTTTTTGTCATCTGTGTGTCCAGTCTTGTTTCTGCCGCGTATGTCACTATTGGTCTGATGACTGTTTTGTAAATTCTGCCTTTCGAATCTTTTCCGATGTTTTTATTTCTCATTATTGTTTCATTTAGGCAGCCTGCTCTGTTTGCTCTATTCACTTGATCTTCCAATTCGATTTCGAGCTTTCCATAGCTAGATAATGTGATGTCTAGATATTTAAACTCCATCACTTGTTTTATTATCTGACCTTCCAGTTCCAATTTACATCTTAGTAAATTTGCTGTTGTAACCATGCATATTGTCTTTGTTGGGAAAATTAACATGTTAAATTTTCTGGCGATTATATTAAATTGGTGCAGGATATATTGAAAATCATCTTCACTTTGAGAGAGTAGTATTGCTTCGTCTGCATATCAGATTATTTTAAGTTGGTTTTCTCCCATTTGGTATCCTTTTTTTGTTCTTACTTTTTTTATTACTTCATCCATAATCAGGTTGAACAATAGAGGACTCAGAAAATCTTCCTGTCTCATCCCATTGCCAGCTTTAATAGGGTCGTTTGGTTCTTCTTCTTCTTTTACTTTTATTGTGTTGTTTTATTAGATATATTCGATCGTTTTGATTATTCCTAGAGGTCTCTCTCTTGCATACAGTAAGTGGATAACGTTTTTTAATTTGACTCGGTGAAATGCCTTTGTAAGGTCCATCAAACATGATTTTTGACTTTGTAATGATTTCTCTTGCACTTGCCTCATTATAAATATAACGTCGGTGCATGATCTTCCCGACCTAAAACCTTGTTGTTCTTCTGCTAGTGTTATAATTTTATTCAATTTATTTTTTATCACTTTGGTTGTTAATTTTAGTGTTGTGTTTAATAAATTATTTCCTTTCTAATTTTCCGGGTCTGATTTGTCTCCCTTTTTGAAGAGAGGTATTAGGATGCTTGATCTCCATTATTGAGGAATTATGTTTTGTTCTATTATTTAAATCTGGTCATTCATATTTTAGGAGTTCGTTCGGTATTCTGTCCTCTCCTGGTGATTTTCTATTTTTTAATTTCCTTAATGCTTCCTTTATCTCTTCCTCCTCAATATGTATTTCTTCGTTTGTCGTCACCTCTGGTATTGGTGGTTCAGCTCCAATAACTGTATGTGATAAATAAAAAAAGATATTTGTTTTATAAATATTATTAATATTGTTATAAAATATTGTTTTTTTTTACTAAAAACCTCTTAAGTTGTTTTATAAAAAATATTTGATTACAAAAACCTGCTTAGTCACAGTGGTGTTAAATAAATAAAAACTAAATTAAATGATCTTTCTTTTATTTTAAATTGTACGGAATAAAAATGTATGTTTAGAAATATAAAAGTCTTTTCATAAAATATATTCATATTTTTTTAGGAATGTTTTTTGTCTCTCTTGCAAATTTACCTAATATGAAAAAAACAGGTTTCTACTTTAATCCGACGATATATCTTGCTTGTAACTGTGGCATAAAAAAAATAATGAAAGTTGACAATATCGCATGTGACGTAACTTTATCCTTTTAGTCAGCTCTCTCTCATTATCTGTACCCTATGATTAAAATACACCCTCGCCTTCTATGTAACGAAGCTTCGCTTCTAAGCGAGATGATAATAAGTTCCATTAATCACTTGAATCGAAGCCAACTACGTAAAGACAGTTTTCATTTTTCAAACAATCGAATCGGTAGTTGCAATAAAAGCGATAGCTGTATTCTGTTGTTTAGGATCGTGTCCGGAGATAAATTTCAGGAAAGTGTTGGAACTTTGCCCGGCATCTACCGATGACTTTTTATATTTGTGTGTAAATCAATGAATCTACTATCGTAAATCTACATAAATGTATATTTAGATGTTTTCTTAACTTTTTAATATTCAAATTTCTAGATCTAAACTGTTTCAAAATATAGCTCCTTCTGCTATATATATTTAGATTGCTTAATTTTCGGTTCGTAGTCACTTTTTCCTATTATGTTACTTAGGATATATATTTTGCCATCTCTGCCATTTCTTTCTTTTTCTTAAATTTATTAAAGTAATACTTTTCATTCTCTTTATGCCTTTTATATATCTGACTGTATTCAAGAATTTGATCGTTTTGTGGTGATATATCTCAATTTTGTCGTTGCAAAACTCTTTAATTTTTTTTCTTTTTTGTGGTGTGTTTGCCTAGATTTCTTCTTTTTATATACTCAAATCTTACTTAATCTTGTTTCTTTTGGTATCTAAATACGCTTTGATATTATGTTACCGCCAATTCTCCTCTTCCCAATATAAAAAGTTATCATTTTTCTGACCATAACTACCCATAAATGTTTTTTACTAGTACCAGCCGCTCCATTCCATTAGACAAAACGAGTTTTTTATCTACCTAGAACTCATTAAATAATGTTTATTTGTTCTCGGAACTCGTAAAAGCAATAAATATTTTAGTTTTATTGTTTTATGAGTATGCATTTTTTTCGTAAACGTATAGAAAAAATGGCTTAATATAACCCAACGTTGAACGCTATAATCCGTTAAAAGCGATTTAATTAGGCCTAAAAAGTCCCTATTTTCTATAAAATATTGGATTGAAACGGTATTCTAAGTCTTCTCTCCCAGTTCTCACGCGGGATAATCATCCCAGCGGCAAACCTCTCTCGATACTCACGTTTGTGAGTTATCCCAGGGGCACGAGACTTCATTCATGATGCCCGTACCTGAGAGTAAGTACATTTCGACCTTTCAAGATTTGTCTTAAAAAACAAACGCTCTACGTAAATTTTCGCCCGCATATAACAGATAAATTAAGAAGTTTTAGTTAAATACGGTTTTTAATCAAATATCATTTGTAAGAGTGCAACATAAAATAAAGTGCTCTTTAATTCATTAAGCATTATTATTACTATTTAAACTTAAAAAATTGTTTCGGCAGATTATATAATCAAAGTGTACATACTTAGCCAGTTTCAATGTCTGGTCCGCTACTTGTATTTAGAAAGAAGACAAAAGAGCACCCATTCGAGAACTAGAACAATACAAGTAAATTCACACCATCAAAGCTTCAGTAGATATAAAATAATGTTTGTAAACAAAAAAAAACATTCAACTCTGACAAACTATGTAAAATATCCAAAAATCATGGCTCCGTTCATAAAACTTTTCAGGCAAAACGAAGATAGTTTTAGATAAAGGAATACTCTATGGTAAATGAAAATACATCATCATCTCAACTTTGGAGATGGATTGTAACCTCTGAATTTGATCGAAAAGATATTGATTTATTTATTTGCGATGTTTTTGTTATGCAGACATATATTGCAAAATGTTTGGATTTGATTTAATTAATTTAATTCTGTCAACTTTTCCGGGGTTCTATTTTTCATATTTTTAAGTGCGTGTTCAATTTCCTTGCGTGATAAATTTGGTATATCGGCCAATCCTACACTCTGTAACTTTAATAAGGGATAAGCCCTGATGGGGTAGCGGGTAGGAACTCTTTAAATTTTTGAAGATAGTCCTATCCGAAAAAATGAATTAATCCCTGCCCTACGCAGATTACGGTAGTTTCCTGATTTGCGAAACTAGTACCTATTTAGGGTCCCTTGTCCAGGGTTACGGAAGAAGTCCATAACGACAGCCACGGCGGAGAAGCGTAGCTTCGGTACGGTGCGGATGGAGGAAGTAGCAACCCTCGATTTTAGGGTTAATAAATAATCAAAACACTAGCGTCTGATCCAGAATGAACAGCTACGAACTGCGTCTGACCCAGAGTGGGCGGCTGATATAAAACTCACCAACCCGTCTCGCCAGCGTGGTGTTTTAACGCTACTCACCCTTTTAACTATATAAACATGGCGAATCCTAAAACGAACGGAAACAGTCCCCAAGTGGGTGGAGTATGTTATGCCAAATCCCACACCCAGAAAAGGGTTTGCCTCGTGGAATTTGTGGGATGCGAGAATTCCCTTAGAACACACAGAATGCACATCGGAACATACACAATATCTTTATGGAAGACTTCGAGACCCGAGCACTATCCACATCAATGCTCAAGCCCACATGTTGGCTACGATATGTTGACGATACATTCGTCATTTGGCCCCATGGCAGGGATGCTTTAGTATCTTTTCTAACTCATCTGAATGGTATACATCCTAGTATCCAGTTCACGATGGAGATGGAAACTGGTTCATCCCTACCGTTTCTCGATGTTTTCATCAGTAAAAACCAAACCCAAGGTTTCCATTACTCTGTTTATCGAAAACCCACACATACCAATCGTTACTTGAATGCCAACTCTCACCATCCACCTTCACAAATTAATTCAGTCATTAATACCCTTGTCTCCAGATCAATACGCCTTTCCGATGATGCAAGTAAACCCGCTGAGCTCTCTTGTTTAAAACAAGCCCTAATCCACAACGGTTACCGCGAAAATCACATCAATAGGAGCATTCACAGACATTAATATCCCACTCATTCTCAACCAAAAGACTTGGACCCTTATCATACGAAAGCTTTTCTTCCTTATATCAAAGGTGTCACTGACAAAATCGACAGAATTCTGAAACCAAGAGGAATAAAAACAATATTTACTCCCCAACATAAACTTTCATCTCAGGTCCGATCTATCAAAGACAATATTCCAAATGAACAACACGGAGTTTATGAAATACCTTGTGCAGACTGTCCCCGATCCTATATAGGACAAACAAATCGTAGAATCCAAAATAGGATTTATGAACATTCCATTTCTGTTCGCAATTCTGATTCAATTTCAGCTCTCGGTCAACACCATCTTCATACAGGTCATAAAATTGATTTTAAAAACTCCAGAACCATAGCCCCCATCCGCTTCTATAAACCAAGAATTATCCAAGAAGCCATAGAAATAGAAAAAAAGGCCAAATTGTCTTAAAAAAGGAGATGACACCATACGGTTACCTTCTACATGTACATTACCTCTCATAAAGAAAACATCGCCCCCTCCATCCTCGAATCAAAATTCCACAGTCGGAAATGTTCGCGCCAACCCCAGCACCAACTCTCGCCAACCACCCTAACCCCCACCTAGGCCACGCTATCATCGACGGTATAAATGAACCGTCTCCTGTTCCCAGCCGTAGTAGTGACAGTGCAGTGATTAGTGAACAGTGTAGTAGTGTCTGGGGGCTCGGAAGACTGAGACCTCGGAAGCCCTAAGGAAGGCATCAGAGAGGATGCCTAAAGCTCGGCAAAATGGATATCGACGCGGTTTAACCCGGAAGACAGGTGAGTTTGATATTAATTTTAGTATTAATATTAATTTTAGCTTTAAATTTTATTGTACTAACTGCGGAAATCTTTCCGAACATATTCGATATATATATATATATATATATATATATATATATATATATATATATATATATATATATATATATATATATATATATATATATATATATATATATATATATATATATATATATGAACCAGAAGTTTTTGCTGACCACGTAAGGAAGTAAACTTTAAATATTGGGTATGCAGCAATAAAAATGAAAGGTGTACTATTTTAAATTTTTAATCCAAGCTTTCGGACATTGGTTATGTCCTTCATCAGGGAAAAACTTAATGAGGTTGTATTATAAATGATTTTATAAAATGTTGATAAAATTTATCACAGTCTGTCATATCTGTTGAGTCTAAAACCTATTCCTATATTTAAAATTTTAAAAATTACTTTACATTCACACACACTTAATTATTATACACAAATATATGACATTGATATTACTAATTTTATTGTATCGTCATTAGTTTTTGTCACGACAATCCAGTAGTTTTTATTGTTGGCTTTTTCGGAAGTCTTCGTGTGCAAATTTCTCAGAAATTTTAAAAGAAAAGCTTTATGTTGAAAAATAAAGATATACCTAAAACGTAGAGTTTATGACAAATGTATCTTGCCTGTAACTGCATATGGACTTGAGACCATGGCCTTTACAAAGAAAACTTTAGAGCAGCTCATTACAATCCAAAGAGCGATGGAGAGGGCTATGTTAGGGATTAGTTTGAGAGACGTGATTCGAAATATTGTCATTAGGGAAAAAACAAAGATCACTGATGTCGCAGAGTGTATAGCAAGACTCAAGTGGCAATGGATCGGACATGTTGCCCGAGATAATCCCGAAAAATGGACACAGAGAGTAACAAACTGGAGACCAAGAGAGTACAGGCGAAAAGTAGGCAGACCAAACAAGTCGCGGGCAAGCAGTGGATGATAATTGCCAAGAATAGAAATCAATGGAAGCAAATGAAAGAGGCCTATATCCAGCAGTGGACGAATACAGGGTGAAAAAGAATCCCTTGTCCAATACATGAGTCCATATTCTTAAAAAAAGATTTAAGTTACATATATTCTAGTTTCTGTTTGACGTTTCTATTTCCAATCACGAAATCGTTTTCAAAAAAGATTAAAGATTAAATTTTAAAAGATTTTAAAAAATTGTGCGAAAAATGTATATTCTTGTAAGTAATAGCAATGTTTTTCAATAAAAGAAATCTGACGATGGTTTTTGTACCCTCGGTATATCAAATTCTGTCTATTTTGTGTGTTTACTAAAGTTAGCGAGAAACTATTCAAAAATATTGAAATAATTTATCTGCTACCGTCTTGGCAAATACAGAAACGCAAATCAATAATATTCAACCGAAAATATATCAAAATATCGAAACCTTCAAGATATTTGATAAACTTAGGATTATTTGCCCTCTGCAACAATACACAAGCACTCTACGATTACTAGAAAACACATGTGTATGGAGATGAATAAAGGGATCTGTCGTCGAAGCAGCGTTTGTTGCCGTATAAGAATATATTGTGTTCCACGCCATAAAATAGGGACGAAATATTGTATCTGATAAATTATGTCTCTTATTTCCTGTTGGGTAACTTTTTTTAAACTACTGGGCCAGTGGTTATCACAGATCCCATCTGAAGACTTAGAATATATATAAATCTGGGCTCGTAGCTGAACATCAAAATTAGAGCAAAAAGAGGGGCTTTAATGGGCAATATTGTAAAGTACGTTCGAAAATATAGTATCCGAATTTTATAATCACAAATAAATATTAACAACTACTTCTAAAAACTACTGTAAAGTCATCATCAATCAGCCAATCGCGTCCACTGCTGAACATAGGACTCCCTTAGTTCTTTCTAGTGTTATCTACACTGGGCCGCTTGTAGCCAGTTTCCTGCTGCACGTTTTATATCATCGGTCTATCTAGTCGGTGGTCGTCCTCGGCGTCTTTTATAGTTTCTGGTCCTCCATTCCATAATACGTCTTGTCCCAGGGCTAAGTGCCCTGCCCAGTTCCACTTCCCAGCGTCGTGATTCTTTACTGTAAAGCACTGTAAAGGGATTTTTTATAAATCCACAAATTGGGTATAATGCAGAACCCTATTTATTAGTTAAAATATAACTATAAGAATGTCGCGTATTTGTATTTTTCAGATATTATTTAAATATTGCTGGTATGGTAAATAACGTCGTAATAATAAATTACTTGGTTATTAAATTAAATGACCATTTATTTGGAACACAACAGTACACTTTTCCATAACATTACTTATTGTAATCGTAGTTTGTACTTATGTGAACTTGATATGAGACTCCCTCATAATTATCAATACGCGATATATTAACTTGTCATCTTGACGTTAAATTAATTGTGGTCCCCGAGATAATGATTGTTGTCTCTTTTATAATAGATCTTGCATATATCAGCAGTTTATTTCTTAGCATGTCAAGTTTGTTTAACGACCTACGACAACCGTATGTCTTGATTGGCAATGGCTGACTTACAAATTCAAATTCGAGTATATTTATGAATGTCCTCGATTCAAATTATTAAACATATTTTATATAAACAAAATGCGAAACTATGTTACACTTTTTCTTTTCAACTTATTCTTTATATGAATTATAATATTTTAGGGATAATACCCCACTGGTTTTAACGGAAACTGGAATCCACCAATGGGCTTAAACTTCTGTAATGGCTACGGTTCGTCAAATTTTCTGGTTCAAAAATTCTCTTCACTAACATACTGTTCAGCTGAGGATATTGGTGAGTACCATATTTTTGAAGGCGTAATTACTGTTGTAATAGCATAAGATATTTAATTTATTCATAAATCAACTTGATAATGAGAAATTGTACAAGGCAAACAAAAAATGTTGCACTGATGAAAAAGGCATTAAGACTTTGTTAGCTTCGATAACTGACCTTATTTTTATCAAAAGCATGGTGAAAACACCGAATCATTTCACGTAGCAATCAACCAATGACAGTGAAAGAGACATTTCTGATGACAGCGACGATTACTACCAATCCACCATTCATACAATATACTTGTACATCATGAAAATTGTAATATACATTTAACAAAATAAAGTCCTTTAGTTACATAATATCTAAATTAATAAGCCTAAGGTGGCAACAAAATAATCAATGTCCGGAAATCTTTTTAGGTCGTAATAATAAAAGGAACTTCTCCAATAACAAAGATTATACCAAAATGGTGGAATCTTCTAAGAAAAATCAGAATATGATCTTGGAATCTTGTAAATCGTACAGATAAAAATATGGAGCTGGTAGATGTGCTCAAAAGAAGAAAAGTACAAATTGCTTGCGTTAGAGAGACGAGGTGGAATAGAGAAAGGGCGAAAGAACTAGGTGAAAGATACAAGTTGTGGCATGTAGAAAAAGTATCATCAGGAATGGAGTTAGTATAGTTACTGATAAAGAAATAAAAGATAACATAGTAGACATTGCATGAACAAACCATAGAATATTGATAATAAAATTTGTACTTGACAAAGAAGTATTTAATTTTGTGTGTGTATGCTCCTTAAATCGGTGTGGGTGACAATAAAAAAAGATATCTATGATCAATTAGCAGACGTACTACTTAAGTGGTATTTGATCATACGAGAGAGTCATAATAGAAAGTGATTTTAATGGATATGTAGACTAATGCAAAAAAGTATATAAAACAATAAATAAAGGACTATGCTTTATTACTAGAAATAAAGCTTGACGTGATATGCTAAAATTCGCCACAGTATTAGATATGAGTAAAGGAGCTATTCCACTAAGGCGTATTTCTCCATGTAAAACCCAATAAGAAAGCGCTAAGGTTCAATCTGGTAATTTTTAAGCGTTCAGTGCTGGGGGTAAAAAGTATAGTTGGATCGTGACGTGCGAGGTGTCATATGACAAGATTTAAAGAATAAAATTCAATGACAAAAAAAAACGTGGCGGCAGGCCAAAGGGGCTTTAAACTCGTATCTTTGCTGCTATCGGGCCAATCCTGACATATGAGGTGTCATATAACACGATTTCACGAATAAAATTTGGCGACAAAGAAAAACCCAACATGGCAGCATAGCAAAGGGGTTTTTGACACGTATATTTACTACTATCGGGCCAATCGCGACGTGCGATATATCATTTGATAAGGTTCAGCGAAAAGAATAAAATGGAAAAGATAAATCATACACAGGATCCTGGACACCCATATAAAAAGCATGGAATACAGAAAGTAGTTTACCTTGGACAGTGGAGTCCTGTGAAGAACATTTAAGTCAACCTTGGACGAAAATGCAATAAAAATTAAATGGGTCAATTCTCTGTTAGACATTATACAGTCTAGCTTTGACCCCACTATTTTAAATTAAAACGTTCTATGGTGGAAACTATAAACAAATCCCTTCAGTGTAAACCGTGGCAGATACAGCCAGCAGGAAGATCCACTATAGGGAAGCTTTGGCACAATGCCCATCGTCCCATAGGCTCCACCCACCACAACCATATAAGTTTAAATTGCAAACCCCTACTTGTGATACATAATTAAAAAAAACTATAAAAAATGCTGTTCATTGGTATAAAAATTAATTATACAGTATGAAGCAATAATTGTGAAACTTTGGCTTAAATGGAAAATTTAATGAGGTTTTTGTTGTTTTACAAATTTGTTAAAAATGTCAATTAAGTAAATGTTCAAAGTGATTTCCGTTATTTTGTAAACAATAATACAGCCTACTTTCAAATTCTGCACAAACTTTGGCAAATGTTGTTCTAGTACTAGCACTACATGCTTGCGTAATTCTTTCTTACAATTCCCCAAGTGACGCAGATTGACAAACTTGAGGAAACCCCATAGAAAAAAGTCAGGTGGCGGTAAGTCTGATAACCTTGGCGGTCATTCAATAGTATTTCTCCTTCCAATTCATTTGTTTGGATAATCAGTATCCAACCAGTGCCTAACTTGAGCTGCATAGTGAGAAGGTGCTCCATCTTGTTGGAAGTGCAGCAAATCTTCATCTAGAGCTAGGTTGAATTGACGGTCCCTTTGGTTCTCTAATTCATGCACAATTAAAGGTTCGATAATGTTTTCCAGCTATCGAGATAAATGTCGCCACTTAAATTGCCTAGTATAAACAAGGGGCCAATTATAACATTGCCTAATATTCCCGCCTAAACATTCAGTTTTTAAGGATATTGAGTGCGATCTTCCTTGAATCGATGCGGGTTGACATTACTTTAGTATCGACAGTTTTGTTTATTTACATTACCATTCAGCATAAAAGTACATTCATCAGTGAAACAAATATTTTTTGTAATATTCTCGGTTCAACGCGAATTCTTTCAGTCATGAGTTCACAAAACTCAATTCGTCGGTCTGGATCATCATCGACTAGTTCTTGAAGAATTTGTGTTTTGTACGGATGCAACTTATATTATTTAAATACTTTTCTAACCGACTCACGTGAAAGTCCTGTCATTGTAGATACTTGACGTGTTGACGCAGTAGGCTCTATTGCAAAATTTCTAAGGACCTCAATTTTAAATGCTACATTCAGCATCTTAGAGCATCTTTTTTTTTATTTTGCACTGATCCCATTTCTAAAAACTTTTCAAGTAAATCGCCGACATACACGTGACTTACATTTTTGTCCAGATACCTTTCATAAAATATTTGAGCTGTTCGTAAATAAAACTGGTTCGAGGAAGCAAATATAAAAATGATCTCCACGCGTTCAGGTATACTGTAAACAATCGTGACAACTACATCTGAATGAGAGTACCGATCGTGCAAATGATGAAAACTAATGACATTATTTAAGTCTCAAATAAACAAAAAAATATTTAATCTGACAGAACCCAAAAAACAGATGTATTCAACTTGTTTTGCAAAAACGGTAAATTAAGCTTTTATTTAAAACACTTTGACTGCCATGAGAAGCATGCCGTGATGCACGGCCAATTTGATTCTGTTGCCACGAGAATTAGCTTTTGATTTTCGCTTGTATGTTATTTATATGGGATAAAAATATGTGAGGCAGGAAGGACCCTCTTTTTTCACTATGGCGGCAGTTTAAGTGTTAACAAAAAAAAATCCGACGGGCACTTATCATTAAAAATAATAGTTCGGAGACAGCAATATAAATACAAAAGTCGTAGTAAGCCGACTGATATTAACAACCTGTATAATTATTAAACAATAATTATACAGGGTCATCAACAGAATCAACAAAATCCTCAAAAAATTTTCCATTTTAGTCAAAGTTTCACAATTATTGCTTCATCCTGTATAATTATTATTTATACCATTGAATAGTATTTTTTATAGTATTTTCAATGTTGTATCACAAGTAGGGGTTTGCAATTTAAACTTTTTTGTTATATTGGGTGGGGTCTAGAGAGCTGATGGGGGTGAGTTCTCTTTCATGTCATTTTAGTTCCCCTTACTATCCTAGAAACGGTTTCAAGCATTTTTCGATATCAGCTTTTGTTCGTGAGATATATACAACTAGAAATAGATATATAAAATATAGAAATTGATTACCAGATTCAATATGAATGTAGATGAGAGAACAAAACAAAAGAACGTTTTGGTGTTAAAGCTGTTTTAAAAATCATAACCGCCGAAGCAACATTTGGTTATATTTTTTGGAACATTCCTAAAATAATTTCTTCTAAAAACGATTTTCGGAGTGAAAATCGAAACGTCATAAACAAATATTAAATGTAATTTTCATTACAACGAATTGTGGATTTGGCCCACATAAACATAATATTTCAAGATTTTCTGTATTTTCTACTTTTCCTTTTATTTCTTCTTCTATTTTTTATAGAGTTATTTAACTATTTGTTATGGAAATATTTCTATATTAGTCTGTTTTCCATGTTTCTATTCTGGTGATTTTATCTATAATGTATGTTTTGTTCGTTGATACATTTTTTTTTAATAGATGAACTTGTTTTGTAGGTAAATCAGTAAACTAGATATTGCAATGTGAATATCACATTGTAGGGTTATCCAAGAGATAATCAATTGGAATGTTAGAGTACATGTTATGAGTAGTGCGTAAACTATAGACCTATCGACCCATAGAGTATCGAGTAGAGATCTAATAAACAGTGAAGGGATCCGATATCGAATGGTAAGTAGAGAGACTTGTTAAAGATCATTAAATAATTGGAAATACCGGTTACTATGACAATATAATGAAAATTGCAAATTAGTAAATATTTTAACTTATAAAAGATAAAAAAGTCAACGATAAACGTAGAATAGAATCACTAATAAATGAATAAATAACTAACAATAACAATGACAATATAACAAATAAATAGCAATAAAACACTGAAAGCAACACTTTTACAAATATTATTATTATTTATTATGACTACAGCTGCTTCGGCAGAGGTGATCTATTTTTAGTATGCTTTCACACTTTTATAGTCTTTAACTGAATAAGTTAAGGAAAAGAGAACTGTTTGTCTTAAGTTTGTTGCATTCTTAATCATCTTGTAGATATTAAAACATATAATATATTCAATGTATTTATATTTCCTATCGTACATTGTAAAACACCAAAAAAGTATTTTCAATCCTTTTGCATCGCTGAAGTTGATAATTAACACATTTTAAAGTTTGTTTATATAAAACAGATAAGTATTTCTACGGTATTTCTTTGATCGAGAGCCGCTTTAGGATATTTTGCGCGTCAAATAAACAGAAATATTTCGGTTTATGCTTGGATTTTATCGAGTTGGGCAAACGATGTCACGCTGCAATAGATCACCGAAGTAGGTAGTTACTTCATTGTTTCGAGTCCGGATGTTTTTTAAATTCGTAATTGCTTTTCGTTTTTTGTTTTTGTCATGGAAATATAGTGTATTGTAGCAGTTCAATGTGTAGTTACAGTTTGAGGTTGGGAGAAGTTTTTGAAGAGAGAAGAGAGAATGAATGAATCATTCTGTCTCCGGCTTCTATATAACATGTAGCTTCTCCATTTTTAAAAATTTTAAAGTGTTTGTTGGTCTTTTGTGTATTGTATTGTTATGTCCAAATTTTCATGTATGACATTCTGCTCATGTCGGATTTTCCACAACTGACGAAATGCCCCTGAGGATGATCTATTGATCGAAAGTACTTGGGCAAGATTTAATTAATTACTGTGTTCGATATTTGCCTTGTATACCATTAAAGTTTAATTATTCGAACATTCAACCTTATATTGAATTATAATTTTATTGGTTACTCGCCTGAATAGTTCAATTGAACTGGATCCAAACCATTCACGGAGATTGCGTAGCCACGAGATTTTACGTCTTCCTACTCTTCTTCTACCTTTGATTTTACCCTGCATTATATTTCTTAGTAGTTCGTACTTTTCACCTCCCATGATGTGCCCCAAGTATTCCAATTTCCTGATTTTTATGGAATTTAAAACTTCGCATTGTTTTCCTAGTTGTTCAAAAACTTGTTCGTTTGTTTCGCAATCCATCCATGATATTTTCAAAATACGTCGATAACACCACATTTCGAATGCTTCTAGGTTTTTGAATGACATATGCCAATTAGCATTAAACATGTTAACATTTATGCATAGTTCCATTTAAAACGATATTGTTCATTTGCAATAATTTTTTTTCGCTAGAAAATGTCGCCCAATAATAACTTAAGTTTCTTATACTGTCCTCAATGTCTAGATTTGTAAACCAATAGCACATTGTAAGTTGTTTTGTATTTTATTATTATTATTTATATTTGTAACTGTTTGTGGTGAGATAACAATAAAGATGTAATTTTTCTCCCTAAACCAAAAGTATTTTTTTTTTCTATTTCTATTTTCTTTAAAAAATTTTAACCCCTTTTTATATATGTTTTAAGAAAGAAAGCATCCTTTATTTCATCCAGTGTAGCGTTTACGCTACTGATTAACCCCTTTAGAAATTTTTATTACCCGCCTACGATCGATTTTAAATCGACATTTCTCCACTCACGCGCTGTTATCGCTTTGAAAGGAAGATCGATTTTATGCGGAAGCGGAACGATTAGTTTTGGTCAGAACTCAACGCAGCCACGTCAACCGGTGAAATTTTTTCACCTTCAAAGTGACGGAATTGGAACAAGGAAGATAATTTGGGGAAGAATTAAATAGAAATATTTATAATAATAATTATTTTTTTTTAAATAAACAATAATCTAAAGAGTTCCACATAAAAGGAAGATTTTTTTTGGCGTGCTGCAGCTCCATATTCCGTCACTTCACTTGAGAGTATTCTCTTGAGAATATTCCCTCAAGGATACTAGTAACTTTGAACCCTTAAATAGTTAGTAACCCGTGGATTTTGCTGTCACCCAGAGACCAGTGACTGGTTGTGGTTTTGTGCCCAGGATTCGTCTTTACAGCCATAAACTGATAAAGCAGTGCCAAGAGGAGTTTTTCCTATGGACTTATGGGGCTGTAAAGATAAGTTGTTTGACTGTGTAATTTTTTTTTTGTTACTATTTATTTACTTTGTTACTATCTATTTACTGTTTAACTTTTGTTACTTCCTATTTAGTAGTATACCCTCTTCATATGCATATGATAAGGTAAATACCCTTGTGATAATTTAATTTTTGATATAATATAATTTTGATATTATTGGGAGAGAAGAAAATACCTTTCATGTTTTTATTAGGTTTTTTTTTACTAAGGATATACAGAGTCTGACCAAACTCACTTTTTTTGACATAATATTTTTGTTAATACAATACATTTGATATAAAATAATTTTGATATTGGGAAGGGAAATAAATTTCATGTGGTTTTTTTTTTAAACAATTATATAAGAAGTATTGAAGATTCACTTTTGAATGTAATATATTTAATAGAATTGTAACAGATTTATCACTTTTGATATCTTTACAATATTGTCATTAGTATCTCATATTAGTAGAACTATTTAAATTTAAATTACTAACCTTAGTGTTAAGACTTAGGCTACCCTACGGACTATTCTTGTTTATACTAATATTTCATATTTTATTTGGCCAGTGGTAGTGACTATTCGTTTGTTGAGGGGCTATTAAGTCCCACTGTATGTGTACACCATCCACTACCACTGTTATTTGGCTTTGCATTATATGTAAATTGTTTATACACATATACCTATATACATTTTTTATAAATATATTTATTGTTACTATTTTGAGTTTTATTTCAGTTCTACTAACCAGTATATAACATAGCAAAACAAGATTATTATTTAGTATTTTTGTATTTCAGAGTATTATCTCCAGATTCATTTGTTACTTCAAAATCTCAAATATCGTTGAGTTGGCGCCCTTCTTTTCTCTTCTTATTGTTCTCTTTCTATAAATTTATACCCAGTGACCTTCTTCAGTTGTATCACGTTTGATATTACCAGGTCTCATTTCTTTCTTGTCTCATTAGCTCATTATCTCTTGTTATTGTTGTTTATATCTTTAAAGCCACAATCCAGTGCATTGAAGCTAGCCCGAACACTCACTTGAGATTTAGTGTCTCTTTGGCCATTTAAATTTGTTCCTCTGAGCTTAGCCCTATTTTTAGTATTTTTTTTTTATCACTTCTCTTTCAGTTATTCTGAAATTTGGAAGTTCTACACTTCCAAAAACCCAATACTCCCAGAGTATTGAGCGTTTTCAATTGGTTAGACCCAACGTGTGGCTTCTTTTCCACTTCTGCCTTAAAAAAAAAATATATATATATATATATATATATATATATATATATATATATATATATCTCCTTTAATGTTTGGTTTTGATCTTAGGTTGTTGTGGTTTTCACTGGTTGTGCTTTTAGATTTTCATTTTAACTTTTAGTTTTGTTTTTTTCAATTTTTTTTTTGGACATTACCTTATATCTATATCTTAAATCGACTTGTTTTGCTATATACTGTGTAGACTGAATAAATTACTTTGTTTTGATTTGTTAAATAACTATTTTAGCTTAATAATAAATTAATTAAAAATTTAAATAACTAAAGTTAACTATTTCACATATTTTACAAGTCCGGAGTAGCCAATAAGTTGAGTCACTACCTCGAAATAACAGTTTTGATATTTTAGATTCCTTAGGGTGTTGTAGCAGTATATGTCATTGGATTTCATAACTGGACCAAAACAATTAAACATTACTGGTATAGGTATCCCTTCAGAATATTAATTTGAGGACAGAGAGTAAGTTAAACTTTACCTACTTTTACTCATTCTCTTGTATATTTCTCAGTTGTGTAATATGTCTGCGTTCAAGGTAGAGCATCTGTTAGCTCCTGAATTAGAGTATGAGTTGAGAGTCTGTCATCTAACCAGTCCCTTGTTAAAAAAATGTTTTATGATGTACAGAATGTACCAGGTAAATTTCCTGATTTTAAAGTTGAACATGGTGTTTTGTATAAACATGTCTTAAGTTCCATGGATACCCTTACTGGAATGTCGGATTGGAAGATAGTCGTTCCAACTCCTAAAAGAGCAGAGGTTTTGGCCCCTTTTCATGACCATCCTACTGCAGCTCATTTTGGTTTCTACAAAACTTTCTGTCGAACATCGGAACTCTATTACTGGCCGAAGATGCGTCAAACTGTACGTAGCTATATCGCTAAATGCAAAATCTGTGCTACATGCAAACCGACAAATCTTCCCCAACCAGGTTAAATGTTAGTTATCGACGGATTCATTTTCCATTTCAACTTCATATCGTTAGATCTCATTGATCCCTTATCACTTCTGCACCAGTTTGGTTGCTTAAGATCTGTTTATCGATTTTGTTTACCTGGCAAAAACCATAAGATGTTGTGCTATTTTGCCTTCTATTTTTTTTTATCTTATCTTAATGTTGGTTATCATCTTAGTTTATGGACTTGTTAATTTTGTTGTTTGTTTTCTCTTAAAAGTCTAACTGCATATCATAGGAGTACAGGATGGATATATGAGAATTTCCCCATCTTGAGTTCTGAGTTGAATAGATATTTACAGGGATAATGAGGAAAACATTCCAAATATTTTCTTTATGAGTGTTGTATAGTTTTGTGGATCATGACCATAAAGCTTATGCATTCATATTTACTTACTGTGTCGGTGTTTTAGCGTGGGTTCAGGATTGATCACCCTGGATGTGTGCCCTCACTTGGCTCAGAAATATATCAATACATATTAGTTGTTCCTTGAGTGTCTCTTAGGTTGAAATTAGAATGTGTCATTTAGAATTGGATCGTTCTGATATTTAGCAGTAAATAAGTCTGTTTAACTTAGTTTGTTTTCTCCTATGTTATTATCGTCTTAAAAATTTGAGTTTTGACATATCTTATTGTATACTGTTTGTTTACCTGTCTCCCTACTAGTCATATGGATTGATAGATGGGAGTTATCTTTATCTGTACCTAAAGTTAGCTTTATCTTTACCTTAATTGAGTTTATCTCGTACCTTTACCTTAATTGGTTTATCTTGTACCTTTACCTTAAGTTAGTTATCTTTATCTTTACCTGGATAAGTTATTTCTTATTTATATCTTATGAATATATATATATCTTATCTTCATCTTGATTATAGAGTCCTAAAAATCTGTCCTTTACTGTTCTTGTCGTGAGTAAAGAATTGGAACACGTCCATAGTACAGTTTAGGTATTACAGTTAGGATCTCTTTTATCTTTCCTTCTACCAAGTGTATAGCTGGTAGAAGTGAGTTTTGTGCATATCCTCTACCATGAGTAGATCTGGACGTGCAATTATCTTTTACCTTTTGTGCATATCCTTTACTATGAGTTGGGATTGCAGTTACCTTACTTACCTTTTTTTAGCATACCCTATACCATGAGTATAGTGGGCTTGCTAGTATCTAAGGCACTAACAACCTTTACCGATTGTGTGCTTTCCTACCGCTGCTAGAGCAAGTAGGTGTATTGTATTATCTTTTACCTTGGATTTTCAATATGTTGTTGATTTTCCGAATCATACATATATGTTTAGGTTTGTAGTTGCAACTAGTCCTGAATAATTAGGCCCTCATTGAACTCTATGGTGACGAATAGAATCTGGTCGCTCTAGTGTCAACGTTGGGTAAAGTTCATAGGACTTTGTTTGAATTTCGTTGTTATGAATGGTTCTTGGAGATATTGTGTTAGGGGTTGTTAATACACACCTATAATGTAGTTTTAACGAATGGTTGTTTTTACAAATACTTGAGAATGTAGATAAGTAGTGTTAAAAGTTAACTTGATTTGTAAGGTTATAGAATTAAACTTAAAATGTATATTTTTTTTATCTTTGGTTTATACTAAATTAACATACATTATCTCATTAAAAAAAAATGTATGACTTCGTCTCACATTCTTCGTTCCATATTTTTATTTCGTCCTTGATTTTGTTCCAATTCCTGGGCAAATGGTAGACTGGTGACGAAAATGTTCAATTTTAACGTATCAACGTTCATTGTCAGTGTTAGATCGTTCTGCCACAAAAAAAAAAAAAAAGTTCCTAAAGTTCCTTTTTTTTTTTGCTGGAGATGAGGGAGAATGTAGCGTTTACGCTACTGATTAACCCCTTTAGAAATTTTTATTACCCGCCTACGATCGATTTTAAATCGACATTTCTCCACTCACGCGCTGTTATCGCTTTGAAAGGAAGATCGATTTTATGCGGAAGCGGAACGATTAGTTTTGGTCAGAACTCAACGCAGCCACGTCAACCGGTGAAATTTTTTCACCTTCAAAGTGACGGAATTGGAACAAGGAAGATAATTTGGGGAAGAATAAAATAGAAATATTTATAATAATAATTAATTTTTTTAAAATAAACAATAATCTAAAGAGTTCCACATAAAAGGAAGATTTTTTTTGGCGTGCTGCAGCTCCATATTCCGTCACTTCACTTGAGAGTATTCTCTTGAAAATATTCCCTCAAGGATACTAGTAACTTTGAACCCTTAAATAGTTAGTAACCCGTGGATTTTGCTGTCACCCAGAGACCAGTGACTGGTTGTGGTTTTGTGCCCAGGATTCGTCTTTACAGCCATAAACTGATAAAGCAGTGCCAAGAGGAGTTTTTCCTATGGACTTATGGGGCTGTAAAGATAAGTTGTTTGACTGTGTAATTTTTTTTTGTTACTATCTATTTACTTTGTTACTATCTATTTACTGTTTAACTTTTGTTACTTCCTATTTAGTAGTATACCCTCTTCATATGCATATGATAAGGTAAATACCCTTGTGATAATTTAATTTTTGATATAATATAATTTTGATATTATTGGGAGAGAAGAAAATACCTTTCATGTTTTTATTAGGTTTTTTTTACTAAGGATATACAGAGTCTGACCAAACTCACTTTTTTTGACATAATATTTTTGTTAATACAATACATTTGATATAAAATAATTTTGATATTGGGAAGGGAAATAAATTTCATGTGGTTTTTTTTTAAACATTATATAAGAAGTATTGAAGATTCACTTTTGAATGTAATATATTTAATAGAATTGTAACAGATTTATCACTTTTGATATCTTTACAATATTGTCATTAGTATCTCTCATATTAGTAGAACTATTTAAATTTAAATTACTAACCTTAGTGTTAAGACTTAGGCTACCCTACGGACTATTCTTGTTTATACTAATATTTCATATTTTATTTGGCCAGTGGTAGTGACTATTCGTTTGTTGAGGGGCTATAGTCCCACTGTATGTGTACACCATCCACTACCACTGTTATTTGGCTTTGCATTATATGTAAATTGTTTATACACATATACCTATATACATTTTTTATAAATATATTTATTGTTACTATTTTGAGTTTTATTTCAGTTCTACTAACCAGTATATAACATAGCAAAACAAGATTATTATTTAGTATTTTTGTATTTCAGAGTATTATCTCCAGATTCATTTGTTACTTCAAAATCTCAACTATCGTTGAGTTGGCGCCCTTCTTTTCTCTTCTTATTGTTCTCTTTCTATAAATTTATACCCAGTGACCTTCTTCAGTTGTATCACGTTTGATATTACCAGGTCTCATTTCTTTCTTGTCTCATTAGCTCATTATCTCTTGTTATTGTTGTTTATATCTTTAAAGCCACAATCCAGTGCATTGAAGCTAGCCCGAACACTCACTTGAGATTTAGTGTCTCTTTGGCCATTTAAATTTGTTCCTCTGAGCTTAGCCCTATTTTTAGTATTTTTTTTTATCACTTCTCTTTCAGTTATTCTGAAATTTGGAAGTTCTACACTTCCAAAAACCCAATACTCCCGGAGTATTGAGCGTTTCACCAGCAGGAACATTTTTGTAAACGGCGTCCATTTTAAATAGCTTAAGAACCTCCTTGTGTTTAGTTGTCCAAGAGATCCATGTAAGTACCCCTTTTGATTCATTTTTGTAGTTACTCCATTCCAGTCCCCAAGGCAAAATAACCGTCACAAGTTGGTCATTTTGAATCAAATCTGGATTTTTCAATTTGGTAAATTCCGTAGATACTAATAAACATTGTTTAAGGCCTATATATTTTTAATCTGGTTAGAATCTGTTTTTCTATTATTGAAACCCGCAAGTTTTCTCTGTAATAAATCTTCTAATATAGTAACGTTGTATACAATGATAACGATCACATCAAACCAAAAATTCAAACTTTTTGTAAATTATTAAATGTTTAAAACAATCATGAATAATACGCCAGTTGTTTTGCAAGAATTTAAAACAATTTCATTAATCTGCATTACTGTTATCGATTCAATTCTGTGCATTTCTCTAATTACTAAAAAGTTCGCCAACGAATCGGCAACATGCCGCATTCCCATCATAATTCATAATACATATTTCCAGTCGAGGAATGCTCTAATGAACTGAATCCGACCAAATAACACAATAATTAGGTCTGCAACCCTACCAAGCGGAAGGGCCTCAGGGACGACACATAAATGAACTAGACCTTTTAACTCCTGCTCGGCTTATGGCGAGAAAGCCAACAAAAGTAATTTTTTGGTACCGTTAAGTTTGCGCTCCGCGGGGAGTCTGGAAGGTATTTAGAAATTAGATGGAGTCTTCTACGTTGTTGCCTAGTTTAGTGTGTACATTAATTTGAATTTATGTCGCACGTTTTGCGGTCGAACTTGAAAGAAGGAGGATGTTGGAAGAACCGACGAAGGCAGCAGTTAAAGTAATTTCAAAGGTCGAACATTTACTATCACAAATTCAATAAAAAAGTGAATTTTTAATACAAAGACTTATTCTGTGACGAGGGAAGTAAATGCGAAAACATATATATCATAGAACATATTTCATCCAAAGAACATTGTTTAAATTAAGTGTGTAATGAAACGACCCTATTTCGGTTACACCAATGTCTTTATTTAACTAATTAGTACAGAAATAATAATGCAATATTTTCAATAATAACAAATTTCCTTTGTTAAAAAATTTAATTATTTTAGATTTCTTTAACTACAACTCTTTTTCCTGTTTAACTTTTGGACTCTTACTGAATTTTCCTTATTAAAATAATTGAAATATAAGTTTTGGTAGTTCAACAAATAATATGAAATATATTTAATCCAAGTCGAGCAGTGAAAGACGTAGATAAAAAGTTCTTAATAGATAGTTATAGTTTATTTTTATGAGCGAGAGAGTAATTAGCATAATTTTAACTGGTACCTTCGACCACTCCATGGGCGTGCTCAAGATTAATTGAAAAATTACTTCGAATAATTGTAAAAAATAAATGAATTATTTCAGTGTTATAAAGTGTTATGTGTATGTAAACAAAAGTGACCTCTTTTATCACACACTATATTAGAACTGACTGGCCTACATTAAAAAGGGTTTTAAAAAATTCACATTTTTTTAATTTTTAAAAATTACAAAAGATAAAAAGAGTTTTTAAAACCGACTAAGGTATGTTAAATAGATGAATACAAATATTAATATAAAAACTTACAGCTACTTGTTACAAATTCAAATCAGATTCAGAAGATGAACTTTCAGAACCAAGATTTATAATAACTGGCTCGATCATTTTATCAGTCCAGCTTTCACGTTTTTTCCTCTTCTTTAATAGTGTGATTTACTGCCTTTTCCCAGTTTTCAGGTTTTACATTATTTACGGCCTCCAAAAATAACTGTTTAACATCATGAATTTTAAAAGTGGTATTTTTTCTTGAAACTTCACTCTTTATCTGTGCCCATACCAGTTCAATCGGGTTTAATTCACAATGATATGGTGGGATCTAAGTACTGTCATTCCACGATTTTTGGCAATTTCATCAATTTCGTATTTTTTAAATTTTTCTTTATGAAGGGCACACAACGAATAAAGTTCCTTTCTTATAGATCCGGGATGGTACGTAATATTTTTTGAACTCAGCCAATTCTGCAAGTCTTTTTTTAACCAATTGGTTGTGGGCAGTCCTTCTATAAGTCTGGAGTGATAACTTGCATTATCCATTACTATTACACAGTTCTTAGGAAGAAGATCTATCATTTGTTCGAACCATTCTTGAAAGACATCAGCGTTCATGTCTTCATGGTAGTCACCGGTACGAGTTGATTCAAAAGTTAATAAACCACCTTCAACAAAACCGTCTGAACTGCCAATGTGTACTATTATCAGTCTGCGTCCCTTTCCTGATGGTGGGTTTAAACCAGTAAATAAGTTATTTACAAAAGCGTGCCTTTGACTTGTAACAGTTTCATCCTGCCAAAATTTATTCGGTGTATGACCCTCGTTGAACCATGTTTCATCAAGATAAAATATTTTTCTTTTTTGGTTTCTCATTTCCTTTATGGTTCTTAGAAAATGTCTTCTCCATATGACAATATCGCTTCTTTCTAATAAAATAGACTTTCTGGGATTCTTTTTCCAGCGGAAGCCTATTTCTTTTAAAAGTTTCCATAACGTACTTCGACTCATTTCTGGGTAATCCTTATCATCTCGAACTGAGACAAGAACTTTATCCAATGTTGGAAATTCTTGTCTAAAGAAGAATTCATGCACTTTCCGTCGAAGTCCTTCTTTAAAATGATATTCTATTTGAAATTTTGGTTTTCCTGGAGCACTACGTGGCATTTGAAAACTACCACATTTCTCTTCTTTAATAACTTTGTAAATCGTAGATTTCCCAACACCAAGTGTACTGCTAACTAACTCAACGGTCTCATCAACACTTTCACATAAACGTTTGTCTGTAAATGATTTAAAACAATTAAATATTAATGTTTTTTCATTAACTGTTAAAAGACCAATTTTTCATCGTTTAAACGGCACTTCCAAATTTTCCATAACACTAGTATACACAATAAACTGCACCTTGCAACTGAAGTACCAACTTTTAGTGAACTGTTAAGAATTTTGAATACGCCACTTGGACCTTCCTACAAAATGAAAAAACCCACTATCACATTTTCTGTGGAATAAGTTTAGAAGGTAATTATCTAGTCAATTACTGTCGTAAATTCCTGGAATTAAAGAATTAAATGTTTGATTGTTGAAACCCTTACTTCGTGGAATGCACTCATTTCAGATAAAATAAAACGTTTTATTTTATCTAAAAAATTAAACTTTATTTTGCAAATAGGTAGGTACTTATTAAACTTTTATTGGTTATATATAACCAATAAAATAAACATCTTACATTTCTTACAAATTCATTAGTACCTGTTAACCTCCATCACTCCGACACTGGCAACCTTATTTAGGAATTAGTAACCCTCACAACTATTGTATTCTATTCTGCTCCAACCTTTATACCTGGTGGTCATACTCAATTTAAAATTGTTTTCCTATATACTTCTGTAAACTTGTTGACAAATATCTGTTTTTCATTGAGTCACCCGTATCAACAGTTTAGGGATTTGCATACATAATTTATTGTTTTATTACTCTCTCATACATAAAAATACACTATGATTCTTAAAAAGTTAGTTAACCAGTCAACGAGTTTTATCACACCTCCTCTCTAATATCGATGTAAGTGGAAATAATAAATAAATAATATATATTATATAAAGACGGCACTAGATTTTTGTTTCAATACAGAGCGGCGGCAAGCCACTTATATGTATTTCGACCTCTTTAGATCTCTTCAGAGCGGTCTAGCCACCTCTCTGGATCAAAACAAAATCTACTCCCATCTTAGACAATAGTTATAAAATAACTATATATGGACGTAACTACGCCATCTAATAACAAAAAGAGAAATCAAACGATTTCTACCTGGCGAAATCGAATTGAAATTTGACCACTGTGCTTTCTAAAACTTGCAAAGCAAACAGCTTGATAAATAACTCGGCAACGGAATTTAAGATTGCATTTTATAACTATTGTCTAAGACGGGAATAGATTTTGTTTCGATCTAAAGTGGTGGGTATACCGCATTGAAGAGATCTAAAGAGGTCGAAATACGTATAAGCGGCTTGCCGCCGCTCTGCATTGAAATAAAAATCTAGTACCGTCTTTATATTTTATTTCTTTACTCCGTTTGGAGTACCAGAAGTTGAATTCACTATGAATTTTGACCATAATAGACGGCAGTGTCAACAGTTGTCAAGATTTGAATTCGCCAGGTAGAAATCGTTTAATTTCTCTTTTTGGTAAATAAATAGTAGTTAAAATTCTCGGAGTGTTTAAATTAGTGCTAGAAATCTCTTCCCGATTCATTACAAGTGATTAAAATACATCAAAAATGTAGAACACTAATATTAAAAAAAAAATAGTGAAAGACGTTTAGAAGAACGTTTAAAAAGAAAGGTAAAAAAGTTTCAAAATTTTGCAGAAAAATAAATTAATTAAACAAATATAAAATGTAATAAACTTACACTGAAAGAAAAAATTAATTAATAAAATTAAAAACCATAAGAGTATATTCTTATAATCCAAGTTGTGAGACCGTTCCCGTAGGAAAAATGTTTCGGTGTTTTTGGATTCTTGTTCAAAAATATCCCCTTTAAATAAATCTGAAGGGTGCCGAGCGAAGTTTTTGGGCAGAAATTTATTAAGCAATTTTTTTAAACAAATTATAAAAATAGTCTAATAGTCCAAAAAACATTTTTTAGATTTTTTGTTAATAAAAAAAAAAGGAATCTTGCTACTTTCCTCTAAAGGCTATAGCGGGATAAGATGGTCAAAATTGCACCAAGCTCGATTCAGTTTTGGGCCTGGCCCATCGAAAGGGATTATATCATATATACATGGCGTTGGTAGTTGCGCCGCCTAATATCAACTACCGTGTGGCGCAACTATCAACGCCATGTTTTCTGTTACAATCAGGCTCCCTGGATATGCGGGATGTTGGACTAAGACATGAAGGCCAAAACAGTTAAGTACATATAAAATATAAAATAAAATAATAATAATATAAGCATGGGTATAAGGCTCTTGTATCTAAGCGGAAGTGTAAGACATGGACAAGCATGGTACGAGCTTATGAATTTATATAACAAGGATCTCAAAAGTCATGGAACTATATACATATACGTTTGTGTAGAAATGCATGTACATTGTGATATAATATCACGTCTATATATATATATATATATATATATATATATATATATATATATATATATATATATATATATATATATATATATATATGTAGATATTCGCTAGCTTATAATTCCACAACTTTTGAGTGTACAAGTGCGTTCTAATCCACCATTCATTTTTCAAAGTCTTTTGAGGTTATGTAGTAAAAACATGGAGAAATCAGGGTTTTCCGGTTTTTCAGAATGTTGTGAGATAAAACTAATGGGTTGAATAGCTGATTTGGATTGTAAAGGGAAAGATACATCTGAAAGAAAGAACAGGAAAAAACCCATAAAAAACATTATTTTAAAGTTGGCCAAAAATTGCCGATATAAAGTAAAATATTACTGAAAATTTCAAATATTTCTCCTTGGCCTAATTTTTAAGCTAAAAATCTGAAAAAAATCAGGTAGTATTGTATTATTAAACTACGCTTTCATGAATTTTTTCAGATTTTTTGCATTAATACAGCGTCTAAATTTTTTTTTTTTTTTAAATACGTTTTTTTCCCATAGCGAACCTCCAGAGGCACCTAGGGACTTGAAAATTTAACTGAGTGAGTTTTTAATTACAGTCAAAATCGTTTATAACGAACTTCAGGGGACTGGTGCTTTTTGTACGTTGTAGCCAGTGTTCTCTGTAAGCAGTTCTATCGGTTATAATGAACAGGTTGCTATAAACGATATAACACTAATAGGGACAGTTAGTTCGTTGTACCTAGGGTTATGACGCAAAAATGTGTTACTTTAACTATACTTATAATATGTTATAATAACATATACATAACATTTAACATATGTGTTTATTGTACTTAAGCAAATCTAAATATGTACATACATATATGTATAATATGTAGTGAAATAAGTATAAGTAAAATGTAAATAAAATGTAGGCATACATATACTATTTATTTTAAAAAGACAAAAAAAAATACATACATATATGTATTACAAAATATGTAAACACATTTTACCTGAATATTTAATGAAAAAAGTCTGTAATTTTTGTTTGTCGCCTTCCTTGAACTTCTGAAAAAAACATTTTTTCAATTGATGTGGAAACAATCGATAATGATTCTTTTACATTCTGGGAAGTTTCAGCAGTCTGAATAAATGCTCGTATGGTGGAACAAGCAGCATACGCTTCAGCAACAGTAGGGATTTTGCCGAAATCTTCCAATTCTTCATCAGCCTCATCAGTACTTTGTTTGTCACTAGTTTGGTGACTCAGTACGATGTCAATATCTGAGAGTTCTTCGCTCGTACTTATTTCGTCATCTACTCGTACATAGTCATCTGCAGAGCAGTCAGAACTGAAAAGGGAAATGGCATCCTGCAAATGCGTTTGTGCAATATCGTTGTATGCGATTCCTGATGGTTGTAAGTCTTTAGTTAGGCCGGAAAAACGAAAACAGTTGATGATCGTTTCCTTCCGCACAGATTCCCATGCCTTTGATATCATTAGTACAGCGTCAAGAATACTGACTTTCGTATCGTCGTTATTCTCTCTCTTTTCGATGATTTTGTACACCAATTCTTTCCGAAAGCATGCTTTAAGACTTCTTATAACTCCTTGGTCCATGGGCTGCAGTACAGACGTACAATTTGGAGGCAGAAAAACGAGTTTAATTTGTTTTAACCTGTCAACTGGAGGGTGGGATGGACAGTTGTCGACAATTAAAATTATGTGTTTCTTTTGTTGTAAAAGTTCACTGTCCCATTTTAGTAAAGTCTTTTCAAAAATAGCTGACGTCATCCAGGCTTTTTTATTGAAATCATAATCAACAGGGAGATTTTTCACGTTTTTAAAACAGCGCGGCATTTTACTTTTTCCTATCACCAAAAGCTTCCTTTTTATGGAACCAGACATGTTGGCTGCAACAAGAACTGTAACACGCTCTTTTGAGAGTTTACCACCGGAACATTTCTCGCCTTTAAACTTTAACGTGTGATCAGGTGTCAGTCTAAAAAATAACCCCATCTCGTCAGCATTAAAAATTTCATCATCGCTATAGTCGGACCTGAGTGTAGGCCACACATTTTCAACCCAGTCATTTATAATTGATCTGTCAACAACTGCTGACTCACCTGAAATTTTCTATGGACAATATTGTGGCGAGCTCGAAAACGTTGAACCCAGGAAGCATTACACTTAAAAGTCTTCTTCAAAATCACAGCGAAAGCATCAGCCTTTACCTGAAGCATCGGCCCACTCACGGGTACATTGTTTGCGCGTTGTTGTTTAAACCAATCGAGCAAAGCACTTTCAATGTCACTGTAATTTGATGACCGAACGCGTTTTCCTTTTTCACACTTATTAAATTGCTTAACAATTTTCTCTCGCCTTTTCATTATTCCAGCAATTGTCGAGCGTGACGTTTTAAATTCCCGGGCAATCGAACTCGCGGAATCACCGGAATCGACTCGGCAAATTATTCCAAACTGTTCCTCAATGGTAAATTGTTTCCGTGACATTTTTTCAATGAAGGCTAGACACAACTAAATTCAAATTCAGAAACTCTTGGCTTAGGCCAAATGGTGAAATATGTATAAACAAAATTTTGTAATACAATGGACCCGTCTTGGGAGGTCTAACTGTCTAAAGGACAAGTAGATGCCTGTCCGGATGTACTATAACCATAAATTAATAAATTCTTACTTCTCATTTCGTGGTATTAAATATCGGTAATACCTGTGAGAAATACAACACTACAATGTCCATTTTCATAACAGGATAGCACTTTTAAACTTATTTATTAAGATGTACGCTGTAACCAATATTTTAACTACTAGTGTTCCAAGAAATACGTTTGCTCTAACCGATTTGTTCATTATAAGCAATATAAATGCGTTTTTTGTATGTCATTTTATGGGATCTACTATTTTGTTTGTTATATCCGATTGTACGTTATAGCCGGTGTCGTTGTAAACGATTTTGACTGTATGTCCTTTCGAATGGTCAAACCCAAAACTGAATCGAGCATGGTGTAATTTTGACCATCTTATCCCGCTATAGCCAATTTGACAGTTTTCGAGTTTTAAGCGACTTAAAATCTTAAAAATTCAAAAATAAATACTAAGTGTACTAAGTGTGTACTAAGTTTCAAGATTCTGAAGATCAATCCGAGCTTATTTCAGTTTAAAACGTTTTTTAATTGGTAAGTATAGGCTTAGGCATAGGTAATTAGGAGATAGGATATTTTTTATCTCCATTAGTTACTATTTTTTTTAATTGTATATTTAAAATGTACGACTTCTTCTCTACGGTTTTAGTTCATTTGATCCATGTAGTTATAAAATATCATAACATGACGTTTAACAAACATCATTTTATGTTTTTATACTTTTTTTATATAATAAATCGAGAACGACTAAATAGATTTGGCGAACCTGGGTTTTGACATATTTGAAATCCTAAAAAGGTCTAATATGTGAGAAAATATGATGAAATTATAAGCAAAATAGTAGAAGCAACGGCTTTATTTTCCCATACAAATAGTAATATTATATTCTTATACAAAATGTTGAAGCAAAAATGAAGCCTTCGAAATGTGGTGTTACCGACGAATTCTTAGTGTACCAAATCGTACAAAATTGTAGAGCAATTGTTCGGTTCAGCAATGGCTAGAGAATTGATAAATACACTCAAACATCTAAAATAGTCGATGTCCCTACTGTTGCATTTCTTGAAAATAGATATAAAGTTCGGCATCTTCCATTTTAATGGAGACTGTAATATTGGCAGCAGCTTTACTTTATATATTTGATTCTGTTCCCTAGACAAGGGTCTCCTTACTTTAGTAATTCGAAGAAATATTTCCAGGGCCAGGGAATGGGCATCGTTTATTCTGGACAGTATATTTCTAATTTCCTTTATTGTCGTAGCCAAATCTCGTACTTGTTTACTACTTGATCAATAAATCGATGTGAAATTGTGTGCCTCTCGACTCATTTACCTCTTCATTTGAAGGGTTTTAGCCAATAAAACGCCACACTTTGTTGCTTATTTTTTGCACTAAATCCGCTCCCTCTCTCTTTCTTGTTATTTCCCCATTAGTGATCGTAATTTAGTCCAATACTCCTAACACATTTTTCTAACTGGTCTCTAATAATGATCTTTAGCTGTTCTCTAAGAGTTTTGCAGAAAAAATGGCCTGCTGAATTTTTAATTAGGTCAGACCATCTGATTGGTGATCGTTCTCTTGTCACCTCTGTAAACCAAGTGACCAACGAACTGTAGAAGTCTCTGCATATTATGCTTTTTTAAATGTCCAGTTGGCTAAGAACGAAAACTTGTGTGCAATGAGCTGTCCAAGGTATTCGCAGCTAAATCTGCTAATCATTTGTAGCTATCGGCGATCTTTGCCTACATGCATAGATGAAATGCTAAAAATATATCTTAATTCCTCTTAGGAAAACCTGTAATTCCTAGAGATTGCATCCGCAGGTAGCGGATAGGGAAATGCCCGACCCGATTTATCTGTGGGTAGGAGGAAAATAAAATAGCTCTGATGAACCAACAGGTAATTAACTGAATAATTGCCGGTATAAGCAATCCCCCACTTGCTGACCAACGGCTTCGGGCGGATAAGTAGGTAGGTGGTAGGATACTCTTTTGTCCTAAGAAACCGGATTCGAAGGCGGAAGAATCAGTGGTTTGGTCAACGGCATAAAAATATAGAAGGCAACGAGGAACCATATTAAAGATCCCTATGGATATCTCTAGTACAATCATATTGGCTGTACAACACAACACAAATTTGCTTACTGATGATAGACATCGGAGACCAAAATTTGGCAAGAGAGGTGATTCATATGACCACAGGGCCTAATGGGTCGTTAATATGGGTCGTTAAATATAAATAAAACTTTTTCTTAACATTATACATCGCAGAATATACAAGCTCTGCGAAGAAAGAATACAAGAGACAGTTTATATTTATGAAAGGCGTAGGTACGAGAGATACACTGTTTAGTCTACAGGTATTATTCCAGAGATGCAGAGATATGACTTGCGATATCTACACCTGAATTATGGACTACCAAAAAGCATTTGACACAGTTCAACAACGAAAAATAATGGATGTTCTAACAAAAGTCCAAATAGATGATAGAGACCAGCGTATAATACAAAATTTATACTGGAACCAATCAGCCGCAATAAGAACAAATCTTGGAGATAAACCGACGAAAGCGATTCAGATCTGCGAGACGTTAGACAAGAATGTATACTTTCACCTATATTATTCAACCTATATTCAAAAGAAATATTTAGTGAAGCCTTATAAAATGGCGAACATGTTTTTTTAATGGAGAACGTCTAAACAACATCCGCTATGCAAATGACATGGTTATTTTTGCAGACAATTTAAACAGTTTACAGCAACTACTAAACAAAGTTAATGTAAACAAAGTAAGTGAAAGATTTGGACTACAAGTAAACATATCAAAATCTAAATGTATGATCATCAGCAAAAACACAATTAGAGACGTCCAACTGCTTACCAAGAATTCACCAGTGGACCGAGTAAAGCAATTTACCTATCTTAAAACAATAGTAAACGAACAATAGGATCACTCACAAGAAGTAAAATGTAGGATGTAGAATGAAGTGCATTTAATAACATGACCAAACTCTTTAAAAGCCACAACCTTAATCTGGAGATAACAGATAAGGCTCCTACGATGTTATATCTTCTCAATATTATACTACGGAGTCGAATCCTGGACACCTCCTGAAGCGATGGAGAAACAACTTAAAGCCTTCGAGATGTGGCTATGCTGAAGAATCCTAAGGATATCATGGACGAACAAGATAACCAACGAGACTGTACTACAAAGAATGGGAAAAGAAAGAGAGATGATGTATACCATTAAAAGAAGAAGATTAGAATATCTAGGACATCTAATGAGAAACGGCACTAAATACAGATTACTGAAAATAATCCTTCAAGGCAAAGTATTCGGAATGCGAGGAATTGAAAGAAGAAGAATATCATGGATCAAAAACCTAAGAAGATGGTTCTTCAAAATGATCACCAATATTAGAAACGAATAGGCACCAAAAGATAGCTTCACCCGAAAACCCATTTGTTATTGTTAATATCATTGTTGTATTCTTAATCAGTTTTATAATATATTTGTATTCACAATCCTTAAATCTCTATATAGATTTCTTGAATTAGGACGTGTTTAATACAATACATTTATGTTTTTACATTTTTATGTACAAAAACTTGCGGGAAATTACTGTAAATTGTATTTGTTGATTTAAAATGACAAACATATAGACCAACGCTTCAGGACTTTACTGTATATCTCTGAAAACATGAATCTAACTAAATGAAAAACATATTTCATATAGTTATTATTATTCAGCTTCAATTGACACACAGTATATTTAATTTAATTAAGAATTATAATTAATTAATTTGTCTGGAGTTTTGTATAGATAATCCTTCCAGAGTAAACTAACTGTTTTATTAAGCACTACATTAAAACAACTTAAATCTGTCACAATACATCAAACCCTCAAATCCTCTGCCAGTCGGAATCTAAACCGCTGATCCTTGATACATCCAATCTCCACGGATCCAGAAAAAGGTCGAGTCATTCGTCAACACGTTCTCATTAATACTTTTCAATCGCCACAAGAGGATAGAAGGACGTCCAATTATTGTGTTATATGGTCGAGTCCAGTTCATTAGGGCATTCCGAGATTCCTCAGTCGGAAATATGGTGGCAGAGAATTTGAAATTTTCCGACCATACCGTGTGTAGGACCTGGCGATGGTCGGCGCGGTGTCGGCGAAAATCCGCCTAATTGGATCGTCGATAGCCACAATATCCGGTCAATGGTTATTACAAGTTAAGTGATTACAGAAAGTTATGTTATTTTTGAATTAGTGAGATCTGTTAACCTGTTGGTTGAATGATAAAACTAATTAAAAAAAGTTTTCGTTATACATTGCGTACACTAAAAGTTTTGAACAAATAATAGAATGAAAACATATTTTTGTGAAAAAATCAGCTTTATTTAAAGTAATTCTTTTAAAGATTAATACATTTTTTAAATTTATTTATTCCAGTCCTAAATATATATCTCAGTATGTATACTTCGACCGCCTCATCTTTTTGTTTTTGATTCTCGGTATCAAAAAAAAATCACACGATGACTCGAAATCAGGACTGTATGTAGGATAACCCACTAAACCGATGTTTGTTGCCTTCAAATATTTAGATAGAGAGTTACACCCCTCTCAAATCTTGGATGTAAGAGTACTTACATCAGCAGAAATAGGAAAGGATCATAAATTGGTATTGTGCAAAATCCGAATGAAAACACATACACGTGATAAAAAAACACCAGAATACATCACATAAATAAAGGTCTAAAACTTACAGGATGACTTTTCAAGGTACCTACGTCAAAAAAGAAAAACCAAAAAAAGCAGAAGCACATATATCACGTCAAAAAAGAAAAACCAAAAAAAGCAGAAGCACATATATCACAGAAAGTGATCGAGTCGAGGAAAGCTGGGCAAAAATTAAGTCCTTCCGTTCCCAAGGCGAAGCACTCCATAGTTTTGTACAGAAAAAAGGAAAACTATAAATAAAAGAAAAAAGCTTACCTGAAATACATGACATACCATAATTACAAGACAATAAGAAACGAGACACATGTACTTGTAAAAAAAATAAAAAACGATTACTGGGTTTTTTAATAATTTTAACTGTCTGCAAAAGGAAATATGGCTCTGCATAAGAGGTCATAGAACGGAGAAAAAGAAACTAATAGAACCAAACCACATAGAATAGGATACGAGGATTAACTACCTAAAATAACTTCTATGCATAAGGAGAACAAACGATGCTAAAAACACCAGAAATTACTTCTTCTTAAGGTGCCTTCTTCATTACTGAAGGTTGGCTATAAATACAGCAAATTGATCTTGAGCTGTTCTTATTATCGAATGTGTGTCCATGCCTGCCCAGTCTCTTACATTCTCATGTAAGATTTTAGTATTTTTTGTCGTAAATTTCATTTCCTTATATTTCCTTTAAGTAAAGACAACATTTTAAATAATAGTTTCAGTAATATGTGCGTTAAAATAATAATTACTCTTAAATACCACATATTACTTAGTTACAAAAGTGAATTTACTTACAACCAATAATTGTGGCCATATTGGCCAATAATTGTGGCCAATTTATCCCATATAAACATAATATTTAAATTGTAGATAAATTTTAGTTAAACGCGCTTATGTATTTTTCCAGCTTTGTTTATCATCCAAAAAATTTATTAAGCCGTTTGACAGCTTTTAGCGCATGTCCATATTTTTCAGCTTAAAACAGAAATATTATTGTAATAAAATTCTTGTTTAAACCTTTTATAAAAGATCCATATACTCCGGATTGGACATTGGACCGATATTTCATTAGCAAAAAATTTTCGCTCCGAATTCTCGATATACAGGAATGATGTGACGTTTCGTATATTTTTTTGTACTTTTGGTAAGCTGATTGTTTTTGATCCCAACTTTTCGATGATTTAGTATTAGATGAGCTTTTGAAAAACGTGAAAACCATTTAATTATGTATTAACTTAAAATCATCAATTTAGTCGGCAACACAATTTCAATTTGTAAGTCTAAATGTTTCGATTTTTGAGTTATGACTAATTCCTTTAGTAAAAAATGTACTAAAATTTCAAATAGTAACATTATACAGAAATGTAGATAAAGATATCAAAAAAACAAAAGAAAGAGCTAAAGACCCATGATAAAGGATAAACGATTCGAATTAATTTTGATTAAATTTCATTAAAAAGCTACAGGCTTATACAAGCCTAGAAAAGTCTGATGTCAAACTGATAACAAAGGACTACTAACAAACTTCTATTAAATGTAGAAGTAGTTGGCTACTTAATACGTCTTGGAATTAGCATCAGTCAATGATTTTTAAGAGACTCGATTAAAAGAACTAGAATTTGTCTAACCTTCATGATCTTTCCTATTTTTAATTAACCAGTCTTTCCTGCTTAGGTCTGGGTTTTGTTTGCCTAATTACTTACTTACTCACTTACTCCGTGGCGTTACAGCCCTTCGTGGGTTTTAGCCGACTCGACAACATGCCTCCACTGTTTTCTGTCTTGAGTAACCTCCATTCAATTCTCCACGCCCGTAGTGCTTAGGTCTCCTGTTATATTATCTCGCTACCGGAGACGAGGGCGTCCGCATGGTCTCCTTCCAGTTGGAACTGCCTCCCACACCAGTCTTACTGTTCGTTCGTCAGAATATCTGCTGAAGTATTCTGCCCATTGGAGTCTTCTGAACTTTATTTATTTTATGATGTTTGCGTCTGGGTAAAGTTCTTCGAGCTCTTTGTTAGTTCTTATCCTATATTGTCCTGATGCTTCATCCAGCACAGGACCAAAGATCTTCCTTAAGATTTTTTATTCCCAAACACATAATCTCTCTCCGTTTGCCTTTGTTGTTTATTTCTTGTGATCCGTTATTGCCTTTAGTTATTGTTGTTCCAAGATACTTGAATTCTCTAACGCGATCAAAGTTAAAGTCATCTTCGTCAAAAAATACTACTGATTTATTAGTTTTTAGTGTACCTTTCCCAGTCCATCTCACCTCTTGTGATGTCCATGTTTCTGGATTCAAGTTCTTTGACCACCTAAGTTAGGGCTCCAGGCCGATATAGGCTTAGTACGTTCTAGGTTCCTATATTCATTGTCCTTTGTCGTCGCTTTTGTCGTCTTAAAAGATCCGTTCTTATCCGAGGCATGTGCTTCGTTTTCATAACTATGGTTTTTTACAAGAAGAAATAGTTAGTCCCTTGCTTAACCCCCCTCCTTGCTCATCCTGAACTTGGGACCAGGCAACGGATGGAGTTTGTTTGTTTTCCTAATTGGACTCTAATTATTACTTCTTTAGTCTATTTTTCGGGAACACGAGTGAAGAACATAAGGCATATTATTAAACTGGTCTACAGTCAACTCTGTTTTCCCACAAGCCCTCCATAGATCTCACCATATCCAGAGTCAGTGGTAGATGTACTGATTAACATAAATAACTTACATGGTTTCTACTCTACACATTATTTTATTGAAAATGGATGAACAATGGAGACACATCGGTTGCAGTTAAATTGTTTAAATTGTTCCAGCTTATTGACAATCAGGACTGCTTGTCTGCGATCTGGTTAAGTATCAGAATGGCATCTGTGTACTATTGCCATCTTAAATACCTTTGTCATATTACTGTATAAGCTAGTTTGCTCTTTTACATTCCAAAACTTCTTAGCTATTCTTTGTTGCGAGGAATCGTAGCTATTCTGTCAATGTTTTTTTTTACCCACCTAGTAATGTCGTTATTAATATTCTCTCAAGCTCTCTCTACACCTCGCGTTTAACAAGTTGCGGCCCTCTGGTTTTGTACGGTTTTTCTTTGGTATCAGTTCCAACAGCTATTTTTTTGCTGTTTCCTAATCTCCTTCTTCTGGTTTCAGGATCAGTGGCTCAGAGACTGTACTTTTTGGGTCACCTTTTGGCTCAATATTTGGGTCGAAGAAGGGACTCGCATCTCCTTAAATCTTATTATTATGTTTTTACTTTTAGACTCAGATGGATCACTTATTTCTGAGTTCTTTTTTAAGCCACCTCTCTTTTATGTTGTCCCGTTGTCTCCTGTCGTTTTCACAAGTTTGATGAAATGCTGTCAACCTTAGCAGTGCGCCCTTATCGTTCGAAGGCTCTAATCTCTCAGAATTCGCCAACTATTTGGTATATCGTTTAAGTCAAAACTTTTCCGCTATACCACGCATCTTTTGCGTTTTATGGTATTACACCGAGGGAATGAGTAGATAAGTCACTGCATAAATTTTACCATATGATGAGCCTATTCTCGTGTGGCTTTTTGTAATTTGTTTACTAAGCATGATAAAGGTGGTCGCATAGGTGTGTGTATGTGTATAAGTACCTTTGAGAATATTATTTAATTTATACACAAATCAAGCGTTTAAAAAAGCTTTTGAGGGTCAAGTATAGGGAATACAAATAAATATGGAATTAATGTAATATACGGTAGATATACGGATAATACATTAGTTCTTCTGAATCGTAACTATGAAGGAGGAAAGGAATGGGGCATTAAAATAGAAGGAATAATAACAATAATGAATACGGAGAGAATAGAAGCCTGTTGTCGGTCCGAAATACAAAGACATCACTAAAATAAATTTTTTTAACAAAATCAGGTTTCAAATTTATTGTGTAGAATAATTTAAAATTAGGTTTTGTCAACACAATTGTTAGTAACCAAAAAAAATAGAAGAAAACTTTTCCTTTTGCATATTTTTTATTACAAAATATTTTGAACTACGGTAAATTATTTATTTCAAATCAGCAATTCCAAGCAGTTGTCTTTAAAAAAGATAGGAATTACCTATTTAATAATTGTTTTAAAGTTTTATTGAAATAAAAAACTTTAAGTCTAAAATGGTATATGTATATTTAAAAATTATATTTATTCAAAATACTGTTCTGAAGCTATTTTCTTGTGGCATTTTAAATTAATTACTATTTAACTGAGAATAAGCCACAATTAAAGGTAAAAATACGTTTATTGGCGTTTCAATTTTCACTTCGGAAATCGTTCTCAAAATACAAACATTGTGGCTTAGTCCCAGTTAAATAGTAATTTATTCAAAATACGTATTAAAATTTAAGATCGTCTTCGGTCGTGTAGTGTATAGGATGATATTGTTCAATGATTTGAAAACAACTATTTGTAAAACTATATTCTCACTTTTCAACATTTGGTATATAAAAAATAAATATAAATGTCGAAGGACCAGCGACCAATAAGCCACAAAATTGCGGATTAGTAGTACTGTAGGGAAATTTAAAACAGGATAATTAAAATGAGACTTCAATTAAAATATGTTTATGATTTACATAAATAAATTAATAGCAGTATAGATATTGTCAACAAATCGCCTTTTTGAATAATATAAAATACAAAAATATTCGTATAAAATGTTCTTAACATACACAAATGTCCGTATTAAGTGTTCTTAATAAGTTCAGTTGTATATCCGGTAACTCCTTTAATTTGTCATTTACGAAAGATTGACACAAAAACTGTTAATTTTTTTTGTATGAGTTGTAATAGCAAGTACTTACATATTTTATGCACTAACAGTGAATTTGATAATATTAACTATTTAATAAAAGTAAAACCAAGTTATAATCTGCTTCTATGTAAGAAGCATGAGAACTAATTAAGTACTTGCTTCTATTTGAGAAGATAAAGATTGAGTTTGACGTGTGATTTTATTTGGAAGACAAAGAAAAAGGTCTTTAAGGGTAGTTCCGTGTGAAAAGTTTGAATGTAAAAAAGATAGTAGATACGATACAGCAGAAAAAAAGCATGCTATGCTGATCGTCGATTTTTAATTTAGTCGTCTTCTTTTTCTTTTTATGTAGACATGACTCTGTCTGTTTTCTAATGTGCCTCCAGTAAGTTTTTCCATCGTTTTCATGGTATTTTTACTAATCGTCTTTCTATTGGGGAACCGTCTCTTGCCGTCCTTACTAGTTTATTTGTTGTTATTCGGCTTATATGATCATTCAATTCTACTCTTCTATTTCTTACCCAGTTCTTGAAGTTCTCCACCTTGCATCTACGTCGTATATCTATCCCTAGAGAAGAAGAGCTAGAAGTCTTTGTACCATAGTGTCTTACCATAAACTGTTTTTATCTCTGCTGTTTCTAACATCCTTTTTGTTATCTCTCTCTCAGGTCGTGTTTCTGCCGCCTATGTCGTTATTGATGAAGCAGCAAAACCAAAATACTGAGCCAAGACCAGACAAATATAACAATACAAAATCATATCATAGAAAATGTTGAACATTATGTATATCTAGGTCATGTTATCAAACTTGGAAAACCAAATCAAGATGCTGAAATTAAAAGAAGAACACAACTAGCATGGGGCGCTTTCGACAAACTAGCATATATCTTGAAAAACACCTCTATTCCTGTAAACTTAAAGAAAAAGGCATATAACACATGCATACTACCAGTTTGAATCTACGGCTTGCAGACATTAGCCATTTACCAAAACATCTGCTAAAAATTAGAAACAACGCAAAGAGCAATGGAACGAATCATACTTGGAATATCAGTAAGACACAAAATTAGAAACACCGAGATAAGACGTACAACGAAGATTGGGGATATTTCGGAAGAAATTACAAAAATAAAATGGCGCTGGGCAGGTCACGTAACCCGATGTAATGACATTAGGTGGACACGGAGAATTCTAGAATGGAGACCAAGGACGACAACAAGAAGCATGAGAAGACCTTAAAAAAGATGGGTAGATGACATACGAGCAGTGGCAAGCAAACAGTGGATTATATTGGCGCAAGATAGAGAAAGATGGAAGCAATTGGGAGAGACCTATATTCAGAAGTAGATGGAAAATGGTTGACAAAGAAAAAGAAGAGACTTTCGTTACTTTTCCGATATTTTTATTTCTCCATATTGTTTCATTCAGGCTGTCTTCGGCTCTGTTTGTTCTATTCAGGTGATCTTCTACTTTAGTTTCGAGCTTCCCGTAGCTAGATAATATGATGCCTAAATATTTAAACTTCATCACTTGTTCTATTATCTCACCTTCCAGTTCCAATTTACATCTTAGTACATTCGTTATTATAACTATGCATATTGTCCTTTTTGGAAAAATTGACATATTAAATTTTCTGGCGGTTATAGTAAATTGGTGCAGCATACGTTATAAATAGTCTTACTTTGAGAGAGTATTATTGCGTTGTCTGCATAATAGATTATTTAAGTTGTTTTTCTCCCATTTGATATCCTTTCTTAGTTCTTACTTTTTTATTATTTCATCTATATAAAGGTCTCAGGGAATCATAGGGTCGGTTCTTCTTCTTAGAGTGCCGTCTCCCTACGGAGGTTGGCAATTATAATGGCTATTTTTATTTTAGAACTTGCTGCTCTAAACAAATCAATCGATCTGCATTGGTACCAATCACGTATATTCTTTCCCCATGAGTTCTGCCTTCGGCCAACAGATCTTCTTCCTTGAATCTTTCCCTGTATTATCAGTCTTAAAATTTCATATTTTGGTCCCCTCATCACGTGGCCTAGGTATTCCAGTTTTCTGGTTTGTATAGTGGTGATTAGTTCTGTTCCTTTACCAACCCTCTCTAGTACTTCTTTATTTGTAATTCTATCAGTCAATGATATTTTCAATACTCTGCGGTATAACCAGAGTTCGAAGGCCTCGATTCTTTTTAAATTACATTTTTTTAATGTCCAAGTCTGAGCTCCATATAATAATATTGAAAATATATAACAGCGAATGGTACGTAGTCTGATCTCCAAATTTATATTTTTGCACGTTAGGAGTGGCTTCATTCGTATAAATGCTGATCTGGCAATCTCTATTCGTCTGTTTATTTCTACAGTATGATCATTGGTTTCATTGATCAAAGTTCTCAAATACTGATATTTTTCCACTTGTTCTATCACGTTACCATTTATTGTCAATAGGTGATGTATATTTTGTGGCCTTTTTGTAATCAGCATGTACTTCGTTTTTTTAGCGTTTATAGTAATTCCCATCTCAGCACTATTTATACTCAAGCTTTCGATAAGATGTTGTAGATCCTCTATACTCGTTTCTATGATCACAGTGTCGTCTGCATATCTTAAATTATTAATTAATTTTCCGTTAACGGTGACTCCCGCTTCGATATTATTGAGCGTGTTTTATAAAATTTCTTCAGAATATAAGTTAAACAAAAGTGGTGATAACACACATCCCTGTCTAACTCCTCTACAGATCCTCATTTCTTCTGAGTGTTGCCCATCAATTTGAACTATGGCACTTTGGTTCCAATATAATGTTTGCACTATATTTATGATTTTACTGTCAATGCGCTTGTTCATAAGTATTGATATTAGTTTTTCATGTCTAACTTTATCGAAAGCTTTTTCGTAGTCAACGAAGCACAAGTGTAGATCAACATTTACATCCCGACATCGCTGAATTAATATGTTGATGGCAAATAGTCCTTCTCGAGTACCCATTCCATTTCGGAACCCGAACTGCGTCTCGCTAATATCCTCCTCTAGCCTTTCGTATATTCTCTTATGTATTATTTTTGGCAGAACTTTTAAAGTATGACTCATGAGACTCAGTGTTCGATAATCAGAGCACTCTTTCGCTGCTTGTTTTTTAGGGATGGTTATAAATGCTGACTTTAGCCACTCCTGTGGTATTATTCCCGTATCGTACACCGTTTGAATAAATCTGCCAATGCTTCCAAGTTGTCCTCTTCCACTAGTTTTAAGAGTTGTACTGGTATTTCATCTAATCCAGCTGCCTTATTGTCTTTAGAGTTTTTGATAGCATATTTGATTTCATCTATCGTGATCTTCTGTATCTCTAAAGGATTTAATTCTTGTATTTTCTGCATTTCACCTCTTTCATCTTGGAAAAGTTCTCTAACGTACTCCTCCCATCGCCTTAACTTCTCTGGTAAATCTACTAGTAGTACTCCTTTTTTGTCTTTTATGTGTCCTTGCTGTCTATTTCGACCCATTCCAGTCACTTCTCTAATTTTTTTGTGCATATTTCTCATATCATATTTTGTTTCTAGTTCTTCTATCTCTTTACATTGCTTCATCAAATAGATTTCCTTAGCTGTTTTGATTTTTTCCTTAATTATTCGTTGTATTTCTTTATACTTCTGTAGATCTTTTCCTTTATATTTCCTTCTTTCTTCCATCAGTAATAGTATTTCTTCTGTCATCCAGTGTTTTTTAGCCTCTGATTTATGTTCTATTAAACTTTCTTGAGCTGGTTTCAGTAATGTGTTTTTTTATATTACACCACTTTTTATTTACATCCATAATTTGTTTGTTGTCAGTTAGTGTTTTTTGCATATTAACATTCACATTATTTTTTATTTCGTTTTTTATTTCTTCGTTTTGTAGAATTCTTACGTTAATTTTTGGTTGTTGTTTTCTGAGTTCAATTATTTTTAATTTTATTTTCACGTCAGCCACTAGCGGATTGTGGTCTGAGTTAACATCTGCTCCAGGATAAGTTTTAACTGAGGTTATAGAGTTTTTATATCTGCTATTTACGAGTATAAAGTCTATCTGGTTTCTGACAATGTGGTTTTCTGTATGTGAAGGAGAGGTTCATGTATATAGTCTTCTTTTAGGAAGCTGAAACCAAGTATTGGCTATTACCATATTCTTTTCTTGGCAGAATTCTATGAGCCTTTCTCATCTCTCGTTTCTAGTTCCTAGTCCGAACTGTCCAACTATATTTTCAACTGTACCTACTCCAATTTTTGCATTAAAATCTCCTAAAATGTAAGTAATATCTCTAGATTTTGTTAACTTGATTGTATTGTGCAATTCTAAATAAAAGTTTTCGATCTCATCTTCGGTCTTATCAGCAGTGGGAGCGTAAACTTGGATCATATTAATATTACAGTTCCGTGCTTAGGGTCGGTTAGTTTTTGGTTTTCTTCTACTTTTATTGTGTTGTTTGGTAGATATTTTTAATCGTTTTGATTATTCCTACAGGTATCTTGCTTGCGTACAATAAGTAGATAACGTCCTTTAATTTGACTCCGTCAAATGCCTTCTTAAGGTCCACGAAACATAGATATGCCGGTTTGATGTATTCTACTGACTTCTATTGCACATGCCTCATTGTATATAGCGTCGGTGCATGATCTTCCCTACCTAAAACCTTGTTGTTATTTTGATAGTGTTATAATTCCATACAGTTTATTTATTATTACTTTAATTGCTAATTTTAGTGTTGTATTTAAATAAATTAATTCTTCTGTAATTTTTCTGGTCCAATTTGTCCCCATTTTTGAAAAGTTGTATTAGGATGCTTGATCTCCATTCTTGAGGCATTCTGTTTTGTTCTATTAATTTTTGGATTAGTTTTATTAGTTGTTTGGTGAGATCTGATCCTCTGTAATTTAGGTAGTCAGATCTGGTCCTTCGTTAATTTAGTGAGATGGGAAATTGAAATATTTGAAGTATTACTTATTTATTGAACTAACTATTAGAAAAGACAATTTTGAACATGTATTATTCCTAATTTTACTTCCAATTAATTTTACTCAGTAAACTGGTATCTTCCCTAGGACATATATGTAGTAATCGTTTCGAATAGGGTATTGCCTCTCTCTTCAGTCGTGACCCCTCAGAGGGAGTGTAGTGGTCCTCGTGATTATCCGTCTCCAAAAATCTCTGTCTGTGATCATTTTTTTAAACTCATGCATAGGTCTTTGGCATATTCCTATAATTTGGTCCCATAAGGGTTTAGTATGTTTCCTCCTAAAATGAAATTTTTTAACATCGACCTCATGAACCTATAATTTTAATTTTTAATACATTTATTATGCAATCTAAAAATTATTACATCTTTTCAAGTGGATAGTTTTAATTGATAACTATGATTTCAATGATGATGGTCTGTTATGACCGAAAACGATTTGAAATTTTAATCAGTTTGGAAAATTTAAATTTTTAATAAAAATAATTTTTAAACATTGTGACTCTTCTTGAAAATAACTTTATTTAACACCAACTTGTTTACATTATTTTATTACCAGGATAACTATAATCTTCAAATACTCAATTACAACTGTTGCAGACGGTTAACAACATATGAGGGGTCTAGATTCAAAACCGAACATTTCCACTTTATGTCATTTTAACTAAACGTTAAACTAAAGTAAACTAAAAATAAACAATTTACAACTTTACTTTTTAATATATTTTAGATTTTTTTTCTTCTCTAGCCGTAAACTAGAGAAAAAGGAATAAAAATTGGAAATGTTCATTTTTGCATCTAAACTGCTCAGTTTTATGTCCCTAAATATCTATATGTGATTGGAGAAAGTATAATGCTAATAAAATAAAAAAAATACGCGTTTAGATGAAAGATTTTATTTTATAATAATATATTACACACGAAAACTACGAATAAATTCCGTATGTTCCAGATTGGATCATTAAAATCCTGCGTATGTCGCTCATTCTCATTTAAAGCTTTGGTATAAAATTCTAGCTCCTGCATTTGTTTCCAGTTTGTACCGAAATGTTTGTTTAGTAGCTCGTTTACATATTTAAGTTTTATTTCTTTGGCATTTAAATCTGGAGTTTATAACTGCAGGATTTATACCAGTCAATGTTTTTACACTAACAGTGCTGCCAAGCGACAGCTGATGGAAATGTCCCGTTTTGAAACTCAAGCGTTGGAGGAAAAGTCCACATTTGCATCTGAACCAATTATTTTACACCAAATTACTACCAGGAACTGTCCACTTTTACTCTTTATCAAATTGTTAATATATGGATCTTTAAACACTGATTACAGGGGTGTATTTAAATAATTTGGACCAAAAAGTGGAAATGTCCGGTTTTGCACCTAGACCCTTCATATGTTTTTTTTTTTTTTTATTTATTTACGCTGTAACCACCAGGGTTATTAGCGACCTAAATGTAAACTACAGGTACAGTTAGAAAAAAATTACAATAAATGATATAGTCCTGAGTCTTTAAGGTAACTTATTGTGTTTTTGATGTTCATATTTTTTCCTAGGGCTTCCTTCATGTTATTTGGTATAGTGTGCTTCTTTCTTGCTGCTTCATATTTTTTGCACTAAGTTAGTATATGTTTCACGGAGAGTGTTACTTGACACGTTTCACATATTGGCGGCACAGTTCGCGTAAAGAGGTGTTTATGTGTAAAGTTACTATGTCCTAGTCGCAAACGTGTTATTTTCACTTGATCGCGTCTATTCGCTGTGGGTTGGAGCCACGGTTTCACTAATTGTTTGATTTTTTTTAGTTTGTTTTGTGATACACTCCACTTATTTTGCACACGCACTTAACACTTTATGTTTTATTTCTGACCTAAAGTCATCTGAAGGAACCTCATTAATGAGAATGGAGTCCTGGCTGGAGGATGCTAAGCGGGCTAGTTCATCTGCTTCTTCATTTCCTTGTATACCTGAATGTGATGGAACAAACATGAAGTCAACAGTGATCTTATTATTATTTAGAATCTCTATTTCTGATTTGATACGTGAGGAAATTGGATTATTGGTATATAAACGTTTTATAGTGTGAAGTGAGCTTAGTGAATCGGTTATTATGAGAGACGGGGACTGTTTCGTCTCTTTTATGTGGATAAGTGCTTGTAATATTGCAAACAACTCCGCAGTATACGACGAAGTAATGGGATTGAATTTAAATTTTAAAGATGTATTGGGTGTAAGGATGGCTGCACCAACACCGTCTGAAGATTTGGATGCGTCAGTGTATATCTTATAGTGATTTTTATAAGTTTCCATTTCTGTTAAGAATGATTGTTTGATCAGACCTGTTATAGTCTCACGTTTTTTATATATACTAAGGTTAGTATTAATATTGGGAATTGGTATTAACCAAGGTGGAAAAGTTAGGAAATTTGTTGGAAGAATTTCAGGAAATTTAAGATGTAGGTCATTAAGATTTCTTCTAATTCTTTCGTAAAATGGTGGATCTAGTCTTCTTGTAGAGAAAGTGTCTTGAAATCGATCTGTGAACGTATTGGTATAAGTAGGGTGTTCTTTATTACTAGCTATTTTAGAAGCATATGAGAGAGAAAGGTATTTGCGTCGTAAATTTAGTGGTGGTTCTCCTGTTAAGCATTGTAAACTTTCAACTGGTGTCGTGCGAAACGCGCCTGTAGCTATTCGTAAAGCTGTGTTTTGAACAGTTTCTAATGTTTTCAATACAGATACTTTGCTTGATGAATAAACTATTGCACCATAGTCGAGTTTGGATCTAATTAAAGATTTATATACATGTAATAGTGTATTTTCATCTGCTCCCCAGTTTTTGCTGGAAATAGTTTTCATGAAATTTAGTCCTGCCTGGCATGATTTTTTAAGTTCTTCTGTATGTTTTTTCCAGGAGAGCTTTTGGTCGAAAACCATACCTAAAAATCTGATATTATTTGTGAAACTAAGGGTTTGATTATATAGCTTTAGATGTGGAATTAGAGTGTTATGTTTTCGTGTGAATAAAATACATTTAGTTTTTGTTGGTGAAAATTGTAATCCGGTAGTCCTAGACCATGATTCTAAATTATTAATTGTTTGTTGTAAATGTTTTTGAATAGATGTAGGGTTTTTTCCTTTGGCAAATAAAACCAAGTCATCAGCGTATAATCTTCCTTTAACAATCGGTGAGCATTGTTGAAGTATGTCGTTTATGGCTATTAGAAAAAGGGTTGAGCTTATAACTGATCCTTGTGGTACTCCGTTCTTTTGAACTTTTTTATCTGAGTTAGCGTTGTATGATCGAACTATGAAGCTGCGAGAATGAAGAAAATTGGAAATAAATTTTAACATATTGCCTCTGATATTCCAATTATGCAATTTTAATATGATATTGTATCGCCAGACAGTATCATAAGCTTTATTAATATAAAAAAAAACTGCGATACAATCTTGCTTATTTGCAACTTCATATGTTTATATTCTTGTTTCTGACTTTACTAGACATTTTAAGATTTTTTGATAACATTTAGGAAATTTTTGAATTCTTCGTTATTTCTTGGTTTTCATCACGGGACTTTTTCTATGTGAAATAAATCTGACGGAACTATCGTAAAAATATATATCATTTTACACTAGTTTTTTACTTCACTGTTATTTTTTTTTTTTAACTATGATATACAGCAAACCACTGGGATTTTCTCTTTTATTGATTGTATCGAAATATTCGTAGCCTTTAAATTAAAACATAAAGATTTTTCTTTGTCGAGCAGTATATTTCGCAAATACTAAGCGCTACGCTTATGTATTTTTAGAGCATCTGCAACATAAAGCATACAAATCTAGATAATAACCGTTATTTTCTATTTCAGTGACTTTCAGCAGTCGTTAAAATTATCATTCTTTTGCGAAGTACATTTTGAGCATAGTTCTATTTATATCTATGGTTCCTTAATTACCTCTACGATTGCAAAGATTGAGAATAATGTACGGAAAAAGCTTGAAAGGACACAATAAATTATTTTGTTGCTTGTTGGAAAAGAAGAATGGGGTTTTGTTTTTTGCTTATTGTCACATTTCTAAAAACAGTGCTTTTATATTTATAGTAGTATTGTCTTTTTATAAAATCTCTCCAGAGCTAGAGTTTTAATAATTGTTTCTATTGGACATTGTTTCCCAATCCACTGCTTATTATAACTGAAATCTATCATTGATTTAAATCCGTACGGCGTATGGGATGTTTTGTAGTATAATATGTACCTACTGTGTCTATCTTGTATGCATGCATCTATTACTATTTAATATATTTCTGTGAGGCTATTTATCAAAACTTGATATGTCAAATAGAACAGGAAACCCCTCTGTGGCTCAGTGGTAAGAGCGCCTACCTTTAAACCTAAAGGTCGTGAGTTCGAATCCCATCTGGGTGGAGAAATTTTCGTTTATTAAAAATTAATAAATGAAAATAATTTCTATACATGTGTGATCGGTACTCACCGGAGGGACCGCAGACGTTCGGATACAATTAGCGTCTCTTAGCAAAGACAATGACGTCGACTTTGCTAAGTATCAAGACAATTACTCTACACACACACGCACACACACACACACACACACACACACACACACACACACACACACACACACACACACACACACACACACACATGCTGCTTAAACTAATAGTGTACATTTATTTTGAAAATTCTATTGTTAAAAGGGATTTTACTAGCATAACATGTATTGGCAAATATCTCAAATGCCAAGTATAGACATATCTTGTCAACGTGAAGTAGGTATATAAAATACGTGAATACCATAATTACAAAATAAAAAATGAAAAAATGTATACTGAAACTAAAACTTATTTATTTAATATGTTTATTTACTATGTTATTTAATAAAAATATTTAGTTTCAATTAATTTATAAATAATTTAAAATTCACCAATTTATGGAATATCTAAATTTAAACTGCAGTATAAATCTCTTTGAAATAAGTACCTAATAATAATTAGCAAAATTATTTTTATTTACTGTTATCAATCTTCATAAAAAAGTAGTGTTTATCATTTAAAAATAAATTATTCAATTTCATCATTCACATACGCACTAGTCTTGAGTTCGTGGTAGAATAGATGGTACACTGGATCAAGGTATTGCAGGCGGAAAAGCAAGTCTTCCTTTTTGATGTTTTATGGGTATAGGTCCACTATAAACAGGTTCTAATGGCTACTATACTAATGGTTCTAAGGGCCAAGGCCATTATGTAAATATTTAATGTCTACAACACCCAACTCTTTGATAAAACGTAGAACTTTTATATCACGTCATTTCACATTTTTATTATCCACACCTTTATCACGCTTTACATAGGTATTTTGGAAATGTTTTAAATACGATAAAAAATCTCTCCTCTGCTTTTGAATAACTTCAAATTTTTATCTACCAGAGACAGTTCTAACAAACTGGTATCAGTCATGAGGTATCCTTATTTCAATTTGTGACGATTTTTGGTACGTTCAATTCTCGCATGGTCGGCATCACATTACATTCTAGTATGACCCACTTCCATGAACTTGTGTTCTATTTCATTTATGGTTGTTGATTAATAAACAGATAAAGATAGTGCTCCTAGATACATTTTCTTGTAACAAGTTCTTTTTCTAACATCTTCTTATCTTTAATTTTTAATTTGTTATATGTTGGTTTTTTAGGTTGAACATTATAGTTATTTATTTGTTCTTTGTCATCATCACTTTTATTTCTAAAATTATCACTACTTACTTTGTCATACATATTATTACTGGCAGTAGCTGTTATTTTACACTTTTTAGATTGAATTGCTAGATATTTATCTGGCCGGTCATTGTCACTTGTGTCAGATGAAGTGTCCAAAGGAATCTAATTTTCATCTACATCTGAATTATCACTACCCAAATATGACACTAATTCTTCAGAATAACCAGCTGCTACAGAAGTTAAACTTATTTCTCTAATTTCTTCATCAACTAAACACCTTTTTAATCCTCTTTTCACACTTCACACTGATTTTTTTTAATTCTTACTTTCAGTGTGTAATGTTTCTTGTGTATAAAATTTTTTATGTACTATTTCTTCGATATTTACAAAAATCGCCGAATTTTCTTGTTGTCTAAAAACCATATCAACTAACTGTTTCCGCGCGACATACTTTTAACTAATAGTTTTCTTAGAGAACCAAAGAACCATCTTATTTTAGTAAAATGCACAACAATAAAATTCGGTTTTATTATCTGTTAGCTGGTAACCAAAGCTTTTATGTCTATAAAACATCCATCCACATTTAAATCTGATGGTGACAAAACTTGATATCGTCACCCTAATTAGCAAAACTCCATTTTTATTAAATTTGTGAATATATGCGCCAGCTGTTTGTAAAATAATTTAAACTCCAACTAAATGTATAAATTAAATATAAGCGAAAAAGAAAACTTGTAACTCCGTTTCAACTTTTGACTTCAGCAAACCACGTAACTCCAATATAAGTGTGGTTAGCTACATCTGACAGTAACACGTGAGATCCGTTGTATGTTTGTGTTTTTACGTATGAACGTGCATTATAAAATGTTAAAATTAGTTATAACGTGCATTTGAATCTAAAAACCATTTCTATTCCACATAGAGTAACTAGGAACACACTCAACCAGTTTATAGTTCTACTGTATTTATTTCTTACTTTACTAATATTAATTTTTGTAAGAAAACCGCCACCAAATTCTAAGTGAGACTTTTTGTCTTTTTAGATATCCCTCTTTAGAATAGCTCGAGATAGAGACAGTTTCGCCATAAAGTGAAACTGGATATATTTGTAACGTGGATGTCTTAATTATTAAAGATGTGATCGAAAACCCCCCTGTAGAAAATTATCTGAGGAATAACCAGAAGTCAATTCTATAAAGAATGGTGTTAAAATTAACAAAAATTGATATTCAGAGTGCTCTTCGTCTAATAACCACGTGAACGAAATGATTAAAAAACAAGAAACTTCAAGAAAGAGCAGAAAAAGAGTAGAAAGTTGGAAAAGAGAGCAAAATAGAAAAAACAGAGAGCTAGGTATTGCTTACAAAGGTAAAAAGTGTACTACTGGAAAATGAGAATATAATATTCCAAAAAGACAAAGAATATTAAAACAAAGGTGTTCTTGTAAGATATCAGCCAGAAATCAAAACAACTTAAAACAATCTGGGATGCAATTCCATCTACTATCGGATGAGGACAGAAAGTTGGCTTTCAGGAATTTTTGAAATATGAACTGGGGTGGAAATTTTTTTTTTGTATATCTTAACGTAAAATATGAAACACCCCAAAGAAAACGAGACCGAAAAGACAAAAACAAGTCTAGAAGAAGTAATAGGTTTACTTATTATTTAAGAAAACAAAACGATTAAATTAAAGTGTGCAAAAAATGTTCCTTAACACCATAAAAATTGTAAATTGAAAATTGTAAAACCATAAAAACGTCAGAACGCCACAAGTGTGCACTGCTATAATTTTATCTACTTTTACTAGAATATATTAAAAAATCCTTAAAAAACCTCTTGGTAGTTCTTAGCTAAATTAAAAATTGCATTTTTTTTGCCAAATGTAAGCAATGAATTTATATCAAAAACAATCATATACCTACGTAATCAAAATCGATTCGAATGCAAATATTGTCACTTTTATAAACAAACTAGATATTTTTTTTTGTTTTGGGATCCAAAAAAATTTAATGCAAGAATTCAATGATGAATTTGAAAGCCATGAGGATGATGATGACAGCATTGCTGATTAAGGATTTTCTTTCCGATGAAACTGAGCTTCCAAGGGAGAGTTTTAAAAAAAATATATTATTTAAAAAAAATAAAAAAGAAAGAAAACCTATTTTAACAGACGAAAATAATTTTTTTGCCAGAAACAAAGGAACATCCAATGTTATCTACTTGTTTACATATTTTTCTGTTTCAATGCAAAGATTTTTCTGATGAAGATGGAAAAAAAACATGGAAAGATTATGGGCAGACTAACTATGGCCAGCGACGAGTAAGGCTCTCGAAACACTTCTACAGAAAATATACACACAAAAAAAAACGCGTCAGTTTTATTTGTCCAAAGTCGATGGAAACACTGTTAAAGTTTGTCGTAATTTTTTATTACACACTTTGGATTGTACAAATGATACAGTTATTACCGAATTGTGCAATGCAGTGAAATGTGCTCCTTTGGGTACAGCAGTGAAAGAAAATAGAGGCAAGTACCAAAAAAAGATATTAAACAGAGATATAATTAAAGCACACATTGAAAGCTTTCATCCAATTGTACGTCATTATAAACGACATAAGTCACCGAACATAGGTATTTACCCAGAGACTTATCAATTAAAAATTAAAAATATCAAAATCGGACAAATGTCTCAAGTGTAAAGTTTTCAATAACTTAGAAATGGAAGCAGATAAGAAAATAAAGAAATACCTCCGGAAAGTCGAGACAATAATTATAAAATTCACATTGATAAAGCAAAAAAGGCTAACGAATTCTATAAATCTGATGTTGTTCTTGCAAAAACCTCATCACCACATGTAAAGTTTTTCTCAATGGACTTACAAAAAGTTATTTTGCTTTCCATAATGCCAGGGATTAAAGATACTTTTTTAGCCAGAAGATTAGTATGTTTTAACGAAACATTTGCTCCTATCTATAAGGAATCTGGATTAAATAGCTACTGCGTAGTTTGGCACGAGGGAATAACTGGTCGAAAGGCACCCAATATCGTTGATTCTATTTTTACAGTTATAAATAGAAAACGTGATTTTACAAAATTTATTTTTTGGCAAATAGTACTGTCCAAAAAAAAATAGGACGATTTATTGGACATTGACTATGATTCTCAACTGTCTAGATATATCAGTAAACGAAATAAATATAAAATATTTAACTAAAGGTCACACCCATATGTTAGCAGATGAGGTCCATGGAAATATTGGAAAAAATATCCTTGAGAACCTATACGATTTTAATGATTTGAAAGATGTTATAAAATCCTCACTGGTAAGAATATTGAGAAATAAACTAAATTGCTACACGGAAAGAATCCTGCATGAATATCAGGCCGGCTTTAGAAAAGACAGATCCACTGTATACCAAATCTTCTCATTAAAGGAGGTACAAACGACTTAGTATGAAGGTAAAGTTCCACTGCATGTTTTGTTTGTGGATTTTAGACAAGCATATGATAGAGTCGATAGAGTCAAAATGTATCGAGTAATTGAACATTTGGATATACCAAAGAAACTAATCCGACTAGTTAAAATGACACTTAATATCTCTACGTGTGAAACTGTTTGGCATGGTCACATATCAGATCAATTTACGGTTGCAAAAGGCTTGAGACAGGAAGATCCTTTATCCACTACATTATTCAACTTAGTATTAGAAACTGTAATCAGAAACAAATCTTTCACCTGCAGCATGAAGTTGGAAGAAACGATCATGAAAAATGAGCACCAGTGCTTGGCATTTACTGATGATCTAACGATCCTAGCAAAAACCAAGAAAGAATTTAAAAAAGTTGTGAAGAAAATCATCGAAGAAGCACAGAAATTCGGATTGGACCTAAATGAAGACAAAACCAAATATATGATCATGGGAGGGACAGAAGGGAAAAAAGAAGACTTTAGTGTGATGTCAGTAAGTGGTAAAAGCTATAGTTTTAAAAGGGTGGACAAATTTGAATACCTGGGTGTAGTTTTCGATGAAAATGGAAAAGAGAAATGGCAGCTAGAAGCCAGAATAGCAAAAGGGAATAAAAAATTAGGTGGTTTAAGAGCCCTACTGAACTCAAAATACGTTTCTAGACAAGGTAAACTTAGAATATATAAAACAGTAATTCTACCCACAGTAACATATGCCGGTGAGACATGGACAATAAATAAGAAGGAAGAGGATACTCTGGAAAGATGGGAAAGGAAAATATTGAGACGCATATTTGAGGACGGAAGACAGAAGATGGTTGGGAGAGAAGAACCAACAATGAATTAATGGCTTTATACAAAGAACCTACCATTACCAAGTTCGTCAAGGCACAAAGAATCAGATGGTTAGGACATGTGGAAAGAATGGCAGCAAACAGAATGCCTAAACTAGTAATAACCAGAAAATTAATCGGCCCCAAAAGAAAAGGTAGACCCAAAACGAGGTGGATTAGTAAAGCGGAGGAAGATCTTAAACACGTGAAGGTGAGGGACTGAAAAATACAAGCACAAAATAGAAGCAAATGGAGAAATATTGTACACCAGGTCCTTCAGAGTAGTTAAGAATATTATATATACATATTTAAGTTAAAGTTTTGTTTAAAATAATTGTAATTAGTTAATATTAGGATTATGTTGTAAAAAAATGCCCTAGGCCTTAACGGCCTGTTGTGCGTAAATATAAATAAATAAAATATAAAATCCTCACGAAAGGCTTTAGAGGTTTTAGAGGTCAAAAAGTCATATAAATGGGAGAAAAAATGAACGATGTCTTCATTTTAAATTTTCAAATAAATTCGGTTGTAGAAGTGAATTTTAAAAGAGGCTCAAAAACACTATTTTTCAAAACAAACTTTACCGAAGACTACACCGAACTTGACTTTTTGCAAAAAAAAATATGCGACTGAACACTACTTACCCGAACTACTAACACTTACTAGGGGAATTCCAGAAGAAAAGAAAAAAGCTATCCTTAAGGCTTTAGTTCCTGTAATGCTCATAAACCAAAGATATTTTTGGGAAAATATTTCTGTAAATAATGATTCATTTGATTTAATAACGTATTTTGAAGAAGTTTAACTACTAAGAACGAGAATACGATTTTTTTAATAAAAGTTTTTCTAAATATACCTACACTGTGGTTTTGTACAATTTTTTTAAATATGAGTTTAACCTTCGGTAAAATGTAATATACATTATCTGCTTGAAACTTGGTTAAACTACAAATTTATAAAAACAGCAACCTCACAAAATATTTTGAACGTATTTAGAGTTAAATAAAAAATAGTTTACTTAAATAGTGTTTATAAATAAGTACCAAACAACACAACTGGTCAATATAATAAAGAAACGCAAGCTGGAATACTTAGGTCACATTATGAGACACCCTGAAAAATATGATCTGATTACATCTGATCATTTAGGAAAAGACATAAGGTAATCGTGGTCCTGGTAGACGAAGAACATCATGGCTGAAAAATCTAAGGCAATGGTATGGAAAATCAACTACATCGTTATTTAGACCTGCTGTCAATAAAGTCACGATAGCGAATATGGTAGCCAACATGATATCCAACTATCGATAACGGTCATGGAACTAGAAGAAGAAATAAGTACGGCGAAATTTTTAAAGTTAATTGCGTACTCAAAAAGTATATATCTGCAGATACTATGTTTTTCATTGCGACAGCCGGTTTGGTATGATATCTTATTTCTGTAGTACTCTATAACATTTCAAATAATTGTTCACGATTTTAATCTTTTGACAAAGCTAATATTTTCTGTATCTCAAAGATTTTACTATAGGAGAAATAGACAATTGATACTTCTGCTTCACGTTTACTTTCCGTCGTCAAATAAAACCAACAAAAGCAATCGATTCAAAACATCCAATATGTTTTGCCGATTCGATTTCGACTGCGGCTATATGGATACGCATACGCACTACAAAAAGTGTCACGTCCATATTTCCCGACTCCGTGTTTTTATCGTCCTTTCTCAACAGTGTAGTGCACAATAAAGAATAAAGGCGAAAGCAATATTTTTCAGTGATGTATTTACAACATAATCTTAGAGCTTTCCGGTCACTAGAAACGAAAATTTACGAGGTAATAACAACCGAAAGAACACTAGCGAACGGGGCAAAGTCGGGAAGCAAGAGCAGCCGTGAAAAAGCTAGTAAACTAATGAAATATTGGCCTAGTTAGGTTAAAAAGTAGTCAGGTTAAAAATCCAAACTAGTAAACTGGTGAGGGCAATAATAAACAATGAGATTTCGAAAATAAGATACGAAAACGGTGATCAATAACTAACATTGATTTAAAATAATAGTATATTACAAAACAGGAGTTTTATAGTCTGTCTGCTGTCTACTAAAATGAGATTAATTTTCGGCAATTGTCCGGTTTTACCCTGATTACTGGGGATAAAGAGAATAATATGTGATTTTCTATTCGTATTCTTTTTGAAATCTATTCTGCCCTTACATTGTATTGATGTTGTAGTGTTTACAAATAAGATTTGTTTGGAAAAGTATTCGGAACTTTAAATTATTAATTTTTATTATTCAAAAATATGATCTTATTTAGTTATACCTCTTTAATGAATTATAATACATGAGTTTATTGTAAACATACCGAAGCTGTGACATAAATTCAGACCACAATCCTGTAGTCGTAACTATCTGATTAAAACTTAAAAGAGTAGACAAGGCTAAACCCAGTCAATAGCTCTCACTAAGGAGAAGACAATAAAAAACATTGAAGACATGTGGGGGAAAATTAAAAATACTGTCTTGGAGGCAGCAGACCAAAGTATACAGAAAGAAAACCGTAAACATAGAAAAAAATGGATGACAAACAAAATATTACAAATTTTAGAGAGGAGACGAATGGTAAAAAACAAAAAGCTAACAAGAACCAAAGAACTCAACAGAGAAATTGAAAAAAAAATAAATGTAGCTAAGAAAGAGTGGATGAAAAAAAAATGTAAATAGATAGAAGATTTGCAAATGAAGACTCAAGATAGAGAACTACACAGAAAAGTAGCTGGAATATGAAAACCCAAACACTTATCGATTGTAACAAACAAGAAAAACCAATATTGTTCTGAAGCTATTTTCTTGTGGCATTTTAAATTAATTACTATTTAACTGGGAATAAGCCACAATTAAAGATAAAAATACGTTTATTGACGTTTCAATTTCCACTTCGGAAATCGTTCTCAAAATGCAAACAGTAAATTAAACAAATTTTGTTTTTTGTTACATAGTGAAAAATTCTTCTAATAATTTAATTTTATCTGACTCATTTATATTGACAATTCAGACATACATTATGCATTTTAAAGTGAACGACTTTAAAATAATATTGCCAATATTGTTGAGTTGCGCTCCTGGGACGACTTTACTTATAAGATAGTTCATTCGATTACATGAAATCAACTTTATCTTGAGAATATCCGTCAGAAAAAATCATAGCATGTAATTCGTAAATAATATAAAATCGTAATAGTAAATTATGAGGGAAAAACCAGGAAAAAAACCTCATAATACTATCCCGACATGGTAAGTATTTGTTCGTGCATTCAGTTTACCTTCAATAAACACCAAAATTCTGATTTTATATGTTTCGTTATTTAAAAAAACATAAATGATGTATCCTCTATAAGTTACTGACTTACTAATAATGGCATTTTTTTATTAATAACTTCCTCTTTCAATATTGGTAACCAGATCCTACTACATTCTGCCGAGGAATTTGCGACACAATTGGCCTCATTTAGCATAATTAGAGCCGTTTCTTTGATTTTTCTTTTTTTACCATCCGTTTCTTTTAGGACTACATTTGAATTATTCCATTGAACCCTATGTTTATTATCCCATGCGTGTTTACATATTTGAGATCTACCAAATTCTCTATTTTTCATATAAGATTGATGTTTTAATGATGTGGCCTTGATGTTGAAACATCAAGGCCATTTAATGGCCTTGATGTTTCAACTCTTAAAATTAAATTTTAAGAGTTCTAATTAAATTCTCTTCAGCCATTTTCTTCTTTATTTCACTTTGTTTTTAATATGTTGGACAAGAGTTAGAGATAGATTTATGTGAATTTGTTTTACAATAAATACAACGATTATCCTGTGGATCCCGACATGAATGAGTTTCATCTTTTGTTTTACCACAGTTTATGCAAAGAGCAACTGTGTTACGACACTGCTTCGCTACGTGACCATATTTAAGACAACGGTAACATTGTATAACACTGTGAATATAGGGTTCAACTGGACAAGATACAGAGTTAATGAAAATGTTTGAGGGTAACATGTTACCCTCGAATGTAACTATGATTGTTTGTCGAGGGACAAATATTGTTTCTGCATCAGATATAATCTTTCGCTTGATTCTCCGAATCTCAGTAATAGTTACCGCAGATAGAAAATTTGTAAAAAGATATTGCTCGTCAAAAGAAGTATTAACATTCTTAACAACCCTCTTCCTCGATAATAAATTATTTGGAATATAAGCAATTAAAGTTTTGTTTTTTAATTGATCATTAGCCACTAGTTTATTGGCGTCTTTAATTGTTTTTAATTAAACCCTAATTCTGTTTTTGCCTACTCTATCAATTCTTACAATATTTTGAATATTTAATTTTTTGTGTAAAATATGATCGACTGCCATAGGATGTAATTTACCTATATTTTCATTATTGGTATTTTTAATAAATACCTAGACAAAATCTGAATACAGGGTTGGTTTTTGTAGATTGAAAACCTTATTTTTTGGTGGATATATAAAGGTGTGTCCTTATCTTTATCAGATGTGTTTTTACCATCTCGATTGTTGGTTGTCGTGGTGTTAAATGTAACCATATCTACGCTTGCTTCTCCATCATCCACTGTTCCACCCTTGTCCAGGGGTGGTTCATCGTCCATTTTTACAGTTTATCACCACACTAATTTATTTATTTATTGCACTTACAGTTGCACTCACAATAAATTATTTTATGTTTTATAAAGCTAGCTAATTTTATCAAAATATCAAATTTAGTTCGAATCACCTAAAATTATTAAAGCGATAATTGGATTTTAATGAGAATTCGATAAATGTTAATTACTACTTAGCAAAGAAAATTATTTTTAAAACATCTGCACTCCACAGAGATTAAAATAATACTGAATAATGAGGTTAGTACTTGCTAAATCATGTTACTATATGTATGTATGGCTAATAAATACAGTAGAAACTAATAAAGTATTTGTTTTGTAATCCTATATTTTACATTCAGTATCTACATTTAGTATTTACATTTAGTAGTATAACTTTTACAGTTGTATCAAGTATTCTTGATATATTTAAGATTAGTACTACTCTGTACTTCTATATTTAACTGAACACACTTTAACTTGCAAATGGCGTTTTCCCACCTCTAAATTTTCAATTGTAATAAATGATTATTCCCAGCCGCGCCGAAACCACATAGGAAATTATTTCATTAACGGACTAAGGAAGCGCAACGCCAAACTTCAAATTGATCTAACCCGAAGATGTATTTCGAAATGTGGGGTAACTTCTGAAAATCGAATCGTATTAGCAATTTGTGTTGTAACTAAAGTAACGGTTAGCGTCTAACAGTGGATAGTTTAACAAACATATCGATGTTAATTACATAGTAGGCTTTGAGTGTAATTGAGATATATGTGACGAAACGTAGTAGGATATTAAGATAATACATAACAGTAAGTAAGGTGCATAAACCAAAACATTTTTTGCTTTTTTTGTTTATTTATTTTTTTTATTGTTACATTACATGTTTACAATCTAATCTATACACAGAGTAGTAAATATTCTGTAAATATTAAAAGTGAAACTGGAACAAACCATGAAGTGGAGATATCCAGTAGTGGCTAGTATACCTGTTGAATACAAAGCACGTGGTGTTCGTGTGTATTAAGGTATAAAAAATGCTTATTAAAAGCTTAAAATTTTTAGTTGAAAGAAAATGCAAAAAAGTATTTTTGAAGTGTGTATATTTTAGGCAATTCCTAGCTGAGCGCTTTCGGCTTTACAAAGCCATCATCAGAGCTATGCTACAATAAAATGTTCTAATAAGTACTAATTGGTAAAGATTGTAATTTTTAACTTACGTCAATTTTTAAATACCACTACAAAGGAGAGATCTCATTTCCTTAAGTTTCACAATTATGATTTTATAGTAGTTGGAATTTTTAAAACATATAAAAAACATATAAAAGGTCGACACTGGACGTCACAAACACGTTAAAAAATTGAAAATTTTTTTGTCATGGTACGGGTTTAAGACCCGACCATCTATTGATGTGAGGATGTAGACTGAATAGAACTAGTGAAATCAAATGTCGTTCCTTTTAAACGATTTTTCAAAAGTGACAGGTGACAAATGTCATATATAGGAAATAGAGATTGTTTTTTTAAATTCTTACAAAATTATTTAGTAGTTTGGAATTACTACTAGTCATCAAAGACTTTCTAAAAATTAAGTTTTTAAAAATTAAATTTTATGTGTTCATCACATCATACAGAATGACTTTAATTTGTAAATTCACTCAAGTCATTGCTCAAGGTCAATGTATGTTCAATCTGACAGCTATCCTTAAGGAACAAGGGCTCAAATTGTTCAACAACACTATAAAGAAGAAACCTGGTATTAATGTTATGTTATCTGATACTTAAGTGTATTAAGAATTGTATGTCTTGATGGAAAATTGTAAGAACTTTGCATAAAAAATTTTTTTTTTTTTAAGAATGTATTTTCATGTTTCAATTAAGAACAACTGTCAAATGAATTACAAAATGTTGTAAATTTTAATAAAGTTTAAAATTTGTTTAAAAAATAAAGGTATGAAAAATATATAACAAGATTGCATGAGGTCACCCTTCTTCCTCTAAAGTCTCCCATAATAATTTAAAAAGAGGTTTATAGTTGCAATTGAGGTTGATTTGTGTGTTTAAGCAACAATCAGGGTTTATTTTCATTTCTTTGGATATCTCTAGATCTTCCAAGAGATTCATGAGTCTAAAGTTTTTATTAGGAATGTTGTGTAAAATTTTACTGTTTTCAGAAGGAGAAAAAGAATGATTATTAAATTTAATGTGATATCCAAAGTTTGATTTTTCTGGGTTATTGAGGTGTTCTTTGATTCTTTGATTCAGAGTTCTCATTGTTCTACCTACATAAGTCATATTACAATCACCACAGGACAGCTTGTAAATACCACTTCTGTTTAGTTTGTCAACTTTGTCTTTGGTCTTGCTGAAGATGGACTTGATGTTATATTTGGTTTTAAAGGAGATGTTTAAGTCATTAATTTTATTAACAAGTACTCTTGAAATTTTTTCTGAAATTGGTCCTAAGTAAGTTAAGGATCTATATATGGAAGTAGCGTTGGATTTGTTATCAACATTAAAAGCTTGGTTTAGTCTCTTTTTGAGTATAGATTTTCTAATGACTTTATCAACAGTAGTAGAAGGAAAACCATTGTTGTTTGCTATCTGTTTAATGATGGAGATTTCTTTATTGTAATTTTCTTGAGACATAGGGATATTAAGAAGTCTGTGGACATAACATTGGATAGCTGCCATCTTGTGTTGAAAAGGATGATTTGATGATGTTGGTATCATATGGTCAGTTTGAGTAGGTTTTCTGAATATTGAAAATTCTAGTGTAGGCAAAGAAGAAAAGGAGGAAGTATTCTTTTTGATAGTTAGGTCTAAAAAGTTGATAATGTTTTTAGACCTAACTATCAAAAAGAATACTTCCTCCTTTTCTTCTTTGCCTACACTAGAATTTTCAATATTCAGAAAACCTACTCAAACTGACCATATGATACCAACATCATCAAATCATCCTTTTCAACACAAGATGGCAGCTATCCAATGTTATGTCCACAGACTTCTTAATATCCCTATGTCTCAAGAAAATTACAATGAAGAAATCTCCATCATTAAACAGATAGCAAACAACAATGGTTTTCCTTCTACTACTGTTGATAAAGTCATTAGAAAATCTATACTCAAAAAGAGACTAAACCAAGCTTTTAATGTTGATAACAAATCCAACGCTACTTCCATATATAGATCCTTAACTTACTTAGGACCAATTTCAGAAAAAATTTCAAGAGTACTTGTTAATAAAATTAATGACTTAAACATCTCCTTTAAAACCAAATATAACATCAAGTCCATCTTCAGCAAGACCAAAGACAAAGTTGACAAACTAAACAGAAGTGGTATTTACAAGCTGTCCTGTGGTGATTGTAATATGACTTATGTAGGTAGAACAATGAGAACTCTGAATCAAAGAATCAAAGAACACCTCAATAACCCAGAAAAATCAAACTTTGGATATCACATTAAATTTAATAATCATTCTTTTTCTCCTTCTGAAAACAGTAAAATTTTACACAACATTCCTAATAAAAACTTTAGACTCATGAATCTCTTGGAAGATCTAGAGATATCCAAAGAAATGAAAATAAACCCTGATTGTTGCTTAAACACACAAATCAACCTCAATTGCAACTATAAACCTCTTTTTAAATTATTATGGGAGACTTTAGAGGAAGAAGGGTGACCTCATGCAATCTTGTTATATATTTTTCATACCTTTATTTTTTAAACAAATTTTAAACTTTATTAAAATTTACAACATTTTGTAATTCATTTGACAGTTGTTCTTAATTGAAACATGAAAATACATTCTTAAAAAAAAAAAAAAAAAAAATTTTTTATGCAAAGTTCTTACAATTTTCCATCAAGACATACAATTCTTAATACACTTAAGTATCAGATAACATAACATTAATACCAGGTTTCTTCTTTATAGTGTTGTTGAACAATTTGAGCCCTTGTTCCTTAAGGATAGCTGTCAGATTGAACATACATTGACCTTGAGCAATGACTTGAGTGAATTTACAAATTAATGTCATTCTGTATGATGTGATGAACACATAAAATTTAATTTTTAAAAACTTAATTTTTAGAAAGTCTTTGATGACTAGTAGTAATTCCAAACTACTAAATAATTTTGTAAGAATTTAAAAAAAACAATCTCTATTTCCTATATATGACATTTGTCACCTGTCACTTTTGAAAAATCGTTTAAAAGGAACGACATTTGATTTCACTAGTTCTATTCAGTCTACATCCTCACATCAATAGATGGTCGGGTCTTAAACCCGTACCATGACAAAAAAATTTTCAATTTTTTAACGTGTTTGTGACGTCCAGTGTCGACCTTTTATATGTTTTTTATATGTTTTAAAAATTCCAACTACTATAAAATCATAATTGTGAAACTTAAGGAAATGAGATCTCTCCTTTGTAGTGGTATTTAAAAATTGACGTAAGTTAAAAATTACAATCTTTACCAATTAGTACTTATTAGAACATTTTATTGTAGCATAGCTCTGATGATGGCTTTGTAAAGCCGAAAGCGCTCAGCTAGGAATTGCCTAAAATATACACACTTCAAAAATACTTTTTTGCATTTTCTTTCAACTTGTCATAAGTGTGTACAAAAAATATCAGTCTTTTGATTTTTAAAATTTTTATTTTAAAGATCTTTTCGGAATTGAATCCTTCCATCATCAGTTTACTAAAAGAGAGAGTAAAAATACCAATATTAAGAAACAAGTAAGTTAAAATTTAAATATATAAAAAGAACACGTTGGTTTTTTACTACTTACATAAAAAGTTGTTAAAAACATTGTATGGTCACATAACAACATTGGAAGGACATCCGTATTAAAAAAATAATCCTCATGTTATTTATAAAGTTAAATGCAATAGACTGTTAACTTGTTGATTAATAAAAACTGACAATGGGGGCATCTTACATGACCCCCTGTAGCTGGTGAGGTTATATAGACTTACATTACCTCTGATCTGTGCTGGATTCTAGGGCTAACTGATAGAAAGATGGTATGAAAAATCAGTTAGTACCTGTCAATGTCAAGTGGAATGATATAGTAGAAGCAAAAGTCATTGTGCTAAGTTTGTGAATAGGCCGTTTTTAGTGAAGAATTGTGTTTTGTGTGTAGTAGGATCAATAGCAATTGTTGGTATTTTAAAAAGGTAGGAGAATGTAAAACAATGGGTGACTGTACATATGTAAAATAAATTTGGTATACCAGGGTAAGGCAAAATTTAAGTTAGGTAGTTGAAATTAATAAATCATTTTAAAGGCGATAAAAAGAATGTTATTACCTAATTGTTTCCTTGTATAAAGCAGTATAGATAAAAGTTGGTTTGAAATTTATGGAAGATGAATCGAGGAAAAAGAAATAAAAGAGAAAGAAAGAAAATGAAATAAGAGATGAATATAAAGATGTAAGCTGGGGATACTGAAAATGATTGTAATAAGAGATTGATAGGTGTAAAGTGAGTATTTATAATAAAACCTGTGTGATTAGTTAGATGGTAGTTATTGGAGAGGATGGGAAATTGGATATTGAGAAAGGGGGATGTTAGTGTATTAATGGTGACAAGAATAGAGTTAAGTATGGCGGATTATATAGGGTGATATTAAGCTATGGGAAAATAGAAAGAAATGTAGAAGTAAGTAAAACTGGATGTGTAGTTAAAAGAAAGAAAGTTAGATCAGGAGAATAATTGTCGATGAAGTGGGACGAAGTCTCTGTTGATGCTGGTGTGACGATTAACACAATTAGGACTATTTTTCTTTTCCTTGACTATTTTTAAATCCTCAAAAAGGTCAAGTTTAAGATAATCTCTACCTGGGATGTTATGAAGAAGAGAAATATCATCTGGTACCTTGATTGTATGATTGTGATATTTAAGATGATGGGAAAAAGAAGAAGTGTTCCCTAACTTAGAATGTTCAATAGCCCTGGTTACTAGAGATCTACAAGTTCTACCAAGATAAGTCGCATCACAGTCAGAACATTGAAGTTTATAAACTCTACTGCGTTTGCTGAAGTCAATAGAGTCCTTACTATTGCATAATGATCTACTTAATTTATTGTTAATTTTAAAGGAAATCTTAATATATTCAACAGAATTCAGGACAGTGTTTTTGATTGATTGAAAGACAACTTCCCATGGCCAAGGCATCAGGTTGTTTATAAAAAATATTATTAAAACAAAAATAATCCTGTGATAAACACAAGGAAAGTATCTCTATTATTGGTGTGATGACTAAGGGATTAGTTGATTTAGATGTGAGAAGGTCGTGGACTAACTGAATAGTTTCAAGTTTAGGTACAGAAGTAAACCATACTCCTGTAACTTAGCAAATAAATCATTGATCCATGGTAACGGATATTTATCCGCTTCGATAAAAGGATTGATAGTTATTTTTAAATCACCACAAATCCTAACACCTCCATCATTTTTTAAAATCCGTACTATGGGTGTTCTCCATTCCGAAAATTCAACTGCAAATATAATGCCTGGACCATTTTATTTAATTCCATCTCTACCTTGTTTCTTAAAGAAAAAGGAACCACTCTGAGTTTAAAAAATTTAGGTCTGGCACCTGGTTTAATAATAAATTTTAACTGAAATTTATTAAATGTGCCCAATTTGTCCGAAACTACAGTGGGAAAACCTTTCATTAACCACCCCATTATTTCATTATTTTTATCTGCTTCAATAAAATTTAGTTTCCTGAAACCCATATTATAAGGCCTAAAAAAATTTCTACCTAGCAAGGCTGGAGTTTCTCGATGCATAACATAAAAATCCAAATTACAGTTAAACCTCGATATAACGGACTACTTAAGGGGACGTCCGTTAAAGCCGAAAGTCCGTTATATAAAAATATGTTTAAAATAAATCAAAATACTTTTTTTAAATATGTATGCACAGTTTAATTGTCTTCGAACATTCGTCCTGAAGTGACGTTGTTGTGGATATCGACGGACTTGCTGTCGGTAATCCTTTTTTGAAAAAGGAATCAAGCTTCGTTTGCACTTTGGATGTTCGCTTTTTTTCATGATCAATTTTCTAAAATTACGAAAATGTGTTGAATACAGTTTGACTATTTGTTTAATAATCAATAAATGTTATAAAATCGTCGAGATGCGATCTTACCTCTGATAACTTCATTTTTATTACGTTTACACAACGGTAACGTTTTTTTTTGTCTTGTTCGCTATCTTTAATTCTATCCTAATTTTTTAGATTCATAACTTCATGTTCTATTTCACTTTTAGTTATAATTTTATACCCAGGGTCAACCTCATCTACTTCTAGCCATTGTAAAACATTTTCCTTAGCTACATGTTCTCCGGTATTATTTTATATAGTCCTACATAGATCAGTAACTTTCACCACTTCTAAATCTATGTTTGCATCTTGGCCATCAAACAAATTCTTTCAACCATTTTTTAATGTTTGCTCTTTCACCTCCTTCCATGCTGCAGCAAAATTAACAACTGTTGATTTTAAATTGTAAGACCTTAAGTTTGCAAGTTACGCTATCTATGGGCCGAATAAGCGATGTTGTATTTTTTGACAAACAACTAAAGATGTCATCTTTAGCAGGAGCAGGAGCAGGAGCGTTGTCTAAAAGCAATAAACATTTCACCTTTTCTGGTGGTATTCCCAATTTCTTCTCTTGAAATTTTCTCACTGAAGGTACAAATTCTTTGAAAACCTTTTTGAAAATATGTGATGTAAACCATGACTTCTTAGAGCTATATTATGAAACGGACATATGATGCATTATATCTTTTAAAACTTTAGGTTTACGAGATTTGCTAACCATTACAGGAGTCAATCTATGCGATTCATCAGCGTTATAACAAAGCAGTGCCAGATCCTGTCCTTGCTGATTTTTTTTACAAAATTCAATTTTTCATATTTGGAGGCTTGTGCGCTTTCAAGAAAAGTATGCCGTAACAAACCAGTTTCACCAATATTGTAAAACTGAGATTCTAATTTTATTTCGTTACTTATATGGGCTACTAATTTTTGCCTAAAAGGTTTTCTTTCTTCTTTTGGTGCACTAAGCTTCGTTGTAAATTCTTTTATTCATGATTCCGAGTCTTTTGCGAAAGCGCTAGAGCCATTTATCACTTGCTCTAAATGGAATGTCTATATGATTTGCTAATTTAATTGCAGCAGATTTCAATTCGACTGCTCAGACCGGGATCCCACTAGAACGTTGTTGGCCATACAATTTTAAGATTGCTTCTTCCATTGCTCCTGAGGTTTCACGAGCCAATTTCATTGCTGTATTGGCAACAATGAAATTGGCAACAGCAATTGTTGAGATTGCTGTACTCTCCTACATCACATGTTAATGCAAATTTCTTTATTTTGCTTTTATTTTTTTATGTTCAAAAGTTTGTTTCTTATGCCATATTGATTTGTTTCTCCATATTTAAAGGGCAAGATTTGCAAGGGCAACAAATAAACAAGCATTTATTTTTCAGCATAAAAATATATACATAATACTATTAGAAATGTGTCCTCTTATTCTAAATTTTACTGAAATTTTTTGTAAAATACAGTGGTATGGGACGAGTTAAGCATGTATAATATTAACAGTGTGTTTTTATTTTTTTTACATTTGTTCGGATTTTTTTACGTTATATCCGAAGTCCGTTAAATAGTTGTTTGTTTTGTTTGTTTTGAAAAAGTTACTGGTAAGTTAATTTTGCCCTTATGATGAACCTTGCCTCCCGAAAAATTAACTAACGATACATTAACTTGAGATAATGGTTGTGTATTAAAATATTTGTTATATATACTAAAAGGTACATATCAGTTTTATCCCTTAACTACAGACATACCATTATTAGTACGGAACAACAGAGACCCGGTATTTTTTACCGGTCGTTATAAAATTGAGTCAAAATATAAAGTTAATACAAAAATACAAAAAAAATACATTATGTATTTTTCTGTAGGGTCTAAGTATGGGAGAACTGGTGAAATGAGTTATTTTAGTAATAAAATAAAAGATTTGTAAAAAATAATCTAATAAGCGATAATTTTGGTAACATTTTTAGTCCATTGAAACAAACAGCCATAATTGCCTTGAAAAAAAATTTTGATTTTTTTAAACAAATAAACCTAATATATAATCATAAAGGAAACATAAAATAGTATTAACGAAAATCTATACATTCATGTGAAAAAAACTGCAAGAGATCAAGTTGTCACAAAAATTAAGTGGCACATTCCTTGCAAACTCTTGCCGTGCATTGTAAACATATCGAAATCTTGCACGTTATGCAAATGTGAGTGGTTTTTCTTTCTTTTTTGGCAGGACATCTTTTGCACCTTGTTCTTTTATTTTCTTCAAATGGTAGGACTTCAAATGGAGTATCCATTTGAAGTATACGTTACATAGAAAATCTGACGTCACGTAGCATATTCGAATTTTGGAACCTACGTTTCATTTCTTGCTGTACCCGCATCATTTCTAATTGTTTGTTGTAATCATAGCGATCCATTGTTTCATTATCTCGATATGCTTGGTGATCGATAAACGAATTGACAGATGCTATGTCTAAAAGTCTGAAGAAAATGGTCATGGTCCAACGACGAGTTCTGCGACTAGATGAATAGATACTGCACTTCTGGTCTAAACTGTCTACACCTCCTTTTGTTAAGTTATAATGCGCAATTATTTCTGGCTTGTTGGTCTTGGCATCATTTATTTGGTTATGGTGCATTGATGATACCAGCAAAACAGCTTTGTTCTTTTTTGGAACATGGGACAATAATGTTATATCATTTGTAAATCCATAAAGAGACGAGTCTATTTGCCTGTGCCTATTTGGTAAAAACGAAGGTGAAATTTCAGCTTTATTTTTTTAAAAGTTCCCACAAATGTAAGCTTTTTGGTTTTCAAGACATTAACTAGTTGTATTGATGAAAACCAATTATCCGCTGTGATGTTGCGATTGGTATTAAAAAGAGGTTGTGCAAGCTTTAGCACTGCCTGTGTAGGTTTAGCATATTTTTTTAAGTCGTCACTAAGATCATACCCATCAGAGTCTTTTCCACAGTATATTGAAAAAGTTGTATTTTATTAATTTTATTTTTTTTATAATAAATGTTGTAATTTTTATAATATGTGGTTCGTTGTTTAATTTAATATATACCTCAGCTAGCTCAATTATGTGTTCTAAGCAATCTGTCACTGTGTGACGTCGACTCTGTAGTCTCCTGGTAGAGTTCAAAAAGAAATTAAACCAAAATTTACTTTAGACTTTTGATAAATTAACCCAAATGAAGTTATTTATTAATATTGAACAAATTTAATATAAACAATAAAATTCGTCTGCAACTTGGGTTGCCTTTAAAAATTTACAAAAATAGGAATCGTGTACATCTTAATGTGGTTTAGTGTCGTGACAATAAAAATTTATTACAAAATGTGGAGACTCTCTACAAGTACCTAAAAACTAAATAAATATTGCAACTTTATAAAGTGTTTAAATGAACTATAAAGAAAAAGAAACTGAACACTTTATTCCGCTGACTTTAAACTTGCATTCAAATATAATCAAAATTTCAAATGATCCTCAAAATTATTATCCAACCTCACTTTAAAACAGTTCTGATTTCTTTAAAGAAAACAAACTACTCGCTAAATAATCGGTGAAACTGGAATATCAATCCTCTCTTCGGAAGTTAAGGTACGTACTATTCTATTTTTAATTTAATGATCATTAATATTTTTAATTTTTAAGACCTATCGCAATTATGTTAATTCATGATTTTTAATTTTCTCAATTTAAATGACATTTCTGTACTCCAAAATAATTTATGTCAAATTGTTTCTCTTACTCTCTGGAACAAATTCTGGATATCTCTGCTGTGGAAACTGTGAAAAAACTAAAATTCTAATTAGGCGAGTTAAAAAAAACACTCCCGACCTATTCCACAGTTTCAGGGCTCCCCTTCGTCGAAAAATCCTCGTCAGCCTTCTCCAAAAAAACCCAATATCCGTTGCTAACAGCAACCAACGTTCTTTTTTTTCTGTCTTCTATTTTTTTAAACCATAAAACTATCCTGTTTGACACATTTGTCAATCCACATTAATTTCTCATAATCACTTTAATCACATCTAATTTGGGAATTTATAAAAAAAATGTTCAGATATAAAACTTATTCTATTACAATACTAATACAATTTATTCTTTTCATCTCCACATCATTGTAATTTCTTATTTAACAAAACCCCTATTAATTTAGCTCCCACAGATTTGCTTGACAGTTTATTTTCTGACGTTTTTTTTTAAATTTCTATGTTTAAATATTTTTTAAGAATTCTTCTTTTTTGTTCTTTTTAAGGTTTAGACGATTCACCTATACACTAGGCAACTATACTATTCAGAAATTATTAACACTATACCAGGTAAGTTAAAATTAATTTATTTAACAATTTACTAATCTTTTTCTCTCTTTTATTTCAGAGTCGAACCCACATTGTGATGGCTTCATGAAATTCATGAACAACAAACTCATATAAAAATCCATTTAAGTTGTATCCTTTTTAACATATTGAAATCATTTCAATATATATGCATTTTGGAGGTACCCGGTCCTCGCATCTGTTAATGCCATAATCTTGATCCCGCACTTAGCAGGTTTGGCAGGCATATATATTTTAAATCTGCAACTGCCTTGAAATGCAACTAGCATCACATCTACACACACATTTAGACCTACACTATATACAGTTTGACAGTTAAAAATAAATGCATTAAACACTTCTGATATAGCAGCTAACGGATCTTGTTTTAGCCGTTCGTTTCTGTTTTGGGAATTATCAAACGTTAAGCAGGTGAGAACTATTAGAAATCGGTTAGCATTTGTGACACATCTGAAAATATCTCGACCAGATCCATCAGTGGCAAAAAGAGATCTGACTTGTTCGTGGTTTGATTTAAAAACTGAGGTCAGTATCAATAATCCCAACATAGCTTTTAATTCGATAATGTCCATGTCTCGAAGATCAGATTTATTAGCACCATTTTTATATTTTTCCCTTATGTTACTAATTTTTGCATTTTAGTTGAGTTCAGAATTAAATTTAGAATATTATCGTCAAGGAAAAGGCTCCATACTTCTTCAGGATTAGCAGAGTAGGAAGTGCGACTTTTTAGACCTGGACATTTAACAACTAGAGAGTTTCATTTTTTAATTTGCACTCACACATTAACCAGTTTTGTTGTTCCCTTCTGAGATTCTCCACTTCATGTTGCAAAGCTTTATTATTTCATTGATGGTCACCAACATCATCAGGAAATGCTACAATTTAGTTACATGAGAAATCACATTTTTTGAGATAGGGGACACCAGGGGTCACCAAGGGAGCTAATAATTTAGATAAGGAGGTCTTTAAATATGTACTTTTAATTGACCAACCCCAAATAAAAATCCAGCCGAGTGCAGATTTAACACTTAATTATTTATATAGTTTCTTTGTTAATTTTACAATAATTTTTTAATAATACTTGTAATATTAGGAACTGTCTAAAGTATAAAAATAATATCGCAACTCATAGTCAAACTTTTAAAAATATTTTTGCGATATTTACACTGCATAAAATTATTATTCGAAATATTAAAATATTATGCAAATAATGCCGTTCGTTTTACTGTATGTTTGTATGAAGTAGATAAATGAAAAATTCATCAGATGCATGTTTGATAAATGAGAAAAACTGTGGTGTAATTTTTAATTTTGACATTATTAATTAACAAGAAGACCATGCATATTATTATCAGCTCTAAAAAGCACAGCAAACACGTCGTTTATTATTTAATATAATTCTCTGCAACAGAGAAATGGAAATTAAACTTTCATGTTCATCGTATGAAATTGCTTTTACTGGCCGTTAAATAGGAAAAGCCATCGCAGTAAAATGAAATCGGGAACGTTTATTTTTCTCAGAACATGTTATGATTCATATAAACAAACATCAGTCCAACATCAAACAAATTTGTAGATTATATATATATATATATATATATATATATATATATATATATATATATATATATATATATACAGTTTTAGTTTAGTTCTTGAACCTTAATATATATTTTTTAGTGGATTTTCTTGGGCTTCATAAGGGCAGGTTCATAAAAAAAATTATTTTGCTACTAACATTTTCATATTTTTTTTCGACGTTTCGGCAGAAAATCCATGCCTTTTCCAAGAAGTAATATTGACTAAAAAAACATTTTATCACAGACATAATACGGTTTAAAAGTTATAACTTTTGACTTACCAAGCATGTAAAAGTTCGGTGTTAACAGTATAAGTATACATAGACGTCACAATTGAAATAATATTAAAAACATAGGACATACCCACTAAGTCACTACATGTAAAATGTAGTTTAAATCATGTACGCTGTTTATTGATGTTAGTTTACCGTTTAAACAATCAGTTATTTTAACATAATAAACAGTCTTTTGATCTGTTTTTAAATTAAATTAAAATATATTTTGTTTATATTTTTGACATCACCAAAAACTAAAATTCACATTAGAAATTGAAAAAAATTGTCAAATTAATTTTCTGGACCTGACCTTATATAGAGAAAACAGCACTATAACTACTTCATGGTACACCAAAAAAAACTTGGTCGTCGAGATATCTGAATTTCAACTTTCTTCATCCCCTGTCTCAAAAGAAATCAGTAGTTATCGGACTCGCCGATAGAGCTATTAGATTATCCGATACTATCAATAGACCTCAGGCCATTAAAAAAGCAAAAACAGCACTAAAACTTAATTCATACCCACACCACCTTATCGACGACACTTTCAAATCGCGACTGCATAAATTTTACAATAACAATAATAACAATTAAACAATACGGTAAAGAAAAATTATATAAAAGGATTATCAGAACATATTGCAAATCTTCTGTCTAAACATAACATCACGGTTGCTCATAAAGAGCACAATATTTTGAAAAAGAATTTTACAAGATTAAAAACAAAAACACCTCTATTAAAAAAATCGCATGTTGTTTATGAAATTCCCTGCTCGAATTGTGATAGAGTTTATATTGGACAAACCAGTCAGCTACTTAACTCAAGAATACGTTCCCACAAATATGACAAAAAACTTAGAAAACGAAAAAAAAAACAAATTTGATTTTGAGAAAACCAAGATCCTAAAAAGTGAACCCAACACGAAGAAGAGAGAGCTTCTAAAGTCTATACAAATAAAAAAAAAATAACGCAATAAATGATAAAAAAGATGTCAAAATATTTTTTAATTTAATTTAAAAACACATAAAAAGATAATCTCAGAACGCCTATGATGTTAAAATAACCCATTGTTTAAACGATAAACTAACATCAAAAACATAATAGATTTACAATACATTTTACATGTATTGTAGACGGGATCTGTTTTAGATTGGACATTTGGACAAGTATAGACGACATTGGCCGAAATAGAATTAGAGTCAAGTGTAAAGATTATAAAACTGCTAACAACCTCATCAAGAACAAAACTCTAGAAATATTTCGTTCAAATAATTTAGATCTGTTTATTCCAAAATTTATTTTACACAGACAATGAGTTATTAGGGATATAGACACAGATTTGTCGGAGAGTATATTAAAAATAGAATTAAACAGTATGATAGTCATTGCACATTTGAAATTGCAAACGTTAAAAGAATTACACGTAAAGTAGAAAAATTTGTTAATAAGGAAAAAATTGTCGAATATGTCCCTACTAAGTCTTGTATTGTGACCTTTAAATCGCAAACTTTACCTAAATATATAGTCATCAATAAGGTTATTAAAGAAGTTTAAATACATAAACAGAAAGTTTTGTTATGCTTTAACTGTCTTAGATACGGCCACTTAGGAAATCAATGTAGAAGTCAGCCAAGATGTAACAGATGCCAAGAAACTCAAAATTCAAAGGATTGTACAAAAGTTGAGTTTACAAAAGTATGTTTCAGTTGTAAGGGGAATCATTTGACTACAAATTTAGGCGCTTGCCCAGAATTCACACGACCAAAGTAAATAAAAGAGACTATGGGTTTAACAAACGTTAATTTTTACGATGCAAATAAACAAGTGCCTAAGAATTCATATGCTAGTATTCTTAGGAATAATACAGCCAACAATGTTAAATTCTTCACAAAATTTACAACCTTCTACTTCCTACCAGGGAAATAATTTTGCTAAATTTATAGTTAATCCTCACACAAACACTAGTAGGCCAAATAAAAGGCAGAAGCCAAATAATTCAGACCCAACTGATATATCTAGAAAAGAAATAGTATCTACAGTTTCCTCTCCAAAACATCCTGAGGGAATAGTTAAGTCAATTCTACCAAAAAAACTTAACATTGCAGATTCACAGTCAGAAGAGTTAAATTCTTCTGTAATAAATATCATTTTAGATTCGGTTCTTAAAACTGTTAATTCAATTAAACAAAATAATAATTTTAATATTTCAAAAGCTGATGTAATTCAGATAATTAGTAACCATTTTAAACAAAATCTAGCATCAAATTCGCAGACTTAAATAAAATAAACGTATTACAGTGGAACTGTTGTTCAGCAGTTGCTAATAAAGAGAATTTAGAATATTTACTTCATCAAAACGACATCACTATAGCTCTATTATCTGAAACCTGGTTCAAACCGGGAAAATATTATAATTTTAAAGAATTTAATTGTGTTCGAGCTGACCGCCCTGATGGATATGTCGGTTGTGCCATCCTCTTGAAATCCAACATACTATATGAAGAAATAAATTTTCAAAATACGTATTCGTTTACATATAAGTGTATTTCAATAAAAATTTCACATTTCAAGAAACCTTTACATATAATTTCTCTATATAATGAACCCAGGAACAAAGTTTTAATGCAACAATGGATCACTTTTTTAGAAAATATAGGAAAACCATTTATAATTGGAGGCGATTTTAACGCACACAATTTGGCTTGGGGCTGCGAAATTGATGATCGATTAGGTAAAGATCTTCTAGATGCTATCGGATACTGTAATTTAAAATATTTAAACGACGGGTCCCCCACTCTTGCTATTTCCAATAAACCTTCTGCTGTAGACTTAACTATTTGTTTCCAAGATATTGCCTCTTATTTTCGTTGGAGTACTTTACAAGAACCTTATGGATCCAATCATGTGCCAATTATTTTTTCATCACAAAGTTTCTCAGCAGCAGAAGACAGATCCAGTAGAAAACATAGAATATGGAACTTTAACAGAGCCAATTGGATGATGTATACCAGCACTTTGGAAGCAATGAAAATACCATTAATCTACGAAGAATTGGTAACAAATATAAACCAAGCAGCCAACGTCGCTATCCCAAAACATTCTTTCATTTAAGAAAAAAACCAAGGTCATATTCCGAAACCATGGTGGAATAATCATAGTCAGTTAGCAGCTGAAAATAGAAAACGTGCGTTTATAAATTATAAACAGAATCCAACGCTCCAAAACCTAATGGAGTTTAAACGACTAGATGCTATTGCAAAAAAAATCTTCAAACAGAAGAAAAAGAAGAATTGGATTGATTTTTGCGAAAGTCTAAACTCAAGAACACCAATAAAAGATGTCTGGCAAAAAATGACGACACTGTACAAAAACATATCCAAACAGTACCCAGACAAAACCACAATTTTGACGAGAATTTTCATTTATGGGAATTGCATAGACAAAGAAATAATACTTCTCCAGGTATTGACAATGTGTCATATTCGCTATTATACAACCTACCTAATAATTAAAAATAGATTTGAACATTGGCTAGAACCCGATGGTATACTTCCAAGTTCCCAATATGGTTTTCGCAAGTCTAGGTCCACTCAAGATGCAACTACAGCTCTAGTTACTTCAATTCAGCTTAATTTTACATCAAATATGTCTACAGCAGTTGCGTTCCTTGACATTTCTGCTGCTTTTGATAATGTCAATTTAGACATTCTTTACCAAAAAATGTTGTATATCGGAATCCCTAGATCATTTGCTCTCTTTTTAAAATCTTTATATTTTGACAGACTAACTTTTTTAAAAATTAATAATGAGGAATTTTCATACCCCTGACTAACTAACATTGGATTGCCACAGGGGAGTATTTTAAGCCCGATTTTATATATCCTGTCTAACATAGATCTTGAAGTTAGTATACCCAACCATACAAATATTTTTCAATATGCTGATGATGTTGTTTTATATACAGCAGGAAAATTGTTAAGTACCTGTGAGGAAAATTTAAAAGTCACATTAGAAATCGTAAATCAGTACTATGAAGAAATAGTTTTATCAATTTCTGACACAAAAACTGAAGTGTGCTATTTTTCACAAAAACATAGAGTTCCACAAGGCAATCCTAATGTGGGAAAATTTAATTTCCCTATAAAAAACTGTATTAAGTATCTTGGTATGTATCTAGACAGGAAATTGTTATGGAAAGATCACATTAATCAAATTGTTAAAAAATCGGAAAACTCAATAAACATTTCAAGAAGATGGTTCTACACAGAATCTAATCGACATTTTATAAATACCATTAATCGGCTGCGAGCAAATCATGCTCTTACGCCATCTTACATGCATGGAATCGGCTTATCAAATACTCCCAATTGTACTCGTGGCAAAATAGGCGATCTTACAAATATTATATTAGAATGTGATTTACAAATTAATAATATAAACGAACTTTATAAGGAATTAATAAATTCTAAGTGTTGTTTTCCAATAAACCTTCATCTTTTAATATTTTCAAATAATATGGAAATTCTTCATTGCATTTACAAACATGTTAAAATGTGTAAATACAAGATGTAAATAGTATATAGGCGTAATCTGTTAATATAGTTTGAAAAAAAAACAAAAAAAAAACAAAAAAAAATTATAACACAAATTGAGAAAAAAAAACAAAAGAATTAAGAAAATAGATATAGAACAAAAAACAAAAAAAAATAAATACAAAAAAAAACAACAAAACAAAAAATGAAAACAAAACAAAAAAAGAAGATAATAAAAAAATAAAAAAAAAACAAAAAAAAATATATTAAAATGTAAATTATGTATAAATATTAGGTATATGTAGTACTAACATTGATAACTTATAACAAGAAAATTTTGACTATGAATCTGCAATCACTAATAATTAAAATTCAGTCGATTTTAACAAAAAAAACAAACAAGTCTGGCTAATTGGCTCTGCCAAAGCCATATTACAGAAAAAAAAATCAAGTTTAGAAAGTCAAAAACATTTAAAGGATGAACTTCATTTTTTTGTACTTTTTTCCCAATTATTGTTTTTTTTTTTCAACAATAAACGTTAAATTTTCAATTTCTAGCGAAAGAAATATTGTGTAAAATTGAATTACGTAACTTTTAACTTCTTATAATTTTTTCTCTAGGATCAATATTTTCCGAATTATAAACGAAAATAGGAGCAAAAAAATGAGAAATTTTCAATTTTTTTCAGATTTTGTTAAATAAAAAATTTAGCACAGGGTTTGCGATTGGCGCATATCGTGATTATCGATATTGGGCACATACTGAAGGGATTCCAGCAAAAAAATAGCTTCCTATGGAAAATGTCCAATCCAAAACAGATCCCGTCTAAACTGTAGAAAGCTATACTTTTGACACTTTTTAAAAACAAATTCGTTTTATATAAAGACAATTACATTCATTACCATACTAATAACTAAATTGAAAAAAAATATGGAATGTTCCTGGAAAGTATGTTCCCAAAATGGGAACGTTGGCATGTAAATGTTAACGCCGTTCTGAAAAAAACTTTTGCATAAAAATAAGTAAAATCAAAATAATTTAAACAGAATACACAAATACAAACCGTAAAATCACAAAAAATTAAATTTAAATAACGCGAATAAAAGAAACAATGTAACAAAGTAAAAATATTCAGCACCTTGCTGCATTTAGTTCACGAATGACTTTGCTGGACTCCCACTTTCAAATTTGTTTCTGCGCGGTGACTTTTTAATTTCAAGAGATACCTGTTTGACTGCACATTCGCTTATACGTCCTAACAGGACTTATCAGAGCGACTGTTACAAAAGCTCTGAACGTGAAAACAAATATGTCAAGTCGAAAAGAAGCAACAATAAAATGGCTTCAGTATGGACGCTCAATCCTAACTGTGTTTCTTTTATTTCGATATACTCTTTATGAGTAATATAAACCGATTCGCCAAGGATTTTTGCTTAGACGGGAAGATATTTTGTAGAATGCAATATTTAGATTTTTTCCCTTATTATTTTTTTTTCATTATATCTTTTAACATCGTTTGTTTTGCCTTGATTATACGCATTAAAAACACTGAAAGTGGGAAAAGCCCTGGACCTGACATGCTTTCTATAAAAATCCTAAAAATTTTAGATTAAAAGCACATTGATGTATAATTAACTCTTGAACCAAATTTATAGTTTAGGCGTATTACCCAAAGAGTGGTTAACGTCGATTTTTATTTGTCTTCCCAAAAAGAAAAACGCAAGAGAATGCAACGATTAACGCCTTAGCTTGATGTCTCATGTTCTAAAGTTACTACTTAAAGTCATCCATAACCGAATATATCACAAACTGAACATATTAATAATATACAATTTGGTTTTTGCAAAGGCCTAGGAACGCGTGAAGCTCTGTTCCTACGTAATATACTAATACAAATTTGCCTGGACGTCAATCAATATATATACGCATGTTTTATTGACTATAATTAAGCATTCGATAAAGTACGACATAAAAAATTAATGAATGTCCTGAAATCAAAGAAGATTGACTACAACGACCTCACAATCATATCAAATTTATACTACAAACGGCGAGCAGAAGTACGTGTTAACGAACAGATGTCAGAAGAAATTTAAATTAAACGTGGAATGAGACAGGGGTGCGTATTGTCGCCAATTCTTTTTAATGCCCACTCCGAAGAGATCCTGAAACACGATCTTAAGAGGAAAATAACTGGAATAAAGGTAAATGAAGTTCCCATTAACAACATTAGATATCAGGACGACACTGTGATCTTAGCCGAAAATATTAAAGATCTTTAGAGACTGGTGACCAGAATAGCGGAGTATGGAAGAGAGTACGGTATAGCAATGAACGTTAAGAAAACGAAATTTATAAGAATATCGAAAACTCAAAGAAATAACGAGAATCTTCTAATAAACAGAAACAAAACAACATCGAACAAGTGGACAAATAGCCATATTTGGGAACAATGATTAACTCCACAAATGATTGCATTCAGGGGATCAAAATCAGAATATAAAAGGCGAGAGCAAATTTCAACAAAATGAGAAGAGTGCTATGTGCAAGGGATTTAAAATTGGAACTAAGAATTAGGTTGGCGAGGTGCTATGTTTTTTCGACTTTGTTTTATGGTGTGGAATCTTGGACCTGGAATGCGACATCAATGAAAAAATTGGAATCATTCGAACTGTGGGTGTATAGAAGAACTCTGAAAATATCTTGGACAGAATACGTCACAAACAAGAAAATTATAATATCTCGGCCATATTATACGTGGAGAGAAATACACCTAGCTCCAACTGATTATGCAGGGAAAGATACAAGAAAAGAGAAGCATAGGGGGGCGTAGAATGTCGTGGCTGCGCAACCTGAGAGAGTGGTATGTATGTACATCAAATTAACTTTTCAGGGCAGCCGTCTCAAAAGTCCGAATAGCTATGATGATTGCCGACTTCCGCCGCGAAGATGACACTTAAAAAAGAATAGTTTTGCCTTGCAATTCTCAGAAGGCACGGATTAAAGCAAAAATCTGGATTTTGGTTTCGTCAATCTCTCTCTTCAATCCTGACCCCCCAGGGGGAGTGTAGTGGTCGACGTGATGTCGTGTATTGTCCGTCTCCAGAGATCTCTGTCTCTGGTCATTTCTTTTAATTCATGCATAGGTCTTTGGCATATTCCTGTAAATTGATCTATCCATCTTGTTAGGGATCTTCCTCGTGATCTTCGGCCTTCTACCTTTCCTTGTATTATGAGTCTTTCCATGTTTTCTGTGTTTGCTCTGATAACATGCCCAAAATATTTTAATTGTTGGAGATGGACTTTACTAAAGAGTCGTTGGCTAACTTTTAGCTCTCTTAAAATTAAATTATTTGATCTACGGTCGGTCCAAGGAACTCGTAACATTTGTCTCCAACAGAACATTTCATTGGCGTCTATCTTTCTTCTCTCCGATTATCTTAGAGTCCAAGATTCACATCCGTAGGTCAGTATTGGGAATATTAAGCAGTTGATCAACCTCATTTTTATCGCTCTTGAAATTCGACAGTCCTTCCATATTTTGGTCATTTTTGCTGTGGCAACTTTTGCTAGATCACATCTACGTTTAATCTCTTCTTGTAATGATCCTGTGTTTGTGATTAATGATCCCAGATATAAGTATGAGCTCACAACCTCGAACTGGTCAATTGTGGTTATGTGTGGATGATTGTTGTGTAGTCTAACCACTATCATGATCTTTGTCTTTGATATATTTAATTGCAGACCAAATAGTTGACTTTCGTTTTCGATCAGTCGTATAAGTTCTATCAGCTCTGCTTTACTATTTGCAAGAAGGGCTGTGTCATCTGCGAAACGTAGGTTGTTTAGTTTATGACCATTTATTGAGATGCCCTTTTCCCATCCTTCAAGTGCTCTTCGCATAATATACTCCCCATATATGTTGAATAATTGTGGAGATAGTATACATCCTTGTCTGACACCCCGTTCTGGATGAAATTCGTTCGAAAGTGTGTCAAGTACTTTAACTGATCCAGTAGTGTGTTTATATAGTTCGGTTATATAAAACAGATGTATAGTGGGATGTTGAATTCCCTAGATTTCTCGATTATCTGACTTATATTCAGCAGGTGTTCTCGAGTGCCTCTACCTTTGGTAAATCCAGTTTTCTCTTGTGGAATTTCTCTTTGAAGGAATGTTTTCAGTCTCTCATTGATTATATGTTGCATTATCTTGCTGGCATGGGATATAAGAGAGATAGTTCTATAATTGTCGCATTTATGGAAGCTGCCTTTTTATGTATGGTCGTTATTGTAGATTTTGTCCAGTCTTCAGGCCATTGTTTGGAATGCCATATTTGGTTACAGAGTAGATGAAGTAACTTTACGCCGGTTTCTTCTGTGGCTTTAAGCATTTCTGCTGTAATCATATCTGGACATGGTGCTTTGTTAAATTTGAGCTTGTTGATAGCCTGTCTTACTTCATTTTCGAGTATATCAGGTTCTTCTTCCACCTCGTCAGAGATTTGGCTAACAAGCTCTTGGCGTTGATCATCTTTATATAGGTCCCTGCAATACGATCTCCATGTCTCTGATATGTCTTCTCTGTTTGTTCTCAGGGTTCCAGTGTTATCTTCAATGGCCCAAGTTCTGGCTCTGAAGTCTCTTGTCAGGTAGCGTATTTTTTTAAATAAATCTCTCGGTTGATTATTCTGACCATGTCTCTCAATTTCTTTGCATATACTTTGATAGTACTGTTTTTGTCTCGGCCTTACATCTTCGTTTTATTTCTTTATTGTCGTTTCTTAAACTAGTTTTCTCCATTTCACTATGTACACCACTTTTACAAAGATTTCTTCTATTCTCAATTATTTTTAGAGTTTCATCTGTTATCCAGTGTTTCCGTTTCACCGGATTATTTTTCTTTGAGCGATCCACTGGTGTTGTTACGCAATGTTTAACAGTCTCCCATATTTATTGTGATGTTCCGTTACGAATAGAGGGCATACTTTTCTGTACTTCCTGTAGAAGGTCTTCTTTCTTTCTTAGTTCTATCCTCTTTATCTCTCTTTGTTTGTTCGGTGCTTTAAGTTTAAGCATTACTTTAGATACGAGGAGAGTATGATCGGATCCGGATATCGCCCCTGGATATGATCTGACTGTTTGAATGGACGATCTCCAGCGAATATTGGTGAGGACGTAATCTATTTGATTTCTAAATCTATCTCCAGGACTTTTCCAAGGATGAAGTCTACGTACATGGTGTTTAAATCGAGTATTCATGATAGAGTAGTTGTTTGTCATAGCAAATTCGATTAAACGGTCTCCTCTTTCATTTCTCTGCCCTATGCCAAACTTTCCCAGTACATTCTTTAAGTCGTCATTTTGTGTAGTGTTGCCAACTTTTGCATTAAAGTTTCGTCAATAGAAATCTTCTAATTTCTACTTTCGAGATTTATTATCAGATACTGCACTATACTACTATACTACTCTGTAGCATCTATACTGAAACCATTTTATGGTTGCTTCTTTTCGACGCGATATATACTTATGTGACAGTCGCTCTGGTGAATCCTGTTAGGATAAAAAACGTATAAGCGAATGTACAGGGGCACTATACGTAAAATCAAATCTTAACTGTCTTTGTTTTTTGTCTATATACTTTTTGAGTACTAGCAACCAATTCGACAAGAATTTTTGCTTAGATGATGAGATTTGTTGTGGAATACAACATTTTAATTCCTCATTTTCTTTCTTTACATCTTTTAACATCGTCTATTTTGCCTTTCAATTCTTAGAAGACACACATTAAAGCAAAAACCTGGATTTTGGTTACGTCAATAGAAATCTTCGGGTATCTACTTTCGTGATTTCTTAATGCTATTTTGTTGTACAAAAATGCCTCGTATGGTCTAGTTTTATTAACCACTTATTTTCTAAAAACTGTCTCTGAATAGATAACGGTGTCCCTTGGGCTTTAATCAAAATTTCCTAACTTGGCGATGAAAATATAATTACGCATAATTATATTCTATTACACCTAACATATTCTGATGGATTCAAATTGTATTATACATACTTGGCCATAAAAAAAGATCCTGTTTTGATCCAACGATACATTTTTTCCAAAAAATCACGTATCTATTCGGTTTGGTAAAAAACATATTACTCACAATGCCATATTTAAAAAAAAAATAATATGTTTCTAATCGTCTTCTAATAACCGTAAACACTTTTTAGATTTTCGCCACAATACCGCTACAAAAAAACATAAAGACAAATTCACATTATCAACGCAAGTCCATCCATTTCCTTTAACCAACTTTCCAACAAGAAAATATTTTGTTTTTTGTTTGCTAGGACGTCGAATTCCCTGTTGATATTCGCCTCAAAATCGAGTTTGTTCTGAAAATTGCGTTAGAAATGTTAGAGAGAATTGACACAGCTATGTTTGTTCTTCTCTGTTATTCTCTTCTTTTTCTCTTTGGCTGTGTACTAGACGCGAGATCTAATTAGTCTATGACGGATCTGGAGAAAGAGAACGAGCTATGCACGTTCAGAGTCGTCACTTCAAGGGAAGGATTTCAAGAAACTCTGGATGTTGTAGAGGTTGTTTTTACGATAACAAATATTACGAGGAAATACCTTAAAATATCGTGAGTAATAAATCTTATTACTTTGAATGAACCAGGTTAACAATAGTTAATTAATTTCATTCAAATTTAAAATGAAATTAGTGAGAGTCCTCAATTTTTCTTCTTAATTTCACGTCTTTTTTGTGTATTTCCCTTTAACATACACAATGAATATCTACGTTTATAATGTATTATATTCTATATTCGAAATTGTTTAAATAAAATCTTGACAATGAGTCATTACTACATAAAAAATTAACCAATACAACAATTTTCATTTTGAGGGTATACAAGGCAACTATCGAACACGGTGATTAATTTAATCTTGCCCAAGTACTTTCGATCAATAGATCATCTTCATCTTCATTGGCTAACTTTGATTTGAATATAACTGCACTTCTACCAAAAGATGCCCAAGCCAATTTCATTCTTCTGTTGATTTCTAGAAGTAGAGAGCCAGATTTATGTACTAACTGTCCTATTGTCGAGTACAATAAACCAAAATATCTATGTTTAATAGACCTGACGAAGACTTTTAATCGCATCCAAGTTGAAGACGTCTTACACCTACTGTATAAAAGAAACATACCAACCAATATTATACAAACCATCGAAAACATTTACTTCCATAATATTCGCCTTCCATAATAGTCGCCTTTATACTTGGAAATCTCCAGCCGATAGAGCTCATAACATAATAAGAAACCAGATAGACTTCATTCTTATAAACAGTAGATTCAGCACAACTGTCAAAAGAGCTTGCACATACCCTGGAGCAGATGTCCCTTCTGACCACGTACTATTAGTGGCCGTCATAAAGATCGCTCTTTCATGCAGGAACAAGCCTGAAACTCAACAACAGATAGCACTGGATAAACTGAAAGACCCAGTGATACAAACAGAAATAAGCAATGAAATAAACGCAAAAATTCAAATATTAACGACAAACATTACCGAAGATCTAACACCAACATGGAATACGATTACAAGTGCTGTAACAGACATCATGAAAAACAACTTAGGGTACAAACGAAATAACAAGAGGCAAAAATGGATGACGGAAGAAATACTATTACTAATGGAAGAACGACGAAGACACAAGAATAACCAAGATAGCAGCAATATGTATGAAAACATTAACAGGCAAATAAAAGCAAAAATAAGAATAGCAAAAAATGAATGGCTTAAGCAACAATGTACCGATCTAGAACATTTACAACGACAGCACGACGACCGTAATTTACATAAAAAGCTTAAGGAGACTGCTGGAATATACAGAAAACGAAGACCAACTACCATAGTTAATCAGGATAACCAGATAGAGCTGGGTGAAAAGGAGAAAATTGATATATGGGAAAATTATATCCAGGAGCTCTTCCATGACGAAAGACCCATGAGTGAAGTTTATACAGACGACCAGCTGACTGGCCCTTCAATCACCAAAGAGGAGAAAAAGCAATATTAAATTCAAAAAACAATAAGGCACCTGGACCAGATAAGATCCCGTCATAAATACTCAAATTACTAGATGAAAGGGGAATTTCAGCACTACACAAAATATTTAATTTAATTTATGAAACTGGCTACTATCCTCAACAGTGGTTACGCTCTACCTTTATTCCCCTGCCCAAGAAAGTCAATGCAAAAAGATGTGAGGATCACAGACTCATTAGCCTGATGAGTCAAACTTTAAAGATATTCTTAAAAATACTACATCAAAGATTAAACAAAAAATGTGAATTGGACATCAGTGATTCCCAGTTCGGGTTTAGGCAAGGTTTAGGAACACGAGAAGCAATAGTAGCAACACAGGTGCTGGTTTAAAATTGTAACGATCAGAGGAAGGATGTGTTCCTATGCTTTTTAGATTACCAAAAAGCGTTTGATCGTGTCCAACACCACAAGTTAATGCAGATTCTCAAGAAAGTTGATATAGACCAAAAAGACATAAGATGCATTGAAAACTTGTGCTGGCATCAAACGGCACAGCTAAAAATAGACAATTCCTCCTATATCCAAGCCTATACATATAAGAAGAGGCGTTCGACAGGGATGTGTGCTTTTCCCTCTTTTATTTAACATTTATTCGGAAGCCATATTTCAAGAGTCTTTGGAGGATGCAGAGATGGGAATCAAGGTGAATGGAGTAATGATCAACAACATACGATATGCTGATGATGGTGTCTTAATTTGTGACAACATAGTCGATCTTCAACAACTTGTCACTATAATCGGAGAATACAGTGAGCGAATGGGATTAGAGATTAATACCAAAAAGACCAAATTCATGATCATCTCCAGAAACTTGGATGCACTTGAAAACTCCACCATAACACTGAATAGTAAATCCATAGAAAGAGTGAGTAAATTTAAATGGATCGTGGCTTCTTGAAGACTGGGCATCGGACAGGGAAGTAAAATGTCGCATTGAGCAAGCTCGACAAGCTTTCGTAAAATTCAAGAAGGTACTGACTTGTTCAGAGTTCGATCTTCAACTGAGACTAAGGTTTACTAAGTGCTACGTGTGGTCAGTGCTGCTATATGGCGTAGAGGGCTGGACACTCAAAACGAGGGATATAAACAGATTAGAAGCTTTCGAAATGTGGCTTTATCGCCGTATCCTCAAAATACCATGGACAGCAAAAATCACAAATATAGATGTCCTTAAAAGAATAAATCAAGAACGCCAACTTTTCGAAACAATCAAGAAAAGGAAAACGGCGTATCTAGGTCACATCATGTGAAATGAAAAATACCAGTTCCTCCAACTAATAATCGAGGATAAAATTGAGCGCAAGAGGGGAATGGGACGCAAGAGAATGTCCTGGCTCCGAAACATAAGGCAATGGACAGGGATTAACGATATACAATATCTGATACATATTGCAAGAAATAGAGAATTAATGGAAAATGTGATCGCTAACATCCATTAGTGGATTTGCATCTGAAAAAGAAGAAGAAGATACTAGTACAAAGCGGAGTCAGACAGGGTGACTCATTAAGCCACTTCTTTTTAATATAATAATGAACGAAATAATACAAGCAGTACGTAAAAGCTATGGTTACTGAATGGAGAACAAAGAAATCCAAATATTATGGTATCCAGACGACACCGCATTGATCGCCGATATAGAAGACGAGCTCCAAAGATTAACACACATCTTCAATACAACAGTCAAGAAATACAATATGATAATATCACTAGAAAAAAAACAAATATATGACAATATCTAAATACCCACTACGATGTAAAATCGAAATTGATGGAAAAATAATAAAGCGGGAAGCAAGGTTTAGATATTTGGGAATAGACATAACTAGTTACAGAGATGTTGAAGAAAAAGTACGACAACAAAGCTTAAAAGCAAGTAAAGCGGCGGGATCTCTTAATGGCACAATCTGGAAGAACAAACACCTAAGTCGAGACACCAAACTAAAAATCTATAAAGCAGCAATTAGCCCTATATTAACATACACGGTAGAGATAAGACCTGACACATCTAAAACGAGACGACTAGTAGAGTAACAGAAATGATAATACTTCGACGAATATTAGGGAAAAGTATGTTGGATAGGGAGAGAAGCAAAAACATAAGAAGAGCATGCAAGATACAAGACATAAATAGATGGGTGATAAAACGGAAACACGAATGGAACAAACTCATTAGTAGAATGTCAGAGGATAGAGGATAGAGATAAGTCAGCAAATGGACGAAGAAGTATTGTCAGACCAAGAAAAAGATGGTGCGATAATTTAAACAATTTATGAGGCTAATATTGAAGAAGAAACATACTTAAAACCTTCATACAAGAAGGTCGAAGAAGAAGAATTTTCTCGGGTATACATGCTCATCCACTTCCTATATTTCATGTAATTTGAAATTATTGTTGCTGTAACTTGCTTTACACTTCTTTAGATATTGTTAGTACTGTTCTTCTATTAATGCAATTTTTTTCGATCCTATAAAGCATTATCTCTTAACATATTTCACGATATGAATTCGCTTCGTTTTAATTTTAAATATTTTTAATCTTTTTAGGGAATATCATAGGTAATATATTCATGATAAAGCAATAACAGCATTGTATTTTCAACATAAATAACATCAAAAAATAAGTAATCAGAAAACTACCTGAAAATTATCCGATGTACAATCGTTGTTGGATACAAACAAAAAAACGAAATCAAATAACCAGTTTTATCACATACTCAATATCCCCAAAGTTTATTACGAACGTTGGTGCAAATTGATCTATAGATTGCATTGTGTTTCACAGAAAACACGTGAAAACAGCGAAATAAATCCTGAAGTTTGTGTGTTCGATCTGACCCAAAAACAAGCATTTAAATTAAATCACAATGGTGTTAAATAATAGTTAGATCTATGAAAATAAGTTAAAATAAAAACTTTAATGGTTGTTTACTGAATTTAACAAATTATTTTTTCAGTACCTACTTGCTTTCCACCTGAAAATATATAATTCCCAATGCTTTAATAATTTGATTCTTTAATAGAAGACGCTAAAATTGTTTTGTCAGTATTTTTCAGATAAACTTCTCACCGTATATAGTAAAAATAGATAGACACTTTAAAAAATAATAATCAAATTAACAATAAACAAGGAATATACGTTATACATGAATTTCTTCTTCTTCTTGACTGGGTTTACAACTCGGGGTGAGTTTTCGTCGCATCCACTATAGCACTCCATCTTCTACAATCTTGTGCTTCCATTTCCCATTGTTATACCCTTATCCTAGATACATCATCCTTTCATCTTTTAATGAGACGGCTTACTGATCTTTTACCGTCTGGTCTCTAAAAAACACTGTCTTTAGTGGAAACGAACTATGCCTTCATCTAATCTTACCACATGATCTGCTCACCTTATCCGGTTAGCTTTTATATGTCTAACGATGTTTTGGAACCATACAAATTCAGCATTGTGGCGCCTTTTCTCTCACACGCACACTTAAGCTCCACTAATCTTCTTAGTACTTCAGTTTCTAGCATTACTAGCCATAGTCTGCTGCTTTGTATAAAATCATATTCTGGAAATTGACGAAAATTTGGTGTAGCTCTCGGTGGAACTCCCAGTTTTTTTCTTTTAATATTTATCGGATCGTAAATATTTGATCTATTGTTGACCTTCCAGTATGACAGCCGCATTGGTAGTGACTGGAATATCTTTTAAATACGGATTGAACCTCTTTAGCCAAATAATTGATAGAACTTCATACGCTGTGTTAATAAGCGGTATTCGCCTATAGCTTCCTAATTGTTCTTTATCTCCTCTTTTATTTTGATAGAAATAAAAATATATTAGGCATACATAAAGAAAATATTAAATAAGCACAACTCGGCAGGCACTCGAAAAAAAGAAGAGAAAGACCTGATATTAGTTGGAGAAAAAATACAGTTATAGAACTTGAAAGAATTGATTTGAAAGGACAAAAGTAAAAAACAAGCTAAAACATAGAGAGAAGTATCTTTTAAGAGAACAGCACTAGTGAGAGAAAGAGAGAGTAATGAATTATATAAACAGGAAGTATGTTAGCCTGGTTGTAGATGATGTGGTATTAGTACGAAATACAAACGAGACAAAAGATTATAGTGTAAAAAGACAAAAACCTTTTAATATTCGAGTGAACCTGTTGTGGTGAAGGCTATCTGATGCACAGGGTCCTTCCTGTGTACTTACTAGGTTGCTCGACGATCTTTGTCATGATCATATTCATATTCAGCGACCTTCAAAAGCACCGAGTAATGACTGTTGACTAATTTAAAATGAAATTAACACAAAACTCCAGTAGAGAAAGTCTAACCTGGGCACCTAGTAGCTTGAGGAAAATTGTCGTTATTCTATTCATATTCAAGGACCTCGAAAACTCCCGAGTAATGACTGTCGGCTGATTTAGATACTCCAGGAGACGAGGTCGACTTTGGGCACCAAATATATTGGGGACCATCGTAGTTACCATATTCGTATTCAGAACACTTGAAATTCCCCTGAATAATGACTGTCAACTGATTTATAGTAAAACTAACATGAAATTCCAGAAGATTTGGTCTACTATGGTTCCTAGGTAGCTCGAGAATTATCGTGGTTATCATATACGTCTTCAAAGACCTTAAAAGCCCCCGGAGTAATGATTGTCGACTGATTTACTAACACGAAACTTCGGGAGACAAGGTCCACCCTGGACACCAGGTAGCTTTAGGATCATCATCGTTATTATATTCGTGTTAAGCGTTAAGGAGAAAAATACAACTTCCTATGACTTATAACGAAAGGGAAAGTGGAAGGAAGAAGAGGTCCAGGAAGAAGAAAATGCTCCTGGTTGAAGAATGTAAGAGACTGGACAGGTATGGACACACATTCGATACTATTCGATACTAAGAACAGCTCAATATAGAGAGCAATTTGTTGTAGTTATAGCCAACCTTTGTAGCATTTGCAATTCATTGATTTTTGGTGTATATTGAAATCCCCCTGTATGTGTAATATATTGAAATCCCCTCATATATGCTTGAAAAATCGAAGAATATTTTTAATGTATTTTAATTTTCTATTTGTACGTATTAAAACACCAAATTATTTCGTTCTTTTCACGTCCGAAACCGCCCGAAACTGCGTTTTCAAATTAAGAATTTACGTCTTAATTTTCGTTGTGTTTTTGTTTATTTTAAGTGCTTTGTTTATTCGAACCAATGCGATCAATTTTAAAAGATAATTTCGTCATTCTTACTTGGGTAGCTGTAGGCTCAGGTGTGGATCCAAATTAATTCTTACTTGGGTCGCTGTAGGCTCAGTTATGGATCCAAGTTCATCATAGAATTTGTAGTTTCCTGTTTTTGGCCCCTTTTTTTGGAAATATGTAGCAGTAAAAAGTAGTTTTGTGGCAGTTACTAGTTCAATTAATTTTTTGAGTGAGGATTGGAAGAATCGTCGTTTTCATCCTCGTTTTGTTTCTCCCTGGTTGTCATCCAAGGCTTTTTGGCAGTTTGAAGATGGAGTTGTTCGTGTGTTTGTTACGCAGAGTGAAGCCCTCAGTTCCAGTTGTGGTTTCGGAAGTTCCAGTGGCGTCTGGTTCCAGAAATTTTAGTGCAGTTTGCTAATGAAAAATCCAGGTAACTTTTTGATCAAAATTTAAAGTAAAGACAGACATTTTTTTTAGAACAATAATTGCTTTCATAAAAATTTAAAAAATAGTAATATTTAATATTGTAAATTTTGGGTTTAGACTTTGGCTGTTATTTTATTTGTTTTCAGTTTTTAAAATTTAATGTTAACATATGACAGCTAGCTTTGTTATTTTCGATATTTATTTGTTTTGTTTGTTTAAAAAAAGGTTAATCTCTATGCGGTAACATTTGTAAGTTTATGTAGTATCTCCAACTCCTAGAGTTTGTAAATGGATGACATGTAAGTTTTCTGTATTTTTGTATTTTACGACTATTGACTAATATTTTTGTATTATCTTTTTTGATTATTCTAGTATTCTTTATGTTTTGTAACTGTTTATAGTAAGATACAATAAATGTTAAATTTTGTTTTCTTAACATTTTGTTTATTTTTTTAACAAACCTTTTTTTGAGTTTCGTTTAAAAAAGATATGTTTTCATTTTTAATAATTATTTTCCTAATTACAACTAGTGGTTGTAATAGGTATAATTAAGCACCTTAAAGTGGTGCACTATATTAAATTACTATAGATGTTTCCTGTTTATTATTATTTTGTTTGTCTCAAAAGATTATGTTAGTACCTTTTTTGTTTCTTTTTTCTGTAGTTGCCCAATCCAACCCCCTTATTTTTTACTTATCCACGACCCCAACTCTCCTAACAAATCCTGAGTGCCGTTCGCACAAATAACGTTTATTTTGCTTGCCCTATCTTTACCCCCATAACCTTACCCTGAGGTAAGCAAAATATTTTCGTTACACCTTCAGTAATGGAGAAGGCACCTTAAGAAGAAGAAGATTAAGCGTCCTCAAAACCCCTAAGTATCAAAATTTAATTTATTCGTGTCGATATTTTTCGAGCTGCAAATTTTTTATTTTCTATGCACTTTGAAAATGCATTTTTTTTATTATTCATAAAATGTAATTTTCATTTTTACTTTGCCTACGTTTCAACTTAATTAATATAATAAATTTTCCATAGTGTAATTTAAAATAAAATAATTTAATTAACTATTTCATAGGTAGTGGGAAGTATAATTCCCATCATATAATATCACATTTGCAGACAATGTACATTGATTTTACTACCGTTTGAGGCTAATGTCACCTAGTAGTGATGTCAAAAAACCTAAAGAATTACTTTGAAGCTAAGGTACATATATTTACATTACCAGTCATGCTTATGTTTGAATATACGCTGTTTTGACGGTTTTTTTTGTGCAGTTATGTTTAGCGGTGTATAAATAATTTTGTTCACGAAAATTAAGGTGATTAATAAGGATTTAAATAATATACTTTTGACTTTTATACAGACACTCATATAAAAACAATGATAGTAGAATGTATTTGACGTATGCTAAATCTATATTAATAGGTGGGTTATATGCTTCTGACCACCCATCCTCGTTGTTCATTTTTATTATTTTACTTTAGAAATGTGGGATCTAGATGACCCCAGAGATGCAGAGGCAGCATTAGCTTATTTATATTTTTCATCTGACAATGAAAAAGCCGACACTGGACTTCACAAACACGTTAAAAAATTGAAAAAATTTTTGTCATGGTACGGGTGTAAGATCCCGACCATTGATTGATGTGAGGACGTAGACAGAATAGAACTAATGAAATCAAATGTCGGTCCTTTTAAACGATTTTTCAAAATTGACAGTTGACAAATGTCATATATAGGAAATAGAGATTGTTTTTTAAATTCTTACAAAATTATTTAGTAGTTTGGAATTACTAATAGTCATAAAAGACTTTCTAAAAATTAAGTTTTTAAATTAAATTTTATGTGTTCATCACATCATACAGAATGACATTAGTTTGTAAATTCACTCAAGTCATTGCTCAAGGTCAATGTATGTTCAATCTGACAGCCATTCTTAAGAAACAAGGGTTCAAATTGTTCAACAACAATATAAAGAAGAAACATGGTATTAATGTTACGTTATCTGATACTTAAGTGTATTGAGAATTGTATCTCTTGATGGAAAATTGTAAGAAATTTGCATAAAAAATTTTTTAAGAATGTATTTTCATGTTTCAATTAAGAATAACTGTCAAATGAATTACAAAATGTTGTAAATTTCTAATAAAGTTTAAAATTTGTTTAAAAATATATAATAAGTAGAAGTATGTATAATAAGTAAAAGTATGAAAAATATATAATAAGATTGCATGAGGTCACCCTTCTTCCTCTAAAGTCTCCCATAATAATTTAAAAAGAGGTTTATAGTTGCAATTGAGGTTGATTTGTGTGTTTAAGCAACAATCAGGGTTTAGTTTCATTTCTTTGGATATCTCTAGATCTTCCAAGAGATTCATGAGTCTAAAGTTTTTATTGGGAATGTTGTGTAAAATTTTACTGTTTTCAGAAGGAGAAAAGGAATGATTATTAAATTTAATGTGATATCCAAAGTTTGATTTTTCTGGGTTATTGAGGTGTTCTTTGATTCTTTGATTCAGAGTTCTCATTGTTCTACCTACATAAGTCATATTACAGTCACCACAGGACAGCTTGTAAATACCACTTCTGTTTAGTTTGTCAACTTTGTCTTTGGTCTTGCTGAAGATGGACTTGATGTTATATTTGGTTTTAAAGGAGATGTTTAAGTCACTAATTTTATTAACAAGTACTCTTGAATTTTTTTCTGAAATTGGTCCTAAGTAAGTTAAGGATCTATATATGGAAGTAGTGTTGGATTTTCTTTCAACATTAAAAGCTTGGTTTAGTCTTTTTTTGAGTATAGATTTTCTAATGACTTTATCAACAGTAGTAGAAGGAAAACCATTGTTGTTTGCTATCTGTTTAATGACGGAGATTTCTTTATTGTAATTTTCTTGAGACATAGGGATATTAAGAAGTCTGTGGACATAACATTGAATAGCTGCCATCTTGTGTTGAAAAGGGTGATTTGATGATGTTGGTATCATATGGTCAGTTTGAGTAGGTTTTCTGAATATTGAAAATTCTAGTGTAGGCAAAGAAGAAGAGGAGGAAGTATTCTTTTTGATAGTTAGGTCTAAAAAGTTGATAATGTTGTTGCTTTCTACTTCTAAGGTAAAATTAATTGCAGGATGTAGATTATTAATTATTGACAAAATATTGTGAGGTTCTGAAGGTGGGCCTTCTATAAAGCATTTTAGCCTTTATAGCCTTTATAGAAGGCCATCTTCATTTTAGCCTTTATAGAAAGCGCTCAGCTAGGAATTGCCTAAAATATACACACTTCAAAAATACTTTTTTGCATTTTCTTTTGACTTGTCATAAGTGTGTACAAAAAAATATCAGTCTTTTGATTGAACTCTTGTTACTTTTGTTTCTGAGTCTCTGAGTCAGGTGCTGAAATTTGTAGACTGCCGTCTAGCATTATTTTTTAAAATGTTGTCTCCTTGAATATTGATGAATCGCATTATTTTCCATAAGATCCGACACTGACGTATACAAAGCGATAGTCCGAGTCTACGATCGCTAATAATATTATAAAAAAACAATCCTTGTAATTAGTACACAGTGAACCGCTATTTAGTGATTTTTTAAGTCGAATATCTTGTCCGTCGACAGGTTCGAAAGAGTGGGGAAAATACGCTTTTTTGTTAAATCCACTTGCTATCTGTTCCCATTCGTCGACTGATGTAGGACGTCACATAAATTTTTTACATAAATTGTTCCATATACATCTTGAAACTTTTTTAGTAATATTGCTAACAGTCGATATACCACCGCGTTAGGCGTAATGAAGATATTTAAGTGAACACCAGAATGCTGCGTACCTGAAAATAAAATTGTTTTATACTTGTTTTAGGAAAACTTGTTATGAAAAAGTGGAGACAGATAAGAGATACCTGGATGAGAACACTAAAAGATAAAAAGAGTTGCAAGACGTCTGGTTCGGCTGCCTCAAACAAGAAGTCCTACAAATACTATAATCAGATGCTGTTTTTGAAAAAAGGAGTTGCTGCTGGTGAAACTCACGAAAGCATCTCTGTTAAAAAACTGAAGGACACACCGAAGATGACACCAACATCGAATAAACCTACAAACGAAGATGACAGTGTGACTACAATGACACAACTTGACAATGACAGTCAAAAGGACAAACAAAATCTAGCTCCCCTGTCTATCAGATGAAACCGAGGAAAATTGAGCAGGATAATCGCAATTTATTGTTCCTCAAATGTATTTTGCTGTGTTTGGCTTTGCTTGATGATAACCAAACTTTGGAATTCCAATCAGGGGTGATAAACCTACTACAAAATATTAAACATAGTAGAGTTATCTAGTCAACTTATGAGTAGTTAACCTAGACACAAACATCTGGTACTACTCACTATCAATCCCAGGGCTATTTTAGCAAAACACAGCCTACTGATGGTGCACTATCACCAGTACAATCTGTATACAGTGATGCTAGCAGACCACAGCCTAATTATTGTGTCTTAGTTTTAAAAATAAAAGTACGTTCCTTAAAAATATCGCTAGTTTTTCTTCTGGGCAGATAGTTTTCTTCTATCGAGTATCATCAAAAGTAGACATTGGCATACTAAAGTAATTGTGAAACTTCAATTCATCACCTCGTAACTGACTCATAAATAAACTGTAAGCAACCTCTCTAGATTTTTGGGACATACGTAGATGCTGCCAATAACGTCGAATCTTCCTTCTCCGAATATAGTACCAATACAACACAACAGCGTCCATCCTTTAGAATAGCGGCGTATACACTACGAGTTTTCTGTTCACATCGTTTCCAGTAATGACGGATCCGTTGAACTTTATACGGTGCCTATGTGTACATTTTATTTTATTTAGCGTATGGCAATTTGATACACAACATTATCACATATATGTTACAATCTAACATCTAATGTATTAATATATTCAATCGACGCTGGTGTTGCAGAGGCGAAGTCTAGAGGATCTCCATAATACTTCCTCCGGGGGCATTCGGTAATCATATGCTGGATGGTCTGTTTCTCGGCGCCGCAGTCGCACTCAGCAGAGGTTCTCATCCTCCATTTATAAAGGGTATCTGCGCAGACTCCATGACCCGTCCTTATCCTGTTAAGAGTTGACCATGATTTTCGGGGGAGGTCAAAACCTGGTGGAGTTTCTGTGATGCATGGTGTGTTTCTCATTATTAGGTTCGGTCTGTCGCTCTGCATGTTCTTCCACTGGGAGTTCATTTGGAAATTGTTGGAACTCAAGTTTATTGCATCTCTAGTCGGAGGTTTTCTGGAGCGCAATCGATGTGAATTTGCGTCGGCGACATATGTGTGTATAGGTAATTGCGGGTTGTTAAGCAGCTTTTGGAATTCTCTAAGCAGAGCATGCTGACGACGAAGATTAGGTGGAGGTATATGGCTCAGTAGTGGAAGCCACTCCACAGGGGTAGATTTGATCGTTCCAGATATGAGACGCATGGCGACATTGAGCTGGGTATCTATAATTTTTGTGTGGACGCTATTCAGCCAAACAGGAGAGCAGTATTCAGCTGCGGAGTATACGAGTCCAAGGGCTGAACACCGGAGTGTACCTGCTGATGAGCCCCATGTAGTCCCGCAAAGCTTCTGTATGATGTTGTTACGGGTTCTCAGCTTTGCTGCGGTGTTCTCAAGATGTTTCTTAAAGGAGAGTGTTCTGTCCAGGGTGACGCCGAGGTACTTGGGATTATGGTTGTGCGTGAGCAGTTGGTTATCAATGTATACTTTAAGTTTTGTGTGGGCCATTTTGTTGTTCAGGTGAAAACAGCTAACCTCGGTTTTTTTGGGGTTAGGTTTAAGTCTCCATTGTTTAAAGTACTTAACCAGGCGTTCCAGATCTTCCGTTAGGATTGCCTCGGAGTTTTGTATTAAGGAGCTTTGAGTTGCAAGTGCCCAGTCGTCTGCATATCCAAATTTTTTAGATCTGGTAGGGGGCATATCAGCTATATACATATTAAATAGCAGAGGTGCAAGTACGGAGCCCTGGGGGAGGCCATTATTAAGCGTTCTCTGTTTGCTCACTGTAGTTCCCATGGTTACACGAATGTTTCTACTGCTCAGCATAGTATTTATGAGTCGGGCGGTTGTTTTGCAGGGGATTATTTTAAGGAGCTTATAGATGAGGCCATCTTTCCAAACCGTGTCATAGGCAGCCGATAAATCGATGAATGCCACAGACGTCTTCAGTTTTCTTTGGTAACCTGCTTCTATGTAGGTAGTTATAGAGAGCACTTGGTCAGTGGTGCTTCGTTGAGGCCTGAATCCTGCTTGTTCAATTGGTATTTTTTGAAGTAGCTTTGGGCCTTTGGGCCGATTCTGTTCAGGACCAGTCTTTCGAGGAGCTTGTAAGCTGAACTGAGTAAAGCGATGGGGCGGTAACTCGCTGGGTTGTCTGTTGGTTTTCCAGGTTTCAGGATGGCTATGATTTTTGTTTGTTTAAAGAGGTTTGGTAGGTTACCTGTTTTGAGTATATCTGTATAGAATTTAGACAACCAGGTTTTTGCAGATTTCCCACAATGGATCAGGAATTCGGGAGGTATACCGTCTGTACCAGGAGCTTTGTTGGGTTTAATGTCTTTGATGGCGTTTGAGACTTCTTCTGGAGTGAACGGTGCGGAGTACTCTGTATCTGATGGACAGGCAGCTTTTAGATGTTTAAGCTCCCTTTTTATAGTAGTGGTAAACTTTTTATCACATGCTCCACTGGAGGTGGCAACTATATGTGATGCAATTTTATTAGGGTTGAAGTCGTGGATTTGTCGTGTTGCCAGTTTGTCACTTCCGAGTTTTCTTAGGAGCGACCACGCTTTACGGCTAGACTTTTTGAAATCTAACGATTCGACTTCATTTGTCCATTTCTTCCTTCTTGCTACATCAAGGCTCAGGAGAAGTTCGTCCGCAAGGTCACTTTCACCGGTTTCAAGATATTCTTCGTAGAGGTTTTGGCTTTGCTCACTCCATCCTGGTATGTATTGCTTACAATGGCCCCTGGGAATGTGTTTCTTTGCTGTAGCAATTATTGCCCCTCTAAACCTTTCATAATTTTTGTATGTTGGTGGAATCCATCGTAAGATTTTATTGAGTTCATTGGTAAAGGCGGGCCAGTTACCTTTGTTAAAGTTCCAGCGTGGTCGTGGAATGGTTGTAACTAGTGGGATTTGGATACCAATCTCAATAATGATCGGCCTGTGCTGGCTATGCGGGAAGTCATGAAGTACTCTTCTCTTGGTTGGTAAGGGGTAGCTTTTCTGGTTTTTGCTCACAAAACATAAATCTGGATTGTACTCTTGTTTCCATGCCGCCGATTTAAAAGTGCCCCGGTCTTTGGCATCGAAGACGTGATGCAGGTGGTTACTCTCTGCCCAGTCTAACAGTGTCTCCCCGTTTTCATCGTTGTTTCTGTATTTCCATTCTTGATGATGGCTGTTAAAATCACCTAAATAGATGGCTGGATGGGGCCTTATGTCTATGACGTGGCTTGGCCATGTAATACTTGGGGGTTTATAAACATTTGTCACTTCGATTTCACCTATTTTGGTAACGGTCAAATGTATATTGTCTTGCGTGGTGGAAGATACGAAGTGAGCGTTTTCTACGGAGTTTTTTACGTAGTTGGCGGTACCATAAGCTTGGTGATAGGTTGCTCCCAGAAGATCATAGCCTGGAATTTTGCCTCTAGTTGCGAGTTGTTGTTCGTTCGCAGCATGGGTTTCCTGTATAACTACCAAGTCGATGTCGTTAGAAAGTAGTATGTTTGACAGCAGTTCGCTTTTGGATCGGCCAATGCCTTCAATATTTATCTGACAAATCCGGACAATGGGTCCAAGAGTTCTAGTCATTTGGTTCTCATAAGAACCGTTTCCTGGTTGGGCGTTCATGTTTGCAGTTGTGTATTGGCCAGGAGATCGTTGGATAGTTTGGCCGCCTGTTCGTTCTAGCTCATTTAGTGTTAACCAGAGGGCACGTGCAGAATTCTTCTGCGGACGCGAGCTAGTTTACCCTCCCCTATGTGTGTACAGAGCATAATTTTATGACGTATCTGATAAAAAGGAACCAGTAAAATAGACTCTATAGATAGACGTTATAATGTTGTATTACTCTTATGTAAACAACTTTAATATTTTTTAACTAAATAAATTTTTACCCAATTATTTTTCGTAAAATTTGTATACTTTTATTTCAAAGGGAGCTTGTTTTGCCTGTTACGCTCAAAATCCTAGATCTAATGATGAAAAACAGCACTTAAAGAAGTAGTTTCTTAATAACTAAATAATTGAGTAAGAAAATTTTATTTATTTCAATATTAATTTAATTGCAAGTGTTTGTACTAAAACATCTCTTATTAGTAAAATTAAGTAGTCACTAGTGACTTGCAATGGACGTTATTTTTTTTTATTCCACGTCGAGTACACACGTACACGAAACGTAAAGCTTTCAGAAACTTTCCGGTTAGAACAACTTTTAATTTCATCCAGGACGAATAAAACTATGAGTTGACTGTGATATAGCGGTGATAAAACTTTGCAAGAACTTCGAGACTGGCTCAGTTTTTATAACGAGCGCACAGAATGTCAGTTTTAAGTTTTCGAAAAATATCCATCGAGTTGCAAATCACTTCGACCTCATTAAATGCAATTTAAAAGAAGAATTTTAAATAGCACATCATTTCTTCCACGACGGAGCTTAATAACGATTCCCTGATTCCAGGAAATTGGGAGAGAAGTTTCTTTGTAAAGAGATTTATCGAATTATTTCATTGAAATTTTTGTTGGAGTTGATTCGAGCTGCGAACCTCGTTATAAAGGTGATTAAAAACTGATTGGCTTGCTTGGTTAGAAGTTGAAATATTCATTTTTGTGTCATGTTACCTTTACGTGTTACATCTCCTAAAATTTTGGTTCATATTACATGGAAGCCTATTACTTATCAACTGATCATTATTGATATAGGAACTTCCAATCTCACATAGATTAACAAGAGATTTTTAATTTATTCTGGTTTTGGCTGTGTTCAGATTTAACTTTTTACCGATTTTACTAGTGTTAAAAAGTTCATGCCTTATAGGCTATAAGCAATTGGTATAAGCATTTATCATTTTCTTAAACATTAACTAGACTACGCATTCGTTTTTATTATGGTCTATACTATGTTGTGTTGGAAGTTCTATGAGTTCTGTATGTTTTACTTGATCAAACGCTTTTTCGTAATCGATAAAACAGACAAACGCGTATTTTTAGTGATGTCGGCATTTTTGTAGAAGTATCTGGAGCCCAAATAATTCCTCCCTCGTACTTATTGCCATACGAAATCCAAATGGATTGTCGCTTAAGTTTTTCTCGTATTCTCGGCATATACATTTATATACAACTCTGAGTAGAGTTTTAGAACGTAACTTATCTGACTAATTAATCTGAACTGTGAGCATCAAATTACTTTATTTCTATATTGGATCATATCAATATTAATCCCTTTTATAGACATATTTTGCCTAAACAGAGTCTTCTTCTCTCCCAGGTCTTTTTTGGTCTTGAAGGTGCACTTTGTTTGGTCTGACCATCGGAGTGGTGATCTTTCTCGAGTTCTTACTCGTAGGCTTACTCCTGTTCTTCCTAGATACTTAAAACTATTACTTTTCACATTCATTTCACAATTCAAATATATTATTCTATTTGTACTCATTCCATCTTTAAATTAACATTCCAAATAGTCTGTTTTTGTCCCACTAAATTTTAAACATTTTCTTTCACGAGCTTGCCTTCACTGTTCCAGCTTTTGTTCTAAGTCACTTTCACTATTATTTAGTTACACTGTATTATCACCATACATTAAGCAGCGTTACGTCCTATCGAGCCTCAACGCCGAGCGTGACGACGTGGTAATATTCTTTTGCCTGCTACGATTAACACACCAATATTTCAAAGGTAAGTTCTATTCTTTGTACATATAGTAGAGCCAGTAGAGTAAAGCCAGTAAATTTTCGTAATTTATTCACAATTATTATTTGCTATTTTTGCTCATTTATTCAAAGTTAAAATATTGCATTTTTCTTCCATTATTATTTCTAAATCATTTAACCAGCGACCTTTAGTTTTACACAAAACATTTGGTCCTTTGAGCCAGATAATAAATAATAATTATTTTAATTTAATTAATTTTTTTTTCTTTCATTTAATTAGTTTGTTTCTTTTCAATTTAACTTTGATCAGTCCTTCCGCTCTTTTGCATTATTTTAAACATAATATACGTAAATAAATCGGATTATATTTACAAAACAATTTCATTTACACAACAAGTGTATTTCTACTTTTTAATTCATAATATCAGTAGGTACTTTTAAACATATTCATTCTACATATATATTGTATTTATCATTTATTTTATTACATTTTTACATTTTGTGGCAACTGATTTTTTTGCATTATTTTTGATCTACTTTTGTCATACTTTCCAACTAATTCTGTAAGTTTTGCGTGTTAATTTAACCACAAGTGTTCTGTTACTTGTTACTCTCTCTACTTACCTTTCATTATCGATGTTTTCACTTGTTTGCGATTGTTTTTGTGTAAAACAAAATAGTGTATTCGCTTCTTTAAATCTAGATCTCCTCTTCGTGTTGATTTGGTAAATTATGTTGAATTGTCTTCTTTTTGATTCTTTTATCTTACAATGCCCAACAAAATAAACAAATCAAATTTTTCGCGCCAAACTCGGCATTCTCTAGATTAAAGGAGGCCTATGAAAAGCATTCAAGTATCGAAACTATACAATTTACTTACTATCCGTAGCCAGGACAGATGAAAATCGGATATATATATCTCCCTCCCTCTCTCTCTCTCTCTTTCTCTCTCTCTCTCTCTCTCTCTCTCTCGATCATAGCTTATTTCTTCATAGACTTATTGATAAGACACATAGTCTTATTTCAATTTTTCGATAACATATCTGGTACCTTTGGCTTCGTCAGTGCAACAAAACACCTTAAGGTAGCTAATCAAGGTGTTGAATGTGTCTTGTGTTCTTGTTTTTACCCTTTCTATAAATTTTCGTATTCTTTATGACTAAACGGCTTTAAAAATTACCACAAATGAAGAACTTAATATAAATGTACAGGAAGTTCGTAAAATACTTGAAAAGCTGCAGAACAGAACAGCAGCGGGTAAAGACAAGATACCAAATGAATTACTGAAATATTAACAATAACAGAACAATTAACAACAATAATTAAAAAAAAATTATAAAACACAATAAAATACCAGAAAAATGGAGAACGAGCGAAATAATTCAACTATTCAAAAAAGGAGATCCAAAACAGCTAGAAAACTACGAAGGTATAAACATATTAAATAGTACCCTAAAACTTACAACTAAAATTTTACGAGTACTTATAAATCAAAGGATAAGTTTGGCAGATAAACAATAGAGTTTTCGTAGTGGAAGATCGTGTACAGATGCAATATTCGTAATAAAGCAAATTACTGAGAAATCACTAAAGTATAATCAACCAGCATTCCACCGTCTGATTGACCTAAAGAAAGCGTTTGACAGAAAGACTCAAAGATGTAATTCATCTTCTGTATATTATAGAAGTTCTCCTACATATTAAATATTATAAAAACTATCCAAAAAATCTACCAAAACAACCAAATGAAAGCCAGAATAGGTGGACAACTTACAGAACCTCTAGAAATAGGCAGCGGGATAAGACAACGGAACTCATTGAGCCCCATGCTTTTCATAGCTTGAGTTGATAAAATCGTCAAAAGCCTTAAAAAAATAAGCGGATACATAATGGGAAACAAAAAAATAAAAATACTCCAACGCAATATTGATAGCCCAAGCTGAAGATAGTCTACAAAGACCAGTCCAAAAAAATTAAAAATGACAGTCTCATTTCAAAAAAAATAAAAGAATAGTAGTCAGGAAAAAACGAACCAGATATTAAATAGAAATTGATGGCATTAGTATTGTACAAGTAATAAAATAAAATACCTGGGAATTACACTGTCAGCTATGGAGAGAGTCTAAGACTCTAAGACCTAAGTGAGAGATCAAGTACAAAAAGTAAAAAGACTGGCAGAATGCCTTAATAACACTATATGGCGAAATAGATACATTAACACTGGGATGAAGTCAAGAGTGTATAAAGGCAGTGTAAGACCAATAATGACATATGGCTATCAGGAACGGCAGAGATGAAAGTACTGAGAAGAATTACAGAAAATACTCTGATAGATCGATTGAGAAGTGAAGACATTAGAAGAAAATGTAACGTGCACTATATAAATGAATGGACACAAAATACGAAAAAAGAATGGAATAACCACATAATTAGAATTGAGGAAATACGTGTCGTCAAAATAGCAAGAGATCAAGTCACCAATCGACAAAAGAAGTATCGGACGACCACGCAAAAGATAGACTGACAACCTTCTATTGAGGTATTAATCCACCAATAAACAAGAAGAATTGCTTCTAAAGAGGAAGAAAAAGAATGTTATAAGTATGGGCATAAATGTCGATTTAAGCTAGTTTTCTGGAAAAATTCCGGTGGTATATATCTTATTTAGTGATAGTGTTATGGTCTGAAGATTGTCTTCATTGATAAGTTTATTATCTCGACATATACGTATATCATCTAGATATGAGGTATGTCGTAGCTTTGCCGTATTGATTGTTTTTGTAATATCTGATATTAATACATCAAGTAATATTACTTGGAATGTATTAATTTGTGGTTTTGTTCTTTCAACATTGAAGACATTATGGATGTATTTTTTCCACATGTTTCCTACATTTTGGTAAGCTAGATACAACTTTATTTTTAATATCTACTATGGTTGTTGAAGTTTTTTTAGTTTTTTTAGATCGGCGAAACCACACTTAAAAAGAATAATAAGACGTTTTATAAACTACTTGTCATGAGACTGAATAACTCGTAAATGTAAAGTCCTGACAGGACTATGACATGGGACAGGCGGCACGTGGTCTCAGGGCATATAAAGGTTAAGCACTTTTAGATTAGGTTATGATAACACTGTATTACTGAAAGCAATAATAATAAAAATGTACAACAGTCCGTATTAAACATTATTACATGGCGCAGTCTTGTGGTTAATGAAGCCCGCTGCTTCCAAAATAAATGAAAACAAGAAGTTGTTAGAATTAGAACAATATGGAGTTTAGAATACCTCAACCATTATCATTTGAAGGTAATGTGGCTGAAAACTTTCGGCGATTCAAACAGTTATTTGAAATTTACCTCTTGGCCAGTGACAAGGACGAAAAGGAAGACACAGTAAAAATTGCTCTACTGTTAAATTTTTTGGGAGATGAAGGACTTGATGTGTTTAACACCTTAAAGTTAACAGATGCACAGAGAAAATCGTATAATACAGTATTAGGTGAATTGGAGAATTACTTCACCCCTAAAATGAATGTGATCTACGAAAGATTTTTATTCTACAATAGAAAACAAGAGGAAGGAGAGCTATTTGATACTTACCTAACTAACTTGAGTAAATTGGCAAAAAATTGTAAATTCGGGGATGTTCTAGACTCAATAATTAGGGATAGATTAGTTTTAGAAACAATCAATAAAGATTTACAAGAAAAAATGTTCCAGAATCATGAGTTAACCTTACAAAAGCAATAGACATGTGTAGAGCATATGAAATTTCAAAAATACAGTTTAAAGAAGCTCAGTCAAGTCAAGCACTTAATGTTCATTCTGTAAAAGGGAAGAATGGTAATCAAACAGCAAGGGTAAAAGCTTCGAATAACAACTTTAATACTGGAAGAAACAAAAGATGGGAACAGGAGGAAAACTCAAGGAAAAGTGGTCAGTGCAGAAAATGTGGCCATGCTCATGAGTTCCGAAGGTGTCCAGCATTTGGTACAATGTGCAATAAGTGTTTGTATTACAATCATTTCAAGAAAATGTGTAACAACAGGATTATAAGAGAAGTTCAGGAGATTCAAGAAGTAGATATGGACAGTAAACAGGAAGGATTTATGGTAACATCAATTGAGGTAAATGAAATAAAAGGAAATAAGAAATGGACTAAAAGGTTAGTAATTGAGCAACATGGGATAGACTTTAAAATAGATACATAAAAATGTTTATTTAAAGGTAACATATTTCAACTAGAATTTGTTATAGTTAAGGATAACCTTAAGCCAATTTTAGGTTTAAAATCATGTTTAGATTTGGGTTTGATACAAAGAGTAGATAACATAGATTTAAATATAACAAAAAATGACTTTATTAAACAAAATATTATTTATTCACTAGATTAGGTAAATGTCCTCAAAAATATGAACCAAAACTCAAAGAGAATTGTGTTCCTGTGGCTAAGCCCCCACGAAGGGTCCCTTTAGCCATTAAAGAGAGATTAAAAAATCAATTGTTAGATTTAGAAAATCGTGGCATTATATCTAAATGTAAGGGTCCTACAGAGTGGTTGAGCAATTTGATTAGAGTTGAAAAACCTCATAAAACATTAAGAATTTGTTTAGATTCTAGAGATTTAAACAAATCACTTAAAAAGGAATATTGTTTAAAACCTACTATTGAAGATATATGCAGTAAGTTAAAAAACAAATGTTATTTTTCTATTAGGACTTTAAAGAGGGATTCTATCAAGTTCAGCTTGATGAGAGGTCCAGTAGAGATTGTGTATTTGGAACTCCTTTTGGAATTTGAAAATTTGATAGACTTCCATTCGGACTAAACATTGCTCCTGAATTTTTTCAACGAATTAACTTAGAAAACTTTGGTGATATTGAGGGATGTCTCATCTGTTTTGATGATCTTTTAATATTTGCAGGTAGTCTTAAAGAACATGATAGAATCCTTAATAAAATATTAGAACGTGCTAGAAATATTGGAGTAAAATTTAATCCTAATAAGATACAGTATAGAATGCCTGAAGTAAAATATTTGGGAAATACATTTGAAAAAGATGGTATGAGACCTGATGTAGATAAAGTTAAAGCTATTATAAATTTAAAAGAACCCAATAATAAAAAAGAGTTACAAAGAATACTGGGTCAAACCATCGCAATTTTATACCAAATTTATCGGATGTATCAGCCCCACTAAGAGAATTGTTGAAAAAGAATACAGTTTGGATGTGGACTAGAAGTCACACAAACTCATTTAATTTAATAAAAAAGTGAATTTGCTCACCACCAGTTCTTGCAAATTTTAATGAAAATATTCCAATAGTAATTAAAACAGATTCAAGTCAAAATAGTGTTGGATGTGTATTATTACAAAATCTTAAACCTGTATCTTTTGCTTCTAGATCTTTAACCAATTTGTGAAACCAGATTTAGCTAGATTGAAAAGGAACTAAATGCAATCCTATTTTCTTGTAATAAATTTCATAATTATATTTATGGTAGAGAAGTTAAGGTTCTCACAGATCATAAGCCATTGATTTCGATAATGAAGAAAGGCATAGCAGAAGTAGACTCTCCTAGACTACAACGTATGAAGGTGAAATAGGCAAGGAAATGCTTATAGCTGATTTGTTGTCTCGAAATTTTTTGAATGAAAAGATAGAGGATGATGCTTTTGTAACGGAAATAGTGCATACGTTAAATATAACAAAAGAAAGGAGAGAGAAATTTATAGCTGAAACTAAACAGGATAAGAAGCTTCAAATAATTAGAGATTTTTGTGAAAAAGGGTGGCCGTCATGTGCATCGAGGGTACCTTACATAGTAAAAGATTATTTTAATATTAGGCATGATGTTTACTCATTAAATGATTTGATGTTTTATAAGGATAGAGTCATAGTTCTGGATTATTTGCGGCATAGGATGTTAAAGTTACTTAATGAAACACACTTTGGGGTTACAAAAACACAGCAAAGAGCGAGACAGGTATTGTTCTGGCCAAATATGAATAAGAACATAGTGGATTTGGTTAGAAATTGTGTTGATTGTGAGAAATATCAGAGAAATAATGTTAAAGAGCCATTAATACTAAGAGAAATTCCAGAACTGGAAAATGGATTATCTCATAAAGAGGATGAAAATTGTTCCGTTGCAGTCCAAAACATCCCAGTCAATAATAAATTCATTTAAGACGATGTTTGCCACTCATGGGATTCCTTTGGAAGTTGTATCTGATAATATGCCTTTTGGCTCTAAGGAATGTCGAGAATTCTCTAAGGAATGGAACTTTAAATTTGTGACATCTAGACCTAGATATCCTAGAGCAAATGTTCAGGCAGAACGAGACGTCCAGATAGCTAAAAATATTTTCAGGAAGTGTTAAGATATTCAGTTAGCCTTATTAGAATATAGAAATATTTACCAGGACAGCTAGACCTAAAAAATGAAAAGAATAAATTGGATAATAAAAGAAAATTGTACAAGCACTACTATGATAGACATACAGCTACAAAAGAAGAATTAAGTGTAGGGGATAATGTGGTTATAAGAGAAGATGAGCAATGGAAACCTGCTGTGGTTAGACGAAGTTTACAAGAGCCAAGATCATATATTGTTGAGAAAGAAAATGGGACATTTGTAAGAAGAAATAGCTATCACTTGAGACCATCTAATAATATGCCTAAACATCATATTAACCTAGCAGATGATTTTGATCACAATGAGAATGACAGACCTTTAACACCAACGGCCTGTGAGAGTGAAATATCGAATCAGTTGTTTCCTACCAGAAGTAAAAGATTAATTAAACCCCCATCTAGATACAATGATTTTAAATTCTACTAGTTTTACAATCAGTATTGTTATTAGTTTTTATTTTAGAATGTTTTTATTCTTAGTTTATTGTTGTAATGTCTGTATTTTATAGGAAGGGAAAGATGTCATGAGACTGAATAGCTCATAAATGTAAAGTCCTGACAGGACTATGACATGGGACAGGCGGCACATAGTCTCAGGGCATATCATCGAGCAAAAAGATAAAAGAGGGAATGTAAAGGTAGTGGGGACAAAAATATTGTTAGACAGGAAGTGCTATCTTGAGAGGCCACTTTAAACAAGGAAAGACAGTCTCTTTCCTTGTTTGAGAAGTCAAATTTAGTTTGGTTATGTTATTGTTTGTCACAACTGTCACATGAAATTTTATTTATATTGAAGTTTTTTACCAATTGTGTCACTTTTTAGACTATTATAGTTAATATTTAATTAAAACTTTCTCGTCAAAAAAATATTTTACAGCTATTGTTAATAAGTGTTGGAAAATTTAAATTTAGCGCCTTTGCATTTCCGGATATATCCGCCATCAGAGGCCACTTTTTTGGTCTTCTTTTCATAACGATTAGATTCCCTCTTTTATCTTTTTGCTCGATGGGGCATATAGAGAATAAGCACTTTTAGATTAGGTTATGATAACACTGTATTACTGAAAGCAATAATAATAAAAATGTATAACAGTCCGTATTAATAGTATATTACATAACTAGAGTTGTAAGAAGCTTATTACATGCGAGTAAAAAAGTTGCGCGCGAGCCGCGTAGCGGCAAGCGCAGTAATTTTACAAGCATGTAATAAGCTTACAACTCAAGTTGTGTACTATATTTTTTCTACCATTATTTTTGTTTATAAAAATAAAAATTAAATTACCACTATTTTAACACTGACAGATTCATAATTTTTAATCTGTCAAAATAACGTCTGTTAATTCGTTTCCATGGTAACTCGACCAACTGACTTACAAGGCTTATGTGATATTACACATTTTTATAAAACTGAAGCGTAATTTTTTTATTACGTGCTAGTCATTACGTGTCAGTATCTGTTATGATGCATTTACTTAGCAACCAAATAGTAGGTAATATACAATTTACTAGTAAGCGAGTAGAAAATAGTATATTACATAACGAGAGTTGTAAGAAGCTTATTACATGAGAGTAAAAAAGTTGCGCGCGAGTCGCGTAGCGGCGAGCGCAGTAATTTTACAAGCATGTAATAAGCTTACAACTCAAGTTGTGTACTATATTTTTTCTACCATTATTTTTGTTTATAAAAATAAAAATTAAATTACCACTATTTTAACACTGACAGATTCATAATTTTTAATCTGTCAAAATAACGTCTGTTAATTCGTTTCCATGGTAACTCGACCAACTGACTTACAAGGCTTATGTGATATTACACATTTTTATAAAACTGAAGCGTAATTTTTTTATTACGTGCTAGTCATTACGTGTCAGTATCTGTTATGATGCATTTACTTAGCAACCAAATAGTAGGTAATATACAATTTACTAGTAAGCGAGTAGAAAATAGTATATTACATAACGAGAGTTGTAAGAAGCTTATTACATGAGAGTAAAAAAGTTGCGCGCGAGTCGCGTAGCGGCGAGCGCAGTAATTTTACAAGCATGTAATAAGCTTACAACTCAAGTTGTGTACTATATTTTTTCTACCATTATTTTTGTTTATAAAAATAAAAATTAAATTACCACTATTTTAACACTGACAGATTCATAATTTTTAATCTGTCAAAATAACGTCTGTTAATTCGTTTCCATGGTAACTCGACCAACTGACTTACAAGGCTTATGTGATATTACACATTTTTATAAAACTGAAGCGTAATTTTTTTATTACGTGCTAGTCATTACGTGTCAGTATATGTTATGATGCATTTACTTAGCAACCAAATAGTAGGTAATATACAATTTACTAGTAAGCGAGTAGAAAATAGTATATTACATAACGAGAGTTGTAAGAAGCTTATTACATGAGAGTAAAAAAGTTGCGCGCGAGTCGCGTAGCGGCGAGCGCAGTAATTTTACAAGCATGTAATAAGCTTACAACTCAAGATGTGTACTATACTTTTTCTACCATTATTTTCGTTTATAAAAATAAAAATTAAATTACCACTATATTTACACTGACAGATTAATAATTTTTAATCTGTCAAAATAACGTCTGTTAATTCGTTTCCATGGTAACTCGACCAACTGACTTACAAGGCTTATGTGATATTACACATTTTTATAAAACTGAAGCGTAATTTTTTTTATTACGTGCTAGTCATTACGTGTCAGTATCTGTTATGATGCATTTACTTAGCATCCAAATAGTAGGTAATATACAATTTACTAGTAAGCGAGTAGAAAAATATTATTACACTACTATTATAAAAAAAACATAAACACGGAATTATAAAAACGATTGTGTACTCTGTTAATGCGTCCCTGTTGTATTTTGGTACTCAAAACCGATCAAACATTTTCCTTGTGAGCTTGAAGCTTTTTATCTGAACGTATCAAATTGACTAAACGAATTTATTGTCAATCTGAACAGCATTCTCTATAATCATTTGAGGCGTTAATTTAGCAATTTGTCAAGTTTACAGTTAATCTGAGAGCTTTTAGGGAACATAACACTGGCAATATCTCGTTTTATTTTACACAGAAGCTTTTTCCAATCAATACCGCCGTTATGGTAAAGGTAACAAAAATATAAAATAAACATTTATAGTTCACCTAAAACATTAGGTACAAACTAATTAATATTGGTACGCTGTTTTTTTTATTGTTCTATTATTGTTATTCTTACAGTGTTTAATTATACAGAGTGTCCCCGAAAATAGGGCGTTCGTTAAAGGTACATGTAGAAGGCACCATGTAGAGCAAAAAAGTCTTATAACATTTTTTTCTAAATTCAGCTATTTAACCAGGTAACGAAACTACATTTTGGTATACAAAAAGAACTCTGCCACCTACAGTTCACCAAAAATAGCTGAAAGTCTGAAATTCTATCTGCCTGCACAAACAATGAAGTGAGAACACACTCGGAAGGAAAAAGATATCATGTACGCGCGGGTGAACTTTAAAATAAAGGTACAATCGGAGACATACATATAGAAACGTAAAGTTTGAATAGTTTCTAATAGGTCCCGTACACAATTATTATTATTGTCATATCCAAAAAAAAAACCGCTTGTGTCGCTACAAATTATGGCATTATAAACCAAAAATTAAACTTTTATATTGACCATTTATACTAAATATTCCCATTATATTGACAAAAAGGTTTCGGAGGAAAAGAGCGTAAGCAGTAGGGTAATAAAGTAGTAATAAAATAACCTCTATATACTGTGATAAAATCGTCTAATGCAATACTAATAGAAATTAGATGTTCGGTTCCGGTGGAGCATAAATATGGTGTCTTTGTACCAGTACGTTTTGTTAAAAGCGGCCTTTATCTTTTAATATTTACCCAAAGTATGAAAAAAGTGTAAACTCTTAAAAAATGAGATATTTAGTATTATATAATTAAGTCATATATAAAATATTAAAAATAAGTTAATATAAATATGTAATTAAGTTAATATATAATTAAAATTAATGACCGTGTAGGGCTCCTATAAATGATTAAGGCAGGAAATTAAAAATGTTTTCCTTTCTACTGCTACAATCGTCCGCGGAGAACTAAATAAAACTAACATTATTTCTAAAAAATTATTAAAAGTTTATAATACCTAACAGTTTCTGAAGAAATGCAACATAAGTGTCTTATGTTCATATTTCTAAATCATCTGATTCAGAATCAGAGTCCATCTCGTCATTTTCAGAATCACTGTCATTGTGGACACCTATATTTATAATTATTTGATCCACCACGGTGTCAAAAGCTGGCTGTTGTGCCATATAACTTTGTTAAATTTTTAATTATGTTCACACCTCCTTTTTCATTGTTCGACTGAAAACGAATTAAAAAATTCACCACTAATTTAAAATCAAAACTGACATTTTTTTCAGCGACATATTGCTTCATAGAAGGCCATACTAACTATAGGATTCAAATCCGGATGATACGGGGGTAACCGTAAAACTGAATGTCCTTTATCCTTGAGTATTTTGTCAATTTCATACATTTTAAAGCGAGGTTTGTGTAATTTTATAATGTCGTATAGTTCAAATTTCAACATGTCATCTGTAAACAAAATAGTTCGAGTTTTCAGACACTGCTGCATTTCTGCTTTTCTGGAAGACATAGTTGGACATTTCTCAGTTTGTACGTTGTGATACGTTGCATTATCAATCACTAAAATGCTGTTCGGGGGCAAATTTGGTATCAGCTGATCTTGAAGTCACTTTTTGTAATTGTCGTAGTTCATTGTATCATGATAATCTTCTGTTTTTATAGTGGGTTTTTAGCACAGATAAGAGTTTTTAACAAAACCACTTTCACCTCCAGCATGCACTATCACAAGCATCTGTTCTTTAGATACTGGTTTTTGTAAGCCCTTGTTTGAATTATCAGACCAGTTCTTTTGGTAGGTATGAGATGAATGAACATTTCACACTACTTAAGAAATTCAGTCTAAGATGTTGAATATTGGGCTTTTCCATTAATAATTTTCTATTAGATCTGGTTTTTCGCCAACTTTGCCAAAAAGAAATCCCATCTTTTTAATTACTGTTCGCAGACTTTTTATGAAACCTGAGTAGTTTTACTCCTCTGCAAATGTTCTGTGTATGCGTTTCACAGTTGGCACTTGTTTTTGTGTTATACAAAAATCCATTATATACCATTAAATTAAATATCAATATCGTCCAAGCACGTTTTTGAAGCTCTTTTTTTTGTTTGGAGTTACAAACATTCGCCGTTTTCAATTAATTTCCCGAGAAATTTTTTAAACGCTACTTAAAGTAACACCTGTTACCAATACCACACGATCCTGCACTTTTTTCAAATCTCTACACGGTTTATTTGGCTTCCTTTCTCATAAAATGAATCACTTCCCGTGTCTGATTATTTAAAACTTTTACCTTCAGATTCGATTTAAAAATGTTTCACAGAGTGTACCGACTTGAACACGTCACAAACGGTAGATATTAAGTGGACGCTCAGTGCGAGATCCGTCGGATGACGAATGCGCATCATGGGCGTGGTTATTTTCAAACTTACAGCTATTTTTGGTGAACTGTACGTTTAGTACGAAAATCTAAACGTAGACAGTCACAACATTAGTAAACAGATATTTTTTTGGAACAATCATGTTTAGTGTCACCGCTAAAATGTTTTCGATTTGTTACCATGATATTATGTTGATTATTTATGGAGAAGCGTAGTGTAACAGTAACTTAGCTGTAAAAATTAAAAAGGCAAACTCCTAATATTCAAAATTTTTGTGAATGTTTCTCAAAGATTATTAGAAACGGGCTCTGTTTTATCGAAATAAATTGCTGAAGAACAAGAAGTATTCGTTGATTATATTTAGAAGACGACACGTTAAATGCTCTGAAAAATAATCCTAATGTAATGCTGTTTAATGGGCGTATCTCGAGATACCGGGTTAAAAATGTATAAAAATTATAGCAAATATCAAAAATTATTTAAATTTAAATTCACGAGAATACAAAAAGGTTACCAGAATGATGTATTATAAAAATTAAACCAACCCGCACTTGGTCTTAGTTAATTATTTACTTCACACGGTTATTTAATAATTAACTACCTTATACCATATCTTACTATTCGCCAAGATAATTTAATATACTATGATTATGATAACTTACAGTAATTCTCGATGGCTGCTGCACTAAACTGATTCTACATACTATACTTGTATCAAGCACTGAATTTACTTAAATTAAAAGGTACTTTATACCAATATTTAATCTAATGTGGTATTACATTAAGATACGCAAATATTTAAGTGTATAGACACTTAAAAAATTCACAGAGAACAGAGACGGTAAGATATGGCGAGCGTATTTACGCAAAGACTGCCCTGCCAGAAGTAGTGTAGTTCCTCTAAAAAATTCAAAAGCTCCCCCAAAAAGGGGTGGGGTAACTTCCACTTAAAAATGACAGGAAAGACAGTATGTATTTCTAAGAAGGTAAAGTTCTAACGAACATCGAAAATAACGGTACCCTTCTAGCTAGACACGTGATGAAATACAAATCCTTTTGAATTAGGTTTTTACAGAAACATGCCATAAAATGCTTTTGACGATTTTGTTTAACACAGTATCAAATAAAGACCCGTCTTAAAGCCGAAAAGAATTAACCGAGGATTACCTAAACAATAGACTTTTGATAAGTAAATTCGTCCGTAATTTGAGGTAGTCGGTAGATTGCAATAAAATGTCCTAATCGTAAACACGACCACCTGCGTATATATTTGCAAAACTGCAATGGGCGTCTCAGGCAACAGAGGCAAGGGGATTAAAAATAATTTAATATTTTAATTATAAAAAAATGTTATACATTTTTTATTTGATTCTATTAATTCTTTTAAGTTCAAATGATTTTTTTTTTCAAGTGGGCTGGAAATTGTTATTAACAAATAACTTACAACAAAAAAACAATTTTCCGAATCACTTCGAGTAAAATTTTTTTAAACGTATCTCATCAAAGTACAAACTTTTTTTCTCTCAGTAATTTCTAGACCATCTCGAATTAATTGGAATTTTTTTTTGCAAAAATTACCTAATTATTAGTTTTTGTTATTTCCTTCCCAATAAACTACTAAATGAATTACAATTGTACCCTTTCGCTCACGACTTTTTATTTCGTATAACAAAAAATATATTGTGTTGGTATCATTTTTGTATATATTTTTTTAAGATTTTTAAATGTAATTTTAATATTTTTTGTTTATCCTTACGCCTCGTTTGCCTCCACGTATGCCCTGAAATGTAGTAAATCTAAAATGTGTTTTTTAGGAACACTAAGAGACACGGCGCATTTTGTATACTCAATCCAGGCATTTGAACACGCCAAATCAATAGCATGGCTAAACATTTTCCTGTACAATGCAATTAGAAAATCAGGTTTATCAACACTGCCCATATATGTGTTGTAATATTTGATTACTTCGGGTCTTTGAACTTTAATAAATTTTTTCTCATCTGAATCCCACCGATCGCACATGTCAGGTGTACCAGAGCCCATATAATTGGATGCTACGACAACTGATTTGTTGTCATCCCACTTAGTCTTAATGACTTCACTATCCCCACTAACTACTTGCTCGTAACATACATGGCCTCGTTTTTTTATTTCTTTGTCATCACTGAAGGGTGGATTTTTGAAGCGATCTAACCGTGCTGTACATATTGCATATATGTGTTTATTTCTCAGGTATTGTAGAAGATTGTAGCTTAAAAAGTATTTATCAAAATAAATCCTGATATTTTTTGAATTGTTTAGTCTGCGGCTAAGTTGTGCAACAACAGTAGCGGGCTGTCCAAATGTCTTTAGCAAAGTATGATCAAACTCTGTTTTGAAACCTTGATACAATATAAAATCAAACATCTGGCCGCTGCTTCCACAGATTGCAAAAACTTTTATTCCCCACGGCTTTGGTTTGTTCTTGACATAGTGTTTTACATTGAGCTTTCCTTTGAAAGGAATCATCTAATCATCATGTAAAATAATCATCTTACATTTAATCCTTGGGCAGCATAAATTTCCCATAAGAATATGAACGAACTATTTCAGTTCTATTACACTTGTAGGTAAAAAGATGTTATTATTCTGCACAGCATATACATTTGTAAATTCCACCATTCGAGAAAATAAATCGTCCATAAAGTACTTGAAGAAAAAAGTAGATGGGCTCTCCAATTCTACAACTTCAATCTCCTCCTCTTGATAATGAGGAAAAGTAGGTGTAACATAGCTAATACCTGTACGCCATTTGATGTCACCTTCTGGTGTTATTGAACTTATAAATTCATCTTCCTGGTAACTACTTTCACCAGCATAAGTTACTTCATTTTGTTCCGTAACGACTTCTTTAACTATAATGTCATAATTTTCGTTAATATTTTGATCCAGTTGTTCTACAAAACAATCCCTAATTGATTTCTGTATGGTTTAGTTCGGTAGTAATAAAAATTACCTGTACTGCTCTGTATTTTCCACAATTCGTCTCCGTCATATGATAAACATTAAACGTCCAAGCCTCGTTCCAATTCTTGAAGCAGTTCTTTATATGCAAGTGACTTTCTCCTGCTCATTTTGAAGCACTAGTACTCAAAGAAAACAACAAATTAATTATTTTATAATATCCATCGCAAAAACTAACCTACCTCTAATTTAGTTCACTTATTCACACTGTAATCATATGAGCACAATACTCTTCAGACAACAAAATCAACTAAACTAGCATAACTTTAGTCTAATTATCTGGGCTTAAAGTTACACTTCTTTACTACCTATATCACGACTGTTACAGTATATCAAAACAAAACACTAAAGCCGCGTTTTCACGATGACAATTGGCGAGACAATTGTCATTGGACAATTGTCATCACGTGGTTGCGGATTATCGGAGGCCAGTCCAGTTGAACGAGAAGATGTTTATACGGGGCCAACTATTGCCATGGCAGTAGACAGCTACAAATAACATAAACCACGTGTATATTATTCTGAAGCTATTTTCATGTGGCATTTTAAATTAATTACTATTTAAATGGGAATAAGTAACAATATTAAAGGTTAAAGTTCGTTTATTGACGTTTCAATTTCCACTTCGGAAATCGTTCTCAAAATATAAACATTAGTAAATTAAACAAATTTTGTTTTTTTTTTGTTACTTAGTGAAAAATTCTTCTAATAATTTAATTTTATCCGACTCATTTATATTGACAATTCAGGCATACAGTATACATTTTTAAATAGACAACTTTAAAATGATATTGCCAATATTGTTGAGTTGCGCTTCTGGGACGACTTTACTTATAAGATAGTTCATTCGATTACATGAAATAAACTTTAACTTGAGAATATCCGTCAGAAAAAAATCATAGCATGTAATTCCTCTTTAAAAAGACAAACACGTACCATGATGACAGTAAAATTCTCCTGTTAGTGATTCCATAGTAAATTATGAGGGAAAGCCAGGAAAAAAGCCTCATAATACTATCCCGACATGGTAAGTATTTGGTCGTGTATTAATTTACCTTCAATAAACACCAAATTCTGATTTTATATGTTTGTTATTTAAAAAACATAAATGATGTATCCTCTATATGTTACTGACTTACTAATACTGGTATTTTCTTTTTAATAACTTCATCTTTTAATATGTGTAACCAGATCCTACTACATTCTGCCGAGGAATTTGCGACATAATTCGTCTAATTTAGCATAATTAGAGCTGTTTCTTTGATTTTTCTTTTTTTACCATCCGTTTCTTTTAGGACAATTTAATCATTCCATTGAACCCTATGTTCATTATCCCATGCGTAAAAAACAAAATTTGTTTAATTTACTAATGTTTATATTTTGAGAACGATTTCTGAAGTGGAAATTAAAACGTCAATAAACGTACTTTAATCTTTAATTGTGGCTTATTCCCATTTAAATAGTAATTAATCCATGTGTATGTTTGACTGATACAAGAGAACTAAATTGAACATCAATTTGAATTTGAATTGAATTGAATCTCAATTGTCACGACAATTGAGATTTCGAGTGGTGGGGTGCTCACTGGGCGCAGCACATTGTCCTCGGTCTACTCTCGGAGACAACTGAATTTTGGGCCAATTGTGAGGGCAGTTGGCAAGGCAATTTTCCTGAAGTGTTTAGACGAAGACAATAATTTCATACCAGTAAGTTGTCTTCTGGCAATTTTCTCGCCAATTGGCATCATGTAAACGCGGCTTAAAGATACCAACTGATACTCTGTCAACGTCAGAGGAAAGTTTCACAATGGTTGCTACGTCACATTTTTAAATCCGTGTTATAGTGCTTCTACCCACAGATAGGTGGCGATATATGTTTTAAATTAAAGTTTTTTTGTGAGCCTGTATGGGAACAACATGAATAAACGGTCACCACAGTTGTTTGAGTAATACAAAAAATGAATAATTGTCTGTCCTCATATGAGGACACTATGAGCGAAAGGGTTAAACCTTTATGTATAAGTATGAATATTTTGACAAGATTAAGTGATTTTTATCTTGCTAAAAACAGAGTTTTAAATTGAAACAAAAATTTATAAGCGCCGCGTGCCTGTATCGACACGCCGCGACCATCCACGCTTATCGTGTACAGCGATAGATTGCTCAAAATGCATATTCGATATATTTGGTTTCATGTTTTGAAAAAGATAGAATCCATGTGAAAATATTCTTACTTTACTTGTAGGTTTAAAGATTATAATGCTTTTTACAGAATTGCAATTCACAGTAGTTTTTTAGAAAAAATCCCAAAAATCACAAATTAAGCAGTTTTCCACAAAAAATTACAAATAACTCGAAAATTAAGCATTTTTTGAAAAAAGGCGATTCGAGAATTTTTTTATGGTAAGTTATTTGTTGATACCAATTTCCGGTACAAAATTTGTGGTGAAATTAAAAAAAATACATTTAAACTTAAAAATATATATAGATTCTCTAGAAAAAAATATATAGAATAAAAAAGAGGTAAACCGCTCGCCTACTATGGTCTGTTTTTAAATCAGGAGGAGTAATTTAAATTTTCCGCGCCATAATGCTTGTTTGTAATTGGTCGAAGCGCCGGCAAGTTTACTCCACTAAATTATGACATATTGACACTAATGACATTTGTGAAATTTTAGAATTCAAAATTTATATCGACAATTTTTTGTATTTTCTGTGTTATTTTTTACATCTTTAGATTTTTCGTTTGCATTTATATAAAAAACAGTTCTTTTCAGAACTATTTAGCGACATATTAGTATTATTAAGATAACAATATGGATTCAATGCCAAGTACTAGTGGTAATTATTCTCCTCCACCTTAAAAACGCCGAGTAGATTTGGATCATTTATCATCAAATAAGAAATAATGTACTATAAACATGTACAAACATGAAAATTGATAATTCTGTAATAAAAATAACAGCCACGGTCGTAAAAATAAAACAGGCAGCAGGTTAGTTTTACAGAATAGTTATTATTGAAATCAAGACTTACTAAAGTAATGTGCTAATTTTGGGTGTTGCGAATTCAACTATTTACAACAATAGAATTTAGAACAATTAAAGAATATAAGCAGACTGGAGTAGTAAAATGTCCTAAAAATATTGAAGGTCGACCTTATATTCTTGCAACATAGGATGAAAGAGTTAAAACATCTATACGACAGATAGTACACAGCTTCTTTTCAAGATTGAAATGCTCACTTTAGGTAAAATTTTAAGTGAAATTAACAACCGCTCAGATCTTCCAAAATATGTGTCGTTCATTATTATATAAATTCTTGAAGCAAATCAATTTGAAGTAAGTACAAATATCGGTATGTAAATATGGGTTAGCTACAATTATATAGTAAAATTAACTAAAACATTTTATAGTAACAATATTTAAGTAACAATAATATAAGTGTTAAGTTTTTATTTGTATACTCTACTGGAATGTTGTCAAGTATTTTGGTTCAACAGATATAAGAACATGGAAAGGGAAGAAAAGGAAAAAAAGGATATTTTTACTTTACATATGCAGCTCAATGCAGCAAATATTACATAGCATAACTATAGATTGTTTATCTTACTGTTTATAGGATGATTAATTTATTGTCTATATTTAGAATGTCTTACCATAGTTATTTTTTAGGGGAAATTATTTAAAAAATAGTTTATACATTGGGCTGCTGACGAAAAACAAAACTTTCTTGCTCAAATATGTGAAATAGATTCAGTTTTTGCTGAAAAAATAAATAAAGAAATTCAAAATGGTGTAGTTGTTCATTAATATCACCAAGACATAAATATAGAGATTTTGGAAGACTAGTAAAATTATTAAATTTTTATTTTTACATTTATTCCGAATATATATTGTGCACAGAATATCATATAAATCGATTTCTGACTCTTTAAGTTGTTTTTGTAATAACTTGGACTTGGTGATATGCGATAATAGTATTTAATGTGATATTTTTCTAGCTGTTATATATATATATATATATATATATATATATATATATATATATATATATATATATAATATATAGATATATATATATATATATATATATATATATATATATAAATATATATATATAATATATAGAGTTTACAGTGTTTATAAATGTATGATATTTATATCTAATTATCATAAGAAAAACGGCAACTATCTTTTAAATTTGTGTGTACTTGTTCAGAAGCATTTTCATTTTATTTTCATCACAATAAAAGAACATCAGTAATGTTGTGTTTTACTTTGATTGTATTGATACAGTTGGTTTTGTTCTTCCTGTTGTAGATCATCACAAGAAAACTGCAAAATTATACTAGAATGTAACATAATAGATTGAATTAGTTGATTATCTCACAGAAATCCAGTATTTTTTAGTAAATTTTATTTATTGATAACAAATGGGACAAACTCACTTTCAAAATTAAATAAAAATCCAGCATTAAAGAAATTGCAAGTACACACTTATTTATGCAAATTTTTTGTTTTGCATTTTAGTGCTTCAAATAGATCCTTAAGATATTGATACATAAGTTAAATCTTCATAAATAGATTCAAGAAATTAATCACACCAGAAGAATATGGTCTACGCAGTTTAAAAGAACAGTATTTCAGAAATCTTTGAACTCTCTCTAACTTTTTGATACATGCATTTGCATAACTTTGTTGCATATAAGATCTATTTGCAAATTAAAAGACAAATTTCTGAGAAAAACCATACTTAGATCTGTAACGTTATTGACTCTCTGGATCAAAATGTTCTCTAAATTAAGTACCATCGACTCAAAAGATCTGTAAAACTGGATCACCCGGTATTTAAATATATATACATGGGACCAAATGTGAAAAACGTCCCTTTTTATTGTAATAATTGTAATATATATTGTAAGTGAATTAAAAAAAAATAATATTCAAACATATAGTTAGGTTAGAATTGACATGTAAGGTTGTCCGATATTGATTACTCGATTACCGCAAGGCCGAGATATACAACAAAAAAAGATGTATTTGGTGACTTTTCTAGTAACTTTCTTGGGTGTGGATCTGTCTTTTTGGTTTACTCCTCCTGGTTAAAAAACAGAGTATAGACAATATAATAAAAAAAAAGCGCAAGCTGAAATACTTCGGTCATATTATGAGCCATCCTGAAAAACATCATCATGTAGGGAAAGTTCCAAGATAAACGTGATCCTAGAGAAATAACAGCATTACTTTAAAACTTTGGACAATGGTACAGAAAATCGACTACATCATTATTTAGAGCTGCTGTAATAAAGCCATGAAAGCGAATATGGCGGCCAACGATCGATACCGGTTATGGAACTAGAACAAGACCAGTTCGTCAAAATTAAAAAGTTTTAATAAACTATTAAAAAAATAAAACTAGTTTTCTACATAATTCCATTACACTTTAACACATTGTATAATTATATTAAAAATTACCGACCACTTCCTTTCCTCAAATCCCGAAATCCTTCGAAACTCCACCCGGATTCTTCATTAGTCACAGCCTCTCTTATCTCAAAAAATAAAGCCAGATCCCTTATTAGTCTTTACTCTTGGGGAGTAACAAAGTAAATTAGCATCTTTTGGCTTTTGATAAATTATATAGAGAAAAAAACGTCTCCAGCTCAAAATATATAATATCCTGATAAATTTAATCTTCTCGTGACAGGGAGATAAATGAACATTCGCGAGTTTTAGTGCTCGATTGTTTGTCATCGTACGCGAAAAGGGCAAAGATTTTAGGTAAAAAATGTAAAAGCAAAAAAACGCTTGTATAATATATATTAAAGATTATCTTAAAAACATTTTGATTGGTTTTAAGAATTCAAATCGAATGGACAAAAAGTGACCTTAAAATTTTTCCTGTCATATTAAGTATATTATTTAAGTACTATAAACTTTGACCAACATAAATGAATAGGTAATCTATACAAGGTGCCAGAAACTCTTCTGACAAACGAATACCGGAGATTACTTAGACAATTTTAAAACAATTTACCCCAATGGCAGCTAATCTGGAAAGCTCAACGTAGATGGCGCTAGTGTAGTTGGAGGTCACGTCAACTGTCCAGATCTATATATTTTTAAGTATATATTGCATTTATTTCGCTGTGTAGATTTAATTTGGGATAATAAGATGTCTCAGTGTTGTGCTGTTCCTTTGTGCTCAACGAGAATATCAGAGCACAGCTTTCTCAAAGATAATCTGATGAGAAAAAAGTGGATTATGGCAATAAGAACAGATAAATATGTGCGACAGAAATGCATTTACTCGTATCTGCAATACACTAAATATTCTATATAAAGGATAATAGTTGAATGTTTTATTATAGCAAATTTTCGGAGCAACATAATAGATAAAAATTAATAATATTAACGTAAATGAGGAATTCTACAAAAATTCGCACCTTAACTGGAGCCAAATATGGTGATATTGCAATTTGCTGCCCGTACCCCGCAGTAACAATTTTTTTGTAGGTTGATACCAAAAAACATGTTTTCAGGTGCGAGCCTCAAAAAAAAAAGCAAATTTAAGTTTTTTCCAACAAAAAACTGATTTGTTCGCTAAAGCTATTTCATTCTTCTAGCGATCTGCCTCGAAAAACGAGTGAAAGAGACTTCTATAGTTGGAGCACACATATATATTAGGTACTAATCGCTTCGTATTGATCCCCAGAATGAATTCTGTTTCTTTGAAGAGCCAAGAAACATATGCTCAAAGCGTGGCAAGCGGTTATTCAGTCACTAAAATCGACGTTTTTTTTTTCATTTTTTCGCGATTTTACCCGAAAATAGATTAAAAGATACCTCTACAGTTAGAGCACACATACATATTAGGTACCAATTGCTTCGACTTGATCTCCAGAATGAATTCTGACCCTTTGAAGAGCCAAGAAACACCTGCTTAAAGCGTGGCAAGCGGTTACTCAGTCCCTAAAACCGACGTTTTTTTTTTCATTTTTTCGCGATTTTACCGGAAAAGATTACCGATCAAGTTAAAATGACTTCGGTTAGTGAGGTTCATCTACCCATCGGAAGCTGGTGACTTGATATTTACGTTTGCTCCAACTATACAGGTCTCTTTGAATCTATTTTTTAAAAAAATCACAAAAAAATTTAAAAAAAACGTCGATTTTAGGGACTGAATAACCGTCTGCCACGCTTTGAGCAGGTGTTTCTTGGCTCTTCAAAATGTCAGAATTCAGTCTGGGGATCAAGACGAAGCGATTAGTACCTAATATGTATGTGTGCTCCAACTATAGAAGTCTCTTGCTTAGTCTTGTGCTTAGCTCTCTTTGGTATTCCGTTTGTTTTTGAAACAGGATGTCGGTGGTTGGGTATTGATCTTGTTTAATAAGTTTGTTCCGTTCCACTCTCGTCTGTATTCTAATATTCACTCTAACCAATCTATGGTGCATATGTTTTTGTTATTGGAGAGTATATAGTCTGTTTCGTTCTTAGTTTTCTTGTCTGGGCTGATCCATGTACATTTACGTTGTTTAGATTTTTTAAATGAAGTGTTGAGACAAAATAAATTTTTATTGTTTAAGTAGTTGTACAACATCCCACCCCTTTCGTTTCTGTTGTCCAATCTAGCTGAAGTAACTGTAACATTAGTGTTTTGACCAGATAAATCAAGTGTCCGAGTAACAATGCCAGATTGTTTCAAACCAAAATATAGCAATATTCGTGTTATTATTGATTGTACTAAATTTAAAATTGGTGTACCTTGCAGTAGATAATCGCTACAAATTGTTGTTGTGTATTGTTATTCTCGCTACAAAAAAGGGTTTAGTCTTAAAGTATTAATTGGTATTATTTCCAGTGGTTTCGTCTGTTTTAAGTCACCAGCAGCAGGTGCTAGAAAAAGTGATTCTCAAATAACAATTGAATCAGGTTTAATTGATTTACTAGAAGAAAAAGATGTAGTATTGGCAGATAAAGGATTCCCAGATATCCAACCATTGATTGACAGTCACGGCAAAAAAATTCTTCTTGTTATGCCACCTTTTTTGGAGAGGAAGAAAGAATTTTCCCAAGAAGAAACTGAGCAAATTGTAGTTAGAATGAGGATACATGTAGAAATAATAATGCAACGTCTAAGGACTTAATAATATTTTAAATAAAATACCTGAATATTTATTTGACAAAGTTGACATAATAATACATATAATATGCTGTGTATTAGTAAATCTACAACCTCCAATATTTGCTGACAAAATTGAAAACGATGTTTGACAATTAGTAGAAATTATTGTCTTTGTGACATTTTCATAATTATATTATATATATTTAATAAATATGATGGTGAATAAACAATTAGTTGTATTTACTGTTTGCCATAAATAAAGCTTTTCCCTTTGACTCAGTAGTTGGTTGAAAAGGTATTTTATGATTTATTTTTTGGAATCCAGTTTTTAATATTATATTCATATTAATAGTAATACTGCAATTTAATAATTAATTTTATTTACTATATACAATGTTTATCTTTTTATAACCTCATAACATTTGATGCATGCATTATTCCCATATTAACTTATGGGGCACAAACATGGACAATCACAAAAAAAGAATATGAATATACTTAGAGTCACTCAACACGCGATGGAAAGAGCAATGCTAGGTATATCACTTTTAAGGACAAGAAAACAAACACATGGATAAGACAGAAAACCAAAGTCACCGATGTGGTGCAAAAATCATTAAAGTTGAAATGGGAATACGCTGGACATGTAGCTAGGAGCGATCTAAACAAATGGCACAGATCAACTTTAACCTAGAGACCATACCAACACAAAAGACCCAGAGGCAGACCTCCTGTGAGATGGACGGATGATCTGAAAAGGACTGCCGGGAAAAATTGGCTACAAGTAGCGTACAATAAAAAACAATGGAAAGGAAGACTTGAAGAGGCTTATGTTCAGATGTTGACGTGAATGGCTAGACAAAGAAGAAGAAGCAGAACCTCATAACCTTAATCTTAAATGTCAAATAATGAAATTTAAACGAAAAAAATATACTTATGAATTTATAAAGTTTGAAATAAATTCAAAATTTTTAGTTTTGTTCAAAAGTTCATTATTAATATAATTACAATATTTATTGTATTAAATAAACAAGTTTAAGTCACTTTATTTGCAGCTAATAATAAGATAAGTAACACAAACATATTAATAGTGCATAGTGCGAACGCCTTCGATGATTTTTGCCCCTAGGCAGAAATTGCACATAGCGAATACTTACAACTAATGAAGCAAAATCGCGTATTACCTGTAACAAAAAAATGCCAATTAGTTTTAAAACAAATGACACTGATTATAATACGAACAAGAAAACATACCTATACGCGTGTGTTGGTACATGAAATTATTTACATTAATTGATTTAAAGCGTTCTAACGCTTACATTAAAAACAGGATTAATGTATAACATACATATTTTTATATATTTATTATTAATAATTAAAATTTTTTCTGTTTACAGTCTGTTGTAAACAAATAAAATTGTGTTTTCTATTTACTGGACTCATATGGAATCTTTAAAATTCTTTTTATTGTTTTACATATATCTTCATATGTCTTAAACAGTTCCATTTTGTGATTTTCACGTGCCCTTGTGTACATTTTTTCCTTCAAGGTATGTACAGGCTATGAGTTTTTTTGGTTATCAAGTTTATTAACTAACCTTTTACCATGTTCATTCAATTTCTTGTGAAAAAATTTGGTACCTGTTGGGGATGTGAATACCTACTTTTCTTTCCAAGTTTTGCGTTTAGATCTCTGTAAAATATTTTTATCCATAATTTTTTAGTAATGTTTGAACGTGATTGGTATGCAGACTCCAATTCCTTATATATGTTTTCTTTCAACATATATTTTTTGGCTCTGGTGGGGGAGAGAAGGAATGTGATTTTAAATAATTTATAGTTGAAGAAACACTACATATCTTAGGACTAATGGCGTTGCCATTGCTAATAATGTACTTTAGTTTTTTATTGAGTAGGAATTCAGTACCTAAAGACGGGTTCTTTGAGATCGCAGCTGTAAAAAATGTTTCTTCTTCTTCTTCTTCTAGTTCCATGACCGTTATCGATCGTTGAATATCATGTTGGCTACCATATTCGCTATCGTGACTTTATTGACAGCAGCTCTAAATAACGATGTATATAAAAAATGTTTAAATATTTAATATCGTCTTGTGAGGTAGTTGTCATTTAATCAGCCTCACTTTTTTTCTTGAACATTTAAAACTATTTTCTGGGAGGCAGTATTTAACCTTCAGCCAAACGAACTATTCATTCTTCGGTGGACCAGTTCTTTCTCCACTAGATTTCTTATGTCTATATCAAAATATTAATAATAACCCTAAACAACATTCGGAAACGTTACGCAGCAGTTAAAAATTTAATTTTTATTATCAATTATGGCGTAATCCTATATAAACATATTATTTAACTTAGACGTACCCCCCAAAAACAGTTTCAGAATATACACTCCCTGTTCAAATTATTTCAAATTATTAGACGCAGTATAAGATTTTATTATAAATCTTAATTATGAGGTGATACTCAATGGGTTTTTGTATGTACACTTCCCGTCATATAAAACTGGTACACTTTTTTTCTCAATGTAAACCTGTGTTCAGTCTGGACACAATGGTTCGTGAATCAATTCGTTGTTGCCATTACAGATAACAGAATTTCAGTAAATTTAAATAAAACGTAAAAAATAACGTTAAAAAATTTATAAAGTTTTTTGATAGGTATTATATTTTTTATTATTAACAACACAAAACCGTATCTAATAAATTTAATAAGCAGAAAGAGGATTGAGTTAATGTCCAAAATGTTGAATTATATTTAAACTTAGGGCACAGGGAACATTGGAATGCATCTACTGTAATTTTATACTTCAGTTACTTACAGAACATAATCAGTTAACTGTGTGTTATGTCAATAAGTTTAGTAACAGGCAAACTACCTAAATTAATTTATTATTTATTACATGAACGATAAATGTGAAAAACTAACATTATAGTTTATCCTACGTAGATTATAAACTGGGGCGAAAAACGCTTTTCAAAACATGACAGTATTACATTATCCTCTTATAACTGTAAAAACTCCTCTTATAACTAAAAAATGTTGGTTTAGTATTGTTACCAGGGCGTGAAAACTTCCCGAACATATCCGAACAATTAAACATAAAAAATATTGCTTGCCATCAGTCAGATTTGACAAGTTTCTCATAGTGAATTTTTAAAGATGCCACGTAAGTTAAGTCCATAGATAAATAATATAATAGTAGAAAGTTAATAGTGGTTGTCAGTTTGATATATATATATATATATATATATATATATATATATATATATATATATATATATATATATATATATATGTATATATATATATAGATAATAGATATATATATATATATATATATATATATATATATATATATATATATATATATATATATATATATATATAGATAATAGATATGAACAAGCGCATTGACAGTAAAATCATAAATGTAGTGCAAACATTATATTGGAACCAAAGTGCCATAGTTCAAATTGATGGGCAACACTCAGAAGAAATGAGGATCTGTAGAGGAGTTAGACAGGGATGTGTGTTATCACCACTTTTGTTTAACTTATATTCTGAAGAAATTTTCCAAAACACGCTCAATAATATCGAAGCGGGAGTCACCGTTAACGGAAAATTAATTAATAATTTAAGATATGCAGACGACACTGTGATCATAGCAACGAGTATAGAGGATCTACAACATCTTATCGAAAGCTTGAGTATAAATAGTGCTGAGATGGGAATTACTATAAACGCCAAAAAAACGAAGTACATGCTGATTACAAAAAGGCCACAAAATATACATCACATACTGACAATAAATGGTAACGTGATAGAACAAGTAGAAAAATATCAGTATTTGGGAACTTTGATCAATGAAACCAATGATCATACTGTGGAAATAAACAGACGAATAGAGATTACCAGATCAGCATTTATACGAATGAAGCCACTCCTAACGTGCAAAAATCTAAATTTGGAGATCAGACTACGTACCATTCGCTGTTATATATTTTCAATATTATTATATGGAGCTGAGACTTGGACATTAAAAAAATGTAATTTAAAAAGAATCGAGGCCTTCGAACTCTGGTTATACCGCCGAGTACTGAAAATATCATGGACTGATAGAATTACAAATAAAGAAGTACTGGAGAGGGTTGGTAAAGAAACAGAACTAATCACCACTATACAAACCAGAAAACTGGAATACCTAGGCCACGTGATGAGGGGACCAAAATATGAAATTTTGAGACTGATAATACAGGGAAAGATTCAAGGAAGAAGATCTGTTGGCCGAAGGCAGAACTCATGGTTAAAGAATCTACGTGATTGGTACCAATGCAGATCGATTGATTTGTTTAGAGCAGCAAGTTCTAAAATAAAAATAGCCATTATGATTGCCAACCTCCGTAGGGAGACGGCACTCTAAGAAGAAGAAGATAATAGAAGAAGAGGGAATGGGAGACCAGTTATTACTACAGCCCAACAAGATGAAACATTAACTAATTATTTAAAAGCGTATCCATTCCATACGACAAGGCAAGCAAAAGTTAATGCAAACTTTAATGCTTCTATAACTACAGCATTAAGGAGAATTAGAAGAACAGATTTATAAAATTGTACAGCCGCCCGAAAATACAAATTTAGCGACGGAGATAAAGTAGACTCCTATTTGCTTTAAATTACGTTTTAAATGATCCAGTCAATTTTTGGGACCGTGTAATTTTTACTGATAAAAAAGTATTCCAGTCGCATTATGATAGGCTATATTAGGGTTTATAGATCGCCTCGAAATAGGTTTAACAAAAACTATATTTCATCAAATGATAAGTCCGGACCGTTCTCTATAAATGTTTGGGCTTGGATGTATAAAGGAGGTTTAGGAATGTGTTGGAGAATTGAAGGACGATTCAATGCTGAAACCTATTTACATAATTATATAATGTGATGTTGCCATCGGTTAGGGAAATTTTTCCCAACAATAATTTTATTTTCCAGCATGATATTTGTTTAATCCACACAGCCCACCGTGTACGGGGTTACCTTATGGAAAATAGCATTGAAGCTCTTCCATGGCCCTCTAAAAGTCCAGATATTAATCCAATAGAGAACGTTTGGGGACTTATGATCAACAAAATACAAAAATTAAATGTAGTTCCCCTAAACAGATATTATTTATAGACCGTCATTGGAGAAACCAACTCAGTTCCGAGAAGATTACAAGGATTAGTAATAATAATTGAGCTATGACAAAATATTAACTTTTCGAATTTTAATACATATATTTAAATCCCACACTTACCAGCTCTAAAAATTATTCATTTTTTATTAATTTCAAATTAAATTTAAATTTTTTCCAGTGGGTTTTCCACAACTCAATACGGTTTTGTGCTACACTTTATGAGAAACCAATCACAGCTCTCGATTTGAAATTAAACATAAATTTAAAGTCATGTCTAGATTCATTATCTATCATTATTTTTGAATTTAAATATTTTCATAAATTATAATAAAACACGAATCAATGTATGGGTACTGAGATAATGAAAAATTTCAAAATTAATAGAATTTTTTAAGATGTATGTTTAAATAAATCTATAAATATAAATGTGACTGACTATCGAGAATGCTAGATATTGTTTTAGTTTTTAGTATACTAAAAACTTGCGACCTGTCGCACAGCCCTGCTTTTAGCTGGTTTGATATATTTTCGCTGAACTGGCAACGTTGCCTTTTTTTTTTTTTTTTTTTTTTTTTTTTTTTTTTTTTTTATTGGCTTTAGGGTAAATACCCACGCAGCCAGAAACAAATTTTTAAAAACAGATACAGGGAATACACAGGGATTACACTCTTCTCGCCCAGGGGCCGATCAGGGCATTTTTATAAACGATAACAGGTAGGCCTCGGACAGATAGGTATGCATACATTAAGGAAAGACAAAAGGAATTAACAAAGGTGGTTATATTTGTATATTCGTTGTTCTGACGAAAGACAGCAGACAATCGTAAATTTCTTTTTTTTCTAAAGCAAAAAGATGCAGTATATTAAATGGGCTTTCAATGTTTAATTTTAAAAGTTTACTGTAAAGCTCATTAGATTGAGCTCTGTATTTTAAACAATCAAAAAAGATGTGGTCAAGATCACCGATTTTATTACAGGCTTCGCAAAGATCACTCTCAAGTATTTTTATTTTAAATAAATGTGCTGGATAACATGCGTGGCCAAACTTCATTCTGCTGATAGTAGTTATACTTTTTCTACTGTAATTGTACTCATGGTACCAAGGTTTTCTCCTTAATTTGGTTTCAAGTCTGGTGTAACGTGTTGGATTTGTGAAGCTGTACTCTTGCCATAAATAGGACCATTTCTTCATCATTCTCTGTTTTGCTATGATTATTTGTTCGTCTGTAGTTAATTCGTAATTTATTTGTTCCCCCATTACTATGCTTTCTTTGGCAATTTGATCTGCAATTTCATTGTTTGTTATTCCTGCGTGTGCTTTGACCCAGAAGAATTTTACATATTTATTCTGATCTTGTAATTGTTTAAGAATTGCTTGGATGCTAAAAATAATATCATTAGTTGTGTTTGAGTTTGATTTTAAAATTTTAAGAACGGAAAGTGAATCGGAAAAGATTATAGCATTCTGATCCTCTTCCTGATAGACATATTCTAGTGCTTTTAGAATTGCTATTGCCTCAGCTGTGAAAATAGATGTGTTTTTGTTTAACTTGTATTTTTTCTGTATACGTTTAGGTATTACGAAAGCGCAACCTGTACCATCGGTGTTTTTTGATCCATCAGTGTATACAGTGACGTAATTTGGATGTTCCTCTAAAATTTGATTTATGACTATACTATTAAATGATGCTAACTCCGAATAAAGTGGTATATTCACATCACAGGAAACAAAGTGATCAAAGTAGTCGGTCTCTAACTTTGTTTGTGGTTTTAAGGCCACGTTTCTTAATCCATCACAAATAGGAGGAGAGTGTTTATGAATCCAAAAAGGCTTAGTTAGGTCGTATTCGTTTAATTTATATATGCTGCTAATGAATGGTGAGTTTTTCTTTAGCGACTTAATAATCATTTTTTCAGCTAAAAATGATCTTCTCAGTTCTAATGGAGGTTCGATTGCTTCAGCTCTTAACGGTTCAACTGGTGTAGATTTCATTGCTCCCAGACATATTCTGAGTGATTTGTTTTGTATAATATCCAGCTTACGTAGATTTGTTTTATTGGCTGTTCCATAGAGTGTACAACCATAATCAATTATTGATCTAATGTAAGCTTTATAGAAGAGTAGAGCTGTTTGAGGTTCTGCACCCCACCAAGTTCGCATAATGGATTTTAAAAAGTTTAGCCCTTTATTGCATTTTGTCTCTATTTGTTCAATATGAAGTTTCCAGGTTAATTTTCTGTCTAATGTGATTCCCAAGTATTTGACATTGGTATCCACCGGAAATTCTATACCATCTATTGTAATTTTCTGCATCGGTTTCATGTTATGCCTGGTGAAGATTATAACTTTGGATTTTTCTGCGGAGATTTGAAGCCCTAAATCACTTATGGAGCTTAAAACGAGTTTTGTGCTTAAATTCAAACGATTAATGCATTCGTCGAGATATTTGCTACGTGTATAAACAACAAAATCATCGGCATATTGTATAATAGTTGCTTTAGGTATAGAGGTGTGTAAATTAGTAGTATATATATTAAAAAGTAATGGTGCAAGGACTGATCCTTGTGGCAGACCTAAATTTGCAGTTTGGTATTTTACTGGGCACCTATAATGTCCTCTGAGCCCTACTTGTCTGTTTATATATAATTTGCATATCGTGTTGGCAACTTCTTGAGGGATTTGTAATTGTATCATTTTTTCCTGTAAGATGAACCAGTTGACATTGTCGTAGGCACCTTTCACATCTAGAAACATCGTTCCATTATACTCGTTTTCAGTTAAGCCTATTTGTATGTCTGTAACTAAGTGTGTCACCGCATCTATGGTACCAAAACCTTTTTTAAAGCCATATTGTGTAGTTGGCAGAGCGCCGGTTGTATTTAACCACCATTCCAATCGGTTTTTAATTATTCTTTCAAAAACCTTGAGTATACAGGGCATAAGTGCAATAGGTCTATATGAGTCACATAGGTGGGGGTCTTTGTTTGGTTTGTAGATTGGTATTACAATAGCCTTTTTCCATTCTTCTATTCCTTCCCCATTGATCCAGATATCATTTAGAATTTTGATTAGAAAAATCTTGGCATTGTTTGGTAATTGGAATATCATAGGATATCTAATATCATCATATCCAGGTGATGTATTCTTTCTGTTTTTTATGACATAATTTAATTCTGTTAAGCAAATTGGTTGACTAAAAATTTTATGGTTGGTGTTATTTTGTCTTTGTTTTGAGAAGATGTGTGAGGTATCACCCATAGCATTAGCTGGTGTAATTTTATCTAAAAATTGTTCTTGCCATTCATAATTATCCGATGTATTACCTTTCCTATATATCCTATTCATTTTTCTGGCCTGAGTCCATATGTTTGCCAATGGTGTATTTCTATTTAAGTTTTCGCACCAGAGCTGCCAATGTAGTTTAGCTTTAATTTTTAAAAACTTTTTTGTTTTTGAAATTTCGTTTTTACATTTGACATAATTTTCCATAGTGCTTTGTTGCTTATACGTGTTGAGCATTTGTTTTCTTTTTTTAATAGCCTCTTCACAGCTTTGATCCCACCATGGTGGAAGAGAAGTTTTTTTGTTCGGTTTAAAGGGTTGGTAAATGGGTATAGAGGCATTGGCTGCCTTATTTATCCCTTCAATTAATAAGCTGTAATTATCTTCCGCGTTACTGCTATTTTTAATGTTTTGTGAGAAATAGTTATTCGCAACTTCTTGATATAGAGTCCAATCTGCTTTATTCAAATTCCATTTTGTTTTTGGGTGTATTATGATGTCTTTACTTTCCATGCCTTTGTTAATTTCTATAATGATTGGAAAATGGTCTGAACCCAGTACATCAGGTAAAGTTTCCCATGCACAATTAATTGCTATATCTGGAGTTGCAAAAGTTAAATCCACGACTGAATTATTCCCGTTATTTGTGAACCTTGTAGGTGATCCGGTGTTTAGAAGTACTAACTCCGTATTGTCTGAAGCGGTTATAATTTGCGTGCCTTTGGTATTACTTTTGTATGATCCCCATGTTGAATGATGCGCATTGAAATCACCTCCAAATATACTATTTGACTTGGTGCAGTTAAGAATTCCGTCCCAATCGGCAGTTGTTGTTCGTAAATCAGGTGGGCAGTATAGAGAGAAACATGTTAGCGTTATTTCACTGTTATTCAATATTTGTATACCACACATTAAAATATTTTCATTAAAATTTTTCTTAATTGGAATTTCTTTAAAACAAAATACATTTCTAACAAGGATTGCCACACCTGCATAACCATCATTTCTATCTTTACGAATAATATTATAACCCTTGAAATTATATTGTTTATCTGGCTTAAACCAGGTTTCTGAAATTAAGGCAATATCGATTATATTTTCATTTAAACATTTAAGTAAACTTAGTTTATTGGCTACAGCCGATTGCGCATTCCATTGTAAAATCTTTATTTTATTTTTTATTTTATTAGCCATTACTTAAATTTATTAAAATTGTTAATTTTATCATAAATGTATGCTTTATCTAACTTTTCTAAATCGCTAAAAGAATCAAACTCTTCGAGTACACTTTTAAAAATATTGAAAAATATGTTTATAAATTCATCTGTATTAGGATCAGGATCGGCACTGTGTAAAATATTTGAGGGAAGAGGTCTTTTTGGACCAAATTCAAAAGGAAACATAGGTTCAGGTAAGGGAGATTGGGCTTTTCTTTTTTTGAAATGTGAAGAAGTTTCAGGTTGATTTGGAGGTACTTTTTGTGTTTGTTTTTGGGTATTGGATGAGGATGGTTTAGGTATATGTTTGATGTTAGTTTGACTTGGGAGAGGTGGAAAGCTTTCGTTATTTAGCATACCTAATACTTCAAAACTATTTCTCGTACTAACAGCAGATGTGTAAGAGTTTTTTAGACTGTCCTTTGCTTCTAAGAATGTTAAATTTTTTTCGGCCATATGTCTTTTAATTTCGTTTTGTTCTTTAAATTTTGGACATTGTTTGGAAATGGATTTATGTTCATAATTTTTACAATGTACACAATAACTGTCTTGTGGGTCTCTACAGTTATGATCATCGTTTTTCTCTTGTCCGCAGTTAATACATCTGGTTTGTGTACTGTTGCAATTACGAAATATGTGTCCATGTTGCAAGCATTTAAAGCATTGTATAACTCTATGCACATAGGGTTCTACAGAACAGGCAACACTGTTTATATATACATATCTGGGTAAAATGTTTCCTTCAAAAGTAAGTAATACCATTTGTCTGGGGACATATACTTTTTCTCCATTTAAGTCAATTTTCCTTTTGAGTCGAGTGACTTCCGTTACTGTTATATTTGATATTATATTATCAAAAAGATATTGTTCATTAAAAGTAGTATCTACGTTTCTTATTATGTCTTTTCGTTGAAGCAAATTATTTGGGATATATGCTTTTAGTTGTTCCTCTTTTAAATTTTCATTTTGTACTAAACTATTTGCATCTTTGGGGCTTTTAACTTGTACTCTTACCCTATTCTTCCCTACTCTGTCAATACTAAGAATATTCTTGATTGCTAATTTTTTATGTAAAATATGACCTACCTTCATAGGATGCAGTTTGCCAATATTTTCTTCATTTGTTTTTTCAATGAATACATATACCTTATCCGTATAGAGATATCCTTTTTGTAGATTAAACAGCTTAATTCCTTTTTCCTGTTCCTTGGTTTGTGGGCATTCTTCCACTTGGTCCATATTTTGGGTCCCCCCTTTGTCAGGGGGGCAGTTTTCATCCATTTTTGTAAACTACCACTACATACACACAAACAAAAACAATAACAAACACTTAAATAAACACAAAAACTGGGTTTATTTGCCCGGAGCGAAATTGGTTTATTATTGATAGTCACAAAAAACTGGTCTTAATCACTATTTAAGCACCTGTAAATTTACGTGTTCTCTCTATGAATGATCGAACAAGACTGCAACGTTGCCTTCGAAATTAGAATAACACATGTGACAAGCTCAACTTATACAACTTGAAAAACACGATTTTCGGTTATAAGAGTTATACCAGTTTTTTATGACGAGAACGGTACCAGACACTATCTATCTATCTGTACAGCCCTTGCTATCCAATTTTGGACACATGCCCCCTCTTTCTTCTTCCTCGACTCTCCATTGTAGGCAGTTTGTAACCACTTCGGTCCTGCGTGTTTCTTCAAGTCATCTGACCATCTTATTTGTGGTCACAATGTACCAGACACAATTTATGCTACTTGGTTGTGTATTTAATTGTATACATCATTTGATCACAAATAAAACATCATTATTAATGAACAAATATGTATTTATTGACTCTTGAAAGTAAACAGAAATAACGACAATTAAATGTTAATATTTTGTTGAGCCACTTTTAGCCGCTATCAGAGCTTTAATTCTGCGCCGCATCTCATCAATGCAAACCTGTACTGTTTCCTTATTAGAGGATGATAATTCCATGCGTAAATTATTCTTTTTAAACGCAGTTAAAGTAGGACTGCGTTTTGTTTGTATTTATATCTTTAGCCACTTCTCTTTTTTTTTTCATTATCTCGCAAACGTTTTTTTATTGGGTTCATATGGGCTCTTACTTAGCCAATTCAAGAAAGAGATGTATTGTTTAAAGCCAAAAAAGCTTTGACAGTGACAGTGACCGTATTGTATGGCAAGGAGCTCTATCTAGCCAAAAAATGAATGGTTCCCAATTTGCAAACCAATCATGGAGATGCGGAATCAACCGCCTTTGCAAGACATCTTCGTACTGGTCTTGCCGTGTCATTCCTTTTACCACGTATCGACATCCAATACCCTTATCGCTAGTGACACTTTCATTACCGAATCCATTGAAACTTTTTTCCATGACGACGCCCTAAAAAACTGAGCTTTGTTCTGCAAAGCTTCAAATGTGCTCGCGTCACTGAAGCAGACCTGTTAACAATAGAAAAAAAGTATGCTGGTCTTTCTGTTGGTTAAATGCATTATTTGTGAAGAAATTATAAATTTACTAATCTCCAGAAATCGACATCTTTATCGCGCCACTATTTGGTCCAATTCAGACCCTTTACTTTCATTGCAGGTGTTAACTTGGTCTACCTACCCAAATCTTCTAATTTTCTTCGAACAGTACGTTTAAAAGTATTCATACTGACATCAAGTGGAGATTTTATCAATTTTGTGGTATCAAATCTGTTTTCCAGGCAAAAGTTCTTTAAAGACCTTTCTGACCTTGAAGTGAAAATAGGCTTTCTGTCGCATTTTTCTTTCGTTTTGGAACAATTATTACCGTGATTCAATCTTTTTCTTTGTGCATCATACACTAGATTCTAGTCCTTCTAGATTCAGAAACCCACTATATTTAAGAACTGTTAAAAAAACAGTCACAACTCAGAAATCAAGAATTAATTAATACAGTGTTGCCACATGTAAAAAAAATATAAATACGAAATATATAATAAATTTCCTAAATAAAAATCTGTTTCATGTATTTTGGTGTATGAAAGTACTGCATATAATCTCGTACAAAACAAATGATCAAAAAACAGGAGTGCGTCTAATAATTTGGACAGAGACTAACTGCAAAATAACTTTAGTAATATAATGCCAAAAGTCCAAAAATCGATAATCATTAAATAATATGTCCTGACGTTTTTTACGTATGATTTTTATAAATGTTTATATAAATAAAAAAAATAAACAGTTTTATTATACTCGTAGAATCAAATCTATGTAATATTCTTAGAAAATTACACCGTCTTATATTTTTTATCTGCCACATAGGGATAAAACGGCGTCGTTCGGACGAGTTTTTTCTACACTAATTACGACGTCGGCTATTTTCTAAATAGAAGTAATTTTGTCAATGGACTCTTTGGTTGATGTTATTATGAGTGTTTTTATTTCAGAAACAATTCTTATGTAACGATTTCATGGCATGCTAGATGCTGCCGAAATTAATGTTATAATCATATTTCGTTCGTTCTTGTACATAAAAAGTTTAATATTTAACATATTTCTGACTATGTAGGTTTAACATATGTACATTATTCTAAATGATAATAATAAATTTGAAGTTAATGGAAAATTACTAAAGAATTTTAACTGTCTGGGGCTGTCTGCCTAAACGACGTACACATATTGATATAGTCATGAGAAATCCAGTGGAAATGGAACTGATCCTCCGGAGAATAGAGGGAAAGGAGGACGCTTTTGAGTACTAGGACATAACAGCTACAATCGAAAGGAGCCTATCTTTAGGTACCGAATTCCTAGTAAATAAAAAAATAAGGGGCCGTTAGCCCTAGGATGTGAATTCTAAGAATTGAAGGAGGTTTCTTCAGCTATAAACTATTTAAAACTACATACCCCCACAAAGGCTTCTTATTTTTCTTTCTTGTAGTATGTAGTCTTTAAAGTCTGGTTCTTCTTTAATATTAGCCTCCTAAATTGTTTAAATTGTCGCACCATATTTTTCTTGGTCTGCCAATACTTCTTCGTCCATTTGGTGACTTATCTCGTTCTATTCGTACTATTCTATCCTCTCGTACTATGTGTTCGTTCCACTGCTGTTTACTTTTTGCCACCCATCCATATATGTCTTCTATATTGCATGCTCTTCTTATATTTTCGCTTCTCTTCCTATCCAACAGACTTCCCCTTGATATTCGTCGGAGTAATTTCATCTCTGTTGTTTCTAGCAGTCGTCTGTTATGTTAATATACGTTACATGTTATATGTTAATATAGGTCTAATTGCTGCTTTATAGATTCTTGTTTTTGTGTCTTGTCTTAGGTGTTTATTCTTCCAGATTGTGTTATTAAGAGAACACGCTGCTTTACTTGCTTTTAAGCTTTGTTGCCGTACGTCTTCTTCAACATCTCCGTAACTAGTTATATCTATTCCCAGATATCTAAACCTTGCTTCCTGCTTTATTATTTTCCCATCAATTTCGATTTTACACCATAGTGAGTAATTAGATGTTGTCATACATTTGGTTTTTTCTGCTGATATTATCATATTTTATTTTATAGCTGTTGTATAAAAGATATGTGTTAATCTTTGGAGCTCGTCTTCTGTCTCGGCGATTAATGCGGCGTCGTCTGCATAACATAATGTTTGGATTTCTTTGTTCCCCATTCTGTAAATATGATCTTTACGTACTGCTTGTATTATTTCGTCCATTATTATATTAAAGAGAAGTGGGCTTAACGAGTCAACCTGTCTGACTCCGCTTTGTACTGGTATACACTGTGTTAGTTTATCTTTGCCTGTATCTGATTATGGAGGTAGATGTTATCAATGGTTTGTATATTATTGATTGGTATGTTTCTTTCAGATAGTAGGTGTAAGACGACTTCGACTTGGATGCGATCGAAAGCCTATGTCAGGTCTATAAAACATAGATATGCTGATTTATTGGACTCGATGGCCTTTTCTGTGATTTGTCTTAGTACAAATAGACCGTCTACATAGGATCTTTCAGATATGAATCCTTGTTTTTTATCTGATAAAGTTGTTAGTTTATTTATTTTGTTGGTTGTGACACTGTTGTGGTAAGCTTAAGTGCGGTGTTCAGGAGATTTATACCTCTATAATTATTGGAATCTTCTTTATGTCCTTTCTTGAACATTGGTATCATTATGCTGTTTCTCTATGCGTCTAGTATCTGGCAGTGCAATATTAGTTTTTGTATAAAGCGAAAACACCCCCACACACACTTTACAAAGCCAAAAAAATATATTAAAAGAAAACTTGTATACGGAATTGAAGTTTTCATACCAGTCATGTTCAAAAATTGATATAAAAATGTTCTACAAAGACCTAAACGCAAAACTTGGAAATGCAAATAGATATTCACTCCCACAATAGGTAACAACATTTTTCATGAACAATAGAGTGAACAACAGTGTTTACAGTAACTGTCAGAGAACAAAATAAGCTTTTTCAATAGTCAAAGGATTAAAACAAGGAGACGGAATGTCACCGACACAAATCAACCTGACTCTTTAAATAAATGATATGACAGCTGAAAATAGGAAGAAGTAATCTTCTAACAAATAAATCAATACACATTGCCGCCTACGCCAATGTCATTTGCCTCACTGGACAGAAAAGGCCTATATATAACACCAATTCTCCGCAAATATCTAGGATAGCATCAAAATTAACCAAATTATTACTTTGCCCCCATTCACACGATGAGAGTATGTTTAGCTGTAAAAGTTTTAAGTAATGCGGTACACGTAGACATGCTATGTCATATGTCATATTGCAATAAATAAATTAGCAGCTAGTGCAGCATACACTGCTAACATTATTGAAAAAGTAGACACTTATATAATGACACATCAAAATATAAGGACAAGAAATTCAGAAAGCCAATTTAAATAAAAAAATAATCATATTAATAAATTAGATGATTTAAAAGATATTCTAAGTAATATCAGAATATTGAATAGGTAATCCGACATGTATCAATGGATATGTATCAAATATTAATAGGGTATTAATAATAATAGAGCGATCAGTGTGACATTTAGGTGTAACTTGTGATCTGTCGTGGCAAATCAATTACTGCAAGCATCAGTCGACAGCAATAGCGACATTGATGCTTGTTCCTTTTTAATTCAAAAAAATGAAATGCTCAAAAACCCAATTAAAATATTGCTTAATAATCCTATCGAGCATTGCACTGAAAACTGGATGAAAATTCCAATATGAGGGAAAAAAATTCTGAGGCTTATGTGTTAGGATGGGTTTGCAGTCAGTTGTCTCACGAACAATGTAAAAATGCATTATATAACTCTTTAAATAATTATTCTTAAGAAAATACCCTAATAGATTTTAAAAAATATAAGAAATGATCTAGTTTTAAATTTCCAAATGATGAAGCCAAGAGAGCTTCAGATAAAATTAAGGAAATATTTAAAAAGTATTTTTAAAATTATATAGAAGCAAGTGTTAAGGATGTCAAATATAAATTTAAATTAGAATATGATTTTTAAGAAACTCTCCAAAATATATGCATTAAATAAGAAATTTTAGAGTTTAAGAAAGAGTTATTAATAAGAAAATACCTGTATTAGTAAGTCAGTAACATATAGAGGATACATCATTTATGTTTTTTAAATAACGAAACATATAAAATCAGGTTTTTTTCCTGGTTTTTCCCTCATAATTTACTATGGAATCACTAACAGGAGAATTTTACTGTCATCATGTCATGTGTTTGTCTTTTTAAAGACGGATTACATGCTATAATTTTTTTTTTCTGACGGATATTCTCAAGTTATAGTTGATTTCATGTAATCGAATGAGCTATCTTATAAGTAAAGTCGTCCCAGGAGGGCAACTCAACAATATTGGCAATATCATTTTAAAGTCGTCTACTTTAAAATGCATAATGTATGTCTGAATAGGACGAGGAGTCCGACAAGGCGATATAATTTCACCTAAACTGTTTACCTTGACCCTCGAAGACATAATAAAATCAACAGATTGGGAAAATAGAGGAATATGTATTAACGGAAAATACCTAAATCACCTTAGATATGCGGATGATATACTCCTGATCTCCTCGGAACGACAAAAACTGGAATTAATACTGAATGAACTTCATGAAAAATCACTGCAAAAAGGCCTTAAAATTAACTTCAACAAAACAAAAGTAATGACGAACACGGAAGACCAAGAGGCAATAAAAATAAAAACAGAAAAAATAGAACAGGTAAATGAGTATATCTATCTAGGACAAGCAATCAGAGCTAATAGAGAAAATCAAACAGCCGAAATATCGAGACGAGTAAGAATGGGATGGGCAGCGTTCGGCAAACTTTCTTACGTTCTAAAAAATCAAACAATCCCTCTGTACTTACGAAGCAAGGTATATAACTCCTGTATCATACCGGTGCTCACCTACGGAGCACAGACATGGACATTTACACAGGCCAATTTGGATAGGATAAGGAAGGCACAAAGAGCGATGGAGAGACAAATGTTGGGTGTATCACTTAGAGATAGAAAACGTAACCAGTGGATCAGAACCAGAACAAAGACTGTAGACGCGATAGAACAAGCAGCAAAACTGAAATGGAAATGGGCTGGACACAATGAACGTCTCCAAGACGGACGATGAAACAATGCCATCGGAAAGTGGCCTCCATACAATGCAAAGAGATCAAGGGGCAGACCACAGATGAGGTGGAAAGATGACATCAGGAAACAAGGAGGTCCCACATGGCAGAGAACAGCTCAAGATAGGGAAAGATGGAGAGAACTGGGGGAGACCTATATCCAACAATGGAAGGATAGAGAATAGGTTCAAAAAAAAAATTTCTGAATTGTCAATATAAATGAGTCAAAGAAGAGAGTTTTGTTACATCATGAGAATGTTTGTATTTTGAGAACGATTTCCGAAGTGGAAATTGAAACGTCAATAAACGTATTTTTATCTTTAATTGTGGCTTATTCGCAGTTAAATAGTAATTATTTTAAAATGCCACAAGAAAATAGCTTTAGAATAATAAAAAAGCCATAGCCTACAAAGATAAAGCATATTGTAGCATGACCATCGAGCAAAAAGATAAAAGAGGGAATCTAATCGTTATGAAAAGGAGACCAAAAAAGTGGCCTCTGATGGCGGACATATCCGGAAATGCAAAGGCGCTAAATTTAAATTTTCCAACACTTGTTAACAATACCTGTAAAATATTTTTCAGACAAGAAAGCTTTAATTAAATATTAACGATAATAGTCTAAAAAGTGACATAATTGGTAAAAAACTTCAATATAAATAAAATTTCATGTGACAGTTGGGACAAACAATAACATAACCAAACTAAATTTGACTTCTTAAACGAGGAAAGAGACTGTCTTTCCTTGTTTAAAGTGGCCTCTCAAGATGGCACTTCCTGTCTAACAATATTGTTGTCCCCACTACCTTTACATTCCCTCTTTTATCTTTTTGCTCGATGAGCATGACCAATATTGTTGAAATAAAGGCATTATTTGGCCTCCTCTACCTATCGGGTGTATATAGAAATGGTCATCGTAATCTAAAAGACCTTTGGCGAACAAATGGTACAGGAATCGATATATTTCGTTCAGTGACGTCACTCAATCAAGCTCACAATACACAATGTAGAATAGATCACCGATACATATCTCTCATCAGATACATCTATCAGCATGCTACAGCCTGTGTAAGACTTAATGAAGATACTGGGACTTTTCGTATTGAAAGAGGCGTTCGGCAAGGAGACAACATGTCTCCTAAATTATTTACAACTTTGCTAGAATACGCTTATAAAACAATAGATTGGAACGAAAAGGGTATCAATGTAGATGTTAAATAACCTTAAATTTGCAGATGATATTGTCCTTATTGCAGACAGCTTTGATCAGGCACAGATAATGCTCCAAGAACTCCATACTGCCACAAAAAGAGTTGGTCTTAAAATAAATTTTTCAAAAACACATTTTTCAAAAACACAATTTATGACAAATTTAGTCCACAACAAAAACATCTCAGTAGAAGACAAAGATATTGAGCCAGTTGACTCCTATAAATACTTAGGCCATGAGATCAGAATAAGTCGAGACAACCAAAAAATCGAGCTGAAAAGAAGAATAAACCTCGCTTTGGCTGCGTTTGGAAGGATGAAGGATATTTTTAGGTCTAAGATTCCAATGTGTCTGAAAAGAAAAGTATTTAATCAATGTATTTTGCCAGTGATGACCTACGGCGCAGAAACCTTAAAGCTCACAAGAACAAAAGTGAGTAAACTACAAGTTGCAGAAAGAGCAATGGAGAGAATTATGTTAGGGATTTCTCTACGTGATAGAATACCCAATGATACTATACGCAAAAGATCAGGAGTAGCAGACGTTATTGAAAGGAAAACAACACTAAAGTGGAACTGGGCAGGTCATGTAGCAAGATCAGTTGATGACCGGTGGACAAAAAGAATTTTGGAATGGAGACCCCGAATACAAGCTTACAGAAGTAGAGGTCGACCCCCAACGAGATGACAGATGACATAAAAAGAGTGACTACAAATTGGATTCAGATGGCGCAAAATCGGACTAAGTGGAAAAGCATGCGAGAGGCCTATGTTCAGCAGTGGACGTTAGAGGCTAGTTGATGATGATGATGATGATGATGATGACAGCACTCAGTAGATTTACATTTTTATTGCAGTGCTTACGTTTCGATAATGTAGACAATCGACAAGAAAGGCAACAGCTGGATAATTTGGGTCCTATCAGGGCAGTTTTTAAAAAATTTGTCGCAAATTGTCAACACGCTTACTCACCAGGACAGTACTTGACTACTGACGAGAAGTTAGAGTCTTTTCCTGGGCGTTGCTCATTCCGGCAGTATATTCCGAACAAGCCCGCGAAATACCCAATAAAAATTCAGGCCCTAGTAGACTCCCGTACTTTTTATGTTTTTGAAAATAAGCCAGAGGCCGTACCAAATAAGCAATAAACCTATTGATATTGTCCAAAGACTTATAGCACCAATTTCTGGTAAAAATCGAAATATCACTTTCGATAAAATTGGTGTACCTCTTACGAACTTGTGAAAATTTTGCGTGAACGACATAGTTTAAGTTCAGTAGGAACTCTAAGGAAAAACAAGCGAGAGATTCCCCAGAATTTATACATATTGAAAATAGACAACCACAGTCCTCGGTATTTGGAATTCAAGAACATTAAACTATGGTATCCCTGGTGGCAGAAGGAAATTAAACTATGGTATCCTATTTGGCAGAAGAGGACTGGGACGCCGTCGTATTTCGTGGTTGAAAAATCTCCGACATTGATTTGGGATGACCTCAGCGGAGCTGTTTCGCAGAGCAGCCAACAAAACCATGATAGCCTTGATGATCGCCAACATCAGGACCGGATAAGGCACTGAAGAAGATCCTTGGTGGCAAAAAAGGGAAAAACGTGATTTTATTATCATCACTTCATCACGATGATGAAATAGATAAATCTACCGGCGAGAAACTTTAACCAGAAATAATAAGTTTTTATAACTTTACAAAAGCAGGGTTTGATACGGTGGATGAGTTGACAGGAAGTTACAGTGTAGCTCGTAATTGTAGAAGGTGGCCACTAAGAATATTTTTTTCACTAATGGGCACAGCTGGAATCAACAACCAGGTAATTTACAGAACAAAGACTAGTGACTATTCAAAGAGACGTCGTATATTCCTGGAAGGTCTGGGATTAGCATTAGTTACGCCAATTATGGAAAAACGTAAAAGTAATCCGCGACTTACAAAACATTAACGATTCAAAATAGTTAAAGTTTTGGGAGAAAGTGACTAAGCTCCACCGAAAAAAGCAACGTACGGGACGTGGACGGTTTCAAAAGTTTTCCAGAAAATCTGACCGGAAAACTAAACAAACGTGCGATCATTGCCAAAATTTTTATTGTTTAGGTCACCTTCATCGCTTTTGCGACGAATGTATCCAGTTCCGGGACTCCTAACTTTTTTCAAGCTTGGATATCCAATGTCCTGCTTAGATACATTTTTTATGTATCTAGTGTTTTTAATTGATGGATTCGACCGCTAGTGTTTTTTGTTTGTAGGAATTTTAATATTTTGTAAATTTTTATAATTTTTTAGGTTTCGAAAATTAGTTTACGGATTTTTATAATAAGTTAAGTTAAGTAATAAGTTATTTAAATTTAAATTTATTTATAAAGTTATTTAAAAAAATAAATTTGTGTTCGAAATGTTTGTTGAGTTTTTCTAATCAATTTTAAATGGGGTCAATAATACCCCACTGGGGTTACTATACACACATTTTTCACCTGGGTGACGCCGGGTTAAATTGAGGCAGTGAACGAACATAGACACACCACTGACGTATGCACCAATAATTATTAGAGTCCAAGGTGAACCATTGGGAATATGACTGGGAACAGTAAAATATCAGATTAAGTTAAATTTAGAATGCTGGTTAGTGTTAGGATTAGGCGCATTGCTAATTTAATAAAAAAATTTTAAAAATAAAAGTCTAAAGTCTGTATATCTGACCTTAAGAACTGTGAAATCCTTCGGTTTCATAAAAATAATGAAATATGTACGTCACTACCGTAACATTTTTGCATCAAGAACCGTATTATTTCACCTCAAGATGTAATAAAATAACGAATTAACCACAGTTTGGGTACAAGAATGAGCATGAAAAGCTTTTTCGACGTAATAATTTTCTCTCTTTCGCTGTCATTTCGTGTTGCCTTACATTCATTCGAAATGATATATTATATTCCGGGGAATTAGAGGCATTACTCGTTTCTTTTTTTAGACAATACGCAGTGCCGGAAACAGAGGCATTAGGCCCGCGACGAATAAAATTTTATGTCATCCCTCTGGCATAACGCTTTCAAAATTTAATGCATGTGGAAATGAACGGCGGTTGCCTCTTTATGGAGAGCACCTTAAAAAAACAATCAGTGAAATGGCTTTTTTAAAGGAATGTATGATTTTGGCACAATAACAATTAGGCATTTTTATTACTTTTATACGGGAAGATAGAACAAGTAGACAGCTACATATACGTAGAAATTATAACATAAAACCGCTACTAAGCATCGAATCTAGAATAGTTAGCAAATTAACTTTAGATTAGAATAACTGGCATATAAAATTATAGTCTCGAGCAAAATAGCTACAAAAAAAACATTATATACAGAGCAATACAGCAAAAGCAAAAAGATCGTCTACACCTCAAATCAAAAGTCAGTTTACTCCATGAAAAAGGGAAAAAAGAAAAATTGGAATACTTCTAAGTAAACATGATAGTATAATCACATATACACGAATCTTCTTCTTCTTTACCTGCCATCTCCGCGATAGAGATTGGCAATCATCATGGCTATTCTGATCTTAGGTGCTGTCGCTCTGAATAGTTCAATTCATGTGCATCCGTAGAATTCTCTCAAGTTACGCAACCATGAGATTCTTCTCCTTCCTGCACTTTTTTTGACTTGAATTTTTCTTTGTATAATTAATTAAAGTATGTTGTATTATTTATTTCGCGCTACATGTCCCAGGTATTGCAGCTTTCGTGTCTTGATGGTTTCCAATATTTCTATTTTTTTGTTGACCCTTCTCGTGATTTCGTTGTTTGTTACATGCTTGGTCCATGATATCTTCAGGATTCTTCTATACACCCATAGTTCAAATACTTCTAACTTTTTAGTAGTTGATGCGTTAAGTGTCCATGCTTCTATCCCGTGCCAACCAAACTCTCAAGTCTAACTTCAGTTCTTTATTCGAACTTTTATTTCTTTTGGAGAGTAATTGCTTGTGTGATTAATTATTGTGCCAAAAAATTTTAGTTTTCAACTTGTTTTAAAGTTTTACCGTTAATTGTCAGGCTTTCATAATTATTTTGGGTTTTTAATATCCTCATAAATTTAGTTTTCTTGATGTTTATTGATAATCCGTATTCTCCTTTATACTCAATTATCTTCTTCATTATCTTTTGGAGGTCTTGGAGGTTGTCTGCTGTTATGATAGTATCGTCCTCATATCTAATAGTGTTAATTGGTGTTCCATTGATCTTTATTCCTGCTGTTTCTCCCTCAAGAGCTCTTTTTATAATTTCTTTAGAGTATGCATTGAATAGTAGTGGTGACAATACACAGCCCTCTCGCACTCCTCTTATAATTTCAAACTCTTCTGATGTGTGTTCATTAATGCGTATGCGTGCCTGCTGTTTATACTAAAGATTTTTTACAATTCGAAGGTCATTGTATTGTAATTGTTTTGCTTTAAGGGCGTCCATTAGCTCTTTGTAGCGGACTTTATCGAAAGCCTTGTTGTTATCTATGAAACAGACGTACATATCTTGGTTCACATCCAAGCATCTCTAGATTAGTACGTTGAATGCAAAGAGAGCTTCACGGGTTCATTGGGTTTCTTCAGTTTCCTTATTAAGTATTTGGTAAACGCGTTTATATTTTAAGTGTGTGAGACATCAGGCTTATGGTGCGGTGGTCGGTACATTCTCTAGAATTTTTCTTTTTTGGCAGACAAATAAATGTTAAGGTCAACCATTCATTGGGTATGTCACCCGACTGATAAATTTCATTAAAGAGCTTTAAGAGGACATCCATGTACTCATTTTCTATTATTTACTCGTGTCTCTGTGGTCGAAAGATATATCTTGTAGGTTTCCTCTTTAATCGTCGAAGAACTTTTTCATATATTCTTTCCATCGTTTTAGTTTTTCGTCAGTCGTTATCAGAATATTTCCATTTTTATCAGTTAGCCCTGTCATTTCTTTAACCTTTTTATGTATGTTGAATAGGTCGTATTTATTCTCAAGATCTTCTATCTCTTTACAATTTTCCTCATAGTAAGTTTGTTTTGCCTCTCTTAACATTTATCTGATTTCATTGTTAATAATTTTGTAATTATGACTATTTTTGTTCCTGGCTTGTTTTATTTGGTCCATCCTGTCGAGTATTTCGTTAGTCATCCAGTTGTCTCTCTATATACACAAATTCAAAAGAATAATACACTAAAACTATAACACATTAAAAAAGAAGCACTGGGAACGCTTCCCAAACAAACTGGAGATGATTTATATGGTTTATAACAAGAAATATGGTGTTTTATAAGAGGTCAGAGAACAGAGGTGAATGAATTATTAGACTTAAAACATATCGAAAAGCATGCATGGTTTCACTACATAGAGAAGTTATTTACAGGGGAACAACAAATAACGTTAGAACCACAAACACCAAAAATTACCATAAACGAAGAAGTTCAAACAAGCAAGCATGAAGTACAAAAGACACTTGAACAACTAAAGAACAGAAAACCCGCAGGTACAGATGGGATACCAAATGAATTGTTGAAATATGGTGGAGCGACAATGACGAATCAAGTACCAACATTAATTAACAGGATTATAAGATACAATAAAATACCAGAAGAATGAAGCTAATCTTATTATTTAAAAAGGAAAATGAGAAAAAAAAAATCGGGCGATAGAGGGGTAGAATGCGAATACATGGAGTTGATTCCAGTTTACTTCAACTAGCTTCTTCTGCTCAAATCCAACTCTCACCTTTACGCTGGTGTCCCCTGTTAACCGACAAACCGGCTGGAGATCCGGTATCCAACCCGAGTGGAAAGTTGGGTCGGAAACTGACGGGAGCCGGTGAAATAGCCCTCCGAAAAAGGGGTTTGGCGTTAGGTTAACTACCCAACCCAGTAAAACCCCATAGTTCCGAAATCGAAAGTCAAAAATGCCGGACGGCAAACTCGACGACGACATTTGCAACGAAATAAGTACCTGAATAATGGAAAAATTAATGTATTTACCTGAAATGTTCGCACACTTAACGAACCTGGAGACATCCGCAAACTGTGTAACATATTAGCACAATATTAAGCTGATATTACTGAATACAAGAAGTACAATGGACAGACCATGGTATAATCCAAAAAGTAAACTACAGTATATACTACAGTTGCCATAGAACCAAACATGAATTTTAGTCAGTCTTTATAGTCAATAATATAGTAAAGCACTTAGTTATAGAATTTATGCCGATAAATCCGCGAATGAGCTGCTTAAGGATCAGGAGCAATTCTTTTAATATTGGCCTTATTAATGTACTTGCCCCAACAGAGGACAAGGAAGACGAAGAAAAAGACAATTTCTATGATGAATTAAAAAGAACATATGACAATTGTCCCAGAAATGACATTAAAATAGTAATCGGTGATCTGAACGCAAAAATCTGAAGGGAAGAAATATATCTACCGCACATTGGTATATATAGTCTCCATAATAATACTAATTCGAATGGACACCGAGCAGTCACCTTCGCAGCCTCAAAGAACATGATCGTAGGAAGCACATGTTTTCTACACAAAAAAATACATATGGGAACGTATACCTCGCCTAATGAATTAACGAAGAACCAAATTGATCATGTGATCATAAATGCTAGACACTTCTCCAATCTTATGAATATCCACACCTATCGAGGCGCCAATATTTATTCAGATCATTTTCTAGTTTGCACAAGAATTCGGGCTAGAATCTTTAATGCGAAGAAGGAGAGAAGTACCAAAACAAGGCCCCTTAATATTGAACTCCTCAAAAATCCTCAACCGGTAGAAAGATTTTAAAACTATATCGAAACTAAATACATAACTAAAGAGAATCTAACAATTAGTGAACAATGGGAAATGTGTAAAAATTATATTAAAGACGCAGCAAATAACATTCTAGGGCCGCAAAGAGCACCACCACGCAATGAGTTGTTCGATGCTGAGTGCGAGGATATTACAAGAAGAAAGAACAATGCATATAAACTGATGCAGCAAAGAAGAACCCGAGAAAAAGAATAAAAATATAAAGATCTCAGAAGAGAAAAGAAGTCGGAGAAAAAAGCGAACTTATGAAAATAGAATATTGGAAGAACTTGAGGCATTAAAAAAGGAAAATCAAACAAGAAAATTCTGTAAAAATCTGAATAACACAAGAAAGGAATTTAAACCAAGGATCGGACTATGTAAGGATAAGGAGGGGCATATACTCAATACAAAACAAGTATTGAAAAGGTGGGTGGAACACTATAAAGAACTACTTACTATCGAAGTAGAAGATCCAAATCAACCACCCCCAGGAGCAAGCAACAATAAACCATTGGAGCATCCATTAATTCAAGAAGTGCAGGATGCAATAAAACACCTAAAAAATAATAAATCTCCAGAAAGTGATGGCATACCCACGGAAGTTATTAAATGTGGAGGTGCTACTCTTACTAACCATATATATATAATCATACTGAGAGCCTGGAATGAGGAACAAATCCCGGAAAAGTGGTGTATTGGGATCGTTTGCCCGCTTTACAAAAAGGGGTGATTAATTGGAATATAGAAACTATAGGGGAATACCAGTCCTTAATACAGCATACAAAATATTTTCGAGTATTTTATATAGTCGCCTGAGTGCATATTCAGAGGAGTTTCTTGGCGAATATCAAAGTGGCTTTAGGCCTGGTCGATCAACAACAGACCGTATCTGTGTTTTAAGGCAAATACTGGAAAAACCAATGAATTCAATATCGACACATACCATCTTTTCGTAGGTTTTAAATCGGCCTATGATAGTGTCCTAAGAAATAAATTTTATGAAGCCATGGTTAGATTTCACATCCCCGATAACCTGATAAGATTGGTTAAGGCTACAATGCGTAAAGTTGTTTTTGCAAAGTCGAAATACAGGGCGACCAATCAGGCATTTGAAACGCATGTTGTGCTGCGATAGGGAGATGCGCTGGCGTGTCTCCTTTTCAACATAGCTCTGGAAAAGGTGGTCAAGGATACCCAAATAGACAACAGAGGAAACATTTTTAATAAATCATCCCAAATTTTGGCATATGCAGATGATGTTAACCTAGTTGCCTGCACAACACGCAAACTAGAAGAAATGTATACCACTTTCTCAAATGGCTCAAAAAATATGGGCATGCAAGTAAATGAGAAGAAAACTAAGATAATGGCATCAACGCCCAACAATAGAGCCAGAAACATCGGCCACCACTTCACTGTTGATAACTCTACCTTTGAAGTGGTGGACAAATTTACATACTTATGCTCCCTGATCACCAAAGAGAACGTCATGATGGAAAAAATCAAGCGAAGAATAATCCTAGCAAACAAATGCTATTTTGGATTAAGTAGACATATAAGAAGCAAAAACTTAAACCAAAAAACAAAAATGACCATAAAGAAAATCCTTATACAACCAGTGTTGACATATGGATCGGAGACAGTGACCATTTCCGAGGCAGATAAAAACCTCCTGCTTATATTTGAACAAAGGATCCTGAGAAGAATATTCGGTGGCATCTGTGAAAATGGTGTTTGGAGAAGGAGGTACAACTATGAGATATATCACAGATATAAATATATATTTGGTGGTAAAAACGTAGTATCTCTCATAAAAATAGGAAGACTAAGATCGGCAGGACTTCTGGCAAGATCACCGCAGAACAACCCTCCTAGAAGAATCCTTATATCACAACCTGTGGGAAATAGAAGTAGGGGTAGGCCAAAACTCAGATGGAGGAATGGTGAAGATGAGGATGGTAGAAAAATAGGCGCAGCAAACTGACAACAGTTGGCAATGGATAAAACTGACTGGCGTAATAGACTTGGGAAGGTCGAGGCTCTTTTATAGGGCTGTAGCACCAATGATGATAAATAAGAACAAATCAGAAAACTACAGAGGTATCAATTTGCTAAATACTACCTTAAATACATCCCTGATAAAATGTACTGCAGGCGGGTGCTCCAGTTTGACAGGTGTCAAAATCAGCTTTTTTCTGCTAGTATTATACAAAATAATAAAATAGAAAAATTAATTTTTTATTTCAATGCCATTCACAATACGCTAATATGTATTTATTATTTTTGCATCCCACACACGTAAAACATCCAAAAATATACAACACCTAGAATTCCTACCATATAAAATTTATTGGTAAGTATATTATGTTTAAAAAAACTTTTTGCACTTATTCAAAATGCTTTGTTTATTTTCTTAAATTTCCTTGAAGTAGTTTGAAGGTTTTGTAGGGACTTAAATGAATGATTTGTAGTAAAATAGTTGTTATCAACAGGCCCTCGAAAACACTTCGTCTCAGGACCATTTTACCTATGTAGGGTCATACGTCGCCATGTTACCAATTCCAATGGTAACTTAAACATCTTAATTTGTAACTATATATAATGTAAAACAACTGTAAATTTATAACATTTAAATGGTTTTGACCCATATATTTTGGTGGCTCATAGCATGTATACCCCGTTTACACTGATGATGGATTTAACAATCTAAAAACGTTCTGTAATGTAATTGTGATAGCCCGTTTGGGCATTTTATTATATACCTTTTATAAACGATTTGAAATATATTTTTTTTAATAAACATTTTACATAAAATTTAGTAGAATACGAGCTTTGTCAATTTAGTATACTTTGTGTTTAGTAATAGAGAATAGTGTCAACTTACTGCGCAGTTAAAAAGACAATATCCATGGTTTATACGCCATATTTTTGCATATATTTCTTTTAGAAGATAATAGATATTGCGAACACCATAAACTAAAACTAAAATGATCATGAGATACACGAGTTTTGTTACTTTTGTTATTAAGACTTATATTATGAAGTAACCTGATGAAGATTTACTGGACCCATTAAAAAAAACTGACACCTAACTGACTTGACTAGCAGATTTATACAAGGAAAAACTAAAAGAATATTAGTAAATCTGGAAAAATCGAAAGGGATGAAATACGTCTAAAACTTCGAGACAAGAAGCCTATAACTAAAAGAAGGCAGGAGAAATAATGGAAAAATTGTAAATCAGCTCGTGAATAGGATTTTTGAGAAAGGTATTGAAAAAGCACATTGTAATTAACCCTCCGTTAGTCGCTGGGAAAAACTAAGAACTCAGTACTGAGACCGACAATTAAAAAAATAGTTTTTGCAATAAAATTTATACAAATATTTTACATTGTGTATAGGATTAACTGAAAAATATTTTTGAAAACATTTTATTGAAAAAAAAAACAGATAAAATAAAAAACACTAGTATTACAATATATTGTTAATGTTGTTCTAAAGCTATTTTCTTGCGACATTTTAAAATATTTACTATTTAAATGGGAATAAGCCACAATTAAAGGTTAAAGTAAGTTTATTGACGTTTCAATTTCCACTTTGGGAATCGTTCTCAAAATACAAACATTAGTTTGTATTACGTACTACGTAATTTTCTTGTCTTGTTCTAATATTTCTCGGTGAAATAGCCTTTTCCCATCTAGTAACTCCATATTTTCCAATACACGCTAAGGTATTACTTCCATTTTCTTCTTCCTCATCTGTCACATCTTGTTTCGATTCACTTCCGCCATCACGTTCCTCAATTTGATCGAATTCGTTTTCACTTCCCTCATCGTCAAAATAATTTTCATGATCGGTAGGAACCATTTCCCATAATTCCGCCAAGCGTTTTTGTTCGGCTTCAAAGGACATCTTTAAATAAGAATTGACAAAAACTTACCGATAAAATGCAATAATAAGATGCTAAATATTTACTTGATCTATAAGTTATGCCAACAAGTAATAGCTACACCGTTAGTCGCTACGGAGTCTGGCACCAAAAATAACTATAAAACTCACACAACTCTACCCAGACAGGTAAGAATGTACACTAACACGAGTTTGGTTAATGAGGAGAGGTACACAAAGTGGCTATATAAAAATGACAGATATTTGTGAATGTCGAATGAATAATTCTGTTGTAGGTGTGTAAAACAGGTAGCGACAAACGGAGGGTTAAGCTTAAAGTAATAATAATTTATATAATAATCAATTTTATTTTGTTTAAAACTAGATTAATAAATAAATAGAACATTATTTCAGTGAACTGACTTTATCACTAATTCTAGTAATCCAATGATAATAACTTTTCCTCAATTATCTTAGTCCGCTCCTGTAGCACCGCGAAAATGATTGCGTGTCTGGAAGTGTAGATACATTAAAAGCATCAGGCCACTCTTTCCCACTAAATAAACGATGTAAGCTATCGAGGAAATGTGGAATATAGCGAGAGGTACGTAAAAATAAAAACACTTCCTAAATATTTAGTGGAACTGAGCGTATGATGGTTATTTGGAAAACATTTACGGAAGAAGTACTGTAAGTCATGTATGTTTAGTAGCAGGAGGTCAATAGTGTGAATATTAGTTTTTAATAATATATAAAGTTTATAAGAATTTAACACAATAAACGATATAGACTGGAGGTATACAACATGAACGAGGCATTATTTATGTTCCAGTGCAGACAAAAACAAAATTTCAAGACCAATAGAGCTGGAGACAAACGAAATAGTCCATTAATTGGAAGAAATGACAATCTTTTTCACAAGATTTTTCAGAAGTAAAACACAACGAACTTGAGATTCAAACATAAACGTCAAAAAACTCGCTGGACTATAAAAACCTAAATATTTAACTTTAAAAACCTAACGACTAAAGATTGGAACTATTTGGTGATTAAAACTCAGGAGGATCAGAAACTGAGTGTACATAGAACAGTGTGTACTGTGAACTGTGTACAGAACATAGAACAAGTTACGGAAGCTATGAAAAACAAAAAGAAACAACAAACTTATTTTTACATTAACTTAACAAAAATTTATAAATCTCTTAAAGTTCTCAAATATTATTCGAAGTTAATCTAACTGTAGTGAAACTGCGTGTTGAAGTACCTAACAAGAAGTTTTTTGACTTCCTCTGCAGTATATCTATCATACGATACATATATTCTGAGATTGTTGAAATTCATGACTTATTCTATTATGTTTGTGGTAATCATTAGTTTACGTTTGATGAAGCTCTTGACTTTAACCATTGACTAGCTGGTGTACTGCTATATTACATTTCTAAAGTAGGCGCTGAAGGTCATCTTAATTTTCTGCCATGATCATTGCATTATCCTCATAGCAGACGATACTCAAAACTCGCTTTCCTATTTTGTAGACAATGTGAATTTCATTTCCGATTTCTACTATCTTGTGCATGATCGTATTAAAGATATTCGGACTGAGGCTGTCCCTCTACCTTATTCCTGCCGAGACGTTTATTTTTTCGGCCAGTCCATGTTCCGTTTTTATTATTGTTTTATTGTGACTGTTAAGTTCTCTTGTGGGAACTTACGGTTATTGTGTTTTGTTTCTCTTTTCATTCCTGATCCTAGTAGGAAATGTAGTGGTCATTGTGATCTCTCGTATTGTCCGTCTCCAAAGATATCTATATCTGCTCATTTTCTTTAACTCATACATATGTATTTCTTTGGATAATAAGTCTTTCCATGGTATAAGTGTCTAAAGTGCTGACAATTTGGGCCTTGTCCCGATCATAACCGTAAGTCTTTCCATGTCTTCCAAAAGACGTTTGCTGGCATTTGACGATTTGTCCTGTGATTGCTCCACGGAATTCGTAACATCCTTTTTTTAACAGAACATTTCAGTGGCGTTGATATTTTTCATTTTTCTTGTCGTAGGGTCTCAAATTTACATCCATATATTAGTATTAGAAATATTAAGCAGTAATCTTGGAAACAGATTCTTGGCAGGTGAAAACTAAAACGCTAAACATACACACTAGGGATCTAAAATTATTTCTTCAAAAGGAAAAAAACTGTATATGTATCTGCAAGACAACAATCTTAAAAACATATCCACGGGTGAACTTACTTACTGGCTCATCGACAAAAATAAAATACCAGATCTGGTAGATTTTGGCGGCACTATGAGTTTACCAAACAATTACTTGTGTGCTTCTTCTTGTGATGACCTGACTTCTGAATATTCTCCTGTTTTATTACAAGTAAGTTCTAAGAAATTCTTTACCGAGCACCACATGCTTCAATAACTAATAAATCCACAAACTAGGAACAATTTAGCGAATTACTAAATGAATAAATAAGAATATTAAATATCTCAATAAAAACAAACCTGGAATTTAACAATGTCATAGAATATCTTAAAATAGAAAAAAATAAATTACCCTACTCATGAATTACCCAATAAAATCAAACAAAAAATTATTGAGAAACGAATATTAAGACGTAGATGGCAGCTGACGAGATAACCAAAGGAACTAAATTTCATTTAGCTTGTTAAACTGTCTGATCTGGCTGTTAGTCCGTTGTCTTCTGAGATTAGTTAACTGACAGTTTTAGCTTACAAGCGAAGCAGTAACATCTCCAGAAGGTGCCAACCCCTAGTGTTGGCGAAACGTCGAGAACTAGTCTCAGAAGACGACGACCTAACAGCCCGAACATACAGTTAACAAGCTAGACGATGACCGTAAAAGCCTAACGCTTTTTATAAATTTCATTTGTAACTCCTTTTCTCCTCCATTTATTATCATACAAACATAATTATTACCAATATGGAATAGTTTACCCCACTATCGTTGTATCACCTAACATATTCTTACCCAAGTTGGTAACATCATTATTCAAATGATATAGGTTGACTCTATTTCAGCAATTAATTTGTTTTTGCTAGGTATTAATATAACTTTCATAATTAAATTAAATTTAATTTTTAATTTAATTTCCACCCAGACGAAGATCTCGACATTTCCAAAGAAGTCGAGGAACAGGAAGAAAGGTCTAAGGACCCAAACGACATCATTCGTTCAACATTACCGGAGAAGATAAATAAACTAATCGATAATAGGTTACATAAGAAAGCCCCAGGTCTGACTCAAATAACAAACAGCCCTAAAATACCTACCGGCACGAGCAATTATTGTGTTCTTAACTAATCTAAGATACAGAAAATTTCCAAATAGATTGAAAGAGCCCCATGTACTCATGATTCCAAAACTAGGTAGGCAGTAAGTTTCCGAGAAATTACAGGCAAATTAACTTACTTCCAGCAATTAGCAAAGTTGTGAAAGGAATCATCCTAAGCAGACCACAAGACGAAACGGACAGGCTTGAAATAATATCAGAAGCATAGTTTGGCTTTAGAGCAGACCACTTCAGCGATATACAAGTACTCAGATTAATAGAGTACATAGTAGCTGGATTTAACTACAAGCAGTACACAGGAACAGTCGTCCTGGATGTAAGCAAAGCCTTTGACAGAGTCTGGCATAAAGGGCTGATACACAAAATGAGAATATATTCCTACTTAAGCAACTGGAGCTTCAGAGTTCGAATAGGACAAGGCCTGTGCAAACTCGGAATCCCTGAGGCAAGAGTGTCACAGAGTGTCTTGTCACCCCTGCTTTACTCAATATTTACCGCGGACGTTCCTAGAACACCAGGAACACTATTAAGCCTTTCTGCCGACGACACTGCAATAGCGGCCAAGCACCTAAATGTAGACAGCAGTAAACAACCTGCAAACCGCGTTGGAAGAAATCGAGGAGTGGATTATTAGATAAAAGATTGCCATAAACTCCAACGAAACGCAAGCGGTGCTATTAAAAAAAGAGACATCAGCAACCAGATGAACGACTTACTGTAAAGAACAATCCTATCGATTGGAAAAGTAAGGCAAAATACCTAACAGTCATCATGGATAAAACACTCACATTCAAAAGCACGTAACCGACACAGTGCAAAAAGCCAACATGGCTAAATTATACATCAGAGGAATCACAGGTAGAAAAAGAAAACTAAGGACAAAAGCCATTAATAAACAATTCTTCTTGTTAGGGTGACTGTCCGTTCCGAACGTTGGCGATCATTCTGTCTATGATGACTTTGTTGGTTGGTATACGAAATAGCTGTGTTGAGGTCTTTCTATACCAGTCTCTCAGGTTAGCAAGCCAGGATATTCTTCTTTGTCCTGGGGTCCTTTTGTCTTCAATTTTACTCGTATCTCCTTGATTTCTCATACGGCCCAAGTACTGCAGCTTACGGCCCTTCACGATGTTGACCAAATCCGCAGTTGAGTTCATCCTCCGCAGTACTTCTTCATTCGTGACTTTGTCTGTCCATGGTATTTTCAAGATCCTTCTGTATGACCATAGCTCAAAAGCACTGAAGCACTAAGTACACATAACATTTAAGGAACCGTTTCTAGGGTGAGGTCATGGCTCTTGAACACAGAACTCATAGTCAAGAATGCACTCTTTACCTTTCCGATGCGACATTTAATCTCTTGGGTATTGTCCCACGACTTATTGATTATAGTTCCCAAGTAGTTGTATTGTGAGACTCGTTCAATTCTCAGTTGGTTCACATACAGATTTGCTAAAGTTATGTTTTCCTTGCTGATGATTATTAGTTTGGTTTTGCTGGTGTTTATATCCAGTTCATATTTTCTACTTGTTTCCGTTATTTTGTTCATGTATCATCTGCACACCGCAGGTTATTGATATTAATTTTAATAATATTGATCATTAATATAAAATAAACAATTACCAAATGAGATTAATAAACAGTATTATTCTTTCGATACCACATATGCATCTCTCGCAATGGGTCACTTTTTTGCTTCTTTTTTGGGATCCCAAAATTAATATACTCGGCAAAATTCAGCTTATTCGTATAATTTTTAGAGGTCAACTCTCTGACGACTGGACTATTACCCCTTGTTAATAAGCAGATAATAATGGACGTACTATAAATTTCTTATCAGTATATTTTTTAAATTACATAAAATTAGATAACATTAATATTTCCTACATTACATAAGATTGAAGTTTGGATAAAATTTATATTAGTCTCTATAAAACGAAATTTTAATTTCAAATTGTGCTCTGGATCTTTTGTAACATTCAGCCCTTGTTAATGTGCAAGTAATAAAGAGCTTATTATTAATTTCCCCGGTCAGACCCAGGCGTTAAATTTTATTGCGACTGGACGGGATTTTGTTTTAATAAACGCTCACGAAATCGTTCATACGTGATGCCTCTTGTCTCTCTCTTAAATTTCATTCCGTTATTTCCTGTTCTCTATATACTTGATGGTCCTTTTGACGATCTTTTTCGGATGAGGGGTTTCGTCCGACTCAAATTGCAATTTTAAAGTTAATTGAATGGATAGGATTCCTTTATCGACGAGTGGAAAACTACAATAGCTCAAAATCGTTAAACACACCCTTGACTGTTTTGATAGGTATTATTGTGACAAAAACAACAACAAACTATTATATCGCACTAATAATACAATAGTGTCGCAACTCAAAATGTATCGAAATTGACGTAACACTATATTCATACATAAAATTCAATTTCATACACGTCAATAAAACTGTCGTTTTATTAGTGCAATAAATGCATAAGAGATGGCGCCATAAGACATTATTCATGACTGACCGACTGTCGTCACTTCCTCACAATATCGTTCCATCTTTAGTTGTGACCAACAGAGATCGGGAACGTACGTGTTGCTTTGTTCATCATTTCGAGTTTCAATGTTATTGCTGAATCAGGTACCTACGTAATTTTCATAGCTATATTTCGAGTTATTACATTCTTGTTGATTTACCATAATATTGTTGTTTTTCTAGTTATTACACTATTACTGATTTACAACAGCACTCTTTAAATTAATATTTTTACTAACGACACATTGGTTAACGACATATTGATTAAGTTCATTATTGTTGAATCATCACTTTAAATCATTTTTGTTGTTTTTTGTAAAACATTTATTAATTATTATTTATTTGTTGATTATCAAATAGTAATAACTCATTTAAAATGTATAGCAGTGTTATTAAGAAAGCTTACCAACTACTTTATTTTATATATTTGGAGTTACTACATTCTTTGTGACATTCTTGCATCAAGTACCTATATACTTAGTCTAATATTATTACTTGATTTATTTTTAGTTTTAATACCTGAGTCGTGGACGATTACTTGTTGCTATGGTAACAAATGCTAAGGATTGCAAGCAGGAAATCTCTTCACCGTCGTTACTGTCACTGGTAACGAGTGTCACAAATATAGAACCTGGTCCCAAATAGAAAACAGTGACGTTTCGAAAGTACCTATACCACCTATACCTTCACCATTTACGAGTCATCAAGTACTTCAAGAAATTTACGTAAACAGTGAATGAGATTGGGAGTTGTACTCTGTAATGTATAGAAAAAATTATACAGGCTACTCCTGGCAGAGAACTGGACTTTATATTTTATTCTGGCGATATAGCGGGCAGCAAAAAAATAAATACATTCTTACAGCATATGCGTACACAGTACATAAAATAAATGTCAAAAGCATAACCCATAAATTTCTGATTTGCGGTCACTCTCAAAAGGAGAATGACAATGTGCATGGCGTCATAGAAAAGCAAATAAAGCGTTTCGTATAGCCGAGTACACACATGCGAGTGAATTGGGAAAGTAGCTGGCATGCCATTTGCTGGCATGGGCCAATAAAACATATTTGCTAGTAATTTAAATCTTTGTAAAAGTGGTGTACATAGTGAAAGGGAAAAAACTAGTTTAAGAAACCTCAATAAAGAAATAAAACGAAGATGTAAGGCCGACAGAAAACAGTACTATCAAAGTATATGCAAAGAAATTGAGAGACATGGTCAGAATAATCAGCCGAGAGATCTATTAAGAAAAATACGCTACCTGACAAGAGACTTCAGAGCCAGAACTTGGGCCATTGAAGATAACACTGGAACCCTGAAAACAAACAGAGAAGATATAGCAGAGACATGGAGATCGTATTGCAAGGACCTATATAAAGATGATCAACGCCAAGAGCTTGTTAGCCAAATCTCTGACGAGGTGGAAGAAGAACCTGATATACTCGAAAATGAAGTAAGACAGGCTATCAACAAGCTCAAATATAACAAAGCACCAGGTCCAGATATGATAACAGCAGAAATGCTTAAAGCCACAGAAGAAACCGTCGTAAAGTTACTTCATCTACTCTGTAACCAAATATGGCATTCCAAACAATGGCCTGAAGACTGGACAAAATCTACAATAACGACCATACATAAAAAAGGCAGCTTCCATAAATGAGACAATTACAGAACTATCTCTCTTATATCCCATGCCAGAAAGATAATGCCACATATAATCAATGAGAGACTGAAAACATTCCTCCAAAGAGAAATTCCACAAGAGCAAACTGGATTTACCAAAGGTAGAGGCACTCGAGAGCACCTGCTGAATATAAGACAGATAATCGAGAAATCTAGGGAATTCAACATCCCACTATACATCTGTTTTATAGATTGCCGTAAAGCGTTCGACAGGGTCAAGTGGAGACACTTATGGCGAATACTAAAAGAAGTAAGCGTACCACAACATCTAATTACGCTTATAACTGAACTATATGAACACACTACTGGATCAGTTAAAGTACTTGACACACTTTCGAACGAGTTTCATCCAGAACGGCGTGTCAGACAAGGATGTATACTATCTCCACAATTATTCAACATATATGGGGAGTATATTATGCGAAGAGCACTTGAAGGATGGGAAAAGGGCATCTCAATAAATGGTCATAAACTAAACAACCTACGTTTCGCAGATGACACAGCCCTTCTTGCAAATAGTCAAGCAGAGCTGATGGAACTTATACGACTGATCGAAAACGAAAGTCAAATATTTGGTCTGCAATTAAACATATCAAAGACAAAGATGATGATAGTGGATATACTACACAACAATCATCCACACATAACCACAATTGACCGGTTCGAGGTTGTGAGCTCATACTTATATCTGGGATCATTAATCACAAACACAGGGTCATTACAAGAAGAGATTAAACGTAGATGTGATCTAGCAAAATTTGCCACAGCAAAAATTACCAAAATATGGAAGGACTGTCAAATTTCAAGAGCGATAAAGATGAGGTTGATCAACTGCTTAATATTGCCAATACTGACCTACGGATGTGAATCTTGGACTCTGAGACAATCGGAGAGAAGAAAGATAGACGCCACTGAAATGCTCTGTTGGAGACGAATGTTACGAATTCGTTGGACCGACCGTAGAACAAATAATTCAATTTTAAGAGAGCTAAAAGTTAGCCAACGACTCTCTAGTAAAGTCCATCTCCAACATTAAAAATATTTTGGGCATGTTATGAGAGCAAACACAGAAAACATGGAAAGACTCATAATACAAGGAAAGGTAGAAGGCCGAAAATTACGAGGAAGATCCCCAACAAGATGGATAGATCAAATTACAGGAATATGCCAAAGACCTATGCATGAATTAAAAGAAATGACCATAGACAGAGATCTCTGGAGACGGACGATACACGACATCACGTCGACCACTACACTCCCCCTGGGTGGTCAGGATTGAAGAGAGAGAGAGAGAGCTCGCTTGTCTATACTAGCAAGGCGAAAAAGCAGGGTAGATTTTTACATATGCCAGTGCTAGTAAACAATCGAGTAGTTTTCATCTGAATTTAGTTTCTTAGTACTTGTTTGTAATTAAAAGTTTTGGAGTTTCCAACAAAAAAAGAGGATTCATAGAAGGTATTCGAAATGAATTTAACAAGGCAAATATTGCTAATGACCACAGATATTGTTAGAAATTTTCTTTCTGTCAATTCCACGACATCCATTTACTTTCTTTCATAAGTACTCTTACGAAGATGAAGATTACCAAAAAATTTTGAAAGTTTTGAACTGAAAACCAGACTTCGTTATTTGCTAATTGTTTGACACGAGGGTACATAAACAAGATACCTTTAACTCAAAATTTGAAAAGGGGTTAAATTGACAAAAATCTAATACCAGGAGTTACTTACTATAAGTATTTGACCGATTAAAAATTAAGATTGTAATCCGTTATGATTGATTTTTAGACTGATTCAAACTAAGTTTAAATAATTTAATTTTTTAAGTATGTCCTTTTAATTGACTACGAGTGACTAGATTTTGTGTTTTTTTTTAGGGTTTATTTTGTTAAATATATAGGTTAAGTACAAAATGTTTAATAATACTGTATTATGTTATCTGTATCTGAATTTGTTTTATTATAATATAAACTTAATTAAAAACAGTCTGGATTTATTTATTAATATCAATAACAACAATTCCCGGTAATTTAACGTGTAATATAGTCTCTTTCGGTCCAATGCTAATAAATACCAAGAATTAGTTCTAAAATTGTTGTAACTCCAAAAACTAACGTAAACCGCAGAAAAAATAGTACATCAAATTGTAGTAACACAAAATATTTCAAAAATATTGTCATAACTCAAAATAATTTTCAATAATAATTTCATTTCGAACATTTTGCTTAGAGCAATAAAGTGTTAACTCAAAATTTTTAAATAACTTCACTGTCAGTAAGAGTACAAAGAAACTTTCTTTAATATTAATTAGAAACATCGTAGGCATTAATTTTGTTTTACCTGCAATAAAAAATGATTAATGAGTTTTTCGTTGATTCTGAAAAATCATCTTTTTTGGGTTACGACACTATTGTATTGTTAGTGCGATATATATACTATATTATTAAGATATACAGACCAGGACGGATCTGTGAAAAACGACTAAATTTGGATGTGGTTGGTGACACTCGGATATTTGCAGAAATAGTTAGGCGATAACTTTAGTAATAATAGCTGACTTATCTTCTTTCTCAAATAGGTCGGAAACATTAATAAAAATTAAAATATTTAAAAATTAATAAAAATATCGGTTTTTTTCTACTTTTTTTGTTTATAACTTTAAAACAATTCATTTTGAAGCAAAGTCGTAATAAAATAAAAGTGACAATTAAATTTTCTACAGGATGTCCCATAATTAATTGGACATTAGCTAATGGGTGATAGCTGACATCAAAATAAAACATTTGAGCTTAAATTGCTTAGGCAAAATGTTACTAGTTTTCGTTTTACAGGGTGATTCATTAATATTTTTTTATATTATTTTTAGGGATATATTGAAACTAATTAACCGATTTAAGTCAAATTTGGTATCTTACTATTATTTAGTATGTTAAATATGAAAATAATTTTAGTTTTACGATTGACACCAGGTGGCGCCAACTACTATATCATTGATTTATTATTGTGGTCATATTTTTTTGTCCGCCCTGTATAATCATTCTAGGAAAAAAACATGAAATAACATTCAATTCTACACAAAAAAGGTATTCTTGTTTCAAATAAAAAAAGTACAACATTTTCGAAATAAACGTATTTTTTAGATACGTGCATAAAATGAAAATGTATTACAAAATACCTACTTTGTAAATTCAAACATTATTCAAAAGGTCTTATATACCAGTGAATATTAAATGTATTAATAGTAGATAATTTTTGCAAACAAAATGCATATGATTGAAATGATTTTTATTAAACCTTGTACGCAGTAACAAATATAAAAAAAATCAGAAATTAAATTTTTTTTTTTTTTTTTTTTTTTTTTTTTATTTCGACTTTAACGTGCTCGGCTGCTATGGCCACTTACACAGGTACTATAACATGAGTTTTCATTATACAAACAATAAATGTTACATTAAGAATATGTTACAATAATACGGAATGATAATAATATGTTACACAATGTCTAAATTAAAATCTAATTATATTTTTTGATATAAGTGTTCATCTCTAAGGAATTGTAGCACAGCTTTTATTTGGTCAGGGTCGCTTAGGATATCTCGTACTTCACTTTTGAGTTTGTATTGTAATCTTCTGGCCGAATGTTGATGGCATTCAGTGAGAATATGTTTGATTGTCAAATATGATTGGCAGCTTTGACAGGAGGGACGGATGCTAGAGGACATTAGGTAGCCGTGAGTGAGTTTTGAATGTCCTATCCGAAGTCGTCTTATCACAATGAGATCTCGTCTTGACAGGGCTGAATAGTCAAATGTAGGCTGACTGGTTATTGACGGTTGTATTTCGTGTAAGATCGAACGGTTATAGTTCCAATGCTGCTGCCAAAGGAGTCTGGTTCTTCTTTTAGTATATAATTTTAGGTCCTTACAAATTTGAATTTTATCGGTGATTTCAGGTGATGCTGTAGCAAGTTTAGCATAGTGATCTGCAGTTTCATTGCCTTCTATACCAATATGAGATGGCAGCCAAATTATGGTAACTGTTATGTTTTGGGACAAGATAATTTGGTAAGAGTCTAGGATCTTTTGGACGATTGGATGATCGGTAAATATATTTTTGATAGAATGGATTGATGCTAAAGAGTCTGTGAATATGGCAACCTGCTTATTAAGTGGAGATATGTGGTTGAAAGCTTGCAATATACTAAATAATTCGCCAGTATGAACGCTGCTAACGGATGGTATAAGTGATGATTTAATTAATGAATGAGAGGTTGTGACAGAGCAGCCTACTCCTGTGTCATTTTTTGAGGCATCCGTGTATAATATTAGGTCGTAACTATTTGTACATATAATGTCTTTAAATGCATTTATAATGATCTCTTTCGGATGTTTATTTTTATCGAAGTTGGTGAGCGAGGTGTTAAATTTGGGCGTGGAGATGATCCAAGGAGGAGATATAGGGGGATAAAGAGGAAGGGTATGTGTAAGAGAGATATCATTAAGTGTCTGTGCTAAAATTAGTGGAATAGGTTTTATTGGTGGTAAGGAATTGGTATTGTGTAAATTGTATGTGGACATTACAAATAAGGGATGCACTGGATTAGAGGGGTTAGCTGATACCGATGCTGCATAAGAGAGTAGCAGTTGTTTTCGTCTTATATAAAGAGGAGGTTCGTTAGCTTCGCAATAAAGATTATCTATAGGACTAGATCGAAAAGCGCCAATACAAAGACGAAGGGCTGTGTTGTGAATTGAGTTTAGAAGGTTAATATATGTTTTGGAGGCGGATATATATATGTGACAACCATAATCTAGTTTGGAACGTATTAGTGATCTGTATATTTTAAGAAGTGAGTTTTCGTCAGATCCCCAATAATGATGTGATAAAGTTTTTATTATGTTTAGTCTTTTGCACGTTTCTCCTTTTATTGCAAATATATGTTGCTTCCAAGTTAGTCGTGCGTCAAACGTTAATCCGAGAATTTTGCATTGTTTAACAACAGGAATAGGGACATTGTTAATCAAAATAAGTGGAGATGGAGAAGGGGGACGTCTACTAAAGTTTATAATTTTAGATTTTACATAGGATAAAGATAACCCCATGTCACTAGTTTTTTTTAAAAGTGTGTCAACAGCAGCTTGAATAAGCTTCGAGGTGGTAAAAGAGTTTTGTCCATGACAGTAAATTACTAGATCATCAGCATACATGATTTGTTTAATAGGGGAAATGAGATGAGAGCATAAATCACTTATTGCTAGATTAAAAAGTGTAGGACTTAGTACCGATCCCTGAGGTACGCCATCAGTTTGAGTATAAGTAGAAGATAAAATACCGTTGACAGAGACTCTGAACGATCTAGAAGATAGAAAATTTTGTATGAAGTTAAATATATTACCATTAATATTAAGAAGGATAAGTTTGTTTATTAAACATTGCCTACTTATAGTATCAAAAGCACCTTCAATATCAAATATGGCAGCTACGACTTCTTGTTTTTTGTTTAAGGCTTCTGATATATGAGTTTGGAGGATTACAAGGTTGTCTTGGGTTGAACGGTTTCGACGAAATCCTGACTGTTCACTAGCGAATATCTTATGTTTTTCAATGAACCATAGAAGTCTTTTATTAATCATTTTTTCAAATATTTTGCACATCGTACAAGTTAGTGATATAGGCCTATAAGAGTTGGCCAAGGAACGATCTAGGTTAGGCTTTTTAATGGGTATTACGATAGAGGTTTGCCATTGTTTGGGAAATTGGTTAGATGACCAGATTAAATTATACATCTCAAGTATTTTGAGTAGGCTACAATTGGAGAGCTTTTTGATAAATATGTAAGGAATGTCGTCAGGACCAGCGGCATTGTTTTTACAGGTTTGAATAACTGATACTAGTTCTTCAAAAAGAAAGGGAGAATTAAGATGTGTGATGTCCATTATTGTATCGGGTGAGGAACAAGGTGGGGCGTTAGGTAATGGATTTCGTAAGGAGGTATCTATTTTACTTTTAAATTTATTGTCGAAGTGCTTTGCTAAGGTTTCGCCGATTTCTTGATTGTCAGTGATTGTAGTGCTATTTACAGCAATGCTAGAGATTTTGAGGTTGGTGTTGTTTCCTTGGATTTGTCTAATCTTTTTCCAAAGATCCACCGGATTGGTTCTTGAATTAATGGAAGATACATATTCTCTCCAAGATGATTTTTTACTTTGTTTTATAATAAATCGGGCTTTGGCTCTGGTTTTCTTTAGTTCAATGAGATTCTCCAGATTTTTGTTTTTACGGTAATTTTTAAGAGCTAATTTTTGTTGTTCTGTTGCGGTTTGGCAAGATGTATTCCACCAAGGTACTGCCTTTCTTTTATGTGAAATATTATTTTTGCCTATGTGCAAATTTGCAGCTTTAAGTATGGAATCGGTGATTAATAATAGATTATTGTTAATATTGTCGGATAGGGATAGAAAAGGTAAGGTGTTATCTGTTTGTGAAGTATAGTCATTCCAGTCGGCATTTTTTAGTCGCCAGAAGTTTCTGGTTATAGTTTGTTCATGGTTGGAGCTATCAGATGATACAAATATTGGAAAGTGGTTGCTGTCATAAAGATCATCTGAAGTTTTCCAAGATAGTGAAGTATATGTTTTTGGGTCGCTAAAACTAAGATCTATAGCCGAAAATGTGCCAGAGGAAAAGTTCAAATGCGTATTAGAGCCTGTATTTAGTAGACAGGAGCCTGTGCAATTGATAACGTTTTCTATAGTTTTACCTTTGCTATTAGTGTGGTTTGACCCCCACATAAAGTTATGAGCATTGAAGTCACCTACTAGAATATATGGAGCGGGGAGCTGATAGATAAGATTTAGAATTTCGATTTCTTGAAGAGGGTAGTTAGGAGGAATGTATACACTGCATATCGTAAGTTTATTTGGACACCAAGTAGTTACGGCTATAGCCTCGAGTTCCGTGGTGATGAGGAGATGGGATGAATATATTTCACTGGAAATAAAAATAGATGTCCCACCACTGGCTCTGTTACAATTAGTTCTGATATAATGGTATCCTTCGAACTTTTTTAATGTGGGAAGCTTAGATATTTTTGAGTTTGTTTCTTGTAGACATATGATATCAGGTTGTTTTTCTGTCACTAGTTGTTGGATTCTTTCAATACGGGGAAAGAACCCATCGCAATTCCATTGGATTAAATTGAAGGTGAAGCTTGAGTTGAAGGGGAAAGGGTCAACTGAGATGGTTGTTCTGGCTGTTGGGAGAGGAGGGTATTGGTTTCATTATCGGTTAGAAGTTCAGATGAGACGCTGATATTATCAGAGTCATCTGAGTTTAGCTGTCTTTTGATTTTCTTTTGAAGTCTGGTAAGTCGATTTTTAAGGGATCTTTCCTTAGTTTCTGAATGGAGAACTGTTATGTCGTGTAAGAGTCCTTCAATATTTGAAGTAAACACAAAAGCTTCATTAAGTGGACTAGGATTACCATGTGTATTTTCTAGGAAAGCAATAAACTGAGTCTCGGTCAAAGTTAGACCAGATGGATTATTTTCATAAATGGCCGCTACGGATTGTAGTGAACTAGCTGTTAGAATATGTTCCTCTGATTTTGTAGTTTTTGTTTTTTTCTTGTGAGGTTTGGAGACAGTGTTTGTTTTTGTGGATAACGGAGGAAACATTTGGTTAGACGGTGGTTCGGGTGTACTTGCTGAAGATAAAAGAGAAGGAATATCAGAATTGCTGTCTGTTGATATAGCTCTTTTTTGTCTTTTTGTGGGTGGAATTGATGGGAGTATAGTTTCAGTATCTATGTCAGTAGGGGTTTCTGTGCAGTTTGGGGTAGTTAGGTCTAATTGATCAGGAGTGCTTACGTCAGAAATTATATCAGTAGTTTCAGATGAAGAGGGCTCTAGATGGGGTAGTTCAGTTTGAGAAAAAGTAGTTGTATTATTGGTACATGAGTCAGCGGTATGTCCGACCTCTTTACATAAAAAACAATGCAATTTATCCGTAGAAATAAATATTCTATAAGGAGTGTTTTCGTATGTAATAACGAAGTTACTATCTAGTGAAAAGTTCTCCTTATCGGGGATAATATACGTTACTCTTCGGAAGCTCATTATGTGTGCATAACCTTCTCCGAGTGCACCACATTTCACAAATGACACAGGAGAGACCAGCTGTAATCCAATATCTTTAAGGGCTTTCTCAATTATGGAATGTGGAATTGAAGGAGATACGTTAGATATAAGAAGGCGTTTAGCTGGGGTGATAAGTCTTCTGATGGGAACTACTGTAGAGTTGATAGAGATATTTTGATGTGTTTTTAGAAGGTTATCAACAACTGTAGGCGAGGAAAGATAAATACAGATGCGGTTATTTGGGATACGTGATGCAAAGGTAATATTTTTTGGGATTACAATGTCTCCTATAGCTTTAACATAGTCAAATAAAACAGTATTTGGAATAGCGTGTATTAAAATGGCTTGCTCCTTCCGTGGGAAAGTAGGAGGTGGAGGTTTGGATAAAGTAGCAGCGACATATGATTTTGTGGGGTGGACTTGTGGAGTTATGAGTTTTGGATTTGGGTTCATTATTGTGAGTGTTCCTGGATACCAAAAACACTTCACTTAATTTTTAATATTGGAACAGACGTCCTAGTAGGACACTGTGGGTAAAAAATAGTGATATAACAGTTACCTGTATCTGCAGTTTTCGGTCAGTTGAATATAATAATATTATAGTTCAATGATAATTGCTGTTTCCATAACACACAAAATAATTCGAATTTTCACATAATTGTTACTGGTTCGTAAACTGGTAGAAATCGATTATTACCGATAAGGCACGGTAATGTTTACTCGTAGGCTACCTGAGTGGGAATTTCTTCGTATTTTTAACTCGTCGGTGGATTAATTTATCTGTTTAATACTGTTTAAATCTTTAAAATCCGTGAGGAAATTTAAAATGTGTATTTAAAACTTTGACGTTTTTTTCAGAAATTAAATTAAACTAAACAGTGAAGTGAATATAACACAAAATATAAAAAGTTAATAATTCAAAATGAGGTGAAAAGAAAAGTGTTCAAAATGTTCACCATTAAATAAACTTCATAATCTAAATATTTTGTGTAAGTTTTGTCTTATTTTAAATATTGAGTTTCTTTGGGCCCTAATTACGTTAATTCCCTCTACAATATTTTGTCGTAGCTCTTGACGGTTATTCATTTTTTTTAAACAAGTGACTTTAGGTATCCCCACAAGTGAAAGTCTAGAGGATTTAGTTTGTGATTCCATGCTGGCCATGGGTATACACTACCTCTACTAATCCACCTTTTGAGGATACATTTGATCTAGATAATTTCTAACTTCTAAGCTGTAATGTGGTGGTGCATCATCATGCATGTACCAAGAGTTACGTCTCAAATTTAGAGGTATGTCTTCTAAAAGTGTTGGTAGATCTCTCAAAAAATTTAGATACGTTACTCTGTCAAGCCTAGTTGATAATTGGAATGGTCCTACAATACAATCCCCAAATATGCCACACCAGATATTTATGAAAAACTCATGTTAAAAATGATGTTCTTGAAGTGCATGAGGATTTTCTGTCGCATAAGTATGGCTATTGCGCCAGTTAAACACACCTTTTCTATTAAATGTAGCTTCATCGGTAAATAAAATTTTATTTTAAAACATTGGATCGTCTAAATACCGCCCTATCATAAACTGACTAAATCGGAGCCTTGAGAGAAGATCCTGTGGTAAAAGATTACGTACTGCAGTAAAACGATTAGGATACAGATTTTCTGTCCGTACTTTAATGACACCGTAGATTTGCTTATACCAGCGGCCGCAGAAACAAGCCTTGTACTGGTTTCGGGATCTTCTGCAACACGCATAACAATTTCATCCTCCATATCCACATCACGTACTCTCGATCTTCCAGCATTCCTGTTTTTGTGATGAAATGACCCTGTTTCACCTAATCTGTCGAACAATGATCTAATAATTTTATGATTTGGTTGCCTTCCATTGGGATAAAGTTCGAAATAGCGTTGAGCTGCTTTACGAGAACAAAAATTTTCCTGGGTATACAAATAGATCATATCACGCATTTCTACATTAGAAAATTCACTCTGAGGTGGCATTTTACCTTTATCTTAAGTGGTTTATAAAAAAATTAATAGCACTTTGACAAATAATGACTCGCACTGCATTTTTACAACTAATAATAAATAAATTCGTAGTTACGTCCTGACGTTGCCATGAAGTTTAAAGCATACTTGTTTTGCAAAAAATTAAATAGAGACATGCATCACTAACAAAATACGTGTATTTCAAAAACGATGTACTTTTTTGATGTGAAACACGACTAGGTACCTTTTTTGTGTAGAATTGAATGTAAGTTCATGTTTTTGAAGATATACTTCTTTAGGTGCAATTGGGAGAAATGTTGAAAGTGAATTTCAAATTCAAATCTTTGAAGTTACGTATGTATCAATGCAAATAAAGTGTGAAAAAAATATATTACATAATTTTTGTGTCTTTGAATTTGTCTTCGTCAGAAATAGGATAATACATATTAAAATATAATGAAAAGGCGATTAAAAGGCAATAAGGCATAAAGAAAACAGGAGTCAAGCAGTGTCGATCGGGGATTTAGGAACATGTCATGTTATTGCCTTGCTAACTTTTTTTTATTTTCGGTATTATTTCAGATAATTTTTGGGAAACTTGTTAGTATTAAAATTAGTTTAATATTTAACTAAAACACAAATAAACTGTTTAAAATATATTATAATAGAAGTATAACTTCTTACCTGCATACAAAGTACACACATATTCTTTTTTTTATATATAATAATAGACTCGCACTGCACTTTGATAACAAATAGGAAACAAATTCGTACTTAGGCCTTGACTTTGCCATTACGTTCACAGCGTACCTAGGTACCTGCTTGTTTTGCGAAAAATTAAATACAGACATGCATATCATTAACAAAATACGTTTATTTCGAAAATTGTGTACTTTTTTTATTTGAAACAAGAATACCTTTTTTTGTGTACATTAGATGTTATTTAATGTTTTTTTCGTATGATGTTTATACAGGGCAGACAAAATTTATGGCCACATGAATGAACCAATGGTACAGTAGGTAGTGTCAATGGTAAAACTAATATTATTTTCATATTGAGCATACTAAATAATAGCAAGATACCAAATTTCACTTAAATCGGTTAAATAGTTTTCAATATATCCCTAAAAATAATATAAAAAAATGTTAATGAATCCTGTAGAACGAAATCTAGTAATATTTTGCCTAAGCAATTTGAGATCAAACGCTTTATTTTGATATCAGCTATCACCCATTAGATACTGTTTAATTAATTATGGGACACCCTGTATAAGATACGGCTGGTTAAAAATGTTTTAATTTATTTCTCATTCTTTTTGTCAAGTTTTTTATTCAATGTTGTTCAATCAATTAGATTTTACTTAGGATCTTAATAATTCTGAAAAATCCTCATAACATAATAAAACAGTACACTGAATTTGATTAAAATCAATAAAATAGATTTCGCATAATAATTTTGCAATCTAAATATTTGTTTAATTGAATTTATATAATAATTATTTATAATTGAACATAATATTTTGCCATTTTTTTTACTTTACTTACTAAAAACACACTTAACATATGTCATATAATGTAGTTTATCTAATTGGAATTTAATTATTTGGACGGCCTCAGGAATGTTTTAAATTTATAAACAAGTTTTGGATTATAAACAAACAAGATATCTCGGTAACAATTACATTTAATTAAATTCACATAAAGTAAAATTAGAAATAGCCTTTGCAAAATGTTACTTATAAAATAAAAAACGTTGAATTACGAGTAGTAGCTCATGAGATACAACTGGTCGTTGACCGACATTTGCGACTAAGTTATAAACAATAGGATGATAACCTTTAAACCATTACCGATTTTTCTCAAAGCTCTTACTTGAAAAAAAGTTCATATCTTATATAAAATATTTATAACATATATTATAATAACAACTAACGGTATTGCGCATGAAAAAACCAAAAAAATTAGGCCGAATAAAATTTAATTTCAAATATCAAAATCGGTATACGTCAAAAACTGTATTTTTAAAAATTTTTTAGTCCTACCTAAATCGAATAGAGCAGCGATTCCCTAACTGTGGTACGCGTACCACCAGTGGTACGCGACGATTATTAAGGTGGTACGCAAGCAGCCATAGGAAATACATCGAGCGTCCGCACACACGTGCAACCAGCTAGCATTCGTCAAATTACCTATCTAATTTGTTTTTAGTCAAGTTTAATATATTTGAATTAACATGGATACAGTCGATCCGCCGGATCTTTGCACATCGTCATCATTCTTATTATAGGAAATAAATCAAAACATGTGAGTCAAACGTATGTTGGCTAAAGGAATTATTATAAAAATTAGAAAATGGCTAATATTACAATTGACGTTTTTATACTTCTCTTTTATTTCATTTATTGCATTTTAAATCTGGGTACGTATACATTTATGAACGTGATTTTCCAAGTTGTCCAATAACATCTACAGTAAATAAATATTTAAACCATAGTAATTAGAAATTAAAGTATTTTTATTGAATATAAGCATAATATTTCGTATTGCCGTTGACGGAGTTTTAGCTATATTTAAATAATTAATGTCAATTTGGAGGTTAAAAAAATATATTATTCGTTATTAGCTAATATATGAATTCCTACCTTAATAAATTGAACATGAAGGTAAGGGTTAGTCGTTACAACAACTGTTTGTTAAAAAATATGTATATTTAAAGTATGAAAAAGGATTGATTATTTAAATCAAACGAAAATAATTTATAAAAATATTACAAACTCTGTCAAAACAAAATTTCCAATTGACATGTCAATTGTCAGTAGACGAATCAATCAGAGATCATTGTTCTATGGCTGTCTTTGTTCAATGCATGGTGTTGTGTATGGACAGGCAGTTAAAGTTAATAGTTTTAGTTTCTGTGAGTAGGAAAGAGACGTAGCATAAAAAATGATTCGTGAATAATGTCATACTTGTGCAAAGATCCGGCGGACCGACTGTAAGTGTAAGTGGCTTAGTAGTGTAAAAAGACCTTGTGCTCAAAATAATGTACCACCAAGTTCATCTCAAGAATTAAATTGTGCAGTGATTCAAGATGATGTTAAAAATTCTTTACCATCGAGTTCCACTTCGGAGCCAGGTTGTGCGGTAATAATTCGGAAAGATAAAATACCTACTAAAATTTGAAAAATTACTAGAAAATATGACCCAGAACACATAAATATTAGATTTACGGTGACGGATGTAAATAATGAGCCAAGCCCTCAGTGTGTCATATGCTTTGAAATTTTATCAAATTAAAGTATGAAACCCTCATTACTGAATCGTCATTTTAACACAAACTATTCTACATTAGTAAACAAACCGAAGGATTTTTTCACTCGAAAATTAACAGAAATGAAAAGCACTAAGAAAGTCATGTCTTCATTTACTGGTAGTACCGAAAAATCAGTAGAGGCATCATTCTTAGTTGGCCTAAGAATTGCAAAGTCAGGAAAAGCTCACACAATTGGCGAAGAGTTGTTGTTACCTGCAGCAAAAGATATGGTTACCTGTATGTTGGGTGAGGCGTCAGCTAAAAAGCTAGAACTGATGACTAAAGTCATCAATCATGTAAAAAGTAGCGATTTCTTTTCTATATAACTTAATAAGAGTACAGTGAACAATTCCCCTTCGTTGGCTTAGTGAAGATGTTCGTTCAGTTGTAATGGAAACACAAAATAATAGTAGCAAAGTTTATTGACGAGACGTACACTATGGGTGTTGACCCGGAATTACTTTGAGTAGAGACTGTTGCAGTTGAGCGATGAAGACTATCATGTTTGTTGAGTGAATATTGATTGAATGCACTCTAGGCAAGTGATTTTAGTTTTATATAAGTTTTAATTGGGTCAATATATTCGCGGACCTAATGACATGTGTATCTAAGTTGTGTGTAAATTGTTTAACTTTCGTCAGCACTTTCGACTGATGTCCAAATTTTATTGTTGATAATTGACCAAATCTCATGTAACCTAATTAACTACGTGTGTGTATTTAATAACAAATAAATTCATTCGGTCTACTGGGTGATAAAATTATACTGTCCAATTTCGGATATGAATTCTGAAGATTTGATATTGGACATACTGCGGAATCGGGCAATCTGGCCCAAGTGTTAATACGCAAAGTTTACATATAAGTATTACATAACATAGTAAAATTCAAACATGATAAATTATAAATAGTTTAAGAATAATCAATAATCTTCCAACCGTACCCTAGCTATCAATGTCCGACTCTATCTCTAGATTAAAATTAGGGCAATTGGATGAAAATGTGGAGAGTGGGATGTCGGCTTGGGAAGTCAACGGTACATTGTTGTGCCGATTATTAACTAATACAGGTACTTCCTGTTCGTTAGTCTGAGTTTGTGGATTACCTGAACGACATAGTCGTGCAACAGGACGGTACTTCCAAAACGTGAGTATCCCAATTATTACCATTATAGTTATGGTCCCGGTGGCACAAAATAATGCCAATTAGATTCGTGAATCGATCGCCACTGCGTATGCGTCATTTCTTGTTCCAGACTCTCCTCCTCAAGTAACACATGACGTAGCTCTCCTCCTGGTATGTCAAGGTAGGTGTTTAGAGGTGTGTTAAACCTGCGGGGGGGTGTCCTCGCCACCAGTTGGGCCACGGGAGTGATTGGCGACTTCAGGTAACTCGTCACCGCTCTGTTCACCCCACTGCTAGTGGGGAGTAATGTAATATTTTTCGTATGGGCGATACATTTGGGTGAAAGCTTCAGGAATGTGACTCGTTCCAGTACTCTTTCGCTCCGATTTCCATCGCAAATAATGGATATGTGTATCGTGACTGGCGTGACAACTAGCTAGAGGTTGGGAGTACCCATCTTACTCCATTGAGCTGTCTGTATTGTCCTGGCTACCAGTGGACATGTGCTATTCTTAGATCGCTCATAAATTTCTTCAAGTATGCAATTTGGGTGGGTATCCATGTTTCTTATAGCCGTTGGTGAGCACGCTATCGGCGCCTTTGTCAACAGTAAGCACCTTTCTCTATCTTGCGCGGTCAATTCGAAGTAGTGCAGTGTGTTATAATCTACGACCAGTAGATTCCTTGGGGCGACAAATGTGCGCAACACCGACCCCTCAACGTTAAGTGGTATGGCCGTGACTTTGAGCATGCTGTACTTATTTTTCCCTGTCACTATGAAGTAGCCGATGACTATTATAAATCTGTCGTCATGACTGACTTCTGTTTCTATAATGGATTGTCGTCGTATTTCGACCCCTTGAGGCAGTATCTGCCCTGCTTTCTCTATTAATTTGGTTATTTCACCTGGTTTCACTATATCAATGAAGTGTCCGTGGTTATAGTGAAGGTTTATTATTCCCTCGTAAAATTGAGTATATTCGTTTATGAACTCCATAACTTGTAATGCTATCGTTTGTATTCGTAACGTGCTATATTCGGTTTCTAGTCTTTGTGTTTTGTCTTCTACTTCGTTAAGTCCTGTAGATATTTCTTGTAGACCTGTGATTAGTGCTTTGTTAAACTTGTTCATTTGCTCGTTTATCCTGTTCTCTGTGTGGTTGATTGATGTTATTGTTTCTAACATTATCTTCGCCTGGTGCTGTGATCCCTTTATTAGCTCCTTTTGTTTATTATCTAATGATTCAATGAAACTGTAGGCTTCGTCATTGACTCCAAATACTAAGGTTAATATTGTTCCTAATATTCTTCTTCTTTTCCTTCTTTTTATTTCTACTGTCACCTCGCTTACTGACTTCGCCCTTCTTTGTCCTTCCTCTAACTTCCCTATTATATCCTGACAATTCACGATTTTTATCTCCTGACACAGTTCTCGTAAGCTTTGTATCATATTTCCTATTAGTTGGTGCTCTGTTCGAATTCTTTCTTTTTCGAGTAACACCTTTATTCGAAATGTTCCTTGGTCTATGACGACCTCTCCAAAGTCTTCTGTGAAAAATCCTGGTACCGGATTATATATTTTATACGGTTCTGCCTTTATGGGTTTTAACATCGTTAAAAACATTATAGCTACTAGTGTTTTCTTCCATCTTAGTGCTGCTGCCTTCTTCGGCTTTTCCTGTTTCTCTTCTCTAGAATGGCTCTCGGCTTTGGTACTGCTCTCGGCTCTAGTATGGCTCTCGGCTTTGGTACTGCTCTCGGCTCTAGAATGGCTCTCGGCTCTAGTATGGCTCTCGGCTTTGGTAACTGCTCTCGTTCTCCCGGGTCTAGTGGTCTCTCTCTGCTACTGAGGGTGTTGCTGGCGTGGACTGTATAGGCTTTCTTAAACTTCCTTGAAGTATTCTGTTTCTCGATAGGACCATGAACAAATTCCCTTTCGTTGGCTAAGTGAAGATGAACCATGAACAATTCCCCTTCGTTGGCTTAGTGAAGATGTTCGTTCATTTGTAATGGAAACACAAAATAATATTAGCAGAGTTTATTGACGAGACGTACACTATGGGTGTTGACCCGGGATTACTTTGAGTAGAGACTGTTGCAGTTGAGCGTTGAAGACTATCACGTTTGTTGAGTGAATATTGATTGAATGCACTCTAGGCAAGTGATTTTAGTTTTATATAAGTTTTAATTGGGTCAATATATTCGCGGACATAATGACATGTGTATCTAAGTTGTGTGTAAATTGTTTAACTTTCGTCAGCACTTTCGACTGATGTCCAAATTTTATTGTTGATAATTGACCAAATCTCATGTAACCTAATTAACTACGTGTGTGTATTTAATAACAAATAAATTCATTCGGTCTACTGGGTGATAAAATTATACTGTCCAATTTTGGATATGAATTCTGAAGATTTGATATTGGACAACAGATGTAACGAACTATGCTCAACTTATGGTTTACGTGCGGTATATACATGAAAATAAAACAATTAAGAAAGATTATTTATTCTGTAAGCCGTTATCAACACGAACTACAGTGGATGAAATTTTCAACAAACTGGATGAATTCTTTGCTGAAAATGGACTTGACTGGATGAATTGCGTTGGCTTCTGCTTTGATGACGCTCGAGCTATAACAGGTAGGTTTAGAGGTGTAGCCACAAAAGTAAAAACTGTTGCTAAGAATTGTACTTTTATGCACTGCAGTATACACAGACAAGCGTTAGCAGTAAAACGAATGCCCGAACAATTTAAAAATGTTCTCCAAGATGCAATCAAGGTGGTAAATTTTATTAAATTTCGGGCACTTAAGTCTCGTTTATTTTCAAACTTGTGTTCCGAAATGGGCAGCAACTATATTCTTTTGGGTTACATACAGAGGTTAGATGACTTTCGCGAGGCAAAATGCTGAACAGATTATTCCAGTTACGTTCTGAGGTGCAGCTGTTCCTGATGGGGACTGATTTTGAATTTCGCAATCGACTGACAGACGAACACTGGCGTATATCATTGGCTTACTTATCAGACATTTTCAATCGCATCAACGACTTAAATCTAAGTTTGCAAGGTAGATCTACAAATGGATTTTCAGTAAATGACAAAATAAAAGCATTTATCAAAAAATTTCATAAGATTGAAAAGAGCGTGTCGAATGAGAAACTAGCATCTTTTCCTAATTTAGAAAATTTTATAACTGAAAATGAACTTTCTGTGAGTGAAATTGTCATCAATAACATCAAAAATCACAGCCAAATGATCGCTGAAATATTTGAAGAATATTTTAAAGAAGATTATTCCGAGTTCAATTGGATAAGGAACCCATTCGTTTCGGATCTGGATAGTGTTCGTGAAAATTTAAGTGTAAATGAAAAGGAATCTCTGATAGAGTTATCTTGCGATGGAGCTTTGCAAGTGGAATTCAACAAAGAACAGCTGTGTGAATTTTGGCTAAAAGTTAAAAATGAATATCCATCACTGCCCAGAAAAGCATTACTGTTTCTAATTCCATTTACAACCACATATCTCTGTGAGAGCGGATTTTCTGCCATGTTGATAATAAAAAATAAATAACGTAACAAGTTTAACATAAACACTAATTTGCGCCTGAAATTAAGTACATCTGAGCCAGATATTTCCTCTCTTATCTCATGCAGCATCATTTTTCGCACTGAGTATATTGTATTTTTTCCTATAATTAATAAATAATAATGATGTCATAAACAGTTGTTGCAATTTTTATTACTTTACCATTTTCAAGGTTTTTTAAAGATTATCACAGTTCAGTGGTACGCTACTAATTTATAATTTCGTGTGTGGTACGCGAGATTAAAAGTTTGGGAACCACTGGACTAGAGCCATCTAAAGAATTTAATTATGTAGTTAATTTTGTGACCTTAAAAAATATGCAAAAATGTTTACTATTCCTATCTCCGGCTTTATTATAAAACCACAACTGTTGTAGGTGAAAAAACGGAAAAAGTCAATTTACCAAGAATCTGAGCGTTGCTGGAAAAAATATTTTAAATAAAAAATTGGCTCCAAAGGCGGATGAACCTATTAATAGTCAATTGCATAAGGATGCTGAAGGGAACGGGAAACGACTATATTAAAAATCGTCAGATTTCCCTAGAAGAATAACCTTCCAAAGTACGGTCAATCAAATGGCCTCTTGTCCGCGGCGGACCTTTAATGGTCGAGGGGTGCTAAGAATCTTCGCGAGAAGGAACCACCTCAATGTGGAAACTAACTATATAGAGAACAAATCCTTTTTAAATTTGGAGACATAGAATGTGAGGAGTTTATTTAAACAAGGCAAGACGCACAACACGATTCAGGAAATAAACAGGGATAAAACAATATACTACTCCGGAAATGACACCCGAGATCATCTATATGGAGTTGAAATAATTATCTCCAGCAGAATCCAAGAAGTCGTTGTAAATTTTGTTCCCATTGTGAATAGAAATGTTATTATTACAAATACAAAGTAAGCCAGTGAACATTAACGTAGTACAAGTGTATGCTCCAAATGCAGATAAATCATAAGCTAAAATAGAACATTTTTAATAATAACGCCAACAACACAATCTATAATACACAAGAAAGGAAGAAATCACTATAATAATGGGTGAATTAAATGCAAAGATAAGAAAAGGCCGAGTCGACAATATAATAGGTAATTATGGTTTAGGAATAAGGAATGCTAGAGGCGACAGATTGGCTCAATTTTGTCAAGAAGAAAACCTGGCGATTATGAACACATGGTTTCGATTACCACCCCATAGACTGTATACCTGGAGGTCACCACAGGATAATGAACAAAATTGCATAAGAAATGAGATCGACTTTATTCTAACCAATCCAAGATTTAGAAATTCCATTGTAAGCGTTAAGACTTTTACTGGAGCAGATGTTCCCTCAGACCATAACCTCCTTATCTCAAAAATGAAACTGAGGGTAAAAAGATTATAAAATCGAAAAGTTTTAAGCTGAATACTTAGTTACTCAAGATAAATGAAATCCATGCTGAGGCTGCAACTTGTATCAATCAGGAAATGAAAAAATTAACATCAGAAATTAAAAACACTGAAAATGTAAACATTACGTGGAGCAAAATCGAAAATTGCATTCTACAATGTAAAAATACAGAAAGACACTCTACAAAAGACAACAGAAAACCGAAAACCTTGGATGACTCAAGAAATACTGAACATCATGGAACAAAGAAGAAAATATAGAAACAAGATCCTAAATAACTACAAAGAAAAATGTAAAATAATAAGGAACAAAATAAAAGGGGCTAAGGAAAAGTGTATGATGGAAACATGCATCGAAGTGTGTAACCGTTTCAAAAGTTTTAGAAAATTCATTATAAGTTTGATTATTTTTTTTAAATAAAACTACTAACCCCACCTATTTGCCAGGTGCTTGTATTCGACTCAAGGTTTCTACGGTAATTCTAACATATCCGATAGATGAGAACGATATTAACTTGTCAATCACGCCCCCAATTCAAAACCGTTGAAATAGCGTCGCTTCCTTTCCTGTTACAAACGTCCACCCGATAGGACGTGTGTTAGAAGTGAGTCTCTAGATTAGAGGTAAGCTACAAAGAAAAGCCTTTTCTTGTCTATATTTCAGATGAATAATTATTTTCAGACTCTTTCCGGGAGGTTAAAGTTCATTGATTATGTTAAGTTAACTGAGACAGTTTCCTATGGTCCAATACTTCCCTATATTATAGTAATGGTTTATATTATATGGTTTCCAATAATTACTTATAATATAAATGGATTCCTATTAGTAAATATTTGATGAAATAACCAACGGATGAGAAGAAGCAGAGTATATCTCTTTTTTCCTGGTTCCCAGAGATTGGATAAATAAGGTTGTACCTATTTTTTTTATTAAGCCCTATCAGGAACGCGAGAATTATTTATGGATTCACAGAGACAAGAATATAGTCAAATATTTTAAATTTTGTTTAAAGACTTAACTTTTCTATTATGCCTAGTTAATAAATAACTACTATAATATTTTAAATGTAAACGAATTTCGAAATTTGGGAATAATATATAAATTCATTTGTTTGTAAATTTTTTTATATATCTTATTTTTTTATTCTCTCTCGTCCCCTACGAGGATAAACAAGGGGTGGAGTCCAATGATAAATTATAATTTCAGTTATCTAATTGTGTTTAAAATTTTGACATATTACGTAGTTTTTTTGTGCATTTGACCTTACCACACCTTCTCTCCGACATGAGCCAACCTGACCTTGAATTAAATGTATGTACTAGATGTTATCAAATATCGACCTTACAAGTGAAAGAATTGCAGAAAAATCATGACCATTATAATTTACATAAAAAGGTGAAAGAATTATCTGCAAAATCATGATCAAATACATCTAACCAATTAATTGAAAAAAACAATAAACTAATTTAAATAAAACAAGTGTGGACTAAATATATTGAAGATCTTTTCATAGACACAAGAACGGAACCAAGAAAAATTTATAATAAGGAAGCTCCAAGAATGTCACACTTATTAAAAACATTTTTAAAGATTATACATGTAAGCGGGTTCAGAAAGTGCGAAGCGGTTATGACTCATAGAAAGACAGTTTGGCTTTCTTAACCACTTCGGAACAGTGGAAGCTCTATATAGTTTCACAACTCTTGCCCAAAAATGTCGATACCAACAAAAAGATTGTCTCGTTGCGTTTATAGACTATCAGAGAGTTTTTGACAATGTTTAACATAACATTCTCATAAAATGTCTAAAGAGAAAAGGACTCGACAAAAATGACATTAACATAGTGAGAAATCTTTATTGGAACCAACTGGCTATGGTACATTAGATGAAAATAGCACGGATGTGCAACAGATAAGTAGAGGAGTGAGACAGGGAGGTGTACTTTTAACATCACTATATAATATATATTCCGAAGAATTATTTACGCAAGCACTTGAAAACTGTACAGAAGGGATCAAGATAAATGGTGAAAATATAAATAACATTCAAAATTCACAAGGAAAATAATTCCTGCAGCTGGCTGTATATCACGTATCACAAAAAATAGGTTAGATCTTTGTAAATGGGTATATACCTATTTACAAAGATCATCCGTTATGCTGACGATAGTCATTATCGCTAAAAGTAAAACAGACCTTCAGACATTACTAAACACACTTTGTGCTACTGAGGAACAGTTTAGTTTAACAACAAACATAAAAAAAACAAAAACGATGGTTATCGGTAAGAGGGGCAAAGTCATTACAAGGATCCAGATAAAAAATGAAGATATTGAGCAAGTGAACAAAATAAAATACTTAGGAGTCTGGATTGCGGAAGATCTGAATCCGAAATCAGAAATTTGCTCAAGAATAGAGCAATCAATAGCAGCCTTTTTGAAGATGAAGAAATTTCCGAGTAACCAAAAACTCGAAGTGTCGAAGCCTGGACTGTTAATGTTGACTTAATAAGAAAACTGGAAGCTTTTGAGATATGGCTTTTTAGGAGAATCTTGAAGATACCATGGACCGATCATACTACGAACGAAATGGTGTTGCACAGAATGAAAAGAAGCAGAGAACTTTTGACCACCATTAAAAAGTGAAAGACGGCATATTTGGGGTACATACTTACAAATGATAAGTACGAGTTGTTGCAGCCGATTATGAAGAGTAAAATCTAAGAAAAAAGGGGTCCTGGTAGAAAACAAATATCCTGGCTGAAAAACATTCGCGACTGGACCGGGTTAAATACAAAGACGCTCTTAGGTAAAGCAGAAGATACAGATGAACTTGTAATGGTTATAGCCAACCTTCATTAGTAAAGACGGCACTAGAAGAAGAAGAAGAAGAAATAAAAAATGTAGCTTAGACAACTTTGATCCAAAAAAGAATTATTAGCACTTTTTGTGTAAACAAACCTTTCTGTTAAAAATATCGTTTGAAAAGATGGGGCAACGCCAGAGTAATCAATTTTAAATAAAATTTCTATCAATGTCTAAATTCGGCGTTTTTTAAACATATTTCAAATGCCTCACACGTGTTGCCAACAATCAAAAGCAAAATTTCATGCCATAGGTTTTATAGACTGGGCTTTAGCAGTGAATTTTCAATAGTAACCGGTTAATTTAAAAGTGATTCTTTTTAATTACCTCATTAGAATCATAAAAATGGCGACGTTTTATAGTAACGTTTATTAATTTAACACTTATATAAAAACTAACTTTAAGTTTGACAAAATACAAAAATTTCATAAGGAAGCTGCACTCTTTACCTTTAAAACGCGTTTTGATTTTTGTCGATAGAACACTCTATCCTAAAGATATCAAATTTTTACCGTCGAATTAATATTTTTGATACATTGATATCTTTAAGGAATTTTACCAAATCTTTAATTTTACAATTTTCTTCCAAGATTTCGCTTGTTGATACGATGATGTGGTTGTTGTGTCTCTGCAACTGGTATCTTGGGCACTCTACAAGTACATGCTTAACACTTCCCACCACAGTGGGATATTACAGTTTTCACATAAAGTGGGATTAGTGTGACCAATTATGTGCCCGTGGGTAAGTCGGGTATGTCCTAGACGAAGACGAGTAAGAATGACTTGATGAGTTCTGTTGGAAATTTGAGATTTTCACGATTTTACAAACGTTTTCACTTCGCGAAGTTTTGAAGTTGAACTGTCCCACTGGTTTTGCCACATATTTTCGACTTTTACTTTAATAAATGATTTTAAATCGTTAAGAACTACATCTTTCACTTCACTCGCAGTTTCACTGTTCCTGGCTTGTTGGGCTGTACGATCCGCTTCTTCATTTCCTTGAAGGCCAATGTGTGAAGAAACCCATAGAAATTGTACAGTATATTTATTGTTTTGAATGGTAGCTAGTTCTATTTTGATTAGGAGAGCAATTGGATGCTTCGTGTACAGTTGGTTAATGGTATTTATGGACTGAGGGAATCGGTAATTATAAGAGCATTGGATATATTACTGGAGTTAATATGAACGAGAGCTTGATAGATGGCGTATAGCTCGCCAGTATGTATACATCTTAAAGATGGTAGTTTATACTCAAGTGTAATATTTGGAGTAATGACAGCTGCCCCAATTCCAGTAGATGTTTTGGAAGCGTCTGTGTATATATGATATGATTTAGAATATTTTGTTAGTTGTTGATGAAAGTATTTTTTATTAATGAGTGTGGAGTATCGTTCTTTCTGAAGATATTTAAGGACGTATCGGATTGAGGAATTCTTGATGACCAATGAGGATGAATTTTTATGGATTTGGAATAGGTATTTGGTATCGGTATTTGTAAAGTTCTAAGGGTTTGCTTAGCTCTTTCGTAAAATGGCGATATCATGTTCCCATTTTCAGTATATAGGTTTTTAAAACGATCAGTAAATATATTACTTCTAGATGGGTTGTTTGGATTAGAATTAGCAGCAAATGCGTATGTGAGAGATAAGTGCATCCTTCTATATTTAAGTGATGGCTCTCCAGTTTCTGCTCGTAAACTTTCTATTGGGCTGGTCCGAAATGCTCCTGTAGCTATTCCTAATGCTGTATTTTGAATTACGTCAAGGTGGTGTAATAGGTAGTCTTTAGCAGATGCATATACTATGGAACCGTAATCTGTTTTGAATCTAATTAGGGTTTTATAAACATGGATTAAGCAGTTATAGTCGGATCCATAGTTTTTATTAGGTAGAGTTTTTATAAGATTTTCTCTATTTTGGCATGTTTTTTTTATGTGTAGAATGTGTTTTTTCCATGTGAGTTTCGTATCAAAAATCATCCCTAAGAACTTAATGTGATCGGCATAATTCAGAATTTGGTTATATAATTTTATTTGCGGTTTAATTGGATCACGTTTCTTGAAAATAACAAACACTTTGATTTGCTGAGTGAAAACTGCAATCCTGTTTTCTTCGACCAGATTTCGAGTTCATGAAGTAAGGTTTGTAAGTGACGCTGTACTGATGAGATGTTTTTTCCTGAAGATATTAATACCAGATCATCCGCATACAATCTACCACGAACTAAGCTGGAGTTTCATGGTATAATATTATTCATGGCAATTAAAAATAACGTTGCGCTTATTACAGATCACTGAGGGATGCCATTAGCTTGACTTCTTGTTGAAGATGTGCAGTGGTTGACTCTTACTTGAAAATTGCGTTGTTTAAGGAAATTTGAAATAAAATTTATGATATTACCTCTAATATTTCAAGTATATATCGATCTAATAATATCGTAACGCCATGTTGTGTCAAATGCTTTTGTAATGTCTATGAATACCGCAATAGTTTCCTGCTTGTTCGCGAAAATTTCAAGAATATCAGATTCTAAATCAATGAGCTTATCAGTAGTAAAATCATTAATGTGTTGCTTGTGTGAGTCCATATCAAATAGGTAAAGAAATAATAATAAGACTTACTCACAATCAATTTAATTTAACAATCAGACGACCGGTTTCGCTTTCTACAATTTGCAAGGCATCTTCAGGTCTACATACAAAGTTAAACTAATGCTGCAATAAAATAAACCCAATTAGGGTGGTGTCTAATAAAGATAAAATAAACTTGTCCCTGATAAAAATAAATTTGTCCCTGATTGTCTTGATTTGTAATAATTTTAAATACTTTTTATATACTTGACTTTACAATAATTGATTAATTTTGTTAATAGACTTGATAATTACAAGTCAAAATAATTGCACAACCACACAATCGGTACAGCTACTCTTATTCATTGTCATAAAACTGTCTCCTTCATAACATAAATACTCAATAAATAACACACATTCCAAAAATATATCTCTGATATAAGTGTAAATAATTTAAATAATACAATAGTAAAGAACATCACTTTCATTTGACAAACAACCACAATATACCTATCTCTAATTCATTGGATCAAATCTGTTCTCCTCAAGAACTTCCCGTTTATTGTCAAAACAACTGCAATAGCACATTAAAGTTCTCCAATCAACAATACATGATTTTTGCAACCATGACCTACCATCCATCAATAATTAATAGAGTACCGGCATGTAAGTAATGTTTGTTTTGTTTTATTTATCTGCTCATTTATTAATTTATCACAATATAATATTACTACTTTATACTAATTGTGGGTCTTACCTTGTCTGTTAATACCTTTTATATATTCAAATTTATTCATTTTGAAAACCACAGACATGTAATATTGGCATAATTACTATAATTTGTATGAACTAACTTATTTGTTTATTTTGTCTTTATTAGACACCACCCTAATTGGGTTTATTTTATTGCAGCATTAGTTTAACTTTGTATCTAGACCTGAAGATGCTTTGCAAATTGTAGAAAGCAAAACCGGTCGTCTGATTGTTAAATTAAATTGATTGTGAGTAAGTCTTATTATTATTTCTTTACCTATTATCAGTAGTAGTTCGATTTTTCATCAATGTAGGTTATCAGTAGTAGAATAGTAACTTTGCTCGTTAACCAGAAAGTGATTTTGTTCTAATATCCATAGCAATCTTTTATTAACTGTTTTTTTCATGACTTTGCACATTACATTGGTGAGAGAGATCGGTCTATATGAGGAAATTTTAGTTCGTGCATTGTTAGGTTTGAGAACAGGTATAATTATTGAATCACTCCAGGAAGTTGGAAAGACATTATTTAACCATATTCGATTGAAAATTTTTAGACGAGTACACTTAGCATTGTCTGGCAGTTTTTCCAAGAATACTAAAGATATATTATCGGGTCCAGGAGCAGAGTTTTTTTGTAGTATTAAGGGCAAAGTTAAGTTCGTCTAAGGTTAAATGAATATTAAAGGAACTATTATCTCTATCTTCACAATCGAGCTGTTGTTTTTCTGTGATGATTTTGTCTTGTATAAACTCTTCGGAATAGTTGCTATTGCTGGAGTTTTTTTCAAAGTATGTAGCAAAAGCATCAGCTATTTCGTTAGGTTTTGATATTGTATTAGTATTATAAATAATAAAAGGCACTTGGTAAAATTTGTTTTTTCCAGATATTTTTCGAATATTGGACCAGACTGCGGATAAAGGTGTTGTACTATTTATATTTGAGACAAATTTTCTCCAATTGGTTTTTCGAGAATTTTTTGTTATATATCGAGCATGTGCTCTCTGTTTTTTTGTATTCAGTTATGTTAGTTGTTACTGTGTTTTTTCATTCTATTAAAAGATGCTTTATATTGCTTGATTGCATTTGGACATTCTGTATTCCACCATGGTAGAGGTCTATGTTTCCTTAATATTTTAGTTTTCCTATGTGTGTTTCTGCCGCGCATGTAATAATATTCGTAAAAATGTTGAGACTTTCATGTATCTCAGTGTTTTCAAAACTAGATTTTTGTGATTATATGTCTGTTTCTATAGTATCAGTGTACTTGTCCCAATTAGCGTTTTTCAGGTTCCATTTTCGGACTGATTGGTATTCATAGATAGTGTCATCAGAAAATACAGAAATTTTTATTGGGTAATGGTCGCTCCCATATAAAAAGGGTAGGGGTCCCAATTAAAAGCCATTGAAAGAGTTGGGTCACAAATCGATAGATCGATTGCCGATGTCATCATTGAAAATGTTTAAATTTTCTTCAGTTAGCAAGTCTTCGATTAGTCTGCCTTTAATATTAAAATCTGTTGAGCCCCACATTGGGTTGTGACTATTGAAATCTCCTACTATTAGCCTGGGCATAGGTATCTGTGAAATGAATGCTTTTAAGTCGGTTAAGGTGAGAAGTGTATTTGGGGAAGTATAGATGCAACATACATTAATGCATTGGGAAGCTTTAACTGAGACGTCTACAGCTTCGATGTCTGTTTTTAGAGGAATCGTTTGTGCTTCAAAAATATTTTCAACATAAATGGCCACTCCACCACTTGCTTTTTCCTGCTTGTTTCTATTTTTATAAAATGTTGAAAAAATTGTCCTCAAAAGTTAATATTTGCTTTTCGGAGTTAAATAATTCTTTAATTGGTTGCATTAGCGTTTCTAAAGGTATTGGTGGTACTTTTTTTATTCTTTTTTGTTTCTAAGTTGGCATTGAAAATCCATCGTCACTAGCTGATGTCTTAATAGGGAGTGATATTGCTTCAGATACAGTTCGTTTGGAGGACGATTTAGATGTATTTTCCTCCTTGGATATGCTAAATTCTTTTGGTGCTGGATTCTCTTTATTTTTATTAACTGACAAAGAATTATTGTTTAAACTGGAAGGTGATTGCTGGTTAGTTATGATTAAGTGAGATGATAGGGCTGATGTATATTTGGTTTGGATATCAATGGCATTGTATTATCTGTAGTTGATGTGTCAAGAGATGTTAGGTTGGTTGTAGATAATATTTTTGTTATTGACGTTAAATTATTTAATTTTATCTGACTCATTTATATTGACAATTCAGACATACATTATGCATTTTAAAGTAGACGACTTAAAAATGATATTGCCAATATTGTTGAGTTGCGCTCCTGGGACGACTTTACTTCATTCGATTATTAACACTTTACTATAGTTCATTCGATTACATGAAATCAACTTTAACTTGAGAATATCCGTCAGAAAAAAATCATAGCATGTAATTCGTCTTTAAAAAGACAAACACATGACATGATGACAGTAAAATTCTCCTGTTAGTGATTCCATAGTAAATTATGAGGGAAAAACCAGGAAAAAAACCTCATAATACTATGTGGCCCAATATGTACCCAATTGTGACCCATTCCCAGCCAAACAGCAATTATGTTGATTCAGTTGTTTTCCCATGTTTAATTTTTTTTTCTGGGTGACTTTTCTGCAAAATTTCGAATATGCTTTCTTAAACTGTATTTTGTATTGTTTTTTCCCGAAACTGTATTTCTTTTGTTATCTTCGTCTCTTTTATCTACGTGTTTTTCAAAGCACATTCCTAAGCAATATTATGTTTTGAAATTCTTGATTTGAGATATGTTTAGCTACTATATTATCAACAACATATGTTAATAACCTCTTGTATAATTTCTCCACCAATATTTGTGTATTTCTTTATACTGGAAGTGCCGATTTAATACTTATTTTTAGAGTTTCTTTTTAGCACAAATATTGATCGTTATTTGTCTTTCTCCGTTGTTATTGGTTGCCTTTTAACCATACTTTTTGATCCTCTGTAGGTTCCATGTACGTTCATCCCCAAAATAACTCCAGGCAGAGTTAAGTATCATAATCTAAAATAAAATAAGAGCTTCCATAAAAGCTGCAGATCATCATCCTATTATGGACTGGACTCTCTTATTTGGAATTTTGGTTCTAATTAGGGGCATCACCCACTATAAATCATCATTCATGGTTATCAATGCTTAAAACTCTCTATTATTTTTCCATTCCATTGATATATTCCATTTATTTTATCATCATCATTATCTTGGTGCTACAGCCCTTAGAGGGCCTCGACCTTCTCAAGCTTTCTACGCCATTCTGTTCTGTACCTTCTTCCGGTACGGAACCCCATGCGTTCTGCTGCTGCTACTAGCTCGGTTAGGATTTCCGCAGTTCTCGCCCTGGTTCTTGTTATAATGTCCACGTCGTCTGCATATGCTAGAATTTGGACTGATCTATTAAATATTGTTCCCTTGCTATCTAAATTAGCGTCTCATACAACTTTTTCTAAGGCAACATTAAAAAGCTAACACGCCAGCGCATCTCCCAGCCTTAACCCGCTGTTAAATTATTTGATATGTTTGTAGAGGTGCATGTTGTTGAAGGTGTAATAGCAGTCATTTCTGTTGAAGTCACTGTAGTAGATTTGTTTCTGTTTGAAAGTGTAGCAGTTGGGACGGCTGTGTTTGAGTGATTTACATTTACTGAGCAACTACTGGAAATATGGCCATGTTGTTTACAAAGGAAACATAAGTTATCTAGTGTCAAAAATATTCGATTGGTAGTATCTTCATGAGTTATTAAAATGGAGTCGGGAATTGGGCCTGTGGGTGGAGATACGTAAATATGTCGACGGAAACTGAGTACATGTTTGTATTCAGGATTGTTGGTTCCTATACGCAAAAAATGACATTGATGAAGTTCTTTTTAGCCCTAACATCACTAGTTCGTTTTCTATTACCTTATGCGGGATAGTGGGAGGAATATTGGATATTTGGAGTCTTTCACTTGGAGTAATAAGTCTACGGACTTGAATTTTTGTATTGTGTACAGTGATAAAACCTCTGCTGTTTGAAAGAAAATCATCTACTACTTGTTTGGTCGAGAAATAAATACAGATGCGATTGTTCGTGATTCTTGATGAAAAAATATTGTGCTTTGGACTAACTAGAGATCCTACCGCTAACAAGTATTCTTCTAATTTAACATCATTGAGAGAATTAAAAACTACTGCTTATAGCTTGGATGAAGAGATCGGTTCTTGTTGTTTGCTGGCTGCAGCTTAGTATGATAAAGGTTTTTGTGATGTGCATTGCGATAATAATTCATCGCTATGATTAGTGACGTCAAATTCCATTTCTCAACACCATTTAATTTTCCTAAGTACGGACCTGTTCCGCTTCGCGTGTTGGTGATTGTCTTTAACGGCAAAAAACTGGTGTGGATTAATGACTGGTGTATTTATTGACGGTTTTATAAAATTCTTTGGTTATGAATTACTTATTAATATAAAAATATGTACTCACAGAAAATGTTTTTCTATACAAACTGAACTAACACTATTATACTTGATTTTAACGTAGTGTAAGAATTTTATGATTGGCTTTTACAAGTTAAATCACAAAAATTTACGGAGAACTTTTAAATGCGTAACTTAACTTTGACAGTTATTTTGACACTCCTCGAATTAATATAAATTTTATTTAATATTGATTACGCGCGTATAGCCACGTCTCTTCAAACGATATTTTTGAAAGAACGATTATTTTACACAAATACTGCTAATAACCATTTTTGTTCAAACTTGTCTCGGTTACATTTAAAAAAAATAATATTTTTTTTCTACGGCGCACATATCCTTGGTAAATCGATTTTTTCCGTTTTTATTTCCTACGAAGTGTTAGTGGTTTTTGAGGAAAGTGTAGATAGTAAACTTTTTTGAATATTCTACGCAAAATTTAGCTTATTCGTATGATTGTTAGATATTCAGTGGCATTTCCGTCTCTGACGACTGGAGTATTAATAAATTAATTTATTTACAACAAAACTAAAGCATCTCTGGCATTTGGTAATACGTTTTTCAGACGACTTTATTCGATTTAAGTAGGATTTAGAAAATGAAGAAAATTGCTTTATTGAATACCAAGAAAATTCATTTTTTACGTACAACAGTTATAATATTTGTAATTCAATTTTATTCAAAATAATTTTTTTGGTCATTTTTACGCATAATACCGATGGTTTTTATTAATATTATATATGTTATAAATATCATACATAAAAATAATATCAGAGAAAACCGCTGGAAATGAAATATTAGAAAACGATAACATCGAGAAAAGCTGGAAAAAACTCAAAAATAACATAATTAACGCAGCAAAGGAATCACTTGGAGAGAGGAAAGTAACGAACACTAATATATCAAAAAAGAAAACACCATGGTTTAGAGTTTTACATCGAATGAAAAAGAGCACACAAAAACAATAAAAATTCGGAAGTTACAATAATTCGGTCATGTAATGAGACATCCAGAGAGGTATATCCTTCTACACCTCATAATACAGGGTAAGATCGACGGAAGGAGAGGCCCAGGCTGACGAAGAACATCCTGGCTACAAAATCTCTGAGAATGGTATCAAGAAACCACCGCTAATTTATTAAGAGTCGCCGTGAATAAGGTTATTATTGCCAATATGATCGCCAACGTTCGATAATCGGACAGGGCACTGAAAGAAGAACAAGATGGTTTAGAGACGAAGTGAAGACAAAATGTGAAGAAAAGAAGAAAGCCTTTTTACAATACAGAACAAATACTTTAGTTAGATAAATAAAAACTATTTGCTAAAAGTGACGATAATGAACCACCCAGATATTTATTTTTGTCTTAGGTATGCCATTAAATAATGGCTCTCGTTATTATTCGACATTCTTCATCAAACCAATCTTCCTCCATGTCAAGTACTTAATCAGCCGACGTTTTTGCATGCCTTTCATTCCTTATTTATATTTTCAAGTATTTTTCTGTTTTCTAGTCGGTTGTCTTTATTTCTTTTATATTGTTTATTTTGGCTTTCATCTTTGAGCACTTCTAGATTTTGTTGATCGTGTTTAAATTCTTTTTCTTTTTTGCTATGAGATATTCTGGTTCTTACCCTACTTTCAATATGTAGTGGTAAGAATATGCATTTGCCCCTTTCCTGGTATGTCATCATCGTCGGTATTAATGTCTTGACAGATTTGCTGTGGTTCATTATTGAGCTTCAGCAGTTCGGACAGTTTGAGTACTGATCTTTCTCCATTGGCATTGGTCACCTGTTATATGTGCTGCCTTAGTAAACTGTATGTTGAGAAGCTTTTTTGTATTGTCTGCGTATCGCTGTGAAGATATACTGAGTTGGCGGTGATTCTGAAGCCTGCCTTGTTCCAATAACTGCTCCATTTTGTGATGGTTTGTATGAAGATACCAAAAGACTTTAAAATCTAGTGAATTCTACTAAATTCGAAGTATTCGGAGTATTCGGAGTATTCGAAGTGTTCGAAGTATTGGAAGTATTTGAAGTGTCGTTTCCATGTCCACATTTTAAAAACATATACGCGTTGTCTATCCGAATTTTTGACCATTTTGCATGTGCAGTAAAATATGGATAGGAGCAGAGGTACAGTTTGTGTCTGAGGAGTCTCTTATTGTTTGTCATAGTAATGTGACGATCACGTCAGAACCCATTTTGTTGAGAAATTGCAGCTCTCTTAAACTGTGTGCGTCTTCGAATTTTTAGTTTGCAATTGCCTGTAATGTTTACCAAAGTTTTTTTGATACTTACGTTTATGATATTACATTTTTATCGTAAGTCAACAATGATATGATTAATCATGTTTATTGTATGTTCATTTGGTGATTTTTAAGCGCCCTTTTGTACATTTTTTCATTCAAACTACGTAATAGCTGAATATCTTTGGTTATCTTACTAGGTTTATTACCCTATTGCCATGACCTTCTTTAAGTCCTAGAATTTATATCCTAGGGCTAATAGCGTTAACATTGCTCATAACGTACTTCAGTCTTTTTCCTGAAATACTTCACACCCAAAAGAGCGGTGCCAACACTAACAAAAATCAAAGTCGAAGGACTAAATACGGAATTCACAAAATACTTATACAGAAAAAGAATATCAGAGAAGATCGCTGGGAATGAAATATTAGATCAAGATAACACCGAGAAAAGCTGGGAAAACTCAAAAAATGTAACTAATGCAGCAACAGAATCACTCGGAGAGAGAATAGTAACAAATACCAACATCAAAAAAGGAAACAACTAGGTTTAAAGAGGAAGTGAAGATAAAATATACAGAAAATAAAGAAGCCATTTTCAATATAGAACACAACAAATACAAAAGGCATATAACCACTACAAACAAATCAGAAATACAACGAATACTTCAGTTATACAAATAAAAAGGGAACACTAAAAGAGCTTCTCAATATCCCTATTTGCTAAAGGTGACGATAATGAATCACCAACACCAGAGGTGACGACAAACGAAGATTTAAATATTGAGGAGGAAGAAGTAAAGAAAGAATTAAGAGAATTAAAGAATAGAAAAGCACCAGAAGAGGACATAACGACCTTCTAAAGCACAAAGGATCAGATCTGACTAATCAACTACTAAAACCAATCCAAAAAATAATAGACCAAAACAGAATTCCTCAATAATGGAGATCAAGCATCCTAATACTTCTCTCCAAAAAGGGAAAAAAATCGGACCGGGAAAATTACAGAGAAATTAATTTATTATACACGACACTAAAATTAACAACGAAACTAATAACAAATAAACTGCACCGACGCTATATTTATAATAAGGCAAGTGGAAGATAAATCATTAAAATACAACAAACCGGCATATCTATGTTTAGTGAACCTTAGGAAGGCATTTGACAGAGTCAAATTAAAGGACATTATCCACTTATTGCACGCAAGAGAGATACCTCTAGGAATAATCAAAACGATCAAAAATATCTACTAAAATAACGCATTAAAAGTAAAAGAAGACGAAGGACTAACCAACCTATTGAGGCTGGCAATAGGATAAGACATTTAGATTCCCTGAGTAAAAAAGTAAGAATTAAAAAAGGGTACCAAATGGGAGAAAAACAACTTAAATTAATCTACTATGCAGACGAAGCAATACTACTCTCTCAAATTGAAGACGATTTACAACCTATGCTGCCCCAATTTAATATCACCACAAGAAACTTTAACATGTTAATTTCTCCTAAAAAGGCGAAATGCATGGTTATATCAGCAAATTTACTAAGATGTAAATTGGAAGAAAAAAAGAAAGAAGGTCAGATAATAGAACAAGTGATGGAGTTTAAATATGTAAGCATCACATTATCTAGCTGCAGAAAGCTCGAAACTGGAGTGGAAGATCAAGTGAATAGAGCAAACAGAGCCGTAGGCTGCCCTATTGAAACAATATGGAGAAATAAAAATACCGGGAAAGAAATAAAAGGCGCAATTTACAAAACAGTCATCAGACCAATAGGTAATGACATACGCGGCAAAAATATGACCTGACACAGAGAGGACAAAAAGTTTTTTGGAAACAGCCGAGATGAAAACACTTAGAAAAATTGATGGTAATACACTATGGGACAGAGCTAAAAGTACAGATATACGGCGTAGATGCAAGGTGAAGAACCTCAAGAACTGGGTAAAAAATAGAAGAGTAGAATGGAACGATCATATAAGCCGAATGACAACAAATAGCGTAGTAAAGATGGCAAGAGAAGGTTCCTTAATAAAAAGACGATCAGTAGAAAGACCACGAAAGCGATGGAACGATATCTTATTGCAGGCACATTGAAAAACAGACAGACAGAGTCATGTCTACATAAAAATAAGAAGAAAGAAAAAGATGTTATAAATATCTTAAATATATAAAAATTGATTACTATTACATATATTTTATATATTTCGTATACTATATATACGAAACTATATGAAAAAAATCCCAAATAAAAAAATAGTGTGAAAAAAGGCAGCAAATATTTGATTTCACGCAAACAAATCCTATGTATCTCTTGATACGTATGTCGACCTAATAGGTCTCGTCAGAAGAGCTATTCATAGGAGTCCTCAACGTGAAAAATCAATATTTTCTGCCTTTTAAAAAGGAGGACTCCTATGAACAGCTCTTCTGACGAGTCCTATTAGGTCGAAATACGTATCAAGAAATACATAGGATTTGTTTGCGTGAAATCAAATATTTGCTGCCTTTCTTCATTTTATTCGGATTTACTCTGTGTGAGTACTAGAAGCACAATTCGCTAAGGATTTCTGCTTTGTTGTAAAAGACATGTCGTGGAATGCAAATTTTAGATTCCCCATGTCTCTTTTAACATCTTTTATCAACGTCTGTTTACCTTGCAATTTTTAGAAGGCTCAAATTATAAAGCAGAAATCTGAATTGTGTTTCGAAACTATTTTACGATTGTTAAAAAAATAGTGGTTTAAAGGATATTATCCTCTTGTTTATAATTTCGTCGTAAATACTAGCCAACTTAGACCGATTGTATCTCAAAAAGCACTTTTTGTAATTCAATTTTTTTTTACAAGTAATGTCGTGTCAAGTATTTTTAAACGCCGTTTTCTGAATTTAATTTAAGCTAATAATTAGCAAGATGTTTTATTTGTTTATGCCAAAAATGTTTATAATTTTAAAACATTTTTAAGGCCGTCCAAATAATTCGATTTTTACTTCATAAAGTACGCTAGATAGGTAAATTGTGTTTTTCTAAGAAAAAAAATTAAAAAACTTCTATATGGTTTAGTTTTTGATGTGCAAGATTAAAAAAATTCGATTATTATGAAATTTGGTCTGCTATTTTATTATGCTATAAAGATTTTTCAAACGAAATATGAATGTCCTAAGTGCAATCGAAGTAGTTGAAAAACATTGAATAAGAAAAGACTTGTTACCCCCTATTTTTTAATCCCTATTTTTTAATATCGCTCCAGCAGGGCGATAAGTTAAAACATTTTTAACCAGCCGTAGCTTATAGAAAATTTATTTGTCAACTTCCTGGGGGAAGTATCCAAAAAAGGATATGATATACGGGACATACTGGTGATCTGATAAGTAACCTCTTTCGAAATGAAAAAGATGTTTTTCTAGAAAATTCTTCGATTGTATTCAATATAATCTCCTTTTGGCCCAATACAATGACTTCAGCGATTCTCCAACTTCTCTATACCTTGGAAGCTCTGCAAAATAAGCTTTTGTTTCATCAACAACATATTATGCACAAAAATGTTAGCTATTGTTTTTTTTCCCTTTTTAAAAAGTTATATCTTTGCAATTCCAAAATATAGCAACCATAATCTTTTCGAAGCATTAAGCCACTCTTGGCTGCTTCTGAGAACTTTTGCCGGCTTTAGTCCACTGCCGTGCGTTCATTCTGATCTCTGGTGTGTAGTATGATTCAATGAAAAGAAAATATGACAATGCACGTGGGTCGGGCTATGTGACATCAGGCTGTGAGTAGAGTAAAGTAAAACAATTAGTGAATTAAAGTATTGTGATTAACGTATGTACCTTTAATATTTGTCCTGGATTTTTTTTTTCACAAAAAAATTATATTTTAATATTTGTTTAAAAAATATTTCTGTTATTTATATTAACAGATTTTAACATTTTAACTATTAAAGTCAACTCACCAAGTATGGATGCATTTATTCAAGAATATGCAGGGATTGATAAAAAATCATGCATAATAGAATCGATCACAAACTTTAATGCCTTAATTCTTTCTCTTATGGTGTCTATCCCTTACGGATGTTAAAAACTAACATGGCAATTCTGACTTTGTTTACTGCTGGCCTGAAAAGTCCGGGTAGTCACTTAAACCATTTTCGCAGGATATGCAGCCAGAATATTCTTCTTCGTCATGGACCTCTTTTCCGATGCACTTTACCTTGAAGTATTGTCCGAATTAGGTCATATCGTTGTTTATTTGCATTATATGGCCCAGGTATTCCAGTTTGCGTCGTTTTATGGTTATGACTAGTTCGCGCTCTTTACCCATTCTATGTCGTACTTCTTCGTTGGTAACTCTGTCTATCCAAGAAATCCTACACATGCGTCTATAGAACCACATCTCAAATGCTTTGAGTCTCTTCAGTGATGCTTCAGTTAGGGTCCATGACTCCACGCCATACAAAAAAAACGAAGCATACGTAGCATTTTAGTAAACGATCCAACGATTTTCCAATTTTAGCGTCGATTGCTACCACTGTTGATTAAGTTTGCACCCAGATAGCAAAAGTTGGTGATTTGTGTTATAGGTTGTTGGTTAACTAGTAGTTGACCAGGTGGAATTCTATTTTTGCTTATAACCATGAATTTGGTTTTTTTGATGTTAAAATTAAGCCCAAACCTGCTACTTACTTGTGCCACCCTGGAGACAAGTGTCTGCAGACCTTCAAGACTGTCTGCAAAAATGACAGTATCAGCAGCGTATCTTATGTTGTTCAATCGTTCTCGTCCTTAATTAATAATTTAATATAACCTCTTAATATTATGCAGATGAATATAAGAAGCTGTCAAAAAGATGGCTTTAACAAAAAGATTGGTGTATCTAACCTCACAGATACTATCTGAATGTCAGTATGGATTTCACGAAGAACAATCCACTGAAGATGCAATCTGTGCTTTAACATTTACAAATCTCTTGATAATGCTCCAACTCTTTGTATACTTGTAGATTTATCAAAGGCATTTGACACTCTTCTTCTTCTTCAGCCTATGTTCGTCCACTGCTGGATATAGGCCTCTTCCATTTGCTTCCATCGATTTCTACTTTTGGCAATTCTCATCCACTGCTTGCCCGCGACTTGTTTGATATCGTCTGTCCACCTCTTCTGCGGTCTGCCTACTCCTCGCCTGTTCTCTCTTGGTCTCCAGTTTGTTATTCTTTGTGTCCATTTTTCGGGATTATCTCGTGCAACGTGTCCGACCCATTGCCACTTGAGCCTTGCAATACGTTCTGAGACATCAGTAATTTTTGTTCTTTCACGGGTGACGTTATTTCGAATCCTGTCTCTCAAACTAATCCCTAGCATGGCCTCTACATTGCTCTTTGGGTTGTACTGAGCTGTTCTAAGGTTTTCTTTGTGAAGGCCATGGTCTCCAGTCCATATGTAGTTACAGGCAAGATACATTTGTCATAAACTCTACGTTTTAGACACATTGGTATATTTTTATTCTTCAAAATAAAGCTTAATTTGCCGAAAGCTCCCCAAGACAGTTGTATGCGTCTTTTTATGTCGGCTATTTGATTTTCTTTGCCGATTTTAATCGTATGTCCATGATATATATATATATATATATATATATATATATATATATATATATATATATATATATATAGTGGTCTACATTTTCAAGACTGACGTCAATAACAAGATTAGTTTGTAAATTACTCAATATTTTTGTTTTCTGAAGGTTCATTTTGAGACCTATTTTATTTGACTACTGGTTTAATTCCTTCAACATTTGCTCCAGTTCCTTGATATCTGTACTAAATAATACTATGTCATCCGCAAACCTCAAATGACTCAAACGTACACCATCAATGTTTAGACCTTTTTCCTCCCAGTCAAGCTGTTTGAATACATTTTCCAATGCTAAGGTAAAAAGCTTTGGTGAAATAGTATCACCTTGTCTAATACCTTTTTTGCCGCCCATTTTTAACATTTCAGACGTTATACGATCCTCGCCGTTTGACGCTGTTTCACATAAATTATTGCTAACTAAACTTAAAAAATTTGGTATTATAGGGCTTGCATATAATATCATAAAAAGTTATCTTCTAAATAGGCAACATAGATGAAAGAATTAGTAAGAGAATTATATCCTATGTCTCGCAAGGAACAGTCTTAGGGTGCGTTTATAACGGAGACCATCGCATGGTACCCAGATCATAGCACTCATAGTGTTCGCATTTAGAATAAAATGCATTTATTTTATCTGGCGATCGATACGATGGTCGGAGCGAGGGTGGGTGGTCGGCGCCTCGTAGTGTCGATCGTAGAGTACTAGGATCGAGGGTCGAAAAAATACTAAGCCCGAATACTATGTTGTAAGTCTATGGTCCGATACCTGGCCTGGAGCTGGGCGCTGCACTTTAAGGCCGATCCTCGAGACTCTGGGCATAGCTAAATTCCAATGTATATATATATATATATATATATATATATATATATATATATATATATATATCCGGTTTTTTAGGCAATAGGCCGATCAGATCCCAGCATATTCTAGTCTAAGCCGCAGATTCATCTAGAATTTTAAACTGCTGCGTTAGACTTTTTGTTTTCTGTACACCGAGCTGGGGCTCGATCCCACATCCACTGAGCCATTCGACAGTGAAGCGAATGAGAGGCAGCCGCACAGCCCGCTGAGCTATCTGACCGACAAATTCCAATGTAAAAGTTTATATCAAATAACGCAAAAACTATGGCAGATATTGAGATGATTCTTTTTTTATATGAAAGGTCTTAAAAAAGTTCTAGTGCACTATTTGGTTGTAAATTAATAAATTGTTTAAACAATTTTTTTTTCAAATATTTTTGGTAAAAATAAGCGTATTTTTTTTTAAATAGGGCACTAGAGAATTTGACTCACTTTTCGAATCTGTTTTTATTTTTAACATAAAGTGTAACACAAAGCAGCTATTTGGTATAAACTTTAAAAAATTTGAATGTTCTGCTAAATGTAATTCTCTATCCATCAGCACAGGCTGTCCTTGTCGGTAGCTTCTGGATTCTCTCCAGCAGGTAGGTAAGACCCTCGGAAGAGGATAAATAATGTTGAATAACATTATTAGGGCTTATTCCGACTTTTGATAAACCAGTGTGTTTATTGTATTTAAAATAGGAAATTTTATATAGCAGTAAGTAGGTACCTATAATTTGATTAAATTTTTATATGAATAGAAATATATTTCTGTTAATTTGTGACATTTTCCCTCTAAATATGTATACTGTTTTTATAATAATACTATTGTTTCAGTATTTGCTTATATAATAATAATTTATTACATAAAAACAACGTAGAATTTTGGTCAATCAGCAAGTACATTTTTTTGTATTTCAATTAGAATTATTATTTTCTTTTCTTCTTTACATCAGCTCAGAGTAATAACCAAATATTTTGCAGTATTTGAATATGAAATTTAATTATATATATATATATATATATATATATATATATATATATATATATATATATATATATATTTATATATATATATATATTTATATATATATATATATATATATATATATATATATATATATATATTGGTTAATAATGTACAGCCTCGGAACCGGATTGATACTATGAAGACGACTACGGCAAGAAGTAAGGACAAGCGAAAAACATCCAAAACCCAGATGAGAATTACTACTTGGAATATTAGATCACTAAACTCAAGGGACCAAGAAATAACCCAAATGCTGAAAGAGAAAGAAATAGACATTTGTGCTCTACATGAAACAAAAAATAAAGGAAAAGGTCAATCACAATTAGGTGAATACATACTAATCTACAGTGGAGTAGCAAAAGAAAACAGGGCCAAAGAAGGTGTAGCCTTACAAATACACCAAAGGTATTAAAATTACATTAAAGAGTGTAAATACATATCAGAAAGAATAGTAACGGCAAAGATAAGAATGGAGAAGGAAAACCTGAACATTATCGGAGTATACGGCCCAGAAAATAATAAGCCTCAAACAACAAGGGAAGCGTTTTACGACCAAGTACAACAAGTAGTAGATCAACTCAGAGAAAAGATGATAATTCACAGCTAATTTGATTATAATAATTATTAAAGAATCTCATTGATGCCATGTTAAGGAATGGGATTTGTATTTTTTGTTAAAAAATTTGCACAAACATTGTACCTTTACAGAATCCTCTACGAATTTTCAAAAATGTAGTTTAAATGGTGACTAAAAAGAACCTACAAATCCATTCTGTGATCCATATCGAACAAGCAATTTCAAACTAATAAAATTTTCTGTATCTCCAGATCTACTCAATGGATTTTGATCATTATTTTTTAATTTGTATGTAATTTTTACGTACATTACAAATATGTAATTTGTTTTTATATTAATTAATTAAATAATAGTCTAGTTTGTTTAAACAATTCGTGCAAAAATAATTTTCTTTCTAATCTATTTTTTTTAATACTAGTATCAATAATCATAGAAAAAATCGCGTTTTTTGCATTAAATTGTTAATAATTAAAAAACAACTCCAAATCCAAGGCAGGAAACAAGTAGGTTTTCTTCCTATAGGTCTACAATAACTAAGAAAGTTGTCAGAGACATGGATTATTGAGTGTCACGAACAAGGTCTATTTTTTGCTTATTTCCCTGGAGTATATATTTGATTAACATCTGCGTAATTTCTTTGTCGCTTCCTCGTTGGTTTTGCATATTGCTATGATAGCAGTATCATCGGTAAATGTTGCAATTGTATTATTTTCTAGGACAATAATATAACACGTATATAAAAGGTAAAGAAACTTTTTTGTGGCAGTCGTGCTCTAATTTCTTTCAGTTCCGTGTATGTTTCTTTCTGTTTAATTCTGAAATATCTTTACAAGATGCAGGAGTCAATTATTTGAGAGTATCGTTTTGGTAAATGTAGTCTTAGTTTATAGTTATGGCATCTTTGACATACTTTATCATATACTAGTTATATTACATTGTCCATCATATTATCCCTCATGATCCATATTTCACATCCATATAAATAGTAATACACTATAGTTCATCATCATCATCATGACCAATGGCACTTCAACTCTTCGTGAGTCTTTGACGCGGTTACTGTTGCCTCCCATATTTGCGGTCCTGTGCCAGTAATTCCCATTGTCGCACTCCCATTTTCTCTAGATCTTGAAGTATATTTACGTAGAACAAATTAAATCCCTAGTTGTAAATTTTTGAAATAAGTACTCAGTATACATCTAAGTTTCATACATGCTCCTCATAAATCTAAACTTTTGTAATCCGTTCTTTGTTGACAATTAGTTGCATAGGACGTTTACTAACCACAAGTAAATTATCTTATTTATTTCATTTGACAATAATAATTGTCTGTTAGATTAGTATTGTAATAAGTGAATTTGTCTGTTACTGAATGATAATAAACAACACATCAAACTTATTCTGAAACTATTTCTTGTGTCATGTTATATTTTATTAGATTTTGGTGTAATAAACTACAACCTCATTCGTACTCCGACTGTTGGCTAGTAAGGTCGTCTATCATACGCTGTACAAGGTGACATCGGTGTTTGTGGGTTATTTGGTTCACATTATTAGTTATAAGTATATTGAGTTTGTGTTTAAAAGGAAAACTACTGTAAGTAGATTTTGATTTCTTGAATATTTCTGCCCCGGACCAATGTCCGGGGAAAACAACTCATCCACCAGCGGCAAGGGGCCGCCGAATGGTAAATTTAATAAAGATAGTCGAGTTAACGTTCTTGTTGAGGATATCATTGTACCTGAAGATATTGATATGAGTTCATGTATAAACAATAAAAATAATAATCAATTAAATGAATTATCTAGTACAGATACACTCGACAAAAACTTGGAATCCGACAAAAACTCGTATTATGATAAACAACGTTTATTATACCAATTAACAAATAGATTTAAACCTAACGATTTGGGACCGTTTCATGTTTTTGTTGAACATTTAGAATTAAATATTGGGAGATTACATCCAATGAAATTGGGTGAAAAGTTAATAGATCTAAAAGAGTATGATAAAAATATTATTGAAATTAGTACGGTTGGTCGCAATCGTATAAAAATCGAACTTAATTCGGGCAGTATTGCCAATGAATTAGTTAAAGATCCATTCTTTGAAAAGAATAATTTACTGGCATATATTCCTGGTCATCTTATAGAAAAACGCGGTTTAGTCCGATCTGTAGATACTTCCTACAGCGAGGAGGCCCTCCTAAAAATGATTAATTCTAGTGTACCTATCAAAAAAGTAAAACGCATGACTAGAGTCATCCAAAAAGACAACAATATGGAACGTGTTCCTCGTCAAATGATCATTGTTACGTTTGAAGGAAAACTTATTCCTCAATATATTTATATTAACAAAGTTAGATGCTCTGTAGAAACTTATATTAATCCAGTTATGCAATGTTTTCGTTGTCTCCGATATGGCCATTCCGGCTCACAGTGTAGGGGAAAGAAAAGGTGTAGAAATTGTGGGTCAGAAAATGAATCTGTTTGCGAAGCATGCAAAATTTTTTGTGTTTATTGCAAAAATAATAGTCACAATTCTACTTATAAGGAGTGTCCTGAATTCAAAAAGCAAACTAGAGTCAAAGAAGCTATGTCTAATTTGAATATATCTTTCAAAGAAGCTGAAAAAATTATTAACAATCCGGCCTATTCTAGCCTCATACAAAAAAATAAATTTGCCCCATTAATTGATTCGGATATAGAATTTCCTGCTTTAAAAACTTCTACAGCACAACATCCTGTCCCTAATACTTCTTCTAAATCGAACTTTAGGTCAACACATGATCAACCATCTTCTCCTAAACCCTTGCCAAAAAAAAGAAAAACTAGTGATTCTTCTCCCAATTTTCCACCCATTAGACGAGAATATAATACTAGCTTTTGTGCAGGACCGGTCTTCCAGTTTGGAAAAGAGTCGCAAAGTGATTTTTCAACACTTAAACATCAATTAATTACCATGTTAACAAGTTTTTTTCACCAATTTTCACAGAATCCATTATCAAATAGTAGTTTAAATTTTGAAGGAATAGAGTTTGAAAATAAAATTAAAAACATTGTTGATAATATATTTAAAACCTAAAACAACAAAAAAAAAACTCAAAGATGTCCCTTAAACAAAATCTTAAAATTATTCAGTGGAACGCTAGATCTCTTAAAGCTAACAAAAATTCTTTTTACCAAATTTTAATGGAGGAAAAGTTTGATATTGCAATAATTTCTGAAACATGGTATAAGCCTACTGACAACATTAAGTTTAATAACTTTAACGTCATTGCGGTTAATAGAGATAAAGGTTATGGGGGAGTAGCAATTTTCATTTCACATAAAATTATATACGATGTCATTCAATTTAATCATAATTTTAATCCAAAAATTGAAGTTTGTGGAATCAATGTCATTCTTGGTAACCAAAAACTCTCTATAGTATCTCTATATAAACCCTCCGATGTTAAAGCGAAATCTCAAGACTACATCAATTTATTTAGTCAAATAAAACATGATTGCATAATAGGAGGCGACTTTAATGCCCATCACGGCATGTGGGGCTCACCTTCATGCTCACATGATGGCAGAGTTTTGGTGGATGCTTTAGATCATTTTTCAAACTTGATTGTTATAAACGATGGGTCTGCCACAAGGATTTCCCCTCCTGGCCAGGCTAAATCTGCAGTAGATCTCACAATTGCTTCATCTAAGTTATGTCCTACACTTGGTTGGTCTGTTAGTCAGGATTCTTATGGATCAGATCATTACCCAATCAGTATTACGCTCAATAACTATTATCACAATGATGATGCAATCACGTTCCCATTATATAAATGGTCTACGAATGAAGCAAATTGGACCTTATATACAGCTGAAATAGAGAAATCATTTTCCACGCCACCAAACTGCATCGATACCAACGGTATGTGTATATTTTTAATGGAACAGATTACGAATGCTGCGAACAAAGCTTGCAAAATTCTAAGATCATCCTCAAATATATCATTCAAATCACCTAAGTGGTGGGACGAGGAGTGCCGTGAGATATCGAATAAGAGAAAAATTGCATGCAAAAGGTACAAACAAAATATGTGTCTGGCAAACTTTGTTGAATATCAAAAAATAAATGCTAAATGTAAACTAATCTTTAAACAGAAATGTAGAAATAGTTGGGCCAACTTCTGTCTCAATCTAAACAGACAAACTCATCCAACTGAAATATGGGATAGAATTAAGAAAATTAAAAAAAATAAAAATCTGTATGTGCACGACGAAAATATCGTTGAAAATTTGTTCCATAAAATAGCTCCTTGCTATGTTCCCTCTCCAATATATCCCACTGAAGATACATTTAAATCACATTTTTTGTCATCTCCTATTAGTATCAACGAACTAACTGCTAATATCAAGTTTTCTAAGAGATCCTCCCCTGGGATTGATGGTATTAATTATCTTATGATATACTACTTGCCTACAATAGCACTTCAATTTCTCCGTGATATTTTTAACAATATTCTAATTAAAGGTGATAACTGCGATTCTTTAAAGCAGTGTCTTGTAATACCTATCCCAAAAGCTAATGATCCCAATGTCCTAAGACCCATATCTCTTATGTCATGTATATTGAAAACATTTGAACGAATCATGAAAAGTCGACTAGAATGGTGGATGGAAAGTAATAACCTTTACCCAGACGGTCAGCTTGGGTTTCGTAGAGGGAAAGGAACGATGGATTGTATTTCACATTTAGCTACCGATATCCAGTTAACTTATTCGAAAAACCAATACACAGCTGCTTTATTTGTGGACATTTCTGGTGCATATGATAACGTTATTCTTGATCTTCTGCTTGATCAACTTGTTAAATTAGGAGTGCCTAGTAAATGTGCTTATACCCTAGTCAATCTATTTACAAATAGACAAGTTCATATCCGGTTAAATAATTCACTGATTGGTCCAAGGACAGTTAACAAAGGGTTACCTCAGGGCTCAGTCCTTAGCCCCTTATTATTTAACTTGTATTCATTAAACTTACATACTATGGGAATGCAGTGTAACATTTTACAATATGCTGATGACTTCTGTTTCTATGTTGAGAAAAAAACTTTTGAACAATGTGTTAATGCACTTAAAGTAAATATGTCTTATTGCATAAAGTATTTTGATAGTCATGGGCTTGACATCTCGCCTAAGAAGTCAGGTGTAGTATTTTTTTCGAGACACAGGTTACCAAAAGTTAGTTCGTTAAAATTCTCCCAGCTGGAAATTCCTGTATATAACAGTTTTTCATACCTAGGTATTACCTTGGATTCAAAATTAACCTGGAACGAGCATATTAATAATTGCATTACCAAATGTGAAAAGAGCCTTAATATCCTTAAGGCCGTTAATCGATACGATTGGGGAGCAGACCCGAAAATTAACTTGTTATTTTTCAGAGCATATACCAGATCAATTTTGGACTACGGAAGCTTTTTTTATGGATCAGCGACAAAATCTCGTTTGATTAAATTGGATCGAATACAATACAAAGCTTTAAGGTTAGTCCTAGGAGCTCTCAAATCTACTCCCACACCAGCCCTTTTGGCAGAATGTAACGAGCCACCTTTACATTTAAGACGTCTATTTTTGGCAGAAAAATTTATCCTGAAATGCCAGTTTAATAATCAAAACAGCTTATTACAAAAAATATCTTGTCTCTCTGTCGAAAATTTAACAAACAAATGGTGGGCAAATAAAAACTCTCCAACTCTAGCTGTTGCTTTCCCTAATTTATCCCAGTATTCATTTAATGGAGGAGGGATCCCATTCTTTGGCTCCAATTATGACTTACTATATGAATATAAACCTACTGTAGTAATTCCTTCATATATTTCAATTGTTCACGAAGATTTAATAGTACAGAACAAGCTGGAAGACTCCATCCATTCTTGTAAAATTTATACCGATGGTTCAAAATCGCCTGCTGGTGTTGGCTGTGCCATTTACATAGACAATACTCAAGATTATTTTCAGTTTAAATTAAAATCAGATTGCTCAATATTCACAGCTGAATTGGTAGCCATTGTCAAGGCGTTGGATTGGATAATTAACAGCACATTATATTTCGAACGATATATAATTTTATCTGACTCACAGTCCGTCCTCCTCGCATTAAGATACTTTTCTAAACAAATATATACCAACAGACTAATTGTAGATGCACTTGAAAAGCTAAGAATCTTAACTTCTTTAAAAAGAATTGTTAACTTTGTGTGGGTTAAAGGTCACTCTAATATTATAGGTAATGAAAAAGTAGACCAGTTGGCTAAAGACGCTACTTTAGTGGGTATAGAGTACAACGAGTTGCCCAAATGGGATATAGTTTCAGCTAGGAAGAAATATGTTAGACATAATTGGGAAATTGAGTGGCAATCCTTTACTAACAGTAGCAAAAATACATACTGCAGCATATATCCAACTCTTCCATCTACTCCTCTAAGTGACAGAAGTCCCATCTCTCGGAAAATTTATACTATGTACGTTCGATGCCTTTTTGGACATGCTACAGTAAATGCTTACTTATATAAAATAAAACTTTCTGAAACTGATATATGTGAATGTAATGGCAGTTATGACGATCTAAACCACTGGATGTTTCAATGTCGGTATAATCAAGAAGCCATAAAATTTTTATTTCAAGCCATCTCCCAAGAAAAAATCATTTTGCCGCAGAACGTTGCTTCTATTATGTATTTAGGTAGTCGAAATTCAACTATAAGATCATCAATTTTATGGGAATTTTTCAAACGTACCAAACGGAAAATCTAAACTGCCCTGTTCAGTGTTGTTGTGTGAATCCGAAATGGTAGGACGTTAGTTGTTGTATTTCCCATTGTCTTTCCTTTTATGTCTTTTACCTTTAACCGCTGCCTGTATTGTTTGTGTTACAAAAAAGTCGCTATGAAGGGCACCTTAGCGTGAAGCGTGTGTTCCTGTTCAATCCTTTTTGTATAGTTACACAATAGTGTTTTTAATGGGAAGGTTAGGAAATTGAGTGAATGTGGTGCGAATGAACGAACGGTTAGGAAATTGTTATGAATTTGAAGGATTGTTTTTATGTATTCTATATTCTTATACCTATATTGTCTGGCTAAATAGGTCTTGTACCTAAGGCCAAAAAAAAAAAAAAAAAAAAAAAAAACTACAACCTATCAAATTCAATATTAAAAATCAAAATTGGAAATTATAGCGTGACTAAATTATTCCTTCCTTCAAGAAATTTTAAAAAGAACTTATTCTTATTACTATTCAGTGCAAGGACAGTTATTTTGTTATTTATATCGAATAGAGAATACTGTTAGTTTGCGGTATGTACTCCAAAAAATATTTTATTTGAAAAGATTGATAAAGGTATGGAACTATGGGAAAATATGCTACAAAAATTGCAAGATTTTTATTATAATTTTTATTTGGAACACCTTCTGAAGAAACGTTGGACATAATTCTATATTTATATAGTTTCATTTTATCAATTTTAATGATCGTGATACTAACCAAATTTTTATGATACATAATTATAACCTTTTTTTATAATTTTTATTTTCCGTAAACTTTAATCTACGTTAAAATTCAGACCGCCAATTTTTCCGTAAAAAAGTAACAAATAAATTATGTATGTACCTTTGTTACATTGTAAATTTATTAATAGATTATATTACTTTGATCTGTTATTCTATTTACTCAAAACACCACTAAAAAGAAATTTATGATTTTATTGTAAGCCCAAAACCTGTCACTTCAGGGGTTGTCCCGATTGTATAATCGGCTCGAGTAAAAGATTAACGCATTTTTAACCTGGGCTTGAGAGAGATATCTGAACGAAGTTTAGAATATTACTGCATGAACATATTTTGTTTTCGTAAAGAAAGAAATTTTTGAAATAGAGATAGCCCACTGAAATTTACCGTTAGGTTTTTCGAGGATGAGCCTTAACAGTGAACGCTGGCATTTTTAAAATAATGCATTTATTTTACTCGGCGATGATATGAGCCATCGATGATGGCTCGAACCATCCTATGGTCCGAGCGAGGGTCGTCGCCTCGTTATTAGCGCAAACTTAGGACCAATTATTATCTTTAATATCTACAGGTATGATCTATTCAGGCTGAATATTACAGATAAAATAAAAAGCTTTGCAGATGACACAGCTATTTTCTATGATGCAAATACATGGGGTAATTTAAAACAAAAAGCAGAAACAGACTTTGCTACAATTCAGAAATGATTTCAGTTTAATAAGCTCGCCTTAAATATAGATAAAACAAAATATGTACCATTTATATCGTATCGTAAGTAACCTCACTAACCTTGGCTCATTAAAAGTCATTGCAAAAATGAAATTCCATATACGTACGAGATTAAAATCTAGGTATAATAATTGATAAAAATTTATATTTAAATAGACTTTTAAATTCTAATTTTAATATATAAATCATTAAAAACTACATTTCTTGAATTTATTTAAAGGAATAATTACTTGCATTCTATAAACATTATTCAGAAGTGGCTAATTAGAATTATTTATGGAAAAAATTTAAGATATTTTAGCGAGCTGTTATATAAGGAAAGTCAATTTTTAACTGTATTATACGTAAAAAACAAAGTCCTTATACATTTACATGAAATTCACAATCATGCCCAACCCAGATATTCAAGCAATATTGCAATTTTACCTAAATGTAATAAATCCATACTTCAGAGATATGTTGGTTACATGGGACCCAAATTTTACAATTTTCTACCACAAAATTTAAAATAAATTAAAAATTATAAAAAACATAGATATAAATATAAAATTGGACAATGGATTAAAAACAAAACAACATAATTCTATGAAAAACTGTTTTCTGGACAATAGTAATAAATAATAAATATCTATATAGACTTTGATTAAAAACTACATTTCTTGAATTTACTTCAATTTTTATCACGTACATACATTTGTGACTCACAGTTGTGTCACGAGTTATATTATAATTAAAATTCTTACAATCAGACTTACTCACAATATGCAAAGCATATTCAGGTCTCGATACAAAGTTAATTAAATGCTGAAATAATAAAACCCATAATAGGGTGTTGTCTTATAAAGATAAACAAAGATAAATAATATAAATTACAGTAATTTATTGACATTAAAAGAATAGCTGGAACAAATTAGAAATAAATTGGAAATATGTTGCTCCGGATAGAGACCGATGTAAGGAGTTGGGAGAGGCCTATGTCCAAACATGGACGACAGAAGGCTTAGAAGAAGAACACAGTAATTATGCCAATATTACATGTCTGTGGTTTTTCAAAATGAATAAACTGTTTAAGCAGACAAGATAAGACCCACAAATTGGTATAAAATAGTCTATTGAATTGTAATAAATTGGTGAATAAATAAAATATTACTCACATGCCGGTACTCTATTAATTAATGGTTGGAAGAACATTGTTTAAATTATCCTGTATTGTTGAATGAAGAACTTAAGTTTTTGCTATTGAAATTGTTTGACAATAAACAGGGAAGTTCTTGAGGAGATAGATTTTATCCAATGAAGTTGGATATCTTTATCTTTATATGGAGACGTATATGGTTTGTCTTTATAAGATAACACCCTAATATGGGTTTTATTATTTCAGAATTTAATTAACTTTGTACCGAGACCTGAAGATGCTTTGCATATTGTAGAAAGCGAAACCGGTCGTCTAGATAGTTAAATTAAACATTGTGAGTAAGTCTTATTGATTATTTCTTTTACCTATTTGAAATGGACTCACACAAGCAAAACATTCATGATTTTTTAACATTAATGTATTTAATAAAAGTACGCATATGTAACTTACTATTTATAAGCATATCTTTAACCAGGAGACTGCTCCGATGTGTACCAAGTGCAACACTTAGTTGTCAGTGAAACATACAATTGTTGGGTGTCCAATGTATCAGAACGAAAGAATCGCGTGTGCCCTTAGTGACAATTTAAAAAGTGTACTAACGTCAAATTTACAGTCTTTATTAAGTTGTTTTAAAATGACTAAACTATATACCAGATTGTAAAAAATTACCGTTTGTGTATGTTCCCACGCTAATAACCCTTAGTGGAGGATGCGGGTATATTTGTTTCAATAAAAAAAAATATTAAATATTTCTTTGTTTGAATATATATTTTTAAGGCTCGCGCACAATGGGTGCTACTTTTATAGTACATATACTTCAGTGAGTTTTTTTGTTTATTTAGTATTTAATACGCTTTTTTTTTAAATAAACGTTTTCAATTAAAAGTTTCTAAATAAACCTTATTATTATTATTATACCTTTTTCCCCAAATGTTTATTTAATCATTGATATGCTTTAGTGTTATTTTTCAATAAAATGTATAGATAAATAGATATTATATTCATCTTTAGATTTGAATAGTCCTTAAGCTGTGTGATCAACAAATATTAAAATTAATATATAAGAGATTTTGATCTGATAAAATATAACTGATAGGCTTTATTACTACAGCAGCTTTAACATTTTTTATCATTTAACACGCTCCGGACCGTGAGCTTGTTTTTGCGGACCGCCGTTAAATTTAAAATATAGTAATAAAATTAACGTGTAAAATTATAATCAAATCTAAATACAAATACACATAAATAAATTAAACAGTTAGATGTTTAAATAAATTTAGATATATTCCATAAAATTGAACACTATCGTTGCAGAAATAAAACGACCAGAAACAGTAGCATTAAATGATTAAATGAAGTTCTTAGATACAAATATTTCAAAGATGGGAAAAGAAACAAAATAATAGCTTTAATATCATCTGGTTCCTTGAGTTTATTTCATACCGCTCCTTAAACGAGGTTACCTGGTTGCCTGGTTTTAACTACGTAATCAGGATGATCTTCTGAAGGGGGTTACAACTATTGGAGATCAGGTACGATGGAAAAACTGCTAGTCGAGGGTAGAGTTAACGAAAAGAGACCTAGGGGAAGATCTCCAAGCCGTTGGGTAGATCAAACAAAAATATTGATTAACCAAGGGTTACATGAAGCCGAACAACTAGCTCAGGACAGAGAATGATGAAGGAAAATCGTGAAAAAACTGTTAAGGTCTGATGGTCACCACATCCCAAAAGGGATTAGGATTGAGGAGGAGGATCAACAGTAGAGTAGCCTTCTTTTTTGTTTTTTGTTGCACGTATATGTCTTTTTGTTAGCACTTAATTTCTTTAACCAAATCTTCCTCTTTGTTATTCAATGGTTTTATGTTTTATGTTATGTGATTAATCCATCACTTAAGACTATTATTTCAGTAACCATAGCGTTTGTATACATTTTTGTTTAATTTTAGATTTCTCTTGCTGAGCTGATTCTAAATGAACCATAAAAATATTTTGAATGTTTCTTTAATAAGTATTTTTTTCGTTTGACGTTAAGAACTGTCAAAAATATTAAAGTACAAATCTGTATTGTTTATTCTTTGCGGAAGGTACGATTGCGTGAAAACTGTTCAAGCTATTTATCATTTGCATTGAAATATTAATGATCATTGGTATTGGCGATAAGATGCGGACTCAACAAGAAGTATGTCGATTTTTTCATGACAGACACACAGATCGTGAACCTATTTCACAATCTACGGTTAGCAGAACAGAGCGAAAATACAAATAATTAGGCCATGTGAGGGATGCAGCAAAGCATAGTAGGCCAAAAATTTATGAAAATATTCAAAAAGACATCATTTTGGTGGCCGTAGAAATTCCACACTGTACAGTGCTAGAATTATCTAGGAATTTTGGTGTTGGAAAATCTCCAGTATCAAATGTTTTTAAAAAAGGTAAAATAGCATCCTTATAAAGTACGTTTTATCTATGAATTGGCTGAAGACGACTTTGACCGACGAACTGAATTCTGCGAGTATATGATGAACCAACTTAAAAAATTTTATTGATAAAATCTTATTTTCTAACGAGGCAACGTTAACCCCCTCTGTGGCTCAGTGGTAAGAGCGCCTGCCTTTAAACCTAAAGGTCGTGAGTTCGAATCCCACCTGGGTGGAAATTTTCGTTTATTAAAAAAATTAATAAATGAAAATAATTTCTATCCTTGTGTAATCGGTACACACCGGAGGGACCGCAGACGTTCGGATACAATTAGCGTCTCTTAGCAAAGACAATGACGTCGACTTTGCTAAGTATCAAGACAATTACTCTACACACACACACACACACACACACACACACACACACACACACACACACAAACACACACACACACACACACACACACACACACACACACACACACACACACACACACACACACACACACACACACACACACACACACACACACACACACACACACACTACACCTCAAATTGTAAGATTGGCGAATGGATTTAGTGTCCGCAGTCATTTAAACACAAACAAACAACAACAACGAGGCAACGTTTTATTTGAACGGACATGTTAATTGACAAAGTATCCGTTATTGGTCTGATGAAAATCTACAGTGGATGCAAGTGTCCCATATTATGCAAAGACCTCAAAATACGAACGTATGGGCTGGTATTGAGAAATGTAATAATTATTGTTCCTAATTTTTTTATTGTTCCTAATTTTTTTGATAAAAATTTAACAGGAGTATTATATCTGGATAACCTACAAAATACATTAATTCCTGATTTGATCCAGTTTTTTCCTGATATTAAAATACCCACTAATTTAGACCGCAGAATCTGATTTCAACAAGATTTTTGAATTTTTTCGAATTGTTTAACAGAACTTTTTGACAACTATGGATAGGAAGAAGAGGATCGGTGGAATGGCCCCCTAGATCAGCTGATTTGAACAAATTAGATTTCTTATTATAGGGTTATTTAAAATCTACACAAACACACCTGATAATATCCATCAACTAAAAGACCGAATTAGACGAGAAATTAAGAACATAACAGCCGGTATGCTACAGAATGTTAAAGACAAAAGTAATGATCGGTTCAGTCATTGTCTCACGATCAATAGAGATCAATTTGAACATTTTTGCAGTAAATTTTTATTTGTTTATTTTTTAATGTATCATAAGAGTATCATAGATGTTGCATAATAGTAAAGTAGTTGTATAACAATATGTAATTTAATTGATTGTGTTTATTAAGTTTAAGTGTTTTAGTAAGTGTTTATATTGTGTTTAATAATTTATTATTGTGTAGGTAACTTGGATTTTTTGCATTTTTGCCACCCTGTAATAATTTGAAGCAACGTTTGATACATTTTTGAAATTAGCTCAGCAAAAAGAATAATATAAAATGAAAAAAATTGGGTTTCTTAAAAAAATGGTGATGACGTTATCATACGAAGAAGGTTAACTTTGTGTATTTGATTATAATTTGAAAAAATAGTAAATTAAAATCAAAAATCGACCAATTTCGGGAAATTCTTAAAATTTTGTTTATTAGGCTAATAATGAATGTATGCATTACTTTATGGAGGCACTGTATATAAGCATACAACTATTTTTATCTTTTTTGAATATTATAAGATGAAATAATAAAAAAATTAATCACTTATAGTCGCTTGCGATTTGAACACACAAAATTCTTCTTCAAAATCGATGTTTCTTTATCTCAAGTCTCCTTGCAATTTATTACTTTGTGTTGATATTTTTTTGATTCGACTGATTTACTTAGTTGGATAAGGCGGTGAAAATGATGGATCTGATTGTTTGTCTAATATTTTTTCTTGTAGCTTTGGTTTTAAACTAGTTTTGGTTATTTTTTAGTAAAATCTAGTTTTTTCGTATTAAATTATTCTAATATAATTCAACTTAACACTATTATATTAAAACCCGACCTAGTTTCGTCTCCGAACTGTTTTCTTCAACGACTTCGCTCACGTAAATTATATAAATCTCTTTACCAGGTAGTGGTAATTAAACATCACGTGTCTTATCTCTATAACGTTTTAATCCACGCCGAGGAGGAGTTTTAATAATTTACTTGTTAAGTGTTGTTTACTTTGTAATATATCGCCATGTGAAACATCTCAGTATATCTGATATTCGAGTTTGTTGGCAAAAGCAGATTAAAACTTTTTCCATTGCTCTTATCATCCTATGCTGTCGTTTGTAAACCAGATACTAGATGAGTTTATCACGTATTTCAAATTAGGGAAACCGTGGTATTTCGACAATGTATAATGTATTGTAAAATATGAAAAACAGGGTGTGATGATGTTCCCCTGTTGATCTTGCGGTTTGCTCGCTATGTTGGATTTTTAAAGAATAGCTGCTTGTTTTACCTTTTTATGCATAATTAATGTATCGTATTCCTGATCCAACAACTCTATCTCTTGAAAATGTGTTGTTAACCAATGTTCTTTGGCCTTTCGTATTTATGTTCTTATTCTATGATTTTCTTTTTTCTTCCCTAAGTTGCAGTATATTGTCATTCATCCAACTTTTCATCTTTTCTTTTTCTTTATTTTCTATTAAATATTCTTATCTGATCTTGTAAAAGGTTTTACACATATTCTGGAGTGATTCTTCTGGATTATATGTTTTGCTCCATGTTACTCAGCTTTTCTGAAAGAATTCGTGCGACTGTCTCTTCTGTTTCCTTATCTTTTAGTCTTCTCATATCACTTTTTTTACGATTGTTTTTTGTAAGCTTTTTAAATCTAAACCTAAATTTAACAATAACAGAAACATGATCTGACAATATGTCGCACCGAGGTAACCTTTAACTGATAGGCATCCATTACGGAATATCGTGTTCACGATTATATAATGAATTTGATTTCTTATTATGTTTTTTGGTTCATCTTGCGGAGACACCCAAGCATACACACGTCTTGGGGGTAGTTTGAAGAACGCATTTAGTATTACAAATTCTTCTTGAACTACAAATAAATTAAATTTGTGTGTTTGTCCATTTCTCTTCCTTAGACGAAATCACCAAAGAATTTACCGCTTTTTCCTTTACCAATTTTCGCATTTAAGTCACCCATAATAATAGGTACATCTTCTTTTTTAATTTGGTTAAGTAAATTTATCAACAACTTATGGAATTACTCTACCTTTTCTAAACCAGAAAAAGTAATTGAGGAGATACGATTACTTCAACCCCATACATGTGTTGACCGTCATCATTTCCTGAGTCACCTTATTTCGGTTATACCCATTATATCTACTTCAAGTCTAGCCGTTTCTTCAATATTATGAAGTTTTGAAGCCTGATACACTGTCTTCACATTCCAAGTATATATTTTAATAATCCACTATGAAGTTTTTAGATACACTTTTTCAGATGCATAAACAACAATAACGGTCGAAAACTGTGTAGTTTTTGGGGTGTCAGCAGACTTAGTGTGTGAGAGAGACAGGAGACCGGCTTTGTTCTCATCCCTACTCCTTACATTTTACTGGATAAAAAGTGATACTGGTGGACACCTGGTGGGGATAGCTGATCCATCGGTAACTGAATAGTTATGGAGCAGAGATAAAATAATTTAAATGACTATGAGGCTATCTAAACATAGGGGTTATTGATAGAAAGATAAAAATTTAAAGTTGTATTCTTTAATATCACGTAAAATTTAAATTGGAAAAGTGCGTTGGTGGAAAGCTCTCTAAGGAACGTATTAGAGTTTTAGTAGCCGCTAACATGACAGGTTCGGTGAAGGAAAATTGTTAGTGATAGGGAAGTCGAAAAACCCGCGTTGCTTTAAAAACATAAAAAATCTACCGGTGACATATAAAGCAAACAAGAGTGCGTGGATGACCTCGGAAATTTTTGAAGAAGCGATAAGAAATCGGGATATCGAGCTTAAAGGGAAAAAAATTCTTTTGCTTGTAGACAATTGTCCTGCTCATCCTGTATTGCACGACCTTCAAAACATTGAACTCTGTTTTCTGCCAGCAAACACAACGAGTGTATTTCAGCCCATGGACCAAAGTGTCATCAAGAGTTTAAAAAACCATTACAGGAGAAAAATTTTGATGGAATTGGTTGAGAATAATGGCGATCGTAAACTAAACATTCTTGATGCCATCCTAATGATTAGTAAATCCTGGGACGAGGTGACGAGTAATACAATACAACCAATACAATTCCTTCAAACACGCAGGATGGCTGGAAGATCAAGGATTGGCTTATGATGAAGATGACCTGACATTAGATGTTTGGGCCAGACAGTTTGAATTTACTATCACCTACGGACCGGAAGAGCTAACAGATTTTGAAGAAGTTAATAAAAGTGTAGCTACAACATCTGGACTTTCTGACGAGGACATCCTGCAAGCAGTTCGTGTAGAAGAAGAAGAAAACAGTGACTCTGAAGTGGAAGCAGAGTCAGAACCAGCTCCGACCCCTCAGCAGGCATTGGATGCGGCAAAAGTACTGCATCGATTTTTCATCCACCAGGAAGACGATATGAGTGCTGTAGAAGATTCGATGCGTCTTCAGGACAAGGTCAGGTCAGTTCTGTGGAAAGGGAAAAGAAGACAGACCAAGGTGACAGATTTTTTTGATAATGTAGGCTAAATATATTTTACAGTAGCATTTTATTTTTTTGTTGTACAGTACACATGTTTTAATTGCACAGTCATTTTTTATACTGTATTGCTTATATTATTCGTTAATAAATCTATGTGGAATACAATGTTAAGTCATTTATATTCGTTTTGATATTTTTTTTAAATTAAAATAGGTTATTTAGTACAGTATTTTTAATATTACAGTACCGAATTTTGTCTCTCTCTGTATAACGATCTCTCCTTATAACGATGAAAATTCCCGGTCCCTTGCATATCGTTATAGAGAGAGAGGACTGTATATTGAAATTAATAATACTCTTAAGGGGGACTTGAATTTTTTTTTATTTTAGGAGAGATTTATAAGAGAAGAGAAAAATAAACAGCAATAAAGAAAGAGACACATACGTTGATAATATAATGAATGACTGGTTTTAATTAAAAGAAGTATGACTACAAAAAAATTTTTTTTCATTTTTATAATTAGCGATTCTATTTTATTTCTGAGCATCCAGTATTCAGAATACTAATTATCCATAACATGCCCTTGCCACATAATTTAACCATAACGTTCAGAGGTAGCGAGTTCAAATTATCTGACCGATATATCTTCATAGATTTATCTTGATAATTAACATGGATTTACCTCACAACAATGAACTAGAAAAGCGCTATAGCGGATTTGCTGATTAAACTGCGAAATAAATTTACAGATTGCTTATCGTGTGTTTATAGTTAGTAGATTCAACAATAACACATTTACAGAGTGATTAAATAAATAGTAGAGCTTTCCATAATTATATAAAATGAAAAATAATTCAACATTAATATAATTGAAAGCACGATTCCACTCAGTAACGATAAGGAAAAGAAGAACCATCATACAAGAATTATTTATCAAAAAAATGGTAAAGTAGCCGGTACTGTAAACTAGCGGGAAGCTTTATACTATAGTTTCTGTATTTTTAAATATAAATATTATTTTTTAAAAAGTAATTTTATTATTTATTATTTCTTTTTTTTGAGAGATTTTGAGAAAATTTAAAAAGTTTGTTGTATAACGGACACCACTCGTCGCCTAAATGGATTTTTCCAATTGTTTACTGTAATTGCGAACGAAAAAGCACAACTTCACATTATACATTCAAATAAATCTTTTCCTTTTTATACAATGGACATATGATTCCATTGGTTGGTATGCGTTTACACTTTAAAGTCTTCAACTAAATTAGTTAAGGAGGGGAGAACTCTTTGTGTCAAGTTGGTCATTCAGAATTATGCCTGTATTTTTCAATTTGTTAATTTCCATAGATTCTAATAAAAATAGCTTAAAGCCTTTATTTTGAATACGGAGAAATTGAAATTGATCACATTAGACATCACACATAAAAAAGAAAATAATAACACCAGCTTTCAGAGCAAACATCAACTCAAGCAGATATATTAAGAACAACATCAGCCAAAAGGAAAAGCAATTACAAAGTGGTTTATACAAACTTAAATGTGGCACCTGCCAAAAACTTGATGATGTTTGAATGATTTCAGATCTTTTCCGGTTTTGACTCCGCGTTAAATAGTTTTGGTTTTTAGAAAAACCATTGTTTTGACGACGTTTCGGCAAGGTCACACTGGCCATTGTCAAGTCAGATTAGTTCTGCTTCGTTCAGTTCTCCTGAAACATCAAGACAAAGCAGAACTAATCTGACTTGACAATGGCAAGTGTGCCCCACCCTTTTGAAGGTCCATAAAAAATCATCCTTATCAATACTACTGGAAGCTGTTGCTTTATTTTCCATATCGTTTGTAGAACTAAAACATTGAATTATTAAAAAAAAAAGACATGCTATCAAAATTATGGAATATGCTACGAGTATGCATTATATTTGGTTAAATTTAATTTTCGTAGAATGAACATAACCTATAGATATGTATATATTTCATTGAAATTAATATATTTATAGCAATTATAGTGTAGATTAGAAAAAATTAATAAATGTATTTATAATACTACAAAATTAAACTTCAATTCATGTCAAGCATTAAGTATTATCACATCCCTGTACTAGGCCTCTGGACATAATTACAATGCTTTTAATACTTACCAATGAAATGACAGTTCTGGATGTAAATATGAAGTTTTCCTGCATACAACACAGTTACGCACCATTATTACACTTAACTATCAACTATTCTTCACTTCTAATTTAAAATATATTAACAAATTCACTAAAATGTCACAAACAAGGAAATTATCAACTCAAAGGTAAACAATACAACGCCATATTCCTTTGCGTCAAATCGATAGGATTGGTTGATATTACCAATGATGCCAAGTTTTACAAAAGTTAAGATTATCAGAATATATTTTCTTTTAATAAATTAAAAAATTAATTTTTTTCTTTTAATTCCTTGGTTGCGAAATGAGTATATCTAAAAATAGTTTATACTAACTAGATAATACATTTTTACTTATAGATTAAAAATAAATTACACTAAAAATCGAAAATTATTTCGAAGATTGACTCGGAAAAAAAAAATAATATGACAACGTCAAATTAGGGATTTGTGCCTATGACTGTGAATATCTCATGACTTTAAGTATAGATGTAAACAGACCGGTCCATCTTTATTTATACGTCCATGGTGTAAACGCATACCAAAAATAGATCATTGAGAAAGACACTATGTCTAAACATCTGTAGTGATAATAAATTATAATCAATGTTGTGGAAGTGTTGAAAACAAAAGTTTTCAGTGTGTTATTGTAAGACCTTAGTAATAATTTAGCATCTAACAAAAATATCGAGAAAGAATTCAGGAAGAAAATGGCCTACCAATACAATATGAAGAACCAAAAATCTAAACATAGAAACCAAAATATCCATATATAAAGCGGTGGTTAGGCTGTAGTATATATCAAAGAGGTATTCTAAAAATATTGAGATAAATATAGTGATCCAAAAATATTCATTTTAATAACTAATTGTTTTTAAATCAAAAATTTGGAGCACACATATTGTTAACATGCGTGTCAAATTTCAAAATAATTTTGTTATACCTTAAGCTTAACCCTGAAGATTTAGAATTTATATGTACACCGATTTTGATATAGAGCTAATGTTGTAAAATCGTAAGCTGACGAGCAATCGAGGACAATAATTAATAATCACAATTTAGTTTAACAAGTCGGTAATTGTATTCAATACGTAAGCATACGTAACTAATACATCGTTCAATAACCATTTATTTGTTTTGGCATAGCACAATCACAATACACAACAATAATACAATAATACAATTATAAATACAATTTATTAATACATATTATATTATGATCAAATTGTGTAAGAAATCAAAACATAAACAAAATTCTTACTCTAAAAAAGCGGCAACACTTTATACACTTTTGCCACACGCTGAACTGTTAGTAAAATTTGAAGTTTTCCCGTATCAGTTGCATACAATTGTCTAATCTATTTAATTAAAATTAATGTTTTGTGAAATATTAGACTTAAGGAGTTATTTCATAAAATTTATATTCTTAATAATAACAAATGTTTTTGGTTATTTAATCAATATAATAAATTCTAAAATTTTAAATATAATGATTATATTTTTCTGATTATTCCACCATGTTGACGCCTATGAAAGACGAGCAGTTCCGTATGGGTTTCTTATTGTTACCTGTATTAGGAGAATTTTAACTTTAAGGTTGACGTTCTTTAAATTTTAAATATAAGTGACGTCACTTTATATGAAAAATGCTATACTATAACTAATGATTTTGACGGGGTATCCAATCAATTGTCATCTACAGTCAGTCATAAAATTTTAAAATACCTAAGAAACTTTTTGCATATAAACCAAGTAAATATAAAGCACGATCTGGTGCACTTCTGACCTGAAATCATGAATTATATGTACTATATATCTCACGTCGTTTGACTTAATATGTGATGTTAGTATTAGGTCATATTAGTCATATTAGACTAGTATTAGGCTAGTTGTTTATTTTGTACTCAGTCAGATGCCTTCTTTAGGCCACTAAAGCAAATTTACAATATCTTCTTCTTCTTCTTCGTCTAGCCATTCACGTCCACATCTGAACATAAGCCTCTTCAAGTCTTCCTTTCCATTGTTTTTTATTGTACGCTACTTGTAGCCAATTTTTTCCGGCAGTCCTTTTCAGATCATCTGTCCATCTCATAGGAGGTCGACCTCTGGGTCTTTTGTGTTGGTATGGTTCCAGGGTAAAATTGATCTATGCCATTTGTTTAGATCGCTCCTAGCTACATGTCCAGCATATTCCCATTTCAACTTTAATGATTTTTGCACCACATCGGTGACTTTGGTTTTCTGTCTTATCCATGTGTTTGTTTTCTTGTCCTTAAGTGATATACCTAGCATTGCTATTTCCATCGCGTGTTGAGTGACTCTAAGTATATTCATATTCTTTTTTGTGATTGTCCATGTTTGTGCCGCATAAGTTAATATCGGAATATTGCATGCATCAAAAACTTTAGATCTAAGATGTAATTGAATTTGTTGATTTCTGAGTATATAGTTTAGTTTACCGAATGCTGCCCAAGCTAACTTTCTTCTTCTTTTTATTTATTCAGTTTGAATTTCCCTATCTAGTATTATTTTTTGTCCTAAGTATATATATTCTTCAACTTTTTCTATAACTTTATCGTTTATTATTGTCACGGTGTCTTCGGAGTGCATGACTTTTGTTTTGTTTAAATTCATTTTCAGTCCTATTTTAGAAGATTCGGTATGTAGTTCTAGAAGCATGGTTTGCATTTCTTGTAGGTCAGTAGCTGTCAGTATTATGTCATCTGCAAATCGTAGATTACTGAGGTAGCGGTCATTGATGTGTATTCCCTTATATTTCCAATTTAGGTTTTTAAAAACGTCTTTCAAAACTAATGTGAACAGTTTGGGTGATAAATTATCTCCCTGTTTGACTCCCCTGTTTAATGGTACAGGGTTCGTGTGTTCATAAACATTTAGGTAGTATGTAGCTGTAGCTTGGTTCATAGTTTCTTTTATTAATTTAATATATCTGCTGTCTATTCTACAATTTTGCATTGCGTTTATTACGGCCGTGTGTTCTATGGTATCGAAAGCTTTTTCGTAGTCTACAAATGCTAGGAAAACTGGAAACTTGTATTCGTTACATTTTTCTATTAATATTTTTGTGGTTAACAGGTGATCGAAAGTTGAATAGCCTTTTCTAAAACCTGCCTGTTCATATGGTTGGTATTCGTCTAATTTCCTTGTTAGTCAAGTATTTATGACTTTGGTGAGTATTTTAAACAGGTGTAACAGTAGGCTGATGGGTCTGTAGTTTTCCAATTTTTGACTATCACCTTTCTTGTGTAATAAGATTACTTTAGAAAGAAAAAAAAAAGAAAACTTAAGAAAAAAAAATTTAAGTAATCTTAAATTTACAATATAGTATGTCTATTATCATCCATAGTGTCAGGTGATATCTCGTATATCGCTGTACGTTAATTAATAAGGAACATGATGTGTAGTGCATTTGTTTTTTCTATTTAAATATATTTGATATCTTCTCCCATTTTATTTGCTATGTCGCATGTGACGATTCGATCAGACTATTAGATTAGTTGTTTATTTTGTACTCAGCCTAAAGCCTTCTTTAAGTCAATAAATCAAAATTTGTCTTCTAGCAAATCTACTGTTATCTATAGCGCTCCATGATATCTTGTACGTCCCTATACATTCATTAATTTTGAAGATACTGTGTAGTTCCCTTTTAGTAGTCGCATTGTTTAATTTTTATATCTTAATACATTATTTATATATTTTTCTTCCATTTGCTATGTCGCATGTCAGCAACTATATTTTCATTAATAATTAAGAGACTTTGTAGTGCGCTTTTGGTAGTCGCCATGTTTGTTTTCTCTATCTTAATATATTCGCTATAACCTTTCCTTTCATTTAACGCATCACACGCACCAATCAGACTAATAACAACGGAGATATGATGTAATGCTCTTTTGTCAATGCTGCTATGTGTGTTTTTTTGTCTCAATTTGATTTAATTTGATTTAATTTGATTTAATTTAATTTAATTTAATTTGATTTAATTTGATTTAATTTGATTTAATTTGATTTAATTTGATTTAATTTGATTTAATTTGATTTAATTTGATTTAATTTGATTTAATTTGATTTAATTTGATTTAATTTGATGTAATTTTATTTAATTTTATTTGATTTGATTTAATTTGGTTTAATTTTATTTAATTGTATTTAATTTTATTTAATTTTTTTTAATTTTATTTAATTTTATTTAAATTTATTTAATTTTATTTAATTTTATTTAATTTTGTTTATTTTAATTTAGTTTTTATTTTATTTTATTTTGGTAAAACTTTGATTTTTGTTAAACGTTATTTTATTTTTATAGTAAGTGGGTATGTGTCTCGTACTCAATAAAGTATAATAAATATATATTATACATTATAGATCTTACTTTACAATCACAGTAAACTATATTTTTATCATATGTGAAAAAAAAATACTGTAAAGTAGTAAAATTTCCGATTAAGAATATAAAACATCAATATGTAAAATGAATTATAAATCAGCCGTATCGTTTCAATAACAAAATATGGTTGAAATGTCAGATGTTGGTAGTTCAGATTTCTTTCCTGGGTGGCGTAGTTACCTTACTGGACAAACAGTGTGACTTGTAGGTAGATATAAGAGTAGATATGTAATGGCAGGCCTTATATCTAGATAGATATAAGGCCTGTCATTACATACACCGTTATATCGAGACCAGAAACTAGTACAACAAGAAGATACCTGGAAAAAAAGTTAAATGAGAATCCTAAGAAGAATAACAGGAAACACATTCGAACGACATCACAAACACGTGAAGGATAGACAAAATAAATAATTGCAATTTCAAAAGAAAGAATTGAGTAGTCTTGAAATAATGGAATGGCAGAAATTGTAATAGAATAGCTCCAATAGAAAGTCTCCAATCGGAAAAAAGCGTAGGTTGACCTAGAAAGGGATGGAATGACAAAAATATTCCAATAGAATAAAAGACGATATTAAAGAAAAATAGGCAATATTCCTCCATAAAAATTGAAGAAGAGCAAGATTTTCTTAGACGCTGGCTATTGAAAATTGTATTAACAGCTTTTATAATTGTTTAACAATAATTGTAACAGTTGTAACAATAACTTAAATTTCATTGAGAAAAGTTAATTAATAACATTAATTAATATTAAACATAAATTTGCAAGTTTACGTTTATTAAGATCATAGATCAAAGAATTACATTACCACTGCAATTGCATTTCAGCTTTGTTTTCTCTGTATGTGTCTAGAAGCTCCTGAGAATCTTCGTACTTATTCTCCAGCTCTTAAGCGAAGTATTATTTTAAACTCTCAATGTTTCCGCTCGTACAAATTGGGTTAAGCATCTCGTTAAATGAGTTGAAATAGTATAGGATGGAGAATAAGACAAATGTATACATAGGTAGATAAGAGACAAGGATGTTCCACATTAAACAACGAGCAAAGTTCTAGTCGACATATTAAAAACAGACGGAAGGTTTTTTTTGTAACAAAACCAAAAAATTTATGCTCGTGTACATTTCGTCCATTTTTATTAGCCAGACACTACTTTTGGAGGACATCTTAGTGATGACAATTTTAATATATGAGAGATTTTGTTTGTTCACAGTCACGTTTTACATCATCCCAAAAGTTAAGTTTTATTGCACGTATTGTATAGTTCCTGTTTTTGGTTCGTTGACCTAAGTACTTGATTTGTTCAGTGTATATATCTTCTCCATCCGTAACTCTCCTGTTTTTTTTGCGCATATACTCTAATGAAGTTCTTTTATGATAAAAGGTGTTATCAAGTAGTTTATCTCCTGTAACTGCGTTAATAGCTCGACAATAAACCACCAACCCTACAAATGACGACAAACGAAGAAATAAACGTTGAGAAAGGAAAAGTAAAAGAAGCATTAAGGAAATTGAAGAGTAAGAAATCACCAAGAGGGGACAGAATACCGAACGAACTTCTAAAGTACGGCGAACCAGATTTCACCAAACAACTATTAAACCTAATCCAAAAAATAATAGAACCAAACACAAGAATGAAGATCTACCATGATCGAAACTGCCGATCAAAGATGTCAAGGTATATACCATGAGTATTACTGGAGGCACATTGAAAAACAAACAAAGTCATCTCTGCACAAAAAGAGGAAGAAGAATAATTTGTATACATATTTCAAAAGCCATAATTTAGTTATGTTCAAATTTTACAGTATCATGATTAGTAATTTTAATCGAGTTATTTTTGGATACGGAATGTGTGTGTGTGTGTGTCGGACTTTTTTTATTATACTTTGTATATTAAAAATGTTTAGGAATTATAAAATGAAGAAGATAATGATATCGATATTAATAGAAAACTAAAGGTTATCTAGAACAAATAATTATTATTTTAAAATAGTTCATGAGTTTTTCCTGGTTTCCTTTATACAAAATAAAGCAATCCTGCATTCCGCGCTTTTCCTTGCTTGATATAACTTTAATCTATTTTTCTCATTTTCTAATAACTGTTTGACAAGCCCATCAAATTTCGTTTCATTCCAAACATAATAATTAATTATTTAAATTGCCGCTCGCCTTTATTATGCAAATTCAGTCAGTATTGATCTACAAAACAATGTAACTCTGTTAATCAGCTTTGTCTGAAGAAGAGCGATTATCTCAGGAATGCCGTATTGAGTGTTGACTCAAATAACTTAATTACTTATATTGAATAAAGATTAGCTGGGATTCTAGGAGAAGATGCTTTACAGTTTGGTAGGTTTGTCTTTAAAGGAGATTTATTAGAGAAAACTATATTGACTTAAATTAGAAGAAAAAGTTGGACAAGACAAGAAAATATTTGAAAAGTTTATGTTTAGCAGTGGACTGAAAAGGCTGAATAATGATGATATTGTATCTAGAAAATATCGATTACATAATATGGTATAAATTTTCTATATTACAATATTAGTTACTGTTTCCTTTTTATGATGTTTAGTTTTCTCTATCCAACATTGAATTATAGTGTACTCCTATATTATATCTATATTTTTATTATGTGTCCCTATTCTCCCATTTATGTTTTCTATTTTACTTCTTTAAAAATTTCCTATGTAGATATGTAGTAAGGGGGATCCACTATATGCACATGGAACGTCGGTCAGAACGTGGAGTCACCAGTCAGAAAAATGAGATAATGTTTGTGTAGAAATGAAACAAATATAATTGAACTTAGAAAAGAGTTAAGGTTGTATTGAACGTATATTGCGTCTACAATTTCTTCTTCTTTAAGTGCCGCCTCCCAATCGGAGGTTGGATATCATTATCACTAACTTAACTTTATCTACTGCTGGTCTAAAGAGTTCTATAGAACTGCATTTAAACCAGTCCCTTAAATTCTTCAACCATGATACTCTCTCTCTTCCTATACTCCTTCCTCCCCTTATATTTACCTGTATTATCAGCCTTAGCAGTTCATATCGCTGCCCCTCATTACGTGTCCCAGATATTGTAACTTTCTTATTTTTATTGTTTTTATTTTTTCGCAATATTTGCCCATTTCTCGCAATACTTCCGTGTTAGTTTTCTTCTGTGTCCATGCTATTCTAAGCATCCTCCTGTAACACCACATTTCAAAGGACTGTAATTTATTTATGTGTTCTTGGTTCAATGTCCAGCTTTCAAGTCCAGCTTACTCTCAGTTCTAATCTAAGATCGTTGTTGCAGAGAATTGTTTTTATTTTTACAAACGCATTTCTTGCTATTTCTATTCTAGCTCTTGTTTCGGTTGTTTGATAATTATTGTCTGAAATCCAGGTTCCTAGGTATTTGTATTTATCAACCCTTTCTTTAGGCTACAATTTACTTATACGTATTTCGTTGTTTTAGGGTTCGTCAGAGCGACACAGTAAGAAACTTTAAACGTGAAATGAAAAGCGTTTTACTCTTTGCTTTAGAATATAATTTATTTGGTCGATATACAAAATAGTATTGTTTTTAAGAAGCCCAAAAAAGTAGTGAAAATTATTACATATATACATTGTAAAATTTAAGTAAAATTTTAATAAAATTAAAAATATATTACAACAAACAGTAAAATATTAAATACTAGCATGACACATTAACACAATAGCATGAAATATGTCATTAGGCCGGCAAATGCCCTGACCATACTAGCACTATTGTGTAAAAGCTCTACTCAGGTACTCTGTCTTTGAATAGAAACAATGTTTTAAAAGGTCTGATTTGATCTTAAGGTTAACTGATAATAACTGTTGAGTTTTTAATTCATCTGTTAAAAAGTTATACAAACCAACATCAGTGGAATTTTTTATATTCTTTGTCAACCTAAAATATTGTGTTTTAATAGCACCTCTAGATCTTGTATCGTGATCATTACACCTTTTGTTAAAGATTTGCGAAATTTTACCTCGCACAAAATCTGCGAAACCTGCATTTTTAACACTATTAGCAACTCTTTATAAATATGTTGAATAATCTTCAAAATCGGTATAAAGCTGGTATGTGTCGTAATGGTACACCTTTTGAACATGTAAATTATGTAAATTCAAACATTAAATACAATCAATTACTTACTATTTATAATATGTTGATAATTACTATGATATAGTATTTATTAACATAGTATGTACATTAGCTTAGTAAGTAGTAGTCATGTTTCACTAATTGATATATTTAAATTCTTAAAAAAAACTTATGTTGATGGAGACTGGCTGAATGACAATTGTCCAAGCCAAGAAAAGAAAAAAAATACTATTTATAAATAATGCAGAAGCTGATTAACGTTTAATTGGAAGAAATAAAACGAAAACAAAGCTAGATATCAAGGCTTTATTAAATTAATATAAATTAAACAACTGTATTAGCACATATAAATCTGACCATCTAAAAATCTTACAAGCAAGCTGAATTTTGCTAAGTCTGTCAATTTTGGACTCCAAAAAATATGCAAAAAAGTTTGCCACTCCTACCTCGGGTTTTCCTATAAAATCCCCCTCGTAGGGAAAAACGGGAAAAATCAATTTGCCAAGCATCTCCGTAGAAAAAAATGTTTCAAATAAAAATGTAGCCCAGATTAATTTGAACAAAAATTTCCATTAGCAGTTTTTTTGTAGAATGAAAAATTCTCTCAGAAACAATGCTTGAAACAACCGGCGATTTTGAATATCACTTGGACGTAGTTATGCAAAAACCTACCAATCCACAAAATTGAAAATTTTAAATAAACCTCGATAAAAATAAAAATGTGTTCCTAAATCTATACCGTTCCAGAAACGATTCCCCTAACTCCTCAAAACAGAACTTAAAAAGGCAGATAACAAATGTCAACTCAGAAATGATGCCCGAAATAAGCCACGAAGAAATAGAAAGAGGAGTAAAAGAAATAAAAAGAAATAACGCTCTTGGAAGCGATGGAATCCTAGCAGAAATGCTGAACGAAGGCGGAGAAGAGGTCATCACATATCTAAAAATACTATTTAATTAATGTATATTCCAAGGCAACATACCAGAACAATGGAATACTGCTAAAACAATCTTCTTCTTCACGTGCCATCTCCGCTACGAAGGTTGGCTATCATCATGGCAATTTTGACCCTGGAGGCTGCCGCTCGGAACAATTGTATGGAAGTGCAAGCAAACCACTCCCTGAGGTTTCTCAACCATGACATTCTTCTCCTACCTATGCTGCGCCTACCTTCAATCTTTCCTTGCATAATTAGTTGTAACAGTTGATATTTAGTCCCACGTGTAATATGTCCCAGGTATTGTAGTTTCCTAATTTTAACACTCAATACGACCTCCTTTTGTTTGTTCAACCTGTCTAATACAACTTGGTTAGTTATCTTATTCTTTCAGGAGATTTTTAACATTCTTCGGTACGCCCACATCTCAAATGCCTCCAGCTTACAGATACATTGCTTATTTAGTGTCCACGCCTCCACCCCATATAACAGGACCGAGAAAACATAACATTTAAGCATTCGTATTTTCAGCTTTAGGCTTAGGTTTCGGCTACACAACATTTGTTTCATGTTGTTAAAGGCACTGCGGGCTTTCTCTATTCTTTTTCTTATTTTTTTGGTGTATTCGTTTGACTCGTTAATATTATATAGTATAATACCTTAGGATAAACTATAAACTTATTTGAAATCAGCAGATATAACGAATAAACTTAATGATGATTATTTGAATGGTAGCCAGACGTACTTATGGAAAATTATGTAATTGAAAACCAGAGATGGTATTGGATTAATAATATGCTGCTATGAGTGCCAAGTCATCGGAGAATACACATCGATAAAATAGCTGATAACCTTTCCAGTAGAGTATCAGCTATAAAATTCTTTAATCGACAGCTGGCTTTAAGAGTTATCAAAAACCTCCGTCCGCGACCAAAATAGCTTGGTTTTTGAATACAACTTCTTATGAGGCAGTATAGTTACACGGCACATGGCAAAATATTTATTGGACTGACATGTGCTAGTAGGGCTGAAGTACTGTGAAAAACAAGATAGGTTCAGCGTAGAATTATGGGGCTTTCTTAAGCGTCAGTCAAAGGATATCTGCCAATAATGTGGCATGTTATACGGAGCCTTAAGATCTGTTCAACATGCTCTTCTTCTTGATGTGCCTATCTGTTACGAATGTTGGCGATCATCATGACGATCTTTATTTTTTCTGCAGCAAAATGTCCGAAAAATGTTTCGAGCTTTAATGGTGGTCAGTACCTCTCGGTTCTTATTCATTCTTCTGTGGACTTCCTCGTTTGTGAGTCGGTCAGTCCACGGGATCTTAAGTATTCTCCGATATATCCACATCTCAAATGGTTCTAGTTTTTCGCACATATCTTCGTTCAAGGTTCAGGATTCAACACCATAAAAAAGGACTAAGAAGACGTACCATCGCAGCATTCTTACTTTTGTATCAAAAGAGAGGTTGTGATTCTTGAAGAAGGCCTCCATCCAATTAAAGGTAAATCTAGCTGTTCCGATGCGTGCTCTAATCTCCTGTTTGTTGGTTCATTCTTCATTTATTATGGTGGCGAGGTAGTTTTAGTGCGTCACTCCTTCTACACGGAATTGGTTGACGTAGAGTTCGACCTTTTATTATCCTTTTTTTGCTAATTATCATTAGCTTTGTCTTTTTAACATTTATATTGAGTCCATATTGTTGACTGAAATACGTGATTTTATTTATAAGAAGTTGTAGGTATTCTAAGCTGTCTGCAAATACTATGGTGTCATCTGCATATCTGATGTTGCTTAGTCGGTAACCATTTAGTAGAATACCTTTTTCAGTTTCGTGCAAAGCTTCGATCAATATTCTTTCAGAATATAGATTAAAGATAAGAGGAGACATGCTTCATTAGTATTTGCTCAACATGAAGACTGGTAAAAGCTGATAGTAAGATTGAAATTCTCGGGACGACTAGATGACTCCGAGCGGTGGGTAGAATATGTCCATCATGAATGCTGGTTGTCCAATTGGCGTCAAAAATATTTCTGTTGGAATGATTCTTAACTCTCTTACGTTATATAGGAGGATTAACACCATTGTTATTAATCCCTTACTATCCATCATGAACACTTTAGATATCTGCGTAGTTAGCTTGACTGCAGGGAGGATCTGAAAGTGATGAGGAAGTTTTGACCAGAACAGAACTTGCACGAAAAAGCTATATTAACTGGCGTTTTGTATGTGCAGTAGAAGTATGTCATTAATCACACGTCTAAAAGTTTTAAAGTGCTACGTCTGGTCCACTTTGTTCTATGAATATTAAACATGGATAACAAAAATCAAAAATTTTAACAAATTAGAAGCATTCCAGTTGTGCGTGCCGTCGCATGTTCAGAATCTAGTGGACATATCTAACAAACGTGTTTTAGAGACCACGCACAATGGGCAAGAATTGATCAACATTATCAAACCGAGAAAGGTCCAATAGTTTGGCTATATAATGAAATTACCTAAATATCGCTTACTCCTGTTGATCATTTAAAACAAAATCGAAGGAAACGCTGGGCCGGAAGAAAACCACTGTCCTGATTGCATAACATTATCTGCACACAAAGAAATCATGAATTACACTTTAAACAAATAAAAATCAACACCCATCAGCGTCAGGTGTCTGACACTATAATGGGAGGTTCATTCCAGTAAACGTCTAAGTCAGACTACCAGTGCACAGGTTGTCAGCACGCAGGTACATTTTGGCCAGGCCCACCTAAATACGAAGGATTGTTCTAACAGCGACTTGGCTACTATCGGCGCCAGGTTTTTGACTTCGAAAACCAGCGTTCATCTTGTACGTAAAGTAAAGCCACATATTCTGAATCAGAAAACTTAAAAGCGTCAATTATATTTTCATAACTGCGTTACAGTAAAATGATCACAATAAATACTTTTTGCAGTTAACCAAATGATACTAAAAGCATATGGCATTTATATACTAGACCTGTTCAAGCTGGTATAGAGGTTCAAAATTCTTAAATGGGTGTGTTTTACCCATAACCTTGACCATCCATTGTCACTAGGTCTTGCTGTTCAGCAGCAGGAGGCCCTTCTCTCTGCTTGTCGTAAAAAGCGACTTTTTTGTTAAGAAATGAGAGAAAAACCGAAGTATTAAATGCATTAAACCGAAACTAGTCAATAGAAACAAAATAACTATTAAAAATGAACAAGGACAACTAGAAAAAAGTAAATCTGATATTACAAACTCAATTGAAAAGTTCTACGCCGATCTATACCGTTCCAGAAACGACCCCCTAACTCCTGAAAACAGAACTTAAAAAGGCAGATAAAAAATGTCAACTCAGAAATGTTGCCCGAAATAAGCCACGAAGAAATAGAAAGAGGAGTAAAAGAAATAAAAAGCAATAAAGCTCCTGGAAGAGATGGAATCCTAGCAGAAATGCTGAAGGAAGGCGGAGAAGAGGTCATCACATATCTAAAAATGCTGTTTAATAAATTTATATTCCAAGGCAACATACCCGAACAATGGAATACTGCTAAAACAATACTAATACACAAAAAGGAAGAGACCACAGACCTAAAAAATTATCGACCAATTTCCTTTCTTTTACAAATTCACAAAACCTTTAAAAAACCTTTACAAAGATTATTACGAACAGGTTAACTATTAAATGAAATCGTAGGCTTCCACGGCCAGAGTCAGAATTATAGTTTATTCGTCTTCCGGGTTTGGACCGTGTCATTTGTGAGTGACCCAAAAGTGGGTTCATCTCGACGTTTCGCTACAATTGTATGTAGCTTCTTCAGGAGAACAAAGAAAAAGAAGAGACAGGAAGATGGGTAGTTAGCAACGGTAACTCACTTACTCAACGCAACCAGAGGCGAATACTAACTACTAAGATGGGCATTTGGTCACAGTAACTCAACTACTTAACGCAGCCAGAGGTGAAAACCAAATGCCAGGACAGGAATTCACGTCCAACAGCTCAGAACACTAACGCGTCGAGAGGCGGGGATTCACTCCCCACTTTGTTCTCCTGAAGAAGCTACATACAATTGTAGTGAAACGTCGAGATGAACCCACTTTTGGGTCACTCACAAATGATACGGTCCAAACCCGGAAGACGAATAAACTAAAATAAGGTTAACTATTAAATTTGACGGATATCAACCTGTAGAACAAGCCGGATTTAGAAAATGATACAGCACCTATGACCATCTATACACATTTGGAATTTTTAATCCGGAACATAGGATTTTTAATACAAATACTAAGATTCTCTGCGTTGCAATTAACCAGTGTAAATTTCTTTATAAGGTCGCGATGTTTTATAACTAATTTATTTGTTCCACTGGATTACTTCTCCTCAGCGGTTTGTAGTCGGCGTGCCAGTGTATATGGCACGCCGACAGTGTTGCTCCGTCTACCGATTTTTCCTGAAAGTCCGGTTTTGTGCAGATAACAAATAATGTTTTATTAACATCAATTTTGTTTGTGTTCATTAGGTATTATTTGAGTTATAAAATTTATACTTTAAATACATTTATTATTCCAAATATTGTTTATAATTTCAAATTAAAAAGAGTGTAATATAATTATTTTATTTTTAAAATTCCTTTTTATTTTTAATTTTAAAAATCAACTTTTTTTTTCAAGCCGTTTTGGCAATAAAACATAACCATTTTTTTAATTATAAAATAGTTTCATATCTACATTTATAAATAAGTACGTTTTCGTTGAATTGACATGCGAATAGGTGTGATCCGTTTTTACACTTACACTGGCAGCATCGCGGCGTGAATTGAGACTCCAGTCGAACAAATGAATTAATTATAAAACATCGCGACGTTGTATTGAAATTTACACTGGTTAATTGCACATTAAAGGATTTGAGCTGTATTAAAAATCCTATGTTCCGTAATTTTATTTCCAAATCTGTATACTTTAAAAATCCTAATGGAAAAGACTACCTAATACAATCTCCCATAAAATAGATACGCAGATAATGTAGTACTAATAGCCGATCGTGGAATGCACTGAATACGATGATTGAGGAGCTACACACAGAATACCTAAAAAAAGGACTGAAAATGAATTTCAGCAAAACTAAACTAATGTCAAACAAAGATGACAAACCTGTAATAAACATCGAAGGAAAGAGATAGAACACGTAGATGAATATACGTATCTGGGTCAAAATATCAAGGTAAGCAAAGCACATCAGACTACCAAAATAAGCAGACGTGAAAAAATGGGATGGGCAGCGTTCGGACGACTCTCATACGTACTTAAAAATAAAAATATACCTCAAAGACTGCGAACCAAAGTATCCTACCTGAACTTACATATGGAGCTCAAACCTTGACATTCACTAAAATAAACATGGAGAAGATCAGAAAAACTCAGAGAGCTATGGACCGACAGATGCTGGGTATCTCACTCAAAGACCATAAAACCAATGAAGATATTCGTAATAAAACAAAGGTAAAAGATGCTGTCGAACAGGCAGCTAAAGTGAAATGGAAATGGGCTGGACATAATGAACGTCTTAAGGATGGCCGATGGAATAAAGAAATCGGGAATTGGCGGCCATATGAAGCCAAAAGACCACGAGGAAGATTGCAAGTGTGCTGGAGCGACGATATTAAAAGAACGGCAGGGCCAATATGGAAACATCCAAACCAAAGAGATGTGAGATCCGAATAGAGAGAAGGGCTTAAAAAAACTTGATGAGTGTCCACGTCTGTGAACCATACGTAAGTATGGGGAAAATTGTTCTGTTTTAGTGATTTTCAAGATCCAACTCAGATTTCCAAATCCTTCTAAGGGAAACACCAAGAAAAAATGGAGAAATAGCACTGGGATAGATATAATTATGCGAAAACGCGCAAAAAACACAGAAACTCGGGAAAACGTGAATTAATGACATAAAGACAAAAAACACTGTTACATTTCAACAAATTATAGATTAAGTTTTATTAAGGTTTTTTTGTCACTGTTTCATGATTTTTCTATAATCTTAAGTAACCTCAAACTATTAATTTTATCAGCAAGTATATTAAGTTTTAAGCGCGTTAAATTTTAATTTTATATATATTGGAAAACTTAATTTAGGGAATTGTATTTCAGATGTTGAACCGGTTATAATTAAACAACTAGCTTGATTGCACACTCCATGGAGAATGATTTATGTCGAATGTACTAATATAATCACTCACCATTCTATTGGTGCTGAATACAATCTCATTATGACCTGTTTAACTAGTTATATACATTGAATTTTTATCGTCGAGTTGATACAAATTTTATTTAAAAAAATTGATTTTGCGCGCGTAACTGGCATTTAATATCGTCGTTCTTATTAAATCTGTGTCTCCCGTTTTTCCCTCCCTACGAGGGGGGTTTTAGGGAGAAGCTTAAATGTAGGAGTGACAAACTTTTTTGCATCTTTTTGGGGGTTCCAAAATTAGCATTGTCAGAATAATTCAGCTTATTCGTATAAGCTTTAAAGGTCAAATCTTGGATAAGTGGACAAAAATTTTCGACAAAAGAAAGTTTATAAATATAAAATTACAATTTAAGCAACTTTTATAGGTTTTAAACAAACCCCTGTATGAAAGATAATAAATCAAATGTGTTAGGCAAATAAATATCTTGTCCAAACAGAAACGATGATCCAGTTACTAAAAATAAAGTTAAAACCACTAAAAACAGAAAAAACATGAAAACGATTTAACTAAAAACTAATTTGAAATAAAAGGATTATAGCATTGGTGGAAAAGATACGAGGAAATAGAAAAGAGCTTTACGACGAGATAAAAGTAACCAGCTTTATAAAATCACAAAAAATAGGCTATTTACGATATGGAGAAATAACGGAAAGCACCATAGAAGAAGACGAAAATGACAACAAAGATGGATAAAATATTGCTAAAGGAGACTTAAAGAAAACGGAATGAATTAATAAAGAGGAATATGGCCAGCAATGTAAAGATAGCAGTGATAATTGCCAAAATCAGGAACAGATAGGTACCGTAAAAAAAAGAAGAGAAGAAGTCTCGAATAAGGTGTAAAAATATAATAAAATAGAAATCAATTAACTGAAGAAAAAAAACTATATAAAGAAAGCTTTTAAAGACAAAAAGGAAAACGGTTAAATAATACAATCGTATGCTACGCTGTTCTCATGACAAAAATAAAAACTGAAATATAAATACAATCATAGAACTAGGAATAACAGGGAACGCTTAAAGAACCGCCAAAAAATGGCAATATTGCAATGAGGAAAGAGCCACAAATAAGAAAAAGTACATTGTAGCATGTGTTTGGTTTTCTGCAATATTTTTTCTGTTTTATTAATCCTCCCAGGAGCTGACAACGTTGTACCAATACCAAACTGATACACTAATAATAACAACGTTGAATAAACTCCGTTAGTTTTACTAATATAAACCATCAACCGGCATCTAATTAAACCATCTTACATAACTACCTCTTAGTTGTTTAGTATTACAAAGTAAAATGGAAAAATCCCAGTAATTAAGACCACACCTAAAGGAAACATACTCTTTCCCTGCTTAAAAAAGGGAAAAACTTTGCCCACGGTGAAGTTCGCTTATTACACTCGGTGGGCAAAGAAGTCCCCTTTTTCTAGTAGGGAGAAAGTATGTTCAATTTAGGTGTAATTTCATAACATCGATCTTGCCTTATCACCTTAATAAATATAACCATGATTTTCATCTAATTTAAAGGTTTTTAATAGTATATTACATAACGAGAGTTGTAAGAAGCTTATTACATGCGAGTAAAAAAGTTGCGCGCGAGCCACGTAGCGTAGAGCGCAGTAATTTTACAAGCATATAATAAGCTTACAACTCAAGTTGTGTACTATACTTTTTCTACGATTATTGTCATTTATAAAAATAAAAATTATAACAAATAACTATTAGTTATTTAACAAAATTCGAGAACAACTTAAATTAAAAATTTATTTATAATAATTAATTGTAAAATTTTGGCAATGATTTATAACTATACCCTTATCCGAGTTTGGCAGTTGTTCAATAATACGTGGTGAATGGTGAGATGGAGTAACTTACGACTTACGTTTTGCAGACGATACAGTAATAATTACGGATAACAACAATGATTTACAGAACGCAATGCAACGCCGTAATGAACGCTGTCATGAGTACGGACTGAAGATAAATTTAAAGAAAACTAAATGCATGATCATGACTAAATCTGCACATGCAAATATCCCATTGACTATTGAAGATACTGCAATTGAGAAGGTTAATAACTATAAATAGTTAGGAACATGGATAACATCAGATGTAGACCAAACCAAAGAAATTAAGACACGTATTGAAATAGCACGTACATCATTTATTAAACTTAAAAAGTTTCTTTGTTGTCGGGATATAAGGTTAGAACTACGCCTGAGAATGCTTCGATGTTACGTGTTCTCTACTCTTCTTTATGGTCTGGAAGCTTGGACACTCAAACAAGTTCATCTGAATAAGCTGGCCGCCTTTGAATTTTGGTGTTACAGAAGAATCCTACGAATATCATGGATTCAAAGAATGTCAAACATGGAAGTAACTAGAAGGATAGGAAATGAGGCTGAAATAATATTAACTATTAAAAGACGAAAACTTAAGTACTTGGGACATGTGATGAGAGGGCAAAAATACGCATTATTACAACTTATTATGCAGGGCAAAATCCGAGGAAAGCGAAATGTGGGAAGACGAAGAATATCCTGGCTTAAGAACTTAAGGGAATGGTTTGAATGCAGTAGTGCAGAACTTTTTAGAGCGGCAGTCAACAGAGTCCGCATAGCCATGATGATTTCCAACATTCGATAGAAGATGGAACTTAAAGAAGAAGAAGGTGAGATGACATAAACTGTACGGTGTGTTCTTTTTGAAGATTGGTATTTTCAGTGTTTGTAAAGGTCTGTACATTACTTGCAATTAAATTTATAATTGTATTGGCTGTTAACGTCTTATTATTTATTGACACATCGACATATAAGTCGGCCGTTGTTGAAGATTTCCATCTGCCATGTCGTTTAAGAGCCATTAAATCAGCACCGGCATCTACCAAAAGTAGTGACAAAAGTTCGTCTTAAACAGTGACCTGTGTACATTTTGGGATCTGGTAACTTTAAATATTCGGCTATTTGTTTAGGAACACCGCCTATTTTGTTTAATCCTTACCAAATATTTCGTACATTTACCTCTTTGATAATCAAGAAAAAGTTTATTTATTTGCGGATCGCTAATCTGTAGTCGAATTTCTGTACATTGTTTGTAGATTTTATAGAAATTTTCAAAACTAACGAAAGATCTACATATTTTGGTTTTCTTATCAGGAATTTTAACCAATAACATGGTACTTAAATCATTATTGTCACAAATTTTAAGATTTTTAACTCTTTAACTTTAAAATAAAAGTATTATAACTAGGCACATTTATGTTATACTTTTAAATAACATACCCTTATTTACAAGTACTGTACATCAGGAGCTCCATTTAAAAAAAAGTTTATTTCATCAGGGTGTAAAATTTTAGATTTTTTGTTTTTAAAACCTTCTGATTGCCTTTTTAGATAATCTCACAATTTCGGGTAATTTTCAATATTAACATTATTAGTTATAACACTTCTTAGCAAAGATTATATTGCCCATAATAAGGATGGTTTAAATTTCTTAGCTATTTCTCCAAAATAAACCAAGAGTACGTTTTCAGAAAATGAATTTACATTATTTGTTGTACGCCAATCCACAAATTGCTGATATACCTTTTCATATCTTTCTCTAGACTTTTTCTGGTAATAGGTTCTCGGTAGTGTTTGCAGCTAACTGCGTAATATTGGGTGGTGTGCTACTAAATTCATCTTTACTATTCGATGAACTCATTTTATTTATTTGTATTTAAATTACCACTATATTTACACTGACAGATTAATAATTTTTAATCTGTCAAAGAAACGTCTGTTAATTCGTTTCCATGGTAACTCGACCAACTGACTTACAAGGCTTATGTGATGTTACAATTTTTTATAGAACTGAAGCGTAATTTTTTTTATTACAGATTCAAAACTCAAGTCGAAGATGACTTGAGGAATCTAGGGGTCAGAAATTGGAAAGCCATGGCGAAAGATAGGGGGGAGTCGAGACTAATTCTTAAAAACAGGCCAAGACCCACCCAGGGTTCTAGAGTCAAAGATGGTGATGATACAATTTACTAGTAAGAGAGTAGAAAAACCTAGTTTAGTAGATAGTTTCAACTATTTTTTAAATTATTTTACTGATTATAGTCCGACTGGGCCAAAAATGTTTTGGAATAATTGTAGTCCTTTTGAATAAATTTTCATTATTTTTAATAAAAGAATATACCGTCATACATCAGCATTGTTGGCGTCTTTGTCAGTATTTTTTATCTACTATTACTATTGCCACGCCAGCATTTTAGACTAAAACAAGAATAGGCATATTCTGACCTAAGACAAATTAAGGCAGAGATACATTAATTTTTGACAAAAATAGTTTATTTACATATGTGCCATTAGATAAGTCTTTAAATATAGTCAAGACAAAATTAGAGAGTGATGATATATTGGCAACTAGAATAAGACTAAACATGTCAGCTATAATGAAGTTATTAACATTATGTACTGATAATACATATTTTCGTCTAAGTTTAACCTAGTAGAAGTTTATCATTACTACCAGCATCATAATTTTCAATAATTTTAAAATCACTACTTCATAATTTTCAAATCAAAATGTACTCTTAAAAACGTTATATTGACTAATACTTAGTACGATCCGTGTAACTAGCGCCCTCTATAGAATCAGATATAAAAACAAATTCATGACATGTATCAGCTTCCAAAACATATTTGTATACAATGTCATTACAATGTTGCCAGAAGTTTCGACAAATTAATAAAAAATGCGTACATTTTTTTTTTCTTCAACGCCCTGTATCTTGAAAATAGATGGCATTACAATAATTTTTTAACTAAGCAAACCCCAATTATTTTTCAGTTTTTTACCTACCCTAGAGACAAGGTTACCTTTTTTAGAAACACAATGTATTTAAATTAAAAATTGCAGAACTCGTAACATAACAACATAATCAAAATCTACTGCCATAGTCCGTATTTATACCAATGCCAAACAAAGCAGATACTACGAAATCTGGAGAACAGCGAATCATTAGCCTTATGAACCACTCACTCAAAATACTCTTAAACATCATCAATGCTGGCATATATAAGAAATTGGAGCAGGGTATTGCTAATGTACAATTTGGATTTCGCAGCGGTCTTTGCACAAGAAAAGCACTTTTTAGCATACAAGTATTGAAACAACGAGCAAATAGGTGTTAATACAGATGTCTATACTTGTTTCATTGATTTTGAAAAGGTATTTAACAAAGTACAGCATAAGAGATTTATTGAAACTTTGCGAATCGCAAACATCGATGATAAGGATATAAGAATAATAACCAATCTCTATAGAAAACAAGTAACTAAGATTCGAGTAGACAATCAATTATCCGATGAAGTCCCAATGCAAAAAGGAATACAACAAGGTCGCATACTATCGCCTTTGCTATTTAATGCGTACTGTGAACATATATTTCGAGAAGCTTTGGGAGAAACGAGTGATGGCGTCATTGTTAACGGTGAAGTAATAAATAATCTAAGATATGCAGACGACACTGACCTTGTTGCGGATAGTGTTGAAGAATTACAAAGACTGATAGATCAAGTAGTTAACATCGGTAGAAAATATGGAATGAAACTAAATAATAAGAAGACGAAAATTATGACCATAAGCAAAAACCAAGATATAGATGCAAAGTTTATGACAGACAATGAGGTATTGGATAGAACAGAACAAATAGCATACCTAGGATGCAACATCACAAACAGCTGGGATCACTCATACGAGATTAAATGTAGGACAGAAAAAGCAAGGAGTCCCTTCCAACAGATGAAGAAAGTTCTCTGCAATTTAACCTTGACCTCCGACTCAAAATCCTTAATTGTTTTGTGTTTTCTGTTCTTATGTATGGAGCAAAGACATGGACACTCACTGATGCGTATTGCAGACGGTTGCAGTCTTTAGAGATGTGGTGCTATCGTCGCATGCTCAGAATATCATATGCACATCATATAACTAACGACGCGGTAATGCATCGTTTACAAAAAGGACCTAAAGTCTTGAAATTCATTGAAGAGAGAAAGTTAGCATACTTCGAACATGTAGTGAGAAATAAAAATAAATACAGAATCCTACTATTAATATTAGAAGGAAAAATAGAAGGAAATAAGGACCAGGACGCCGCCGAATATCCTGGCTTAAGAATTTGAGACAGTGGATATTTATGACCACCACAGACCAATTTCGAACTTTTCTTTTTCTTAAGGTGCCGTGCATTTCTGCGTAGGTGTCCACCGTACATCGTCTTGTCAGGTGAGATGTTAAATATTCTGGATTAAATAATTCTGTTTTTAGCAGCATTGCGAATATCGAACAGCTGCTAATAAAATACGATAGGGCATTGTGGTAGCCAATATCCATAGAGGATAATCACTAGCAGAAGAAGAAGAATCAACAACTGTTTATTTATTTTGTTTATTTTGTCTTTGTTTACTTCGTTTTACTTGTTTTTAACTCAGAATTACTGATCTGCTTTTTTTCTTGTTTATAAAAGCAGTGTTACTTATTTATTGAAGAATTGTTGCCTGTATGGAGGATTTACAGTCCATTTCTTGCGCGGTCTGCAGATACTTCTTTTACCACTTACTGACTTGCCCCATGCTATTTTAACAACTCTTGTGTCCATCATTGTAATGACGTGATTGTTCTATTATTTTTTTCTGTTTAGTGTCCACTTATTTATATCCTTTACATTAGTTACATATTTTTCTGATCTCGTCCCTACTTACTCGTTCTCTCAGCGTGTTTCCTTAGTAATGATCATGAAGAAAATATAATCTTTTACCCAGAAAAAGGAATATATCACTCGTATCCAATATTTATTATTACCTACTTATATATCATAGTGTACTGAAATAAGTTGTAATTTGCTAAACCATTGTATTAGAAATACTTTATTTAAAGAAAATGTTGAATGCACTTGGAATCCCTCACAAAGGCCTGCGTACGGTCCTGATACTTTTTGATATGTTTTACATATATCTAGGTATAAAATAGATCTGTGGAAGAAAATAAATCACCGTATTCGCTTACAATCAACTAAGTCAAGATGAAGCTAGTATATTGTTTAATTGTCGCTATGGTCTGCTTAACAGCGGTAAGAATTTTTTTATATTGTGCTAAAATATTTTGTGTCATAGTATTTATTTTTGTCACTATTTTTTAATTGTATCCAATTTATTACTACTACATGTCGATTTATAACGTTCTCACTGTTTCCCGACTTCCAATCGCTACACATCATCCGGTCGTTTCATATGATTCTTTAACTCATTTCTTTGTCTGTTCCTTTTATGCACGGTCGGTCTACTCGGTCTACTTCGCATTCTCTTAGGTTCTAGTTTCCATTTTAGTATTTTCTTTAGTATTTGGTGTTCATGCATCCTCTGTATATGTCCAAACCAGATAACCGTTTTTTTTTAATAAGTCATTTGTGACTATCCGTTTGATTTCCATTATTTCTCTACTGCGTTTATTGCTAGTTCTTTCTGTTTTAGATATTCCTGTCGCTCTTCTCTAAAACCTCATTTGTGTTGCTCTCAGCGTTGCCAATGTTTTTCTTTCACTGACCATACCTCATAGCTGTATAGAAAAATGCTTTTTACTATAGTCTCATATATCTTCAATCCTTTGCTGATGGACTCGTCTCAAAAAATGTTTCATAGTTTTTTCGTCTAATATAAGATATTTTTGGATGTCCTCCGATCCATTTTCTTTTTATTGACTTCTACATCCTATATTCGTATACTTCAATTCATTTTTAGGCTAGATAGTTCAAATCGTTATATTCTTGAGCCACTATTATATGGTCGTCTGCAAAGTTGAGCGTAACCATAACCATTTTTGTTTTCATCTTTTTAAAACGTTTTCGAGGTATATTATAAATAAAGTAGGGAACTGTCAATATTCTTGCTTCAATTTCTTTGATGTTGTTAATTGTGTAACTCTATATTAATATTCGTACATTCCATAGATTCCAACTTTTTCAGTGGAACATATGACATCTGTCTTTTTGTTAGGTCTTACCTAACCAACAATTAAAGCGTAATTATTAGTACCTGTCAATAAAACTATAATTTTACTCCACGTCTTCAACATTTTATTGTATTACCATCGTCGATCGTGAAGAATCGGACAATGGGGTATTAGAAAACAATTCGATGCGGATATGTACATCGAATTTGTCCATATGTCGACTTGTTTTCTTTATATTTTATTTTGTTTTGTACTAATTTGGTACTTACATAGTTTTGGTATAATTTTCATTTATCTTTAATTTCTTCCTCTATTTTGTTATCCCGGTATTTATTGTTTATTATGTATCTTACTTCGTTAAGCTTTCCTTTCATGTTTATGTTCATATGTGTTTCTCCGTCTTGTCTTCGAATTGGGAAGTGTATTTTTGAACGTAGTACATAGTGATCACTACTGCATGTCGCGCTTCTCTGAACTCTTACTCTTTTGACAAATTAACTCTTGTTTGATCCAATTTACATATTATTAATAATAATATTTATGATTTTTATATATCAGTTAGTCTGTTGGATAATTTTTTGCTGATTAACTACCTTTTTTTGAAAATTAAAATTTCTTTCTCTCTTTGGATAGTTGATGTATTGAAAACCATCCTTTTTCCATTATTTTTAAGTTATTTTTGTGTTTTAAAAGCCATTTATTTTAAATTTTTATCATTTTTACCCATTCTATTAATGTTTTCAGATATACCGAATGACTTTTTTATCTAATTTAATTCAGTTATTATTCTAAATCTAGTCTAGACATTCTTCGCATCTTAGGATATCTTAAAATTTCACAAGATTTCACAACAATCTCACAGTTCACAAGAAATAAGTTACTGATATCTACCTACAGTGAAAGAAGTGCTTGTCAATTAGAAATTTGTGTTACTATCCCACTTTAAATCCCAACAATGTTTACTTCCACTTAATTCTATATAACAGTCTTTAGGTATTATTTTTTTTGTTCTCTTTAAATTTAGTTCTTTTTCTTCTCTTCTTACACAACAATCTATCTCACGGTCATTTAAGATGAAGTTAATTGTTTCAGGATCTCACCTAGAGTTTGTAGCTTAAGTTTCCATGAAACAGTCCTAATATATGAAGGCTTTCTTTGACTGGTACATATCTAGGAAGGAAGCCTGTTATAACTCTAAGCTAATTTCTACTTGTTTTCCGCAAAACAGTCTGTCGAGTTCTTTTTGGTATTTCCACTCTCACCTAGAGTACACCTTCTAGAGTGCTTGTAAAAGCTTCCACGACAACTTGGCAATATGTGTCTATATTAATCCACTTTGGTTTGAACGGGACTATATTAATTTCTATTGCACAATTATAAATCTCCTGTAATACAATAAATAAATCCTCCTGGTGATATAGAAATCTTTAAATTTGTACTCCAATTGAATATTCCTGTGCTCGACCCTTCTGCACTCGTTTTCCACCCATCTCGATAGCCTGAAGCGGCGGTTGTGTATTTATTGCTTTAGATTTTATCCTTTTAGATCTGACCACTCCTTATTATACTTGAAACCTCAAGAAACTCAAAAACTCCACACGACAGAAAACTCATTTGTTTTATTCGCTTCTTTCTGTATCTCTTGATGGAAAGAATGTTAGATAAATAATACAGAGAAATGATCTCATTGAAGCCAAAGTATTGACACCTACATAATAAAATTTTTATAAAAAAGATAAATTCATACCAAAAGATACAAGGACATTCATTCATACAAATTGCCCAGCTATTGTTGCTAGATGGAAAACGTTTGCCGAAAGAGATAGAAACTCTTAGAGAATCGGCGCTTGGAATATATGCGTCGGCTGCAGAATATTTTGCACCAATATAAGAAGTATCAGCAAAAACAAATATGTACATGTAGCTATAAACTAGCTAATATGTAGTTATTAGTGAATGTCTATATCATATATCTATTACTTATCTATAAAATATCGTTGTTATAACTTCAACTGATAAGAGAACAATAATAGTTGGAGATGTGAAAGAAAAAAAACAAAATAAAGACCACACTCATATGATGATTAACAGCACGAATACTCAAATCAAGAAAAGCTTTCTTGAAAGATCAGTCCATCTAGAAGATGGACCAGATAGCAGTTACTCCTTAATATTTAGATATCTACTCTTTAATTTGATATTATTCAAATTTCTACTGTAAAGAACTTACTTAATTGTTAATTTTTTGTACACTTTATTTTATTCTAGTTTTAATATACCATTTTCTTTTTCAACAGACCGCATTAGTTCCCGAACGCGATAGAGTACACGCAAAGATCGCAGAATGTCAATGGGAATTAGGTTCAACTGTAGACGAACTTACGAACGTTAAAAATGGATATATAACCCCTGAAACCGGCAGGCAAGTTCTTTGTGTTCATCGTAAATTGGGAATATTGGACCATAATGGAGACATTGTTCCTTATGAGTACTTAAGACACGTTCAAGCTGTTACTCTTGACAGGGGTCGTCAGATACAGTTTCTAGGATGCAGCAGACCTCAAGGAGAAAATGCTGAAATTAAAGCTATTAATTTTGATAGATGCTTCCAATCCATCTTACAAATAATGGGTCGTGATTGATTTATCTAAAAATACTTTGTTACCGATATAATGTAATATGATGTAAAATATATTTATTTCCTTTAAATTTTTTTTTCCTGAAAAATGGGTATGGTAGCGTAAATTAGGCAGACTTGTTTTTGTTTGTTGTTAAAGTCAACTGAATTTTAATTAATTGATTGCAGATTCATAGTCAAAAATTTCTTATTATCAGAATGTTGGTGCTAAATACAGGGTGTTTCATTACGACCTTACACTATCTATTTATCGGAAACTGCTTAGACGATATTTAAGAAAATTGTTTTGTGGAGATTACAAATTGTAACGAACTTAAAGAAAATATTTTAATAGAAATACTAGCGGGGACAAATGAGTGGAATCCAATTTATCCTACGTAATATTTTTTCATCCATTTTTCACTAATTTATTACCATCCTAATAATTTTTCACCACCAAACCAACCTTAGGATTTAGCGATTCTGATGGCTAAGGTTAAAGCTAACACAATTCGAAAAAAAAAACTTTTTGTTTATGGCATATTTTTTTACCCATTTTTAACTAATCTATTATCACTCTAATAATTTTTCACCATCAAACCACCCTTAAGAGGAGTGATTTTGCTGGCTTACGGTTAAAACTAGTCCAAAAAAATATTTATGATATACTCCCATACTCTGCTGGGTACGGGAGTACTCAGAAATTTATTACCACACTAGTACTTATTCACCTATCAACTACTCCTTATGAGAAGTCAATAATTCTGTTGGGTTAATATTTAAGGTGATACAAAATCATATTTTACAATTTTACTGTACTCTTCTTGTAACTGAAAGTATAAATGGCTTGCCAGGTTTTTACTGAATTTTATCCACCCCCATAATTTTGACCCCTTAAGCCAAAGTTAATTAGAAACAGTCAACGGGATACGCATTCACGCTAGCTAAATGCGAAATCTTTTTAGAAATACAAAAGTACTCTCATAGATTTTTACTATATTTTTATCACACTAGTCATTGTTTTCTCAACTACCCTAATTTCTGAAATGTTATTCTGTGCTAACTACTTACTTATTTTTTAAAAGTTTAAATATTGAAAATATGAAAATACTTTATTACAAAAATTATAAATTTTAATTGTTTTAAAAAATTGATTCTAGTACAAATCGAATCGTGAGTCCCTTTTATGAATATAAAATAAATGAGTTTTGAGTAAATACAATGAAATTGTTATATTTCACAGAATAATTACCAGGTAAGAAATATTTAAATTGAAATAATTTTATTATGTCCATGACATTAATTACCTAACTCTAAAGGAGAGTCGTGATACCTTGCGCACCTAAAAAGATTAAAAGATTTGTATTTATTGGATACATCCACACACCTGAGCGAAGTGTACCGCCAGCAATGGGACATGCAGTCTTAATCGGATTTTAGATTGATACCGCCCTCTTCACTATTATGTAACTTTAGCAATAAATTGCAAATAGAGCGGCTCTGTACTTAGCTGAGTGAATTTTATGCTAAGTACAATAGTGTTTTAATTTTTAATAGTAGTGCACATTCAACTACGCACGATCACGTCTTTAATTGATTTTTAACTCTTGAATTGTGAAAATATGCATTTTTTTATACTGGACAAAAAAGTCCGACTACGCCCCCAAAATTAGAGCGTAAAGTGCGTAATTTATGCCCAGTGTGTTAAGTGAAAAATACGAAGATATCAAAAAAATAGTAAAACGTTGAAGTAAAAGTACAATACAAAAAAATTATTAAAAATGCCTCTTATATTTTTGTTTTGTCAGTTCAAAATCCAATCTGCAGAATTATTGGCTTCTTATAGAGGGATAAACAATTGTAAAGGTGGTCAATGAATTGGGAAAGCTTTGTAGCACACAGTGGTATTTAAAAATTACTTTTTTTAGTTTAACCTAAGCTATCACAGGTTAGTTGAGAGGCGAAAAATTAGTAAAAATCGAGCAGAATGTTGTGATATTTCAAAATTTCTATTTGAATTAGCTGGCTTAATATTCAAGCTTCCGCTTAATAGCTTTATATTTACTTCCCACAAGGAGCAGTTACAAAGTAAAAAATGAATAGGGTGATAATAAATTTGTAAAAACCCATCACGACACTGTGGTACTTCAAAAATATATATTTTGTTAATTCTGCTGGCTTAAATATTTAGCTAGCGGGAACGTTTCCAAATAAAATTGCTTCAGTGGTGGAAAGTCACTAGGGTGGTGAAAGTGTAGCAAAAACTTACCAGAACACTTTTTTATTTCAATTATAAGTAGAGTACAGAGGAATATAAAAAAAAATCGCCTTAAATTTTAACCTAACACAATTATTGATTGATAGAGTACAGTACATAAAAATAGATTATTTTTCATTATCTTAAATTTTAACCTAAGGATTGTTAACTTTTCACATGGGTTAGTTGAGAGTGAAAAACAACTAGGGTAGTAATAAATTCGTTGAAACCTAGCAGATCACTGTGGTATATCAAAAATATATTATTTGTTTCTAATTTTGCTGTCTCAAATATTAAGCTAGCAGGAACGTTTTCAAATAAGATTGGTTAAGGGTGCAAAAATATCAAGGTCTTTAAAGTTTAGTGAACATTTAAAAAAACTTTTTTATTTCACTTATAAGTAGAGGAGAGTGAATTTGAAAAAAAAGAAGTTTTTCCCTTAAATTTTAATCTAACATAATTTTTGACTTTTTATATGGGGTAGTTAACGGGTGAAAAATTACTAAGGTGGTAATAAATTTATAAAAACCTAGCAGAGCACTTTGGTATATCATAAATCTTTTTTTTTTAATCCTACTAGTTTTAACCATCAGACAGCAAAATCGCTCTCCTTACGGGTGGTTTCGTGGTGAAAAATTATAAGGGTGGTAATAAATTTGTGAAAATTGGTGAAAAAATATGCCATAAGCAAAAAGTTTTTTCTCCAAATTCTGCTAGCTTGAATCTTAAGCCAGCAGAATCACTCACATTGAATCCTCAGATGGCAGTGCTTAATATTATGCTAATCGGGAGAGACTTGAAAATACCATTCGTAAAAACAGAAATATCACGTTACAGTGATAAACACAAATATAAGACTAGTGGTCATGGTAATGTGATAGTAATAATAGATAATAATATGTGAAATAGTAATTTTGTAGACTAATATTAAAGGTATTTTCTCATTAGAGAAAATTCCTACCTGTCCTAATCAATATTAGCCAAAAAATTTTACTTACTATTCGTAGCTTAGAACAGATTGTGTGGGATGTAAGTTAAATCTTATTAGAATTTCACGTAATAATACAAAAAAACAAATCGCTTAAACTAAACTATATTGAAGTAAAAAGGCACATGTAAAATATTTCGTAAACAATAAATTTAAAAATAGCGTCCTTGGCATAAGGATCTTCTGTTAAAACTCGGGGGTGGACTGTTTCTCTCTTCTCCTCGTCACTACCGGCATCCCCTCTCGAGGGGTATAAAATGAACGTCGGGTTGTACTTAACTAAAGTGTAGTATACGGGGTTGCTCGAAACCCTGCAGGGGTTCAACAAGTAATAAAGCGGAGTTAAAAGTTTCTTTTACTAAAGTCACTGATCTGTGGGTAGAACGCACACCTTTGTCACTGGTCGCTTGAAACAACCTCTGTTATTTTTAAATGTCACTGCACGAATTATTCCGTCACTACCCGCATGTTATTGAGTCACTCTACCTAGGCACTATCTTAAGGGTTCAGTTCCATCTTCCTTCACCGTCACTAGACTTCCAATTTTGAGAAGACTGTTAAAATGTTTTTCCACTTAACTCGCTGCTGGAGAAACGAAATGTATTCCTTGGACCACCTATTCCAATAACCTTGGACCATTTTTTGAAGCGTTTGGAATCTGCTAAGGTTGTTTTCCTTGACATGTAAGAAGTTCCGTTCAGGTATTGCGGTCAATGTGGATCTAATTAAAAAGTGTGCAGGTGTAAGAGGAAGTAAGTCGGAAGGGTCGTTGGACATTGGTGAGAGTTGTCGTGAATTTAGGCTTCAATTTGACATAAAACAGTGGAAAATTCTTCATATGAGAGAATTGTATTGGCAATGACGCGCTTTAGGTGAAATTTGACAGATTTTACTGCCGCCTCCCAAACTCCTCCAAAGTGAGATGATCTTGGCGGTATAAACTGCCAGTTAATACCTTCGGTAGGTAAATTGTCCCTAATAGTTGAACTATAGATATTAAAAAAGTTGAGAAGCTCATTTTTTGCGCCAACGAAGGTACTACCATTGTCAGAAAGGATCGAAGCGCATTTTTCGCGTCGAGAAATAAAGCGTTTTAGCGTTGCTAGAAAACTTTCAGTGTTCAAGCTACTCACGACTTCCAAATGTATGGCCTTAGTTGCTAGACAGATAAATAGAGCTATATAAGCCTTAATAATTTATTAATTTCAGGTGTGTCGATCCTTTAGCAAAAAAGGTCCTGCATAATCAAGTCCACAGTTGTAGAATGGCCTAGAGGGAACAAGACGTGACGAGGGTAAATTACCCATAAGATAGGTTTCTAATTTAGGAGCCACCCTACAACAAATAATACAATCGCGAATGATTTTGCGAACCACTTGGCGTCCATTAATGGGCCAAAATTTTTTACGAATGGAAGCTAATATTAATTAAGGACCGCAATGATTTAAATTAAGATGCTCATTTTGTACAAGAATGGTAGTAAAGTGGTGTTTAGAATCAAGGACAATGGGATGTTTTTTATCGTAACAAAAATCAGAATTATGTAGTCTTCCGCCGCGCGGAGTATGTTTTCCTTATTGATAAACGGATTGAGGTTAAGTAGTTTACTTTTAGAGTCAACTTTACCATGTCTTTTAAGATGTGTCAAATCGTCATAAAATGTTTCATTTTGTACTAGTCGAATAACATATTTTAAAGCATTATCTATTTTCTCACAAGAAAGGTTGTCGAAGCTCCTTCGTTTAGGAAAAAATTTACAATTATTTATAAAGCGTAATACATAAGCGATAATGCGTTGTAGTTTTACAAATGAGGATATTTTAGTAATGATGTCCAATTTCATGTGAACTCTTGCGATAAGGGCTGATACTGGTCGAAGCTCAGAGAGTTCAGAAAGTTCAAATGTTCTATTAGGCCACTGAGTTTCTGGTTTAGCTAGTCATGATGGGCCATGAAACCACATTTCAGAGGTGATAAGTGATGTAGGAGAAATTCCCCTTAAAAGAAGATCTGCGGGATTCTCAAGTGTATTCACATAACGCCATGTGTGAGATTCGGTCAAAGTTTGAATTTGAGAAACTCTATTTGCCACATACGTCTTTAACAAACTCGAAGCAGTCTTTATCCATCCTAGAACAATAGTGGAGTCGCACCAGTAAGTGATTTTTTCGAAATCTAATTGCATGTGTTGTTTTACCTTGTCTATCAACTCAGCTAGCAAGAAAGCTCCACAAAGTTCTAGGCGCGGTACCGTGAGAATGTGTTTTAAAGGAGCTACTCTAGTTTTGGAACAAAGTAGATGACAATGAAAATTTTCAAAGTTTTCAGATGAACGAATATAAATGCAAGCACCATATGCGGTGGTGGATGCATCTGAAAAACCGTGTAGTTGAATTGACTTGTAGTTTGTACAAATTACATGCCTAGGAATTTGTAGCTGATTAAGTTTAACCAGTTGAGTCTGATATATAACCCATTTCGTAAAGATAACCATGGGAACGACTTCGTCCCAAGAAATTTTTAGTTTCCACAAATCTTGGAAAATAATTTTAGCTGTTATAGTTACAGCCGAAAGCAAACCTAGTAGATCAAATATTTTTGATATAGTGGAAAGAATAAGTCTCTTTGTAACTTTACACTTGTGCTCTATAGGTTGAACATTAAAATGAAAAATGTCAAATTTGGGACTCCACAATAAGCCCAAAGTTTTGATAGTATCGTCAGCTCCAATTTCCAAGGAAACATTATTTTGATTGTCAAAGTTTAAAATAGGTGCGTTTGACTTTGATATGTCGGGAAAATCGGTTGCATACATATGTGCCACTTCTTGAAGACATCTAGTGGCAAGAAAACTAGCAGAAGCAGTACCGTAAGTAACGGTGTTTAAAGTATGAGTTTCGAGAGAGTTTGTATGATCAGATCGCCATATGATCTTTTGTAAGGAGCGTTCTTTCTCCTTTATCAGTATTTGTTGATACATCTTTTCTATGTTAGCTGTTAGTACAAAATTATGTTTACGAAAACGTGAGATGATAGTAAAAGATCATCTTGTAAATTAGGTCCAACCATAAGAATGTCGTTCAGGGCAACACCTGAATCTGTATTGGCAGAACCATCAAAAACAACACAAATTTTATTGCCTTTATAGAGACAATGATGAGGAAGAAAAAACTCATAGCCTGCGGTTTCAAAGGGTGAAACGGACATATGGTGTAATGATAAATATTCATCGATAAATCGAGTGTAACGATCTTTTAATTCAAAATTCGCTTTAAGTTTCCTTTCGAGAGAATAAAACCTTTTTGTTGCTGTAGTCTTAGAGTCGCCTAGATTGTCGACGAAAGATTTCACGGGAAGTGATACTACAAACCTACCAGAAGAATTAAGAGAGGTTGTTATTAAGAAGTGATCTTCACAAAAAAGTTATTCGTTAGACAAAAATTTTGTTTTTGGGCATTCTTCAAGTTCCCAAAATTTTTGAAGTTGATCTTCAATGCTCAACTTGTTTATGGTCGACAAATGACATGAAGTTCTGGCTGCAAGGGTGTTTTTTGGAAATAATGGACGTGAGATAATTCATCCAACCTTAGTTTTTTGAGGAATCGGTTGTCCAGGTGATAATTTAATTTGACCAATACAAGTTAAATTCCAGAAGATGTCTGCACCGATAGGAAGATTAATAGGAGAATAAATATTAAAGTATGGATCAGACAGAGTAATATTGGAAAGGATATTAAGTATTTTCTTATCGAATGTGACAAAAGGTAAATTTCCTGCAATTTCCGGAAGCAGTAAGCAAGAAATTACTTGAGAAAAGTTTAAAGTTTTGGACTTAAATTTGACCGATGTTCTGTAGCTTACAATAGAATTTGTTTGGTTTATACCAGAAATAGAAAAATGTATTTTGGTTGTAGACAATCTTAGAAGAATTAATAGGCGCTGGAAAATGAAATTACTTTCAGAGCCGTTATCTAGAAGTGCACTAGCCTCGTGTACGTTACCTGAGGTGTCAAAGACGTTTATTTTTACAGTTGACAGCAAAGTAGTAGAGTTGTGCTCAAACGAAGTGTTACTTGCTGTCAGTGCATTAGAGCCTTCTGATGTACCTGGACTTGAGCAAGGTAAACTGCTAATAGTTTGATTACTGGTTTCAATAAGCTTTTGTGAGTTACCTTGAAAGTGTAAAAGTGTGTGGTGTATTTTTCCACATTTACGACACCCGGAAGATTTGCATTCCTTAGTGAAATGACCACTACGCAGACAATTTATGCAAAGTCGCAATCGTTTTGCTTCATTATGCCTTAATGATGTTTCTAGTTTGAGAAAATTAGGACAAGTGTAAATTAGATGTTTTTGTTTGCATAAAGAACGGTAGGAAGAATTATTCTTATCGAGGCTAACCATCAACTACCCATCCACCATGATAAGCTTGATATCGAAATAAATAGACTCTACTCCAGATATCCTCCATTGCCAAGAGCCAACTCCTTATATCAGGAACATTCCAACCTGACCAACGCTTGGAAAGGACAATGGAACAGCGACTCACCACAGGAAGCACACGAAATGGCCTGTATGTATCAGAAACCGTCAGGCTTTAAACTGACCCGCAATACATGGACAACGCTAAACAGAAAAAGAACAAGCAGCGGTATATGTGCTGATAGCTTATATAGATGGGTAAAAGCCCTTACTACTGAAGGTGACTGTAGAGCGCAACGACAGACCGTCCGTCACTTTGTTGAAGAATGCCCCCGAAGGCGATTCCCTGGAGTTTTCGATGAGTTCCTGAATGCAACTGAAAATGTTTTACATTATATTAATAATACATTAGATATTCGTTTGTAATACTTCATGTAACGTTTTAGGGGGATAAGGAAAAGCTTTTGTCGACACTCCTGATCAGATGGCATTTTATGCGCGATACGTCCGAAAAAACTCCAAGTGGTATAAGAGACTCGTTTTTCATTTTGTACCTTTAACAGCTATGGTAAATGTAACAATAAAACACTCAAAACTTTGGCTATGGTAAATGTTTATCTGTATAAAAAGATAATATCAAGAAATTGGATGTGATAAAATTGGAAGAAAATATCGTCGAGGTTCTGGTTTATCAAGATTTAAATTCAATACTATCAACGCCTTATACTTCTAAGATAAAATACTTCAGGATATAATGTATATAAATTAATATTTATATTATGTTATGTTAATCTAGTTTATGTTCTTTAAACAAATTAATACATATTGCAATACGACACGTGTAAACTGCTAAGGTGCCTCGAATATTTTTAAACGCACCCAGCAACTATCTCATTATCTAGAAATTTAATTTTTAATTGTAAGATTGCTTGTTTTTTAATATACTGTTAAGTTTTTCGGTTTATTTCTATTAATATTAGCATGCAATTTAATTTAGTTTTGTAATATACTATGGAAAAACATACAATTATTATATCAGTTTTTAGTTAACTTACGTTAGTAAGCTAACGACAGTTCAAGCTGAGTGTAGCCGCAAATGTCAAACATGGAACAAAATTTTTCGGTTAGACAGTGTTGGGGTATTTTTATAATGAATATATTGTATGCTTCAAATATAAAGAGATACACCTTTTAAAAAGTATATTTTGATTATATTTATGTTATGAATTCTACAATTTTTAATTTATATAAAACAATAACTAGTAACTATTTGTCTATTTCGAGATTAATTGCAAACATCTGTTGCAATCTGGTAACTGGTGGTTTAACGATTGCCAAATCTCTGCGATAATCTATCAAAGGACAGTTGCCAAAAAAATCTAAAAATAAACTGCAATTGATCTCCAAAGAAAAAAATATTCAGTCATTTTTGTTCTACAGGGTGTTTAAAAAAAACGGAACCTCGTCAACAGGGTAGGTAAAAAACTGAAAAATAATTGGGGTTTGCTTAGTAAAAAATTTTTCTAACGCAATCCGTTTTTAAGATACAGGGCGTTGAAGAAAAAAAATTTTAGGGATTTTTTTTCTTTAACGAAAAAGGTACTCTTGGTAAAACTCGATACTGTGTACCGTTTTCAGAATATTTTGATTTGAAAATTATGAAGTAATAATTAATGCTGGTATAAAATAGTTAGTAATTAAACAAAACTCACATGAAGAAAATTAAATTAATGACTAAGAACATAAAATAAAATTCAATTACAGCAATTGTTCAAAATGTCCTCCGTTTTCGCGAATACACAAGTCTATTCTTTTTTCTAAAAATTCCATTAACCTTCTAAACGGTAGGGGATCAGCTATGATGTCATTAAAATGACGTTGAATTCTTTCTTCCAATTCTTGGCGTGAATTTACCTCTGTAGCATAGACTTTTTCCTTAATATACGACCAAAATGCATAGTCCAAAGGGTTAAAATCGCATGACCGAGGAGGCTAATGAATCGGAGCTTCTGCACCTCTACCAATCCATTGATTCGGAAAATGATTACTTAACCAATTAGGACACCTTCTATCAAAGTTTGGTAGAGCTCCATGGTGCATAAAAAATAAAGATCTTTGCTCGTTTAGCGTTAAATCTTCTAATATCTCGAATAATGAATTGTTTAAAAAATCAAGATACATATTACCATTTAAATTTCCAGGTAGAATATGATAACCTATTAATTTGTTACCTAAAGTTGCTGCCCAAACATTAACTTTAAATGAGTGTTCTCACTGCTGTGACTAGTGTAACTCATCACACCAGTAGTGTGCATTATGGGAGTTAAACGTACCTTGTCGCGTAAAGGTGGCCTCGTCCGTAAAAAGAATGCGTTTTAACAAATTTGGATTGTGGGCTGTCCTTTGTTGCAATGTTTCACAAAAATCAACTCTAACCGGTAGATCATCTGGCAAGAGTTCTTGGACTTGTCTGTAATGATAAGGATGTAATTGCTGTTCTTTCAGTATCCGCCAAGTACTTGAAGAAGAAGTATTTGTTTATATTGCTATATTCCTTACGCTAACTGTTGGATCTTGATCAAGTAAATTTAAAATATTAATTTCTTTGTTAATTGTTCTTGTTGTTCTTGGTATACCAGAATTTATTTTATTAGGTCTAACATTCCCAGTTTCTCGACAACATCGTTCAACGGCTCTAAATGTTTTTTTACTTGGTAAGTTTCTTCTAGGAACCTTTTCTGCGTAACGTGTCATAGCTGCACTAGAACATCCTAAACATTCGCCTAAGGTTAATAACATGTCAGTGTATCCAACATTTGAGTACATTTTGATTTGATTTTACAAATAACAAGGTTTCAAAACTCTAATTATTGTTGATTTATCGTCATAACAATCAATAAATGTCAGATTTTCATGGCACACTTGGGGAAAATAGAGGTATACCGATTAGAACTTTATCACTACTACCAGCAACAATTATTACTTCATAATTTTCAAATCAAAATATTCCGAAAACGGTACACAGTATCGAGTTTTACTAAGAACACATTGACTAATACTTAGTACGATCCGTGTAACTAGCGCCCTCTATGAGTTTCAAATACAAAAACAAATTCATGGGATGTATCATTTTCCAAAACATATTTGTATACAATTTCATAACAATGTTGACAGTAGTTTCGGCAAAATCGTAAAAAATGTGTAAAATTTTTTTCTTTAACGCCCTGTATCTTGAAAACGGATGGAGTTACAAAAATTTTTTATTTGTTTTTTTTTTAAGATAAAAATACGTTTATTTGCGTTTCAATTTCCACTTCGGAAATCGTTCTCAAAATACAAAAGTAAATTAAACAAATTTTGTTTTTTGTTACATAGTGAAAAATTCTTCTAATAATTTAATTTTATCTGACTCATTTATATTGACAATTCAGACATACATTATGCATTTTAAAGTAGACGACTTTAAAATGATATTGCCAATATTGTTGGGTTGCGCTCCTGGGACGACTTTACTTATAAGATAGTTCATTCGATTACATGAAATCAACTTTAACTTGAGAATATCCGTCAGAAAAAAAATCATAGCATGTAATTCGTCTTTATAAAGACAAACATATGACATGATGACAGTAAAATTCTCCTGTTAGTGATTCCATAATAAATTATGAGGGAAAAACCAGGAAAAAAAACCTCATAATACTATAGACTAAATGCACGAACAAATACTTACCATGTCGGGATTTTACCACCTAAAATGTGGCTCATTAAGCTGATATTCCGGAAATAATTGCAGGATACGGTTTTGTTTTCTTTGGTAGAGCAATAAACGTTGACTTCAGCCATGATCTTGGTATTACTCCGTTTAAATATATGTCATTAAATATTTGTGTTATTCGTTGAGTACCGTCGGTATTAAATAGTTTTATGAGTTCAGCATATGCATTGTCAAGTCCAGGAGCTTTGCCATGTTTTAGTTGTGATATTGTTTTTTCCACTTCATCTGGTGTGATTGGTAAGTGGTCATTCCATAAGAAAAAAGAATCCAAGCTGTTAGAGACATGCTTAGAAATAGAGATCCTACAGAAAAAACATGAAGTATACAATATGTACAGAAAGATCAAAGAAATGGCTAAAATATATAAAACAACAATGCCCACTGCACTGTTTGATAAAGATGAAAACATACTATTTAATACGCAAGAAAAACTGGACAGATGGCAGGAATATATAGCAGAACTGTTCAGTGACAACCAACACATTGAAGCATATGACAACGTCGAGAATGGAGCAACAATAACAAAATCAGAAGTAAGATCTGCTATAAGTCGTCTAAAAAACAACAAAGCGACAGGACCTGATGGAATATCTGCTGAGGTTAATTAATATTTAACTGGGAATAAGCCACAATTAAAGGTAAAATCAACATGTTCTGCTGAAGATGGGGAAGTAATGCGAAGTCATAAAAACTATACAAACGAAAAAACTGGAATATCTGGGCCACATAATGAGAGGAGAAAAGTACTCTCTGCTTAAACTCATCATATAAGGAAAAATCTCGGGAAAGAGAAATGTGGGACGTAGGAGGATTTCCTGGTTGCGAAATTTAAGGAAGTGATATGGGTTCAGTTCAATACAGTTGTTCAGAGCCAACAAAGTAAAGATTGCTGTGAATTTAGCCAACCTCCGATAGGAGACGGTACTGCAAGAATGAGAAAGGTAAAAATACGTTTATTGACGTTTTAATTTCCACTTCGGAAATCTTCGGAGAACGATTTCCGAAGTGGAAACTGAAACGTCAATAAACGTAATATTTTTACCTTTTATTGTGGCTTATTCCCAGTTAAATAGTCATCATCATCATCATTCAGCTATACTCGTCCACTGCTGAACATAGGCCTCCCGTAGTTCACCCCACAAATTTCTGTCCTGAGCCGCCTGCATCCAATTTTGATGTGTCCGTTTCAGGTCATCCGTCCATCTTGTTGGTGGTCGTCCTCTATTCCTAAAGGCATCTTGTCTAGGTCTCCACTCAAGAATGCGTTTTGTCCATCTGCCGTCCTTCGTTCTCGCGACGTGCCCTGCCCAGTTCCATTTTAAGGTTGATATTCTTTTGATTGCGTCGATTACTCCCGATCTACGGCGCAATTCTGTGTTGGGTATTCGGTCTCTCAGGGTTAATCCCAACATCCACCGTTCCATTGCCCTCTGTGTTGTTCGAATTTTGTTTGCGGGCGTCTTAGTAAGTGTTAGCGTCTCCGCACCATAGGTTAGAACCGGCAGCACACATTGATCGAAGACTTTTCTCTTCAAGCAGATGGGAAGAGCTGATTGGAAAACATCTCTTAGCTTTCCATAAGCTGCCCATGTCAACCCTATTCTACGTATTAGTTCATTGGTCTGGTTATCTCTACTTAAGCGAATTTCGTGTCCCAGATATATGTATGCTGATGTTTGTTCTATACTTGTTCCAGCTATGTTGATGTTCTCACTCAGAACAAGGTTTGTCATCACTTGTGTTTTTGAGTTATTGATCTTTAAACCCACTTGTGTAGAGGCATGGTAGAGTCTTTCGCACATTTCGATGGCATGATCTATGCGGTCTGTTATCAGGACTATATCGTCCGCGAACCTGAGGTGACTAAGCTGCTCTCCATTTATGTGTATGCCCTTTTCGTCTAGGTTTGCACGCTTACACATGTATTCCAATAATGTTGTAAACAGTTTTGGTGAAATGGTGTCCGCCCTGGCAAACTCCACGATGAATGTTGAACTTGTGTGTATCTTCATGGAGTCTGACGCATGCCGTGGCATTATCATAGATGTTTTTGATGACAGTGGTGTAGCGGTGATCTATTCGGCACTCTTTTAAAGCTTCTAGCATTTTCTGATGGTTTACTATGTCGAATGCTTTCTCATAATCCACAAATATTAGGACGAGGGGTTTATTGTACTCTATACATTTTTCGATGAGGCTTTTAATAACTTGTAGATGGTCGTTTGTGCCGAAGCCTGACCTGAATCCTGCCTGTTCGCATGATTGGTAAAAGTCCATTTTGTTCGAAAGTCTGTTTGTTATGACTTTTGTAAAAAGCTTGTATATGTGTGAGATGAGGCTGATTGGTCTATAGTTTACGAGATTTGTTAAATCTCCTTTCTTAAACATTAGAATGATCACTGCATTTTGCCATTGTGATGGTATTGTTCCTCTTTCAAGGCATTCTGTGAAAAGTCTGGAAAGCATTTGTATCAGTTTCTCGCCTCCTAATTTTATGGATTTCGCAGCGGTCTTAGCACAAGAGAAGCACTTTTAAGCATACAAGTATTAATACAAGGAGCAAAAGATATTAATACAGATGTATTTACCTGTTTCATTGACTTTAAAAAGGCATTTAACAAAGTACAGCATGAGAGGTTTATTGAAACTTTTTCGAATAGCAAACATTGATGACAAGGATAAAAGAATAATAACCAATCTCTATAGAAAACTAGTAGCCAAGATTCGGATAGACAATCAATTATCCGATGAAGTCCCAATGCAAAGAGGAGTACAATAAGGTTGCATCCTCTCGCATTTGGTATTTAATGCGTACTCTGAACATCTATTTCGAGAAGCTTTGGGAGAAACGACTGATGGCGTCATTGTTAACGGTGAAGTAATAAATAATCTAATAAAAGATATGCAGGCGACACTGTCCTTGTTGTGGATAGTGCTGAAGGATTACAAAGACTGATAGATCAAGTAGTTAACATCGGTAGAAAATATGGAATGAAAGTTAAGAAGACATAAATTATGATCATAAGCAAAAGCCAAGATACAGATGCAAAGTTTATCACAGACAATGAGGTATTGGATAGAACAGAAAAAATAGCATACTTAGGACGCAACATCACAAACAGCTGGGATCACTCATAGAGATTAAATGTAGGATCGAAAAAGCAAGGAGTCTCTTCCAACAGATAAAGAAAGTTCTCTGCAATTTAACCTTGACCTCCGACTCAAAATCCTTAATTGTTATGTGTTTTCTGTTCTTATGTATGGAGCAAAGGCATGAACACTCACAAATGCGTCTTGCAGACGGTTGCAGTCTTTAGAGATGTGGTGCTATCGTTGGATGCTCAGAATATCATAAGTACATCATATAACTAACGACGCAGTAATGCATCGTTTACAAAAATAACCTGATATCTTGAAATCCACTAAAGAGAGAAAGTTAGCATACTTCGAACATATAGTGACAAATAAAAATAAATACAGAATCCTACTATTGATATTAGAAGGGAAAATAGTAGGAAATAGAGGACCAAGACGCCGCCGAATATCCTGGCTTAAGAATTTGAGACAGTGGACATTTATGACTACCACAGACCTATTTAGAACAGCTGCTATTAAAATACGATAGGGCATTGTGGTAGCCAATATCCATATGGGATAATCACTAGCAGAAGAAGAAGAATCAACAACTGTTTAATTACTTTGTTTATTTTGTCTTTGTTTACTTTGTTTTACTTGTTTTTAATTCAGAATTATTGATCTGCTTTTTTACTTGTTTTTAAAAGCAGTGTTGCTTATTTATTGAAGAATTGTTGCCTGTATGGAAGATTGGCAGTCCATTTCTTGCGCGGTCTGCAGATCCTTCTTTTACCACTTACTGACTTGCCCCTTGCTATTTTAACAACTCTTGTGCTCATCATTGTATTGACGTGATTATTCTATTATTTTTTTCTGTTTAGTGTCCACTTATTTATTCCCTTTACATTAGTTACATATTTTTCTTATCTCGTCCCTACTTACTTGTTCTCTCAGCGTGTTTACTTAGTAATGATCATGATGAAAATATAATCTTTTACTCGGACCTAATGAAAAAGAAATATATCCCTCGTATCCAATATTTATTATTACCTACTTATATATTATAGTGTACTGAAATAAGTTGTAATTTGCTAACCCATTGTATTAGAAATACTTTATTTAAAGAAAATGCTGAATGTACTTGGAATCCCTCACAAAGGCCTGCGTACGGTCCTGATACTGATTGCTTTAAATATTTAGGTATAAAATGGAACTGTGGAAGAAAATAAATCACTGTCTTCGCTTCCAATCAACTAAGTCAAGATGAAGCTAGTATATTGTTTAATTGTCGCTATGGTCTGCTTAACAGCGGTAAGAATTTTTTTATATTGTGCTAAAATATTTAAAATATTTTGTATCATAGTGTTTATTTTTGTCACTATTTTTTAATTTTATCCAATTTACTACTACTACTACATGTCGAATAATAACGTTCTCCACTGTTTCCCGACTTCCAATTGCCACTTATCATCCGGTCGTTTCATATGTTTCTTTAACTCACTTCTTTTTCTGTTCCTTCTATCCACGTTTGGTCTACTCGGTCTACTTCGCATTTTCTTAGTTTCTAGTTGCCATTTTAGTATTTTCTTTGGTATTTGGTATTCATCCATCCTCTGTACATGTCCGAACCAGATAACCGTTTTTTTAATAAGTCATCTGTGATTATCCGTTTGATTTCCATTATTTCTCTACTGCGTTCATTGTTAATCCTTTCTGTTTTAGATCTTCCTGTCGCTCTTCTCCAAAACCTCATTGGCGTTGCTCTAAGCGTTGCCAATGTTTTTTTTTTCACTGACCATACCTCATAGCTGTATAGAGTAATGTTTTTTACTATAGTCTCATATATCTTCAATCCTTTGCTGATGGACTGGTCTCGAAAAATGTTGTTTAGTGTTGTATGGCGTTTCTTTCTACCTGCCATATTTATTTCTTTTATAGTTTTTTGTTTTTTATAGGACGAAATACCTAACATTTTGTAGTCGTAGCAGTGTTTTATCATAGTTTTTTCGTCTAATATAAGATATTTTTGGATGTCCTCCGATTCTTTTTTTTTATTGACTTCTACATCCTATATATCGTACACTTCAATTAATTGTTGGGCTAGATAGTTTAAATCGTCATATTATTGAGCCACTATTATTTGATCGTCTGCAAAGTTGAGCGTATATACCATAAACATTTTTGTTTTCATCTTTTTAAAACGCTTTCGAGGTATATTATAAATAAAGTAGGGAACAGGCAACATCCTTGCTTCAATGTCTTTGATGTTAGAAACACTGTTGTTAATTGTGTAACTTTATAGTAATTCCGTACATTTCATGGATTTCAACGTTTTTGGTGGAACATATGACATCTGTCTTTTTGTCAGGTCTTACCTAACCAACAAATATAGTGTAATTATTAGTACCTGTCAATAAAACTAAAATTTTACTCCTTGTCTTCAACATTTTATTGTATTACCATCGTCGATCGTGAAGAATCGAACAAAGAGGTATTAGAAAATAATTCAATCCTAATATTTTTATCGAATTTGTCTATATGTCGGCTTGTTTTCTTTATATTTCATTTTGTTTTGTATTAATTTGGAACTTACCCATTTTTGGTATAATTTTCTTTTATATTTAATTTCTTCCTCTATTTTATTATCTCGGTATTTATTGTTTATTATGTATCTTACTTCGTTAAGCTTTCCTTTAATGTTTATGTACATATGTGTTTCTCCCTCTTGTCTTCGAATTGGGAAGTGTATTTTTGAACGTAATACATACTGATCACTACTGTATGTCGCGCTTCTCTGAACTCTTACTCTTTTGACAAATTAACCCTTGTTTGATCCAAATTACATATTAATAATGATATTTATGATTTTTATATATTAGTTAGTCTATTGGATAATTTTTTGCTGATTAACTACCTTTTTTTTTAAACCTAAAATTCTTTCTCTCTTTGGATAGTTGATGTATTGAAAGCCATCCGTTTTTTGTTTTTTTCATTATTTTTAATTTATTTTTGTGTTTTAAAAGCCATTTATTTTGCATTTTTATCGTTCTTACCCATTCTACTAATGTTTTCAGATATACTGAATGACTTTTTTATCTAATTTAATTCAGTTATTATTCTAGGTCTAGACATTCTTCGCATCTAAGTGAGAGCGCCCACCAAAGTGGCGTGGCAGTGGCAAGTAGCAAGTAGCACGCGTCTAGCATAATGTAACCAATCCTAACGAATGATTAGAATGAATGACGTTACTGTCATTTTGGTGTAAACTGAATCATTCGTTTTCATTGGTTACATTATGCTAGACGCGTGCTACTTGCTACTTGCCACTGCCACAAATTGGTATGTTATAATGCTTCTTTTTTGTTACGTCCTTTGGTGTTTTTTAAATCCACAGTTAGTTCTTAACAAGAAATAAGTTACTGATATCTACCAACAGTAAAAGAAGTGCTTGTCAGTTAGAAATTTGTGTCACTATCCCACTTTAAGTCCCAAAAATGTTTACTTCCACTTAATTCTATATAACAGTCTTTAGGTATTATTTTTTTGTTCTTCTTAAATTTGGTTCTTTTTCTTCTTTTCTTACACAACAATCTATCTCACGGTCATTTTAAATGTAGTTAATTGTTTCAGGTTCTTACCTACAGAGTTTGTAGCCTAAGTTTCCATGAAACAGTCCTATTATATAAAGGTTTTTTTGACTGGTACATATCTAGGAAGGAAGCCGGTTATAACTCTAAACTAATTTCTGCTTGTTTTCCGCAAAGCAGTCTGTCGAGTTCTTTTTGGTATTTCCACTCTCAACTAGATTACACCTTCTAGAGTGCTTGTAAAAACCTCTACGACAACTTGGCAATATATGCCTATATTAATCCACTTTGGTTCAAACGGGACTATATTCATTTCTATTGCACAATTATAAATTGCATGAATCTCCTGTAATACAATAAATAAATCCTCCTGGTGATATAGAAATCTTTAAATTTGTACTCTAATTGAATATTCCTGTACTCGACCCTTCTGAACTCGTTTTCCACCTATCTCGATAGCCTGAAGCGGCGGTTGTATATTTATTGCTTTAGATTTTATCCTTTTAGATCTGACCACTCCTTATTATACTTTAAACCTCAAGAAACTCAAAAACTCTACGACACGACAGAAAACTTATTTGTTTTATTCGCTTCTTTCTGTGTCTCTTGATGGAAAGAATGTCAGATAAAGAATGCAGAGAAATGATCTCATTGAAGCCAAAGTATTGACACCTACATAATAAAATTTTTATAAAAAAGATAAATTCATACCAAAAGATACAAGGACATTCATTCATACAAATGACCCACCTATTGTTGCTAGATGGAAAACGTTTGCCGAAAGAGACAGAAACACTTAGAGAATCGGCGCTTGGAATATATGCGTCGGCTGCAGACTATTTTGCACCAATATAAGAAGTATCAGCAAAAACAAATATGTACATGTAGCTAATAACGAGTATGTGTAAGAGTTGTTAGTGAATGTCTATAACATATATCTATTAGTTAGCTGTAAAATATCAGTGTTATCACTTCAACTGATTCTTCTTCTTCTCGTGCCACTCCTAGCGGAGATTGGAAATCATCATGGCCATTGCGACTTTGTTAGCAGCGCGCCTAAAAAGTTCAATCGAACTAGACACGAACCATTCACGTAGATTACGAAGCCACGATATTTTTCTTCTTCCCACACTTGTTTTGTCCTTAATTTTGCCCTGCATGATGTTTCTTAAAAGTTCGTACTTTTCACCTCTCACAATGTGCCCCAAGTATTCCATCTTTCTAGTTTTTATCTCATTTAGAATTTCGCATCTTTTGTCTAAAGTTTGGAGTACTTGCGTGTTAGTGACGCGGTCCATCTATGATATTCTGAGAATGCGCCTATAGCACCACATCTCGAAAGCTTCAATGTTTTTTATGGTCAACTGTTTTATTGTCCAAGCCTCAACTCCATATAACAGGGTAGAAAAAACATAACACCGCAGCATTCGTATTCGTAACCTTATATTGATATCACGATTGCAAAAGACCTTGCGCATTCTATTAAAGACTGATCTAGCGATTTCTATTCTACATCTAATCTCTTTTGTTTGATCAGTATCGTCTGTGATCCAAGCACCTAGATATTTATAACAGAGCACACGCTCAATCGTTGTATTGTCTATTACAAGATTAGCTGTGATGATGATCAACTGATAACAGAACAATAATAGTTGGAGATGAGAAAGAAAACAAACAAAATTAAGACCACATTCATATAATAATTAACAGCACGAATACTCAAATCAAGAAAAGCTTTCTTGAAAGATCAGTCCATCAAGAAGATGGACCAGATAGCAGTTACTCCTTAATATTTAGATATTTACTCTCTAATTTGATATTATTCAAATTTCTACAGTAAAGAACTTACTTAATTGTTAATTTTTTGTACAGTTTATTTTATTCTAGTTTTAATATACCATTTTCTTTTTTAACAGACCGCATTAGTTCCTGAACGCGATAGAGTACACGCAAAGATCGCAGAATGCCAATGGGAATTAGGTTCAACTGTAGACGAACTTACGAACGTTAAAAATGGATATATAACCCCTGAAACCGGTAGGCAAGTTCTTTGTGTTCATCGTAAATTGGGAATTTTGGATGAGAATGGAGACATTGTTCCTTATGAGTACTTAAGACACGTTGAAGCTGTTACTCTTGACAAGGGTCGTCAGATACAGTTTCTAGGATGCAGCAGACCTCAAGGAGAAAATGCTGAAGTTAAAGCTATTAATTTTGATAGATGCTTCCAATCTATCTTACAAATAATGGGTCGTGATTGATTTATCTAAAAAATACTTTGTTACCGATATAATGTTTTATGATGTAAAATATATTTATTTCCTTTAAATAATTTTTTTTTCCTGAAAAATGGGTATGGTAGCGTAAATTAGCCAGACTTGTTTTTGTTGTTAAAGTCAACTGAATTTTAATTATTATTGATTGCAGATTCATAGTCAAAAATTTCTTATTATTAGAATGTTGGTCCTACATATAGGGTTTCATTACGACCTTACACTATCTATTTATCGGAAACTGCTTAGACGATATTTATGAAGATTACTTAAAGAAAAACTTAAAGAAAATATTTTAATAGAAATACTAGCGGGGACAAATGAGGGGAATCCAATTTATCCTACGTAATATTTTTTCATCCATTTTTCACTAATTTATTACCACCCTAATAATTTTTCACCACCAAACCAACCTTAGGATTTAGCGATTCTGATGGCTAAGGTTAAAGCTAACACAATTCGGAAAAAAAAACTTTTTGTTTATGGCATATGTTTTTACCCATTTTTAACTAATTTATTACCACTCAAATAATTTTTCACCACCAATCCACCCTTAAGAGGAGTAACTTTGCTGGCTTACAGTTAAAACTAGTAAAATTCGAAAAAAAAATATTTATACTCCCGTACTCTGCTAGGTTTTCAGGAATTTATTACCACACTAGTACTTATTTACCTATCAACTACTCCTTATGAGAAGTCAATAATTCTGTTGGGTTAATATTTAAGGTGATACAAAATCATATTTTACAATTTTACTGTACTCTTCTTGTAACTGAAAGTATAAATGGCTTGCCAGGTTTTTACTGAATTTTATCCACCCTCATAATTTTGACCCCTTAAGCCAAAGTTAATTGGAAACAGTCAACGGGATACGAATTCAGGCTAGCTAAATGCGAAATGTTTTTAGAAATACAAAAGTGCTCTCATATATTTTTACTATATTTTTATCACACTAGTCATTGTTTTCTCAACTACCATAATTAAAAACATTCTGAAATGTTATTCTATGCTAACTACTTATTTATTTTTTAAATGTTTAAATATTGAAAATATGAAATTACTATATTACAAAAATTATAAATTTTAACTGTTTTAAGAAATTGGTTATAGTACAAATCGAATCGTGAGTCCCTTTTATGAATATAAAATAACTGAGTTTTAGTAAATACAATGGAATTGTTATATTTCATAGAATAACTACCAGGTAAGAAATATTTAAATTGAAATAATTTTATTATGTCTATTACATTAATTACCTAACTCTAAAGGAGAGTCGTGATACCTTGCGCACCTATTGTTAAAAGATTAAAAGATTTGTATTTATTGGGTATATCCACACACCTGAGCGAAGTGTACCGCCAGCAATGGGACATGCAGTTTTAATCGGATTTTAGATTGATATCGCCCTCTTCACTATTATGTAACTTTAGCAATAAATTGCAAAAAAAGCGGCTCTGTACTTAGCTGAGTAAGTTTCATGCTAAGTACAATAGTATTTTAATTTTTAATAGTAGTGCACATTCAACTACGCACGATCACGTCTTTAGTTGATTTTTAACTCTTGAATTGTGAAAACATGCATTTTTTTTATACTGGACAAAAAAGTCCGACTACACCCCCAAAATTAGAGCGTAAAGTGCGTAATTTATGCCCAGTGTGTTAGGTGAAAAATACGAAGATATTAAAAAAATAGTAAAAGGTTGAAGTAAAAGTACAATACAAAAAAATTATTAAAAATGCCTTTTATATTTTTGTTTTGTCAGTTCAAAATCCAATCTGCAGAATTATTGGCTTCTTAGAGAGGGATAAACAATTGTAAAGGTGGTCAATGAATTGGAAAAGCTTTGTAGCACACACTGGTATTTAAAAATTACTTTTTTTAGTTTAACCTAAGCTATCACAGGTTAGTTGAGAGGCGAAAAATTAGTAAAAATCGAGCAGAATCATGTAATTTCAAAATTTCTATTTGAATTAGCTGGCTTAATATTCAAGCTTCCGCTTAATAGCTTTATGTTGACTTCCCACAAGGAGTAGTTAAAAAGTGAAAAATGAATAGGGTGATAATAAATTTGCAAAAACCAATCAAGACACTGTGGTACTTCAAGAATATATATTTTGTTAATTCTGCTGGCTTGAATATTTAGCTAGCGGGACCGTTTCCAAATAAAATTGCTTCAGTCGTGGAAAATCATCATGGTTGTGAAAGTATAGCAAAAACTTACCAGGACACTTTTTTATTTCAATTATAAGTAGAGTACTGTGAAATAGAAAAAAAAAATTTCTCGTTATATTTTAACCTAACAGAATTATTGATTGATAGAGTACAGTAAAATTGTAAAAATAGATTATTTTTCATCATCTTAAATATAAATCTAACAATTGTTGACTTTGCACATGGGTTAGTTAAGGGGGAAAAATTCCTAGGGTAGTAATAAATTCGTTGAAACCTAGCCGAACACTGTGGTATGTCAAAAATACATTTGTTTCTAATTTTGCTGGCTCAAATATTAAGCTAGCCGAAACGTTTCCAAATAAGATTGGTTTAGGGGTGCAAGATTATCAGGGTGGTTAAAGTTTAGTAAACATTTAAAAAAACTTTTTTATTTTAGTTATAAGTAGAGGAGAGTGAATTTGAAAAAAAAAGAAATTTTCCCCTTAAATTTTAATATTTATTTAACATAAAGCATTGAATTATCCCATATTATACCCATGAAAATTAACGGAAAAACAAAATCCTACTTCTGGATAATCGTACGATGCAATCCAAAATCCTCAGCATCTTCAGACTCAACTTCCATAAGACTATCAATAATTACAATTTTGGAACTTTGTTTTTCGGCAGTTAAAACCGGTTGACAAGTATTGTTGACTTGTAGTTGAACATTTGCCGATGGTGATGTAGAAGGCATTTCGGAATTAAAGAGTGTACTGCAATTTAGACAAACATCAATTGTGGTATCTCACTGCGATACATTACTGAGTTCGTAACTTCAGCTTCTACGAAATCTTCTTAGAAAAAAATATTTTTATTAAAGGGATAGCATCCAGTTTTTAAAAACTCAGAAATAATGTTTCTCTTATAGAATGCTTCGTCAAATGCTGGAGCTATTAGATTTGCAATGTCATAAATTGTTATAACTTTTCTCGGATGTGTAGACATCCATAAGTTGAATTTTGTACGACAATGACCCTTAAAAGGACCAAATACACACACATCTAGAGGCTGCTAAGATATGTGTTGTGTGTGGAGAAAACTTTAAGAGTACTAAACCATTTTCATTGCAATACAATATAACATCTAACGTTGCATGTGTATTATGGTTATCCAAAAGTATTAACACATGTTTGTCCTTAAGAGCATGCATGTTTTTTTAATATGCTTTACAACTTCGGGAAATCCCTCGTTGGTCATCCAACCACTTAGAGAAGTAATACCAATGCTGCCTTCTGGAGCTACAGTCAAGAATGACTCATTAAATAGTACTCGTGGGAAGATATAAACAGGTGAAATATCATTTCGATTGGCAATGATTATTTAAACAATTGTCACTTACTCACCTCTCTCTGCTACAACTGCTTATCCCACTTACTTACATCCCTTATTTGCAACCAATTTTGGCATTTGCAGAACAGTGTTCACTCCGCTTTTATCTATGTTGCGATTTTATCATTAGTAAATTTTTACGTTTTGTAAACAGTCTCCAGGTTATCAAAAAACATGTCTACGTTAACTTTATAACAACTGATGTTTCTGACTAGACTCGTAGACTCCGGTTTTCGCAAATTTAAATTATTGTGACGCTTTATAAAGCCTTTCATCCACTCAATTCCAACAAAATGATTCTCCGACCATGACTTTGGCACATTTTTTTTTCAAGCCTCGAAGCATACTCATATGCGAATTTTCGAATTTGAAAGTAGTTTAATCCACACTGTAACTTCGAAGATTGAAGAATATAAGTTACTAGACTATCCTCTTCTTCATTTTTAAAAATATGCTGTGTTGTATATTTTAATGAAAACTTTATTTTGGATATTTCTGTATTATTTATATTTTTTTATTTAGTTTTTTAATCTTTTATGTAACTGACTGATCCATTACCATTTTTTATATCGCAAATAGCTTCAACTACTATGTTTTCAGAAATATTATTTCTATCAGTTTTTCTGATGTAGGTTCTCACCATTATTTCGAAGAGTAAGGTAAAATAAAAATGTTTAGGTTGTTTTTTTAAGAACCTATAGTGTACAAGTGGACCCTGTCTGTCAAGTGTGCTGTAATGACAGCCATGTTACAGATAAACCCAAAGATCGGTGTTACCAAATCAGTATTTCATACATGAGAATATCTCTCTCCAATGGGACTACAGCCCAAATTGAGCCAAACTATACCTCCAACCTTGCCGGTCTCTCAGACAAGGGGCAGCTTCTCCAATTTCTTGCAGGAAAAGAAATTAAAAGAGTAAACTCAATTTTGTGAGTGATTATCATAGTCAACAACCGAAATCCATATCTACTTGCCATGCTTTTTAGTTGTCAAACTATCAAACTATTGACGTTTGTTAAAAAAAATGCATCTTCAATCCGTACTCATGACGAAGTTCATTAAGGCGTTGCATTACGTTCTGTAAATCATTGTTGTTATCCGACATTATTACTGTATCGTCTGCAAAACGAAAGTTATTCAAAACTTCTCCATTGATAGATATACCTTTATTTGAGTCTGACAGCGCTTCTTGAAATACCGCTTCACTGTAGACATTGAAAAGGAGTGGATACACCACGCAACCCTGGCGGACTCCTCTCTGTATTTTGATATTTTCGGTGTACTGGCTGTCAACTCTTACCTTGGCAGTTTGATTCCAATATAAGTTTGTTTTTCACAATTAAGCATAAACACTTCAATTATCAGGGTTTATTTCTAACAGTTTTTAAGTTTTATATGTTCTTCTTACTTTCCTTTAATATGTTTGAGATGTTTTATTACATTTTGTTATAAATAAACATAAAATATTTGATAATCTGATTTGTATCTTACTCCACACCCTAGCTACATAGCTACAAAATAGTATACCTCAAACTGAAAATGTGGCTTTTTATCTAGTCACATTCAAAAGTCACTTTATTTTGATTTTGTAAGTTTTATTTTTATTGCTTAATATTTTTTATTGTACTAATCTGACACCATAAATCAATTTTCCTATTTTTTAATACGCTGTATAATAATTTGCTCGATAAAGGGTTGACAGTTCATGGACCAACTCAAGAAAATATTTATAAATACATAAAGTGTTTTATATTGCATTTAATCTTTGGTAAACAAGTGCAATGAAAACAGCATCGGACTTTATTATTACATCTCGACATTATGTCATTAAACTTTGATTTTGAATAATATTTTATACGTAAACAAAGGGTTTTAAGCCAATTTGCATTTGTCAAATTTTCAACTAAGTAGTAATTTCACATTGTTTCTACTAACAGTCAAAATTTTATCGTATAAGAAATAAATATTAAGGAGGAAGAAAATCACCAAGAGAGAACAGAATACCGAACGATCTCTGAGGAGATCGAGGACCAGATCTGACCAAACAACTATTAAAACTAATTCAAAAAATAATAGAACAAAACAGAATTCCTCAAGAATGGAGATGAGGTATCCTAATACATCTATTCAAAACGGGAGACTAATCGGACCCGGAAAATTACAGAGGAATTAATTTATTAAACACAACACTAAAATTAATAACCAAACTGATAACAAATAAATTAAATAAAATTATAACACTAGCTATACTAACCTAATATTAATATTACAAAACTAATTTGACTTGCACTTTATATCAAAAATGAAATTTGAAACAGCAATACTTTAGCGATAAAGAACGTATTTATGGCTAAAATTTGGAACGTATTTATATATGAAACGGTTTTTATTTCAAATGGAAACAAAACAAAACAGTTGTTATTTATGTCTGGAGAATTCATAAAAACAAAGTTATCATTTTCAAATACCACTTTCAAAAAATTTGCAAAAGTTCTTGTAGAAAAAAGGGAGAAATATAGCTCTAAAAATCAACAAGATTTTGGAAGATGGAAGTGGTCTGTAAAAACACATTTTAAAATTATTATTAACGCACTTAGTATTTCTTTCCCACTTCTATATAAGACCTTCACACCACCGTTTGCTTGATACGTACTTATTCTTCTTCTTTTTAACATGCCATACACGAAAGTGCGTAGGCGTCTCATTACTAGAATTCTGTTCTTGGCGGCGTGACACAGCTCACCTGTATTGTGTATTCCTGTCCATTCTTTAATATTTCTTAACCAGGATAATTGTTTGCGGCCGGCTCCTCTCCTACCTTCGATCTTCCCTTGTAGGATTAACTGTGGTATTTCATATTTTGCTCCTCTCAATATGTGCGCAAGTTAACCAATCTTGCGTTTTTTAATTAATTTAAAGAGTTCTCTTTCCACGCCGGCTCTATTAAGGACGTCATCGTTACGAACTCTATCCACCCAAGGTATGCGCATCATTCTTCTCAATGACCACATTTCAAATTCTTCAAGTTTGTTGATAGATGTTTTTTTCAAAGTCCACGTTTCCATGCCACGTACTTATATGACAGTTAAATTATGAAATCTACTAGTTACCTTGGAGCAGATATTAGTTCTGACCATAACCCATTTTTTAGTAACATTAGGTTCACAGGTAAAATGATATCTAGATGTACACAACTCGTTAAATATGATATTGAAGCTTTAAAAATAATACTAAAGAAAATTACAGAAAGTACTTAAAAAGTTAATGCTCAATACCAGCAAAAGAGATTTTAAAAAACGTGGAAGAGTAATGGGAAAACATCAAAACAACCACACATAAGGCTTTACAAAATGTTCTGGCTTAAAACAGAATACAAGCGAAGAAAAGTTGGACAACGAAGATAAGTTGGAGTGACTCTCTTTCCTTGTTTAATGTGGCCTCTCAATATAGCACTTCCTGTCTAACAATATTTTGCCCCCACTACCTTTACATTCCCTCTTCTGTCTTTGTGCTCGATACCCAGAAACTTCGTGGAGGATCTCCTATAAGTTACACTAACACTTACTACATAAACGATAACATTATCTTATTGTTTGTAGAAGAAATTATTAGATTTTCTGCACAAAAAAAAATACTTTAAATCTAGCTGCCTTAGCACAAAGTCGAACTCGAACGCCTAATAAGTGGGTTGACACCAAGCTTTTGGATATCGTCTTGTGGATGGGACTTATGCATTTGTCAAAATTGAGGGACTATTTGAGGAAAAAAAGAATTTGATGAATATGAAATTCCAACAATATTGAGCCGTAATAGATTTACGTGTTACCATTTTTAAACGTACTAGAAAAAAAAACAAAGAATCTTATAGAAGTTCGGACAGTACATTCCTATAAGAGACATAAGTATGCGATAAAGGTTTTTAAACATTGTATTGCTGGAGGCTGTACACAGTCGTTTAAAGTCTACACAGGCTAAAAAAAATCAGACGGTAGTATATCAGTTGCCGAAAAATTGTCACAATACTTATGTAAGGATTTATACAGGTAGAAATTGATATACCGATAACTGGTACACTGGTGTTTTGCTGTCTTACAGTCTAATTGAACGGCAAGTACATTTAGTAGGTACCCTAAAGACAAACCGAGAATATAATCCCTAGATGTGGTAAATGCTAAATTCAGAAAGGGTAAGTCGTGGCTCAACAAAACGAAAATAAAGGGGGTGTAAAGCTAGTTCGCGTCCGTAGTAAAACACTACACGTGCACCCTGGGTATTGCTAAATAAACTAGCGCAATAGGCAGCCAAAAAATCTATAATTTCTAGATCTCCTGGCAAGAACATATCATGAATATAAGATATGCCTCCAACCAACAATTTAAGAACCAACAATTTAAGACCTTCTTAGGACCAAGTGACAAAAGAACTCGGACCAAGCATCCAAATCTGTCATTTAGATATAAAAGGTATTAGTAGAAGTAAATGTAAGTAGCTTCAAAAGGTACTTATTGAAAATAATATCGAAGTGGTCGTAATTCAGGAAACCCATGTAGAAAACGAAGAACAAATTCTCGCTAGAGGAAGAATTCATGGCTATGATTTATTGGATGCAACTTACCATCCAGCTTATGGAGTGGCAATCTATATTCGTGACAAAATAGAAAATGTACACATATGTTCTACATCAGACATAAATAGCATTCTTACGATTTTCCACATAGCCAACATAGACCAGTTGTAATAGAAATTGGCATCAAAATAACAATATTATCATCTTTTCCTTGACCTAGGTGGAACTTTCAAAGAACGGACTAGGCGACTTATACTGAAAGATTGGACAAATGTCTGGAATGAATACCCCAACACTTGCAAACTACATGAGATTGGTTGGCGTGGTTATCTCTACAGCGAAGAAAACTATACCCAGAGGATATCGTAAAAAGTATGTCAGGGTGGGATGAAAACTGAGAAATTGTATCAAAAATGCAACGAAAGCGAAGACCAAGAAATTGCGGACGAAGTACTGCACAGTTTGGATGCAGCCAAACGACAAAAATGGATGAAAACTGTGGAAAACAACGAACTTTGTCGCAGAAATTTGGTTACTCTGACGAATGGGCCATTGCAGCAAGACATAATAACATGGATATCACACAAACAATACTAACGGATGACCTTGATATTATTGGTGAATACTTTCACAAATAGAGGCTACGGCCCAATGCAACGAAAACCGAAGTATTCTGTTTAAATCTGAATAATTCCCAAGCGAACAAGCAACTCTTCGTCCACTTTGACAACAGACTGCTCACTCATAACTCAACACCAAAATATCTTGGAGAAACTCTGAATAGAATATTAAGTTTTAAAGAACATCTTCAAAGAACGACTGCAAAACTGAAAACAAGAAATAATATAGTCCAAAAGATATGTGGTTCTACATGGGGGTCCTCAGCCTCCGTACTCAGAACAACCGCTCTCGGACTTGTATACTCGGTGGCTGAATATGCTTCCTCGGTATGGCTTAATAGTAAACACACGAAGATTATTGACACCCAATTAAACCAGACAATGCGAATTATCTCCACACACCGTAGAACTCCACACACCGGTAAAATTAGAACCACACCGAACTATTGGCTTCTTATTTTGAGTCACATTCCACCGCCGAAACTGCGAAGAAGTTATTCTCTTCTCAGAGAATTTTGAAAAATCGAGGCTATCCATCAACTACCCTTCCACCATGATAAGCTTGATATCGAAATAAACAGACTGCGCTACAGATATTATAACGAAAATAAAGCAGTTGTCTACATATGGAAAGATAAAAAAGATGTTCTTATGCTCAGTAATAAACATGACGACCCTATGGTGACAGTAAAATTCAACAGCTATGGTTAATGTTTATCTGTATAAAAAAAAAATAATAACAAGAAATTGGGTGTAATAAAATTCGAAGAAAATATCGAAATATCGAAAGTATGTTATGTTATGTTAATCCAGTTTATGCTCATAAATATGCTTAAAAATTAATACATATTGCAATATGTGTAAACTGCTAAGGTGCCTCTTTCAAACGCAGCCAGCAACTGGCTCATATCCAAGAACGGTTGACTAGATAGGATAGTTCCATCAGCCCAATTTGTCTGTCACTGCAACACGCGACTGTGACGTAGGTGTGGGTATGACAAGCATTTATCGACCTTATTGTTACTATTAACTTTTACGGAAGACGAGCTTAATTTGGGATTAAAAAGTTTAAAACGAAAAATTTACGTTTTGTTTTTGTGAATAGATGGCAGATAATGAGATTTTTAACAGTACCTAAGAGATCCAGACTTATAAAAATTCTTAATGATCTGTTTTACAAGGCAAATAAAATTTATTTTCGAAATGAATGCATTTGCTAGTGTTATAATTAAATTAATAAATGTCAGTTTACTCTAAAAGTAAATATTTCTGGTAAATAAAATCTATAAATCCGTGTTTTACTTACGTAGTCAGAGCACAAATTAATATCCAAAACATTTGATAATAAATAAAACTATTCAATACTGAACCATTTGTTTCATAAACATACATCTAGATAAAACTAAGCAGTATACAATATTAGAAAACTTTAGAAACTTTCCCTACCGAACAATTTTATTTAATTTTCTAATTTTTGACCTAGTGGAATCCAACACGGATAAGTTTTGTTGCTTCAAATTTTCATCTTCCTTTAATTTTAAATTTCTATAATTGACTCTAATTATTGTTCTGGTTTACAAAAGATTTTAGTAAGCGCATATAATAACACTTTCTATTTTTTTAAAATCCTTTTTGAAATGTTTCCAACAACTCCATTATTTTTCCTAGGGGTATCAATATATATCAATATATTTTTCATAATATTTATTCCATAATTTTATTTTTATGAACCACTCATCTGTAGGCTTGATAAGACCTCCATAAGATAGTTGCTGCACTCACGATGGTAAACTTTAACTATGTTCACTAAATTTGTATGTAAAATTACCTAAATCACGTAAACTATCTTTAAATTTTTTGGTAAATACCCAGCGATGTATTCTAAGGCATCTTCTGTAGTTTCCTGCAAATAACTGACAACACAATATGAGGTGGCAGACTGATTAGAAGATGATTCTTAGGAAGATTCTCTATTTTTTCTTGAGGAATTTTAAGATTGGCTTTTTGGAATACATTTGGACTAATATATTGATCCACACTCAGAAAGAAATGCAACTTGGTTTGTGGTTAACACTTTCTTTAACAAAATTTCAGCATAAATTTCAAATTTTTTTGATTTTTTCTGAGCATTCATATTTTTTGCTTTAGAATACCTCAACTGACTTGTTAAACTTTTACAAGTTTAACAAGTTTTATAGTTTTCGACACTAAATCCTTTCCTTTTGGAAAACTGTGAAAAATAACAAGCATATTCTTGGTTGTCGCACTCTTAAAATTATTGTCACAACCATATATGGCACATCTATTACCACCCATTTTGTTTATACAAGTAAATTGAGATAGAAACAATAATTTAATAGTCTTATAAGACCATTAAATCGCTAGTACAACAAAAAAATTGTCATCAGGCACAACTATTCTTTATAAAACAATAAGTAATGTCAACCACGAATCCCCACGCCTACGTCACACTCAACACAATGCATTTCTTACATTAGAGCATAAGACAAAATCAATCCTATCTGTGTTTAGTGTCCTTGGCTCATTTCCAGAAATTTAATTTTATTATTTTTTGGTTGTTGTATTACGGTAATATTACTTATTTTTTAATATGTTGTTAAGTTTTTTGGTTTATTTCTATTAATATTAGCATACAATTTAATTTAGTTTTGTAATATAGGTACTATGTACAATCACACAATTATTATATCAGTTTTTAGAATGGTTTTAGTTTTAGTTAACTTTAACGACAGTTCAAGCTGAGTATAGCCGCAAATGTCAACCATGGAACAAAATTTTTCGGGTAGACAGTGTTGGGGTGTTTTTATAATGCATATGTTGTATGCTTCAAATATAAAGAGATAAACCTTTTAAAAAGTACATTTTGATTATATTTATGTTATGAATTCTGCAAGTTTTAATTTATATAAAACATTAACTAGTAAATATTTGTCTCTTTTGAGATTAATGGCAAGCATCTGTTGTAATCTGGCAACTGGTGGTTTAACGATTGCCAAATCTATCCGCTAATCTACTAAAGGACAATTACCAAAAAAAAATCTAAAAATTAAGTGCAATTGATCTCAAAAGAAATAAATATTCACTCATTTTTGTTCTATATAAATTAAAAATTACAGAATTCATAACATAGTATAATCAACATCTACTTTTCTAATTATTTCTCTCTTTATATTTAGAACATATAACATATGCATTATAATAGCATGCCAACACTGCCAAACCGAAATATTTTTTCGTGGTTGACATTTGCGGCTCTATTCAGCTTGTACTTTCGTTAAAGTTAAACCAGATTTTTTGTACTCCCAAAAATCAAAACCGATATTTGCATTCTGCCTGGTCCACATAAAATTTTATTGTTTCCTGGAGCCACTAAATACGTCACCATACGTCAAACTAATATAAACCGTGACCACGAATGTCCACGTTAAATTGAAGCTTCTTCTTCTTGTAGTGCCTATTAGTTTCAAATGTTGGCGATCATCACAGCAATCCGTATTTTGCAAACTGCGGCTCTGAAAAGATTTGTGGTTGTTGTGTTGAACCACGTACGTAGATTTTTAAGCCAGGAAATTCTTCCCCTTCCTGGTCCTCGTTTTCCTTCTACTTTGCCGTGAATAATTAATTGCAACAATTAATAAAAGAAAGGATTGGTACGATGAAGAATGCGAGCAAGCTAGTAAAGACAAGGACAAAGCAAGACACAGGTGGGTGACCAAAGGGAAACAAGAAGATCTCCTACACTATAAAAAAAAGAAGAAAGAGTCAGACAAATGCTGCAAAAGAAAAAAGAAGAAATGGATCGAAGAATTACTGCAGGAACTCGAAGCCAATAGTAATGACAATGCAAGACTATACAAATACATAAAATCACAGAGAAAAAAAGAGATACCAGCAAATATTGGAAAAATAGAATGGGAAACACACTATAGAGAACTGTTTAAAAAGAAAGACGATGCTGAAAACGCAGAAAATGAAGAACAAACAGAAAATAGGAATGGAGAACAATCAGAGCCTCCCTCATACAGCGAACTATTGGCGACTATAAACAGATTAAAGACAAGGAAAGCAGCAGGACCAGACGATATTATAAATGAGTTCTTTAAGAATGGGGGAGAGGAACTAGCCCACAGAATCCACAACCTAATAGAACGAATATGGGAAGAAGAAAGCATGCCGTACGACTGGAATTGTGGTCTGATAACACCAATCCCTAAAAAAAGGCGACAAGACGAAATGCACTAACTACAGGGGAATCACGTTATTAAATACAATGTACAAAATATTAACTAATTTGATCAGACAAAGAATAGAAAAAGAAACTAGAACAAAAATAGGTGAATACCAACATGGATTCAGAGAAGGTAAGTCAACAATAGATGCAATACACATTGTAACGCAAATAGTCGAAAAAAGTTACGAGCACGGAATAGATCTACATATACTGTTTATTGACTACAAGCAAGCTTTTGACAGTGTAATAAGGGAGGAGCTAATTAAGGATATGAATCAATTAGGCATCCAAGAAAAATTAATAAGTCTCACGAAAATGACGATGAAGGAATCCAAGGCACGAATCTTAACAAAGGAAGGCCCGTCAGATGAAGTACAAATGGAGGTAGGTGTCAGACAGGGAGACTCCCTGTCAACAACATTATTTAACATTGCCATAGAGGGCGCAGTAAGAGGAGCCAAAATTATGGGAACGATTATCGAATCTTCAGCCCAACTGATTGCGTATGCAGACGATATTGCACTGGTTACTAGAGATTTAAAAACCATGCAGAACATAATATTAATACTAGATAAAGAAGCAAAGAAGAGAGGGCTAGTAATAAACCAAAGCAAAACGAAATACCTCAAGTGTTCAAGAGAGAATACGAATATAGAGAAAGAAATTAAGCTTGGTGCATATACATTTGAAAGAGTACACCGTTTCAAATACCTGGGAGTGATGGTAAATGACAGAAATGATAGATGATGATGAATTAATTGCAACAACCAATATTTTTCCCTGTTCTTCATAACATGACCGAGATATTCAATTTTGGCTATTTTATTAGTGTTAACAACTCTTTTCCTTTTTGCATTCTTAATAAAACATCCTGGTTAGTAACGTGGTCAGTATAGGATATCTTTAAGATTTTACGATAAAGCCACATTTCGAAACCCTCAAATTTCTTACAAGTAGCGTCTGTGAGACTTTACGACTTAAGTCCCTACTCAACTCAGCAGTGTAAAAAAGATGTAACATCGTAGTAATCTTTATGGATACTGATAATTTGTGGCATTTGAATAGCTTAGCCATTTCTTGAAATGCAGATCTTGCTTTCTCTATCCTAGATTTTATTTCCAAAGAATGGTCCCAGTTTTCATTGATGTTCGTACCAACGTAGATGTATGTTTTTACTCTTTCTATTGTTTCACCATTCACACTGATTCTTTCAATTTGCTGTTCCTTCTTAGAGATCATCATACATTTTATTTTCTTAATGTTCAGTGAAAGTCCATATCTCTGACTTCCTTCTGTGATTCTAGTCATTAACTCCTGGGAGGCTTCATAACTGTCAGCGAATACCACGGTGTCATCCGTGTATCTGATGTTATTGATACGTTCTTTGTTAATTTGAATTTCGACTTCAATCTCTTCTACTTTTCTACTGCTTTTTGAAAGATATATGTTGAACAACAAGGGTGACAGTATACTTCCTTGTCGGACCCCGCGTTTGATTTTGATCTCACCGGATTGTCCTGCCCCTGTGCGGATATACCATGTTCGAATCCAGTAAAGATTCTTAAATCACAGGGGTTTAGTCCAATATTTCTTAATATCTCCATCAGCTTGTCGTGTTTTACTGTATCAAATGCTTTATGGTAATCAATGAAGCATGCATAAATATTGCAATTCATATCTCTACATCGTTGAAATACCACTTGTATGCTAAAGAGAGCCTCTTATACCCACTGGTCGTACCTACTTCATTCCGAAAACCAAATTGTGTACGGCTGTTTTTTTTTTTCTCATAGTCTGTATAACCTTTGATGTATGATTTTTAGAAATATGCATTGTCAAGTTCAGGAGCTTTGCCATGTTTAAGTTGTAATATTGTATTTTTCATTTCATCTGATGTGACTGGTAAGTGGTCATTACATAACTAGGACGGAGGATGTTCGGACCTATTATCATCAAAGAGTTCTTGTATATATTTGGCCCATACGCAGAGTTCTTAATTTTTATATATGATAATGTTCCCCTGTTGATCTGTAGTTTGCAAGCTCACCTGTAGTTTGCAAGCTGTGTTGTCTTGATTTTGAAGACCAGCTGCTTCTTTTACCTTTTTATGCATATTAAATATATCGTGTTTTTGTTCCAACATCTCTATCTCTTCACACTGCGTTTTTAACAAATTTTCTTTGATTTTTCGTATTTCGGTTCTTATTTGTCTCTGAATATTGTTGTGCATTCTTTTGATATTCTTTGATTTTCTTCTTTTTTCCATGAGTTGCAGTATATTGTCATTTATCCAAATTTTTCTCTTCTCTTTATTTTCGATTAGATGTTCGTCTCTGATCTTCTTAAAGGTTTCACATATATTCTGGAGTAATTCTTCTTAATCATATGTTTTCTTCATGCTACTTAGCTTTTCTGAAAGAATCCGTCTTCTTTGTTGTCTTATCTTTAAGTTTTCTCATATCACATTTTTTATTACTAATTTTTTTGTAACTTTTTCACAGAAGCAAGCAGTTGACTTGAAGCATGCAACATTAAATGCTCACGTGTGGGTACACGGACTTAAAGAAAAAATTAAAAAAGCTCACTGGTGAGCACATGCAGCTAAATCTGTTAAAACTCCATGGATAGATCATATTACAAATGAAGCCGTTTTAAGAAGAGCTAATACCCAAAGAAAGTCTATAAATATAAATAAGATTGTAACATAATATAAATGTTTTAATCAACAACTTATTTTATCTTTATTAACTTTCTTTTATTTCTTCTTGATTCATAATTATTATTTTCTTTTAGTTTTGCTTATTTATTGGCAAATTGTTGCCTCTATGGAAGATTGTCAGTCTATTTCTTGCGCGGTCTGCAGATATTTCTTTTACCACTTACTGACTTGTCCCATGCTATTTTAGCAACTCTTGTGTCCATCATTGTATTGACGTGATTGTTCTATTATTATTATTATTATTTTGTTTAGTGTCCACTTATTTATACCCTTTACATGAGTTACATATTGTTCTGATCTCGTCACTACTTACTCCGTTTCTTATCGTGTTTCCTTAATAATGATCATGAAGAAAATATTTACTCGGACATATTGAAAATATGATCTACCCTCGTATCTAATATTTATTATTACCTACTTATATATTATAGTATACTGAAATAAGTTGTAATTTGCTAACCCATTGTATTAGAAATACTTTATTTAAAGAAAATGTTGAATGCACTTAGAATCCCTCACAGGGGCCTACGTACGGTCCTGATACTTATTGTTTTAAAAATATTTAGGTATAAAATGGAACTGTGGAAGAAAATAAATCACTGTCTTCGCTTCAAATCAACTAAGTCAAGATGAAGCTAGTGTATTCTTTAATTGTCGCTATGGTCTGCTTAACAGCGGTAAGAATTTTTTTATGTTGTGCTAATATATTTTGTATTATAGTATTTATTTTTGTCACTATTTTTGAATTTTATCCAGTTTACTATTACTACATGTCGATTTATAACGTTCTCCACAGTTTCCCGACTTCCAATCGCCAATCATCATTCGGTCGTTTCATATCTTCATTTCTTTAACTCATTTCTTTGTCTGTTCCTTCTATCCACCTTTGGTCTACTCGGTTTACTCTGTATTCTCTTAGGTTCTAGTTGCCATTTTAGTATTTTTCTTGGTATTTGGTGTTCATCCATCCTCTGTATATATCCAAAGTCATATATGATTGTCCGTTTGATTCCTATTATTTCTCTAATACGTTCGTTTTTAATTCTCTCTCTTTTAGATCTTCCTGTCGCTCTTCTCTAAAACCTCATTTGCGTTGCTCTCAGCCTTGCCAATGTTTTTCTTCCACAGACCGTACCTCATAGCTGTATAGAGTCATTCTTTTTACTATAGTCTCATATATCTTAAACTCCTTTGCTGACGGACTGGTCTCGAAAAATGTTTTTAGCGTTGTATGGCTTACTTCCTGCCATATTTATTTCTCTTATACCTTTTTATGTGTCATCGTACGAAATACCTAGAATTTTGTAGTTGTAGCAGTGTTTTATCGTAGTTTCTCATCTAATATTAGATATTTTTGTTGTCCTCCGATGCATTTTCTTTTTATTGACTTCTACATCCTATATATCATTTTGGGCTAGATAGTTTAAATCGTCATATTCTTGAGCTACTATTATTTGATCGTCTGCAAAGTTGAGCGTATATACCATAAACATTTTTGTTTTCATCTTTTTAAAACGCTTTCGAGGTATATTATAAATGAAGTAGGGAACAGGCAACATCCTTGCTTTAATTCTTTTGATGTTAAAAACACTGTTGTTAATAATTAACACACATAATATAGAGTTACACAATTATTGTGTAACTCTATATAAATATTCGTACTTTCCATGGATTGCCACCTTCTTCATTGGAACACATGACATCTTTATTTCTATTATTTGGCATAAACATAAAATGTGGTATCGAAATCCTGCTTGTTCTTCTGCTTCAGATTTTAAATATTCTTTCTCGATTCGATTCTTCAAAATATTTTCATATATTTTTCTGATAAATTCTATTACAGCTATTCCTTGGTAATTTTCACATTTGTTATTGTTTCCCTTTTTATGTACCTACAGTACTGAGATTTGATGTTTTTTGGAACCTTTAGTCGATTGAAACGTTGGATTGAGATTACAATTTTGAGAGGACGCCGTTTTATTTGTTTGATGTGTGACGTGGTTAGTATAAGCCTAAATTCAAGTTATCGGCGTCGTCACCCTTGTCTCCCGCCGCCGTCTTAGAAAAAGAAGGGCAAATTTTTCGCGCTATATCTCGTAAATTAGTAACCCTACAGAACAATATTAATAGCAAATTAAACTGTCTGCAACTTTATTTTTATTACTTTTTATTGTTAAATTGAAAATAAAAAAGTTATAAACAAATATATCTAAAAAAATTTGAACAAATTTTCTTTTTCAGTAATTTTCACAAATTTGTATTTCATTAATTTCTTTGGATTTTACCGCTCTCCGAAGTTGACTGGATTCTTGAATACTCTCCATCTTGTAATACGGGGTGCAAAGAGTTTTCGTGCTGTATCTGATAAACCAGCAACGTTAGAAAAATTTTGATAATTTATTATTTGTACCAAATCAAATTGTCTACATTTTACTTATATTACTTTTTATCATAAAATGAAAAATAAAAAAGGCAAAAAGAATTTTTAAACAAATTTTCTTTTGAGCTTTATAACTTTTTTCTGGTCATTTTACAATAATAAGACATCAGAACAATATTATAGAGGGTTTTCAACTAGTAATGTTCCCTATAAATATGTTTAATTTCATTATCATCATTTTCTTTTGGGCTTTATAACTTTTTTCTGATCATTTTACAATAATAAGACATTAGAGCAATGTTATAGAGGGTTTTTAACGAATCATATGTTCACTATAAATGTGTTTAATTTCATTAATTCCTCTGGGTTTTGTAACACTCTGAAGTTGACTGGGTTCTTGAATCTTCTTCTAAATGTGTTTATCTTCTTGACCCATCTTATTCTCTTCAAAGCAGCTCGAAATAAATTAGTTGACGTTAGACCAGTCCACTTCCTAAGATAAGCCAGACTGTAAAAGTCGGTATTTATTGAGAAAAGGCAGCAAATATTTGATTTCACGCAAACAAATCCTATGTATCTCTTGATACGTATTTTGACCTAATAGGTCTCGTCAGAAGAGCTCTTCATAGGGGTTCTCAACGTGAAAAATCAATATTTTCTGCCTTTTAAGAAGCAACAATAACATGGCTTCAATACGGACGCACTAGCGACATCTAATTAAACAATCGTAAAATAGTTTCGAAACACAATTCAGATTTCTGCTTTATAATCTGAGCCTTCTAAGAATTGCAAGGCAAACAGACGTTGATAAAAGATGTTAAAAGAGACATGGGGAATCTAAAATTTGCATTCCACGACATGTCTTTTACAACTAAGCAGAAATCCTTAGCGAATTGTGCTTCTAGTACTCACACAGAGTAAATCCGAATAAAATGAGAAAAGGCAGCGGTATTTATTATTACGCATGATATGGCCGAATTAAGCCAATTTTCTGTTCTTTACGGTGTTGATAATTTCTTTGACTTTTCTTAGCCTTTGGACAATAGTTATATTACTTGTGTGGTGTATATATGAGACCCTTAACATACGTCGGTAGAATTACATTTCAAATGTCTCCAATCGTTTTATGGTATATTCTGTAAGGCCCCAGCTTTCTACTTCATCGAGGGGGACAGTAAAGACCTAACATCTAAGAATTCTTATGCGTATGTTGATACATAAAGATAGGTTGCAGAGAATCTTCCTAAGGCTATTAAAAGAGCTTCTGGCTTTTTCAATACGAGTTTTTATTTCGTAGCTGTGATCCCAAATATCCTTAATATTGCAGCCCAAATAGCATGTTTTTTCTACTCTTTCTAACGGTGTATCGCCTATTGTAATTGGGGCGTTTATGTTGGTGTTCTTACTAATGATCATTATTCTTGACTTTAAGACATATATATATATATATATATATATATATATATATATATATATATATATCGGTTTTAGAACGTCTTTCGACGTTGTCCGATGCCTAACTTCCACGTCCTTCTATCATCCTATTGGCCGTCTCTAAGATCTCTTGTACTCATTGCTTTAGTTACCCCTTCTTTCCATGTCTTTTTGGGTCTTCCTCGTTTTTTGCGGTTTGGCGGTACCCACTGCATAATCTTCTTGGGTAGTCTTGTATCTTCCATTCTTTGAACATGACCATACCAAATCAACTGTTTCCTCTCAATGTCTGTTGTTAAGTAGCCATCTATTCCAATTCTTCGTCTTACTTCCTCATTTCGAACTCTTTTCCTGCGGGATATACCTAACGATCTTCTAAACACATCCATTTCTACAGCTTCTAATTTTTTTCTGTTGTTCTCGGTTATTCTCCAAGTTTCTGCTCCGTAAAGTAGACTGCTTTTAATTAGTGACTCATAGATGTTATATTTTCACTTTAAGACTTACTTACTTTATTTTTTTGACAATTAAGTTTTAGGCCGTATTTGTTACATGTTTCTACAAAGTTGTACATTATCCTTTGAAGCTCCTGCGCCCTATCTGCCAGCAACGCTGTATCGTCTGCATATCTAATATTGTTTATAAGTTGGCCATTTACTGCAATCCCATCTTCTGATTCGTCCAAGGCCTCCCTAAACATGTTTTCCGTGTATATATTAAATAATGCCGGTAACAATTTGCAATCTTGTCTCTTTTTTCCCCAACTCTTTTTTCGACTGTGAAGATATCGGACAGTTCACTCTGGTGTTCTTCTAATTTGATGTATATGCGCGAGTGAAATAGTAAGGAGTACCTTAAGTACATGGCTCATCAACCTAATTAATCTATCTTCTTTACATTTTCTAGCGTTGGCTTTTTTAGGAAATGGAATGAGTATGGATAGTAGCCAGTCTTTTGGTAAATAACAAGTCTCGTAGATGTCGTTGAAAAGCTTCGTAAGAGCTATGATTTGGTGTGCCTCTAATAGCTTTAAAATTTTATTATGCGCCTTATCAGATCCTGCTGATTTCACATCTTTAATCCGCTTAATGGCCATAGTTACTTCTTTGTTTGTTATCCCTAGGCCATAGGGATTGTTTATTTTAAACGGACTTCGTGCTGCATCTTCGAATAATTCTTGCATATATTATTTCTATCTTTGTAATTTATCTTCAATGGTAGTCAAAATCTGGCCTTCAATGTCTACAACTATACCTGTAATGCGTTGTTTTTTTTTGTCTATCTGTCATGTCTACCTTTTAATTTTCTTCGCTCTTCCATCATCTGCAATATTTTGTCTGTCATCCATTCTGGCTTCTTTTTTCTTTTTGATTTTAGATATACATGCGAAATTGTGGTAATAGACGTCTTCATTTAGTTCTTCTGTTCTTCTATGTCTCTATTAGTGTCCTCAACTATTTTCGCAAAATTCTTATTAATCTTTCTTTTAGTAGATAGTCTTATATCTATCTTGGGCCTCATATTCTTATGACTAATTTTGTGTCGTATATTGATATTTGCAACCAATAGACTATAATCTGAGAATATATCTGCGCCTGGATATGTTTGTGTTAAAATGATAGAATTTCTAAACCTTTTGTTTATGTTGATAAAATCAATTTGGTTTCATATGATTTTCCCTGTGGTATCACCGGGTGCTTTTCATGTATAAAGTAGTTTTGGGTGTAATTTAAAAAGTGTATTCGTTACACTTGTTACATTCGCTACGTTCGTTAACTATTTGATAGCTTTTTTATAATTTATTATTTTGTTAATATTCCTATGGTTTTATTAGTTTATTAACAACCTTTTTATAGACCACCTATAGGGTGTAAGTGTCTGGATGCGCGTTTTTTAAGTGGTATCTCCATTAGGAATAATTTAATGACAATTTCCAGGCAAGATAATATTGGGCATAATTATTACGTATTTAAAAAGTTGTTTTTCAGCTATTGTTTTTTCATTTTCTTTGATGGTCTAGACTGCGGTTCAGGATCTAATTCAGTATCGAAGGTGAATGTTTGCGAAAGAACGGAAGTTAGAATTGGAGTCATTGCGAGTAATTCATCTTTAAGTTCTTCGAATTTTTCGATTAATTTTAATATTTTCATGATGTTACTGCAGGTTTTACAAGAACAATTGAGACACACTACAGAGCATTTGAAGCCTACTTGTAGACAACCACACATACTTTCACATATTTCCTTATATCTGCAAAAAATTTATTTCACAAGTTCGAGGGGTGCTGTAGTTTTGAAAGTTTTGATCGGTATCCAAATGTTTTCATGTTTTTTTCCAGGATCGCAGTATTTTCTGGTGATAAACACTAACACTGTAGAAACGAGCTGAATCTTGTATTGACAGAAGTTAAATGTAATTTTGGTCAGTGTCTTGGCAAGTAGTTTGTATCTCATGCTGTTAGAGAGTCATCTTTATTTCCACCATATAATGAGGCGAAAAAACGTTAGCATATGACAGTTTACAAAGATAGCTCAGCTTTCTCACTGAAGAATAATGCGGAAGAGATAATTCCGTAAAATTTTGATGAATTTAAATTTCCTAATCTTGTAAGCTACTAATATTGTGTCGCATCATTAAAAAACATGAAAAACAGCAAATAATCTGTAATAACGTTGTGATGTATAAAATGTCAGACACTCCTATTTGGGAGTTCATTTTAGCAGGATTCTCAACTGGAAGACCGACATACAAAACACCCTAGACAGGGTCAGAAAAAGGACAAAACTCCTGGCAGCGCTGTCCGGTAAAATGGGTTTATGCATTCTCTAAATAGTTGTCGGGATGTTCGTATATTTTGTTCATTTTGTACTTAAACAATTATTTGAGTGTGTCCCCTAGTACGGGTCCTCTCCTCTTCAGATGTTTACTTACATTTTTAATTTCTTCTGTTGTTAATCGTATTGACGAGCCTACTATTTCAATAGAATAGAAAGAGAATTCTCTCTTCTGTTGCCGACAAGAATAAGGCGTAGAATAATTTTTAAATAATTTTAAATTCTTTATCCTTATTTAGTGTAGTGTGATCTACAATTTATGTTTAATTTCATGCTTATTACATTCTGCGCTTACTGGATAGTCCAAATATGACGAAATGCCCCTGATGATTCTGTAGAAAGCGAAATTGTGCTCGATGTCGGCCTTTAATTTTTCAAAGTTCAATTATTCGATCATTCAACCTTATATCAATATATCATTATACAATATATACAATTTTACTGTACTCTTCTTGTAACTGAAAGTATAAATTGCTTGCCAGGTTTTTACTGAATTTTATCTACCCTATAATATTTGACCCCTTAAGCCACAGTTAATCTTTTTAGAAATACAAAAGTGCTCTGCTAGATTTTTACTATATTTTTACCAGACTAGTCATTATTTTCTCAACTTCTAATTAAAAACATGCTGAAATGTTACTCTGTGCTAACTAGGTAATTATTTATTTTTTAAAAGTTTAAATATTGAAAATATGAAAATACTTTATTACAAAAATTATAAATTTTAACTATTTTAAAAAATTGACTCTGATTATAATAGTGAGTACATGTCTAAGCAAAATCGTGTGTCCCTTTTATGAATATAAAATAACTGAAATCAAATGAGTTTTAGTAAATACAATGGAATTGTTATATTGCACAGAATAATTACCAGGTAAGAAATATTAAAATTGAAACAATTTTATTATGTTCAATTATTCGATCATTCAACCTTATATCAATATATCTATTACTTAGCTATAAATATATATCGTTGTTATCGCTTCAACTGATAACAGAACAATAATAATTGGAGATGTGAAAGAAAACAAACAAAATAAAGACTATATTCATATGATGATTAACAGCACGAATACTCAAATCAAGAAAAGCTTTCTTGAAAGATCAGTCCATCTAGAAGATGGACCAGATAGAAGTTACTTCTTAATATTTAGATATTTGCTCCCTAATTTGATATTATTCAAATTTTTACTGTAAAGAACTTACTTAACTGTTAATTTTTTGTACACTTTATTTTATTCTAGTTTTAATATACCATTTTCTTTTTCAACAGACCGCATTAACTCCTGAACGTGATAGAGTACATGAAAAGCTCGCAGAATGCCAAAAGGAATTAGGTTCAACTGTAGACGAACTTACGAACGTTAAAAATGGAAATATAACCCCTGAAACCGGCAAGCAAGTTCTTTGTGTTCATCGTAAATTGGGAATCATGGATCAAAATGGAGACATTGTTCCTGATGAGTACAAGAAACACGTTGAAGCTACTACTGATGACAAGGATCGTCAGAAAGAGTTTCAAGGATGCAGCAAACCTCAAGGAGAAAATGCCGAAGCTAAAGCTATTAATTTTGATAAATGCTTCCAAGGCATCTTACAAAGTTTAGGTCGTGATTGATTTATCTAAAAATTATTTTGTTACCGATATAATGTATTCTGATACAAAATATATTCCTTTCCTTTAAATATTTTTTTTCCTGAAGAATGTGTGTGGTAGAGTCTATTAGCCAGACTTGTTTTTGTTCGTTGTTAAATTCGACTGAATTTTAATTATTATTGATTGCAGATTCATACAGTTAAAAATTTCTTATTGTCCGAATTTTAGTACTACATAAAGGATGTTTCATTACGAACTTACACTATCTATTTATCGCTTAGAAACTGCTTAGACGATATTTATGAAAATTGTTTTATGGAGATTACAAGTTGTTACGAACTTAAAGAAAATATTTTAATAGAAATACCGTTTTTGGGGGAACTTTTTAAGGAACCTAATAATTTTCACCACCAAACCAACGTTAAGAGGAACTATTTTGCTGGCTTACGGTTAAAACTAGTAAAATTCCAAAAAAAATTACCACACTAGTAATTATTCACCCTTCAACTACTCCTTATGAGAAGTCAATAATTCTGTTGGGTTAATATTTAAGGTGATAAAAAATCTATTTTTACAATTTTACTGTACTCTTCTTGTAACTGAAAGTATAAATTGCTTGCCAGGTTTTTACTGAATTTTATCTACCCTATAATATTTGACCCCTTAAGCCACAGTTAATCTTTTTAGAAATACAAAAGTGCTCTGCTAGATTTTTACTATATTTTTACCAGACTAGTCATTGTTTTCTCAACTTCTAATTAAAAACATGCTGAAATGTTACTCTGTGCTAACTAGGTAATTATTTATTTTTTAAAAGTTTAAATATTGAAAATATGAAAATACTTTATTACAAAAATTATAAATTTTAACTATTTTAAAAAATTGACTCTGATTATAATAGTGAGTACATGTCTAAGCAAAATCGTGTGTCCCTTTTATGAATATAAAATAACTGAAATCAAATGAGTTTTAGTAAATACAATGGAATTGTTATATTGCACAGAATAATTACCAGGTAAGAAATATTAAAATTGAAACAATTTTATTATGTCTATTACATTAATTACCTAATTGTAAAGAAGTGTCGGGACACCTTGCGCACTAATTGATAAAAGATTAAAAGATTTGTAATTATTGGGTACATCCATACACCTGAGCGAAGTGTGCCGCCAATCAAGCAGTGGGGCATGCAGTCTTAATCGGATTTTAGATTGATACCACCCTCTTCATTATTATGTAACTTTGACAATAAATTGCAAATATAACGGCTCTGTCACAGAATAATAAACAATCAGAATGCCCACTCTCAGACGCCGCCTTTGAAGTTTTTCAGCAGGCGCGCCATGTTTTAGAAGGAAAGAAAGGATGATTTGTGAGGTTATGTAATTGTTTATATTTATGTTTAATTATATTATATTTATGTGATTATATTTAACAATGTTAATATAATTGTATAGCATGTCCATGATTGCCGTAAGTCAATTAATCCGGGTTAATTTTTCTATGCACACTACATAAACAACAGTGGTTCCCTCTAAAACATGGCGGAACGTCTGCGCGAAGGAGATGCGCGTACTTAATTTTCTATGGAGAGTGGGCATTCTGATTGTTTATTATTCTGTGGCTCTGTATTGTCCCTGAGTGTATTTTATGCTGAGTAGAATAGTACTTTAATTTTTAATACTAGTGCACATTAATCTACGCACGATCACGTCTATAGTTGATTTTTAACATATAATTGAAATGTGAAAACGTGCATTTTTTATACTGAACGAAAAAGTACGACTTTACGCCCCCAAAATTATGCCCAGTGTGTTATGTGAAAAATACGAAGATAGCAAAAAATAGTAAAAGGTTAAAGTAAAAGTACAATACAAAAGAATTATTAAAAATTCCTTTTATATTTTTGTTTTGTACAGTACAGTAAAATTGTAAAAATAGATTATTTTTCATCACCTTAAATTTTAACCTAAGAATTGTTAACTTTTCACATGGGTTAGTTGAGAGTGAAGAATTACTAGCGTGGTAATAAATCGTTGAAACCTAGCAGAACGCTGGGGTATGTCAAAAATATATTTTTTTCTAATTTTGCTGGCTCAAATATTAAGCTAGCAGGAACGTTTCCAAATAAGATTGGTTTAGGGATGCAAGATTATCAGGGTGGCTAAAGTATAGTAAACATTTAAAAAAACTTTTTTATTTCAGTAATAAGTAGATGAGAATGAATTTGAAAAAAAAAAGAATTTTTCCACTTAAATTTTAATCTAACAGAATTGTTGACTTTTCATAAGGGATAGTTAACGGGTGAAAAATTACTAAGGTGGTAATAAATTCATAGAAACCTAGCAGAGCACTCTGGTATATCATCAATATTTTTTTCTGGAATTCTACTCGTTTTAACTGTCAACCCGCAAAATCGCTCCCCTTACGGGTGGTTTGGTGGTGAAAAATTATAAGGGTGGTAATGAATTAGTGAAAAATGGGTGAAAAAATATGCCATAAGCAAAAAGTTTTTTTTTTCGAATTCTGCTAGCTTGAACCTTAAGCCAGCAGAATCACTCGCGATACGTGCTTAATATTATGCTAATCGAGAGAGACTTGAAAATACCATTTGTAAAAACAGAAATAACACGTTACAGTGATAAACACAAATATAAGACCAGTGATCATGGTAATAGGCTAGTGCGTGAGCTACACGAAACCACAGGTGAAGTGCGTTGCCTAAAACGATTCAAATCACCGAACTTAAGAGATAGTTAGATAATTATAATATGGTAGTGTCGCCAATTAAGGCCAGTGTCTTAATTAGGCCAATAGCAAATACTTTCTTAAATATAGATATTATATATTAGAGGTCACCGTAAATCGTTTTCTCAGTCAAAATCGTCCACGCTATTCAGTCGGTAGTATCACATAGTCAGGTAGACTAGACACTTGTTTGTTATGATGCCGAAGTTCGTTTATAAATTTGAGGTAAGTTATAAAATTACTAAAATGGTACTTAATGAATACATGCCAATTATTTTTTCTTTGTAAAGCGATAGTAAATTAATACTTTTTAAGTAACTGGAACTGTTTTTTCGCTATATTGCTTTTTATTATTTTTTTTATGTTAAATAAAAAAAAGTAGACAATGTCCTAATAAAGCCAATTGACTGGCCTTATTAGGAGTGGACTGGCCTTATTAAGAGCTGGTGTACTTTACATATATTTCTGTACATAGTGACTTAAAATATTTTTTCTTTGCAGATATGTCCACCAGGAAAAGGGCACAGTGGACCGAAGAGGCCATTGAAGCTGCAATGAATGCCGTACAAGATGGCATGGCTGTTTATAAGGCAGCACTTACATTTAATATTCCTCGGCGTACGTTACGTAACCATCTAGCTAGTGGCAGTTCACAAAAACGACTTGGTCGGCGTCCAGTACTTACAAAATTTACTACTTCCAGGACTACAAAACTTCCAGGAAGAAGAATTGGTTAGACGTATAGGAAGATTATGTGACGTTGGTATGCCATTAACCCCCAAAATATTACGAAAAATGTGTATGCTTTTGTAAAAGAGGCAGGAATAAGGCATCCATTCTCAGTTAAAAAGGAGATAGCTGGAAAAAAAATTGATGAAATTGTTTTTCTCAAGGCATCCTGACATTGCAAAGCGTCGGGGTCAAAAACTCAATTTGGCCAGAGCACAAAAATTGAATCGTGTAATCAGTGACTATTTCGAGAAACTTCGACAGATTTTATATGAGAAGGGCTTCGCAGGAAAACCTGCTCAAATTTACAACATAGACGAAAAAGGATGCCAGCTTACGCTGCATCACCAACAAACTGTGTTGGCTAGTAAAGGTGCTAAAAGGGTTTATATTGTTGCACCAGAGCACGGCGAAAATGTAACAATCGTAGGATGTGGCAACGGCATAGGCAACAGCATTCCTCCACTTATCATTATAAAAGGGAAACGAGTTAAGCCAGAATGGTATTATAATCTTCCAGCAGAATCAAAAATTAAAATGACCAAGCAAGGAAGCATGAAAACAGATGCATTTATACAGTGGTTAGATCACTTCTGCAGATTCAAAAATCCTGGACCAGCCCTTTTAATTTTTGATGGAGCTTTATCCCACTTAGACATTAGAATTGTAGAAGCTGCAATAAAAAAAAATGTAACTCTGTTTTATCTACCGTCTAACACCACCCACGAGCTTCAACCACTCGATAAAGCAGTTTTCAGAAGTTTTGAGTCGTACTGGGATGAAGAGGTGTTAAATTTTTGGTGAACCATAAAAATGAAAGAACCATCAACCGAGCAAGATTTGGGCAAATCTTTACGCCGGCTTGGAGAAAACAATGACACAAAAAAATATTTGTTCTGGATTTGAAGCAACTGGGATATGGCCATTCAATCCAAATGCTATTCCGGATGCTGCCTTTGCACCTAGCTGTCTAACACACCGAGAGATTGAACCAATGGCCGAATATGCTCAAGTTAGTCCTATAACCGTACCAGAAATTGTACCGACTGCCCAAACCAATACACATTTCGAAGAACAGCCATCCTGCAGCAATGGCAGTGGTGTAAACCAAAAATCTAAAAGCAAAGCATTGTCGAATAGTGAAAAAAGGAAAATTAAAAAAAAAACAGGACTGTATAAAGTTTTTCAAACTCAGATGAACATCTCAGATGAAGACAGCGACTCATCTGGGTCTTATACAAGCGATACAGCTTCCAGCGAGGATTATGAGAAGAGTGATTTAGTTTACAAAGATAATCATGACAATAATATGGTGGTAAAACTAAGTGAAACGAAGCCATGTGAAGAGCTGAATGCAAGTTTTAGTTCCAGTGGTTTGCTGACTACACCGGAGTTTAAAGTATCAACAAAAAAGCGTCGACAAGCCATTAATGCGAAAGCACAAGAAGTTACCAATGATCTATTTAAAGGACAATCTCATAGCTCAGCCAAACCTAAAGCTACTTTAAAAAAAGATCCAAAACCAAATTTAAAAAAAGACTCATGGTACTGCTTCTTGTGTGATGAGGATAGAGTGGCTGACATGGGCAAGTGTGTTCGGTGTAATAAGTACATCCACGAGGAATGTATAGGGTTAACAAAAAAGGATAAGGACATGTTTGTATGTCCTAGATGTGAATAAATGTGCGATATGTGTGCTTAATGTATTGACAATTTTTTTTAATATGAATAAAAGTTTCTTTCACTAAATTTTGTATTTGTTCTTTAATTCTTAGGTTTAAAATTTATTATCCACCTCAATTTTGTGTAAAACATGAAACTGGCCTTATTAAGCTACCCATTCCTAATAAGGCCAAATATTCCAGATTTATTCAATGTTAAAATTTTATATTTCTTTATTTATTTAGTAACTATTTTATCCTGAAATTTGATAGCTAAAATGTTAGGCAATACGTATACAAGAGTTTTCCCCCATATTGTTCCTGAATAAAATATTCCAGATATTTAAACCTTAAGGTGGCCTTAATTGGCGACTGTACCTTATGTGTAATAGTAGTTTTGTAGACTAATATTAAAATTATTTTCTCATTGGAGAAAATTCCAATTCCAAAGAGTAAAAAAAAATTTACTTACTATTCGTAGCTTAGAACAGATAGTAAATAGAGTGGAAACAAAAAAAATGAATATTTAAAACCCCCCGTTTATATAATAAAAAATTGTCAGGTATTAAATCGTTTTTAACTCTGTATAATTTTAAAAATTAACAACTTTTATCAAAAAATTTAAATTGTAAAATTATTTTGCGAAAACTACTTGATTGCTGATGGTGAAATTATATGTAGTGTTTTTTTATATTAACACAATTTTTTGAATAAATTTTGATTTAAGTTCCTATGTCGCCTTTGCATACCTAAAAAACATTGATTTTTGACCATTTTATAATGGTTTTTAATAATTTTAACAAAAAGAAAACTAACAAAATTAAACTAATAAACTAAAAACTGGAAAAAGGAAGATCCTGCGTAGATGCGTGAGCCACTAAGGGGGCACATATGGACAAGAAAAATTTTCTACGGGGCACATATTGACACAGGTTTTAATGGAAATAAAATAATAACATTTTTTATAAGTGCAATTTTAATATTTATTTAACATAATACATTGAATTATCCCATATTATACCTATTAAAATTAACGGAAAACAAAATCCTTTTTCCGGATATTCGTAAGATGCAATCCAACATCCTCAGCATCTTCAGACTCGACTTTCATAAGACTATCATCTGATTCTTCTCAATTTCGCTTTCTGATGTCTCCTCATTAAAAACTTTGCGAATATGGGATTTAGATTTTTTTTTATTGCTTGCCTTTCTTTTCTTCTCTTTTTCCTCCTTTTCTCTTATTTCATTTTCTTATCTATTTTTTTCTCGTGTAGCGGTCAGAATGATGGATTTTTTTTCTTCCTTATAAATTATTCACACGGTCTTTGGATATGGACGAATTTGTTCCGGAGTAAGTTTTACATCGGAAATAATTACAATTTTGCAACTTTGTTTTTCGGTAGTTTAAACTGGTTGACAATTATTGTTGACTTGTGGTTGAACATTTGCCGATGGTGATGTAGAAGGCATTTCGGAATTAGAGAGCTTAGAGGGAGATTACTGCAATTTAGGTAAACATCAATTGTGCTATCTCTACTGGAAAAGTAATACCAAATGCTGCCTTCTGAAGCTCCAGCCAAGAATGACTCTTTAAATCGCACTCGTGGGAAGATATAAACAGATGAAATACCATTTCGATTAGCAATGCTTATTTCAACAATTGTCACTTGCTCACATCTCTCTCCTCCAACAGCTTATCCCATCTTGCCTACATATCTTACATCTCTTACATCTCTTACATCTCTTATTTGCGACCACTTTTGGCATTTGCAGAACAGTGCTCACTCCGCTTTTATCTACGTTCAAGATTCTATCTATTAGCAATTTTTTACGTTTTGTAAACAATCTCTAGGTTATCAAAAAACATGTCTACGTTAACTTTATAACAACTGATGTTTCTGACTAGACTCGTAGACTCCGGTTTTCGCAAATATAATTTATAGTGACGCTTTATGAAGCCTTTCATACACTTAATTCTAATAAAATGATTCTCTGACCATGACTTTGGCACATTTTTTTTCAACTCTCGAAACATACTCATATGCGAATGTTCGAATTTGAAAGTAGGTTAATCCATACCTACATACCATACATAAAAACTTTATTTCGGATATTTCTGTTTTATTTATATTTTTTTATTTAGTTTTTTAATATTATATGTAACTGGCTGATTCATTACCATTTTTTATATCGCAAATGGCTTCAACTACTACGTTTTCAGGAATATTACTTCTATCAGTTTTTCTTATGTATGTTCTCACCATTATGTCAAACTGTAAGGTAAAAAAGGATATTTTAGGACAAAATTTCCAATTTCTTGCAGGATAAGAAATTAAAAGAGTAAAATCAATTTTGTGAGTGATTATCACAGTCAACAACCGAAATTTTTATTTGTCAAACTATCAAACTATTGACATCTGTTAAAATAAATGCATTCCTGAAGGCTCAGTTGTCAGCCCCACACTATTCCTTCTTAGCATTAACGATATAATATCTCTTGTTCTCCCTCCCATAAAATACTCAATATACGCAGATGATTTTGTTCTTTAATGCCAAGGTAAAGTTACAAGGAGCACATGTTCTTTACTCCAAAACACTCTTAACAATCTTCATAACTGGTCCACTAAAATTGGAATCAAATTTTCATCTGGAAAATCTAAAGTCATAAACTTCTCTAGAAGACATTACACTAGCCCTACTCTTCTTTACCTGAATGGATCTTCTCTTCAAGTGGTTGATAAACACTAATTATTAAGTGAAATATTCGATAAAAGACTTACATGGAGAGATCAGATACAGAATACAAAAACAAACTGCCTAAATAGAATCAGTATCTTAAAAACTTAAAAACATAATTGCTTCCTACACTCACCTTTAAAGTCTAAATACAATTCACAATACTTCTTTATGCATTAGTCTCGGAGCTTTTCAATCAAGCCCTTATGAAAGTCTTTATATGGAATCTTCAGAACCTCCACTTTTTATAAAATAGCAACGTTTTTTGCTGTTTTTTGCAATTTCTGCTAATCCAAAAAACCCAGTAATTAAACTAATTAATACTCCCCACCCTATCCCAGGTAATAGTCACACTCGAGCACATTCTCTCTCACAAAATTTAAAAACTTTGCCAAAAGACACAGACCTAAAAACGTCCAAAATTCCCTCGTGGATCAAAAAGCTACCTACTGTCCTTACTACTCCTTACCAGCTTGAACCGATACAAAAAGAAGAAACGATCAGAACTCTCTTGGTACAAACATTTGAGGAAGTTATACAGATACAAAGTTATGAAAACATTCTCTACACAGATGCCTCCAAAGAAGAACAGGCCGTCGGCTGTGCCATCAGTACCTCAAATACAATAGTAGCGGAATATCGGCTTTCTTCCAGATGCAGTATACACATAGCCGAACTGTACGGAATAGTCAAGGCATTACACTTGCCCATTGCTAATTAGAAATCATTAGTAATATGCACCGACTCTATCTCCTCAATTGATTTAATCAGAAATATATACTCCATACATCCCATTGTACAGTGCATCCACAGTATCTGCCAATAGCAGTCAAAAAATAGTGTTTCAATAACTATCATCTGTATACTATTCCATGTTGCTATCAATGGAAATGAGATCGCTGATCATGCAGCAAAACTGGCCTTCTCCTTAGAAAATATGGAAAACATACAACTTACTACAACAACGTACTAAGCACTTTGCAAACATACTGGAGCGTACAAAATACAAATCTAAGCACAATTTAACCAACTGTTACCTCCAATACCACGACTCAAACGAGCAGAAATGACAATATTATTATTAGGAGGAAGTTCTACAAACATGTACAGTGCCATAATTCGTTTAAAAGGTCGGCTAAAGAGAAAAAGATGTAAGGTATGGTCAAAGAATAATTTAAGAAAAGACACGTTATTTGAGTGTAGCTTCTGTCCTGAAAAATCTGGCCTTTGTGTAGAAAATTGTTTTCTACAGTTTCATAATGATAATAATTTGTAATTATTAATATTATTTTTGTAATATGTTTTATATTAAAATTTCCAGTAAATGATTCTTGTGACAGTAAAGGCTTTCTGCAATTTAAAATCAAAGACGCACTTATGAGTCTCTTGCATATGGATGAAACTTCAATGATATAGTCACAGTATAAAGTGGTTCCATAAAGAGGAACCTCTTTATACTGTGATATAGTGCTGACGACGCCTATGAGCGTCACGAGATAAAAAAGACAAAATTTAAGAAAAACTTAATAAATGTATTCTGCCAACAAGAAACTAATCACAGTTATAATGAGTTACAAAATGATTGCACAACTCGCAAAACAGCACAACTGTTTTTTTTTTAAGTGTTTAGACTAGGGCTAGCAAGTTCTCTTTTACAGGAAAATAAATAAAAACAGGTAGATCTTTCTCTGTAAACTAAAAATATAAGTAAATCTTCTTATATACATAGACCAAAAAAAGCCACTAGACAGGATTGAATTGCTCATTGGACCAAACATATTACCAAGGGTAGGTGCAGATATTGTAGATCTGAACTTACTGCGTTACTTGTGTAGCGTGCAGTAAATGCGAAATATTTGACTAAAAATAAAATCTGTTTTTTTTTATTAATTGGCTTTGGCTTGAAACCTGCCACGTAATTACATATAAATATACAATATATACATAAATATACAATACATGCATAAATATACAATACATACGTAATTTACATACAAAGGAAATGTTCAAGAATACAATCAATTTTATAATCATACCTTTAATTTAATTTTTACAAGAAATATCATAACGATTTTAAAGATTTTTATATCGTCTTCACTTAATACCCTAGTGGGCAGTTGAAAAATATGTGATTTAAATTAGCTATACTAGTTTCACACTCACATCGGTATGTTGGGAGAACTCCTATTTTATGTAGATGTTTCGGAATCATCCACGATCTACTTTTTAATCTTAAGACAGTTGACACTGTGTTTCTGCTTAGTGTAACATCTTTTTAAAATTGTTTTACATCTACTGTTGGTTGTAATTTGTATAAATTAGTGCCCCTGCTTTCAAAAAACTGAATCTATTGTCTGTCCCATTTAAATTTAATATGTTGTTTGATATAGGCAAGTAGGTCACATGTACATCTTCTATATATGCATTATGCCTGGTCCACATAAAATTTTATTGTTTACTGAAGCCACTGAATACGTCACCATACGTTACATATGTTGAACCACGTACGTAGATTTTTCAGACAGGAAATCCATCGCCTTTCTGGTCCACGTTTTCCTCCTACTTTTCCTCGAAGAATTAATTGCAACAACCCATATATTTCCCTGTTCCTCATAATGTCACCGAGATATTCAATTTTGGCTATTTAATTAAGGTTAACAACTCTTTTCCTGTTTGCATTCGTAATAAAACGTCCTGGTTGGTAACGTGGTCGGTATAGGATATCTTCAGGATTCTACGATAAAGCCACATTTCGAAAGCCTCAAGTTTGTTACAAGTAGCGTCTGTGAGAGTTTACGACTTACCTCTCTAGTCAACTCAACAGTATAAAAAAGATGTAACATCGTAGTAACCTGATCTATATGGATACTGATAAATCGTGACATTTGAATAGTTTAGCTATTTTTTGGAATGCAGATCTTGCTTTCTCTATCCTAGATTTTATTTCCAGGGAATGGTCCCAGTTTTCATTGACGTACGTACCAAGGTAGATGTGTTTTTACTCATTCTATTGGTTGACCTTTCACACTGATTCTTTCAATTTTCTGTTTCTTCTTAGAGATCAACATACATTTTGTTTTCTTAATGTTTAGTGAAAGTCACTTCTCTGACTTACTTCTGTGATTCTATTCATTAATTTCTGGAGGGCTTTATAACTGTCAGCGAATACTACCGTGTCATCCGCGTATCCGATGTTATTGATACGTTCTCCGTTAATTTGAATTCCGGCTTCAACGTCTTCTACTTTTTTACTGCTTTTTGAAAGATTTTCTCAGATTATATGTTAAACAACAAGGGTTATAGTATGCATCCTTGTCGGACCCCGCGTTTGATTTTTAGAAGCAGGAGAGGGGCAGGAGAATCATGGGATTCTCCTGCCCCTGTACGGATATACGATGTTTGATTCCAGTGAAGATTCTTAGATCATATTTGTGTATTCCAATATTTGTTAATATCTCCATCGGGTTGTAGTGTTTTACTGTATTAAATGCTTTATTGTAATTAATGAAGTATGCAAAAAGATCGCAATTTATATATCTACATCATTGAAATAGCACTTGTATGCTAAAGAGAGCCTCTATGGTACCCACTGCATTCCGAAAACCATCTTGTGTACGGCTGATTTTTCTTCGCATAATCTATATATCCTTTGATGTATGATTTTTAAAAATAACTTTAAAATGTGGCTCATTAAGCTGATGGTCCGGAAATAATTGCAGGATACGGTTTTGTTTTCTTTTGTAGAGCAATAAACGTTGATTTCAGCGATCTTAATATTACTCCGTTTAAATATATGTCATTAAATATTTTTGTTAGTCGTTGACATCTGATGTAATTGGTAAGTGTTCATTACATATGTAAGACGGAGGATGTTCGGACCTATTATCATCAAAGAGTTCTTCTGTATAGTTGGCTCATATGCATAGTTCTTGATTTTTATCTGTGATGATGTTCCCCTGTTAATCTTGTAGTTTGCTAGCTGTGTTGAATTTTATAAGACCAACTACTTATTTGGCCTTTTTATTCATATTAAATGTATCATGTTTTTGTTCCAACAACTCTTTATCTTCACACTGCATTTTTAACCAATTTTCTTTGACCCTTCGTATTTCGGTTCTTATGTGTCTCTGTATATTTTTGTGTATTCGTTTGTTATTCTTTGATTTTCTTTTTTCTTCCATGAGTTGCAGTATATTTTCATTCATCCAACTTTTTCTCTTTTCTTTATTTTCTATTGGATGTTCTTCTCTGATCTTCTTAAAGGTCTCACATATATTCTGAAGTGATTCTTCTTGATCATATGTTGTTTGCTTTATGTTATTTAGCTTTACTAAAAAAATCCATGCAACTGTCTTCTTTGTTTTCTTATCTTTTAGTTTTCTCATATCACTTTTTTTGTTACTAATTTTTTTTTGTAACCTTTTTACAGAAGCAAGCAGTTGACTTGAAGCACGCAACATCAAATGCTTACGTGTGGGTACGCGGACTTAAAGGAAAAATTGAAAATGCCCACTGGTGAGAACATGACGCTAAATGTGTTAAAACTCCATCGATAGACCATATTACAAATAATAAGGTTTTAAGAAGAGCTAATACCCAAAGAGATCCTATAAATATAAATAACATTGTAACGTAATATAAGTGTTTTAATCAACAACTTATTTTGTGTTTTTTTACTTTGTTTTACTTGTTATTGATTCATAATTACTGATCTGTATTTTTTTATAAGCAGTTTTGCTTATTTATTGGCGAATTTTTGTCTCTATGGAAGATTGTCTGTTCATTTCTTGCGCAGTCTGCAGATACTCCTTTTATTACTTACTCGACTTGTCCCTTGCTGTTTTAACAACTCTTGTGTGCATCATTGTATTGACGTAGTTTTTCTATTATTTTTTCTGTTTAGTTTCCACTTATTTATACCCTATATATTAATTACATATTGATCTCGTCACTACTTTGTCGGTCTCTGAGCTTGTTTCCTTAGTAATGATCATGAAGAAAATATAATCTTTTAGTCGGACATATTGAAAAAATGATCTACCCTCGTATCTAATATTTATTATTACCTACTTATATATTATAGTGTACTGAAATAAGTTGTAATTTGCTAACCCATTGTATTAGAAATACTTTATTTAAAGAAAATACTGAATGCACTTGGAATCCCTCACAAAGGCCTGCGTACGGTCCTGATACTTATTGTTTTAAAAATATCTAGGTATAAAATGGAACTGTGGAAAAAAATAAATCACTATCTTCGCTCTCAATCAACTAAGTCAAGATGAAGCTAGTATATTGTTTAATTATCGCTATGGTCTGCTTAACAGCGGTAAGAATTTTTTTATATTGTGCTAAAATATTTTGTGTTATGATATTTATTTTTGTCATTATTTTTGAATTTTATCCAGTTTACTATTACTACATGTCGATTTATAACGTTCTCCACAGTTTCCCGACTTCCAATCGCCAATCATCATCCGGTCGTTTCATATCTTCATTTCTTTAACTCATTTCTTTGTCTGTTCCTTCTATTCACCTTCTGTCTACTCGGTCTACTTTGTATTCTCTTAGTTTCTATTTGCCATTTTAGTATTTTCTTTTTTAATAGGTGTTCATCCAACCTCTGTCCGAACCTGATAACCGTTTTCTTAATAAGTTATCTGTGATTGTCCGTTTGATTCTCATTATTTCTCTAATGCATTCGTTGTTAATCCTTTTTCTTTTAGATTTTTCTGTCGCTCTTCTCTAAAACCTCATTTGCGTTGCTCTCAGCGTTGCCAATGTTTTTCTTCCACAGACCGTACCTCATAGCTGTATAGAGTAATTCTTTTTACTATAGTCTCATATATCTTAAACTGCTTTGCTGACGGACTGGTCTCGAAAAATGTTGTTCAGCATTGTATGGCTTTTCTACCTGCCATATTTATTTCTCTTATAGCTTTCTATAATGTTTCATCGTACGAAATACCTAGAGTTTTGTAGTATCCTAGTTTTGTCATCTAGTATAAGATATTTTTGTTTTATTGACTTCTACAGCCTATATATCGTACACTTCAATTAATTTTCGGGCTAGAGAGTTTAAATTGTCATATTATTGAGCCACTATTATTTGATCTTCTGAAAAGTTCAGCGTATATACCATAAACATTTTTGTTTTCATCTTTTTAAAACGCTTTCGAGGTATATTATAAATAAAGTAGGGAACAGGCAACATCCTTGCTTCAATTCCTTTGATGTTAGAAACACTGTTGTTAATTGTGCTACTCTATATGAATATTCGTACTTTCCATGGATTGCCATCTTTTTCAGTGAAACACATGACATCTTTATTTCGATTATTTGGCTTAAGCATAAAATGTGGTATTACAATCCTGCTTGTTCTTCTGCTTCAGATTTTAAATATTCTTTCTCGATTCGATTCTTCAAAATCTTTTTATATATTTTTCTCGTAGATTCTATTACAGTTTTCCTTGGTAATTTTCACATTTATTATTGTTTCCCTGTGTAGTACTGAGATTTGATGTTTTTTGGAACATTAGTCCATTGAAACGTTGCATTGAGATTACAATTTTGAGAGGACGCTTTTTTATTTTTTTTTTATGTATGAGGTGGTTAGTATAAGCCTAAGTTCAAGTTTTCGGAGTTGCCACGCTTGTTCCCCGCCGCCATCTTAGAAAAAGGAGAGCAAAGTTTTCGCGCTGTATCTCGTAAATTAGCAACCCTACAGAATATTAGTTGTAGCAAAATAAACTTTCTGCAACTTTATTTTTATTAATTTTTATTGTAAAATAGAAAATAAAAAAGTTATAAACAAAAATATCTAAAAAACTTTAAACAAATTTTTTTTTCAGTAATTTTCACAAATTTGTTTAATTTCATTAATTTTTCTGGATTTTACCGCGCTCCAAAATTGACTGGGTTCTTGAATACTCTCGTAATAAGAGGTGCAAAGGGTTTTTTTATGCTGTATCTCGTAAACTAGGAACACTAGAAAAAATTTTAATAAGACATTATTTGTAGAAAATAAATTGTCTACACTTTACTTATAAAAAAGGCAATAAAAGAATTTATGAACAAATTTTCCTTTGAACTTTTTTGTGGTCATTTATGAATAAGACATCATAGCAATATTTATAGGGGGTTTTCAACGAACAATTTTCACTATAAACGTATTTATTTCATTAACTCCTCTGGGTTTTGTAGCACTCTTCTTTTTACAGCAGCTCAAAATAAATCAGTTGACGTTAGACCAGTTTACTTCCTAAGATAGGCCAGCCAAGATATACGCCTACTTCCAGAGCCTCTCTTACCCTCAATATTCCCTTGTAGAATCAACTGTAAAATTCGGTATTTATTATTACACATGATGTAGCCGAAGTAAGCCAATTTTCTGTTCTTTACGTTGTTGATAATTTCTTTGACTTTTCTCAGCCTCTGGAGAATAGTTATATTACTTGTGTGGTGTATATATGAGACCTTTAACATACGTCGGTAACATCACATTTCAAATATCTCTAATCGTTTTATGGCATCTTCTGTAAGGGTCCAGTTTTCTACTCCATAGAAGAGGACACTAAAGACGTAACAACTAAGAATTCTTGTGCGTATATTGATAAAGATAGATTGCAGAGAATATTCCGATGGCTGTTAAAAGCGCTTCTGACTTTTTCAATACGAGTTTTTATTTCGTAGCTGTGATCCCAAATAGCCTTAATGTTGCAGCCCAAATAGCATGTTTTTCCACTCTTACTGTTCTTACTAATGATCAATATTTTTGACTTTAAGACTTACTTACTTTATTTTTTTGACAATTAAGTTTTAGGCCGTATTTGTTACATGTTTCTACAAAGTTATATCCTTTGAAGTTCCTGCGCACTATCTGCCAGCAACTGTGTATCGTCTGCATATCTAATATTGTTTATAAGTTGGCCATTTACAGCAATCCCATCTTCTGATTCGTCCAAGGGCTCTCTAAAGATGTTTTAGAGCATATGTTAAATCACGCCGGTGACAATTTTTAACCCTGTCTAACTTCTTTTTCGACTGTGAAGATATCAGACAGTTCATTTTCTAATCGTACTGTTGCTTTTATTTGGACATATAAGTTTGATATCAGTTTTATATCCTTTTCATCAAGTCCTGATATTTTTAGGATATCGATTAGTTTTCCAAGTGGCACTTTATCAAATGCCTTCTTTAAATTAATGAAAAATGCACACATTGCAGTTGATATCCCTGGCTGTCTGTATTAGAACTTGTAAACTAAAAAGTGCTTTCCTCGCTCCGAGTTCTGCTCTGAATCTAAATTGAACTTCACTCAGGTGTTCTTCTAATTTGGTGTATATGCGCGAGTGAATCATAATAAGGAGTACTTTAAGTACATGGCTTATCAAACTAATTAATCTATGTTCTTCACATTTTCTAACGTTGGCTTTTTTAGGAAGTGGAATGAGTATTGATAGTAGCCAGTCTCTTGGTAAATAATCAGTCTCGTATATATTGTTAAATAGCTTCCTGAGAGCTGTGATTTGTTATGCCACTAATAGCTTTAGCATTAAAGCTAAAGAAAGCAGAGAAAGCTGGAATATTTCGGACATGTAATGAGAGGTCCCAAATATAGATTGCTACAAAATATCATGCAAGGAAAAGTAGCAGGCAAACGCAGTCCAGGACGAAGAAGAACCTCATAGTTGAAGAACTTGCGAGATTGGTGTGGTGTAGATACAAGCATGCTATTTAGGGTGGCAGTGGATAAAATTAAAATAGCTATGATGGTAACCAACGCTCTGAAAGGACATGGTACATGAAGAAGAAGACTAATAGCTTTAAATTTATTTTTTCGCGTGTTATCCCTGGGCGATAGGGATTGTTTATTTAAATCAGACTGCAGGCTGCATCTTGGAATAATTCTTGCATATAATTTTTTCATCTTTGTAATTTATCTTCAAAGGAAGTTTCTTCCTCTATTTCGTTATCTCGGTATTTATTGTATATTAGGTATCTTTCTTCGTTAAGCTTTCCTTTCCTGTTTATGTCTATATGTGTTTCTCTCTCTTGTCTTCGAATTGGGAAGTCTATTTTTGAACGTAATACATAGTTATCGCTACTGCATGTCGCACTTCTCTAAACTCGTACTGTTTTGACTAATTAACTCTTTTTTGACCAATTTACATATTATTACTAAGAATATTTATGATTTTCATATATTAGGTAGTCCGTTGGATAATTTTTTGCTTGACTACCTTTTTCTTTGAAACCAAAACGTTCTTTCTCTCTTTTGCTGGTTGGCGTATTGAAAGCTATCCGTTTTTTTCATTATTTTTAAGTCCTTTTTGTGTTTCAAAAGCCATTTATTTTGAATTTTTATCCATTCTCTTAATGTTTTCAGATATACCGAATTACTTTTTTATCTAATTTAATCCAGTTATTATTCTAAATATAGTCTAGACATTCTTAGCATGCATATGTAACATATCTTAAAATTGGTCCGTTATTTTACAAAACCTTGCTGGCCTTCTATGGCGTTTTAATAATTGTTTTATCATCGAATTATGTTTCCTTTTTGTTACTTTCCTTCGGTGTCTTTTAAATCCACTGTTCACAAAAAATGAGTTACTGATATCTACCAACAATGAAAGAAGTGCTTGTCAGTTAAAAATTTACTTCCACATAATTCTTAGTGACTGATTTTTATTGTGCCTCTCTTTTTCTGTTTAGAAGTTGTTAGAGGTCTTTCCCGAAGGTTATGATCATCACAACACAGGAGTATGTTCTATAACAAACTTTAGGTAATATTTTTCTTTTGTTCTCCTTAAATTAAGTTATTTTTCTTCTTTTCCTACGGTCGTTTAAAATGTAGTTAATTGTTTCAGGTTCTTAACTACGGAGTGTGTAGGTTAAGTTTCCTAAGTTTCCATAAGTCAGTCCTATTATATGAAGGTGTTCTTTGACTGGTACATGTCTAGCAAGGAATTCTGTTATAAGCTAATTTGTGCTTGGTTTCCGTTACACAATCTGGCGAGTTCTCTTTGGTATTTTCACACTAACCTAGAGTACACCTTCTAGAGTGCTTGAAAAAGTTTCCATGGCAACTTGGCAATATGTGCCTATATTAATCCACTTTGGTTCGAGCGGCACTATATTAATTTCTATTGCACAATTATAAATTGCATAAATCTCCTGTAATACAATAAATAAATCCTTCTGGTGATATAGAAATCATTAAATTTGTACTCCAATTGAATATTACTGTACTCGACCCATCTGCACTCGTTTTCCACCCATCTTGATAGCCTGAAGCGGCGGTTGTGTATTTATTGCTTTAGATTTTATCGTTTTAGATCTGACCACTCCTCATTATACTTTAAACCTCAAGAAACTCAAAAACTCTACAAAACGACAGAAAACTCATTTGTTTTATCCGCTTCTTTCTGTATGTCTTCATGGAAAGAATGTCAGATAAAGAATACAGAGGAATGATCTCATTGAAGCCAAAGTATTGACACCAACATAATAAAATTTTTATAAAAAAGATAAGTTCGTACCAAAAGATACTAGGACATTCATTCATACAAATGGCTTAGCTATTATTGCTAGATGGAAAACGTTTGTCGAAATAAGATCGAAACCCTTAGAGTACCGGCGCTTGCAATATATGCGTCGGCTGCAGAATATTTTGCACCAATATAAGAAGTATCAGCAAAAACAAACACGTACATGTAGCTATTAACGAGTATTTGTAAAAGTTATTAGTGAATATCTAGAACATATATCTATTACTTAGCTATAAAATATCGTTGTTATCAGTTCAACTGATAACAGAACAATAATAGCTGGAGATGTGAAAAAAAAACAAACAAAATAAAGACTACAATCATATGACGATTAACAGCACGAAAACTCAAATCAAGAAAAGCTTTCTTGAAAGATCAGTCCATCTAGAAGATGGACCAGATAACAGTTACTCCTTAATGTTTAGATATTTACTCTCTAATTTGATATTATTCAAATTTCTACTATAAAGAACTTACTTAATTGTTAATTTTTTGTACACTTTATTTTATTCTAGTTTTAATATACCATTTTCTTTTTCAACAGACCGCATTAGTTCCTGAACGCGATAGAGTACACGCAAAGATCGCAGAATGCCAAAAGGAATTAGGTTCAACTGTAGACGAACTTACGAACGTTAAAAATGGACATATAACCCCTGCAACCGGCAGGCAAGTTCTTTGTGTTCATCGTAAATTGGGAATCTTGGATCAGGATGGAGACATTGTTCCTTATGAGTACCAGAAACATGTTGAAGCTGTTACACTTGACAAGGGTCGTCAGAAAAAGTTTCAAAGGTGCAGCAAACCTCAAGGAGAAAATGCTGAAATTAAAGCTATCAATTTTGATAAATGCTTCCAAGGCATCTTACAAGTAATGGGTCGTGATTGATTTATCTAAAAAATACTTTGTTACCGGTATAATGTATTATGATGTAAAATATATTCATTTCCTTTAAATAACTATTTTTTTTTCCTGAAAAATGGGTATGCTAGAGTAAATTAGCCAGCCTTGTTTTTGTTTGTTGTTAAAGTCGTCTAAATTTTAATTATTATTAATTGCAAATTCATAGTCAAAAATTTTTTATTATCAGAATGTTAGTGCTACATACAGGATGTTTCATTACGACCTTACACTATCTATTTATCGGAAACTGCTTAGACGATAATTACGAAAACTGTTTTGTGGAGATTACAAATTGTGACGAACTTAAGGAAAATATATTAATAGAAATACTAGCGGAGACAAATGAGTGGAATCCAATTTATAGTACGTAATATTTTTTCACCCATTTTTAACTAATTTATTACCACTCTAATAATTTTTCACCACCAAACCACCCTTAAGACGAGTAATTTTGCTGGCTTAAGGTTAAAACTAGTAGAATTCCAAAAGAAATATTTATGATAAACTCTCGTGCTCTTCTAGGTTTTCAGGAATTTATTACCACACTAGTACTTAATTACCTATCAGCTACTAATGAGAAGTCAATAATTCTGTTGGGTTAATATTTAAGGTGATAAAAAATCTATTTTTAAAATTTTAATGTACTCTTCTTGTAACTGAAAGTATAAATGGCTTGCCAGGTTTTTACTGAATTTTATCCACCCTCATAATTTTTTACCCCATAAGCCAAAGTTAATTGGAAACAGTCAACAAGCTACGCATTCACGCTAGCTAAATGCAAAATCTTTTTAGAAAAACAAAAGTGATCTGCTAGATTTTTACTATATTTTTATCAGACTAGTCATTGTTTTCTCAACTACCCTAATTTCTTAAATGTTATTTTGTGCTAACTACTTATTTATTTTTTAAAAGTTTAAATATTGAAAATATAAAAATACTTTATTACAAAAATTATAATTTTTAACTGTTTTAAAAAATTGATTATAGTACAAATCGAATCGTGAGTCCCTTTTATGAATATAAAATAACTGAGTTTAAGTAAATACAATGGAATTGTTATATTTTACAGAATAATTACCAGGTAAGAAATATTTCAATTGAAATAATTTTATTATGTCTATCACACTAATTACCTAATTGTAAAGGAGAGTCGGAACACCTTGCGCACCTATTGTTAATAGATTAAAAAATTTGTATTTATTGGGTCCATCCATACACCTGAGAGACGTGTACCGCCAATCAAGCAATGGGACATGCAGTCTGAATCGGATTTTAGATTGATACCGCCCTCTTCACTATTATGTAACTTTAGCAATAAATTGAAAATATAGCGGCTTTGTACTTAGCTGAGTGTGTTTTATGCTAAGTACAATAGTATTTTAATTTTTAATAGTAGTGCACATTCAACTACGCACGATCACGTCTTTAGTTGATTTTTAACTCTTGAATTGTGAAAACATGCATTTTTTTTATACTGGACAAAAAAGTACGACTACGTCCCCAAAATTAGAGCGTAATTATTTATGCCCAGTGTGTTAGGTGAAAAATACGAAGATATCAAAAAATAGTAAAAAGTAAAAGTACAATACAAAAAAATTATTAAAAATGCCTTTTATATATTTGTTTTGTCAGTTCAAAATCCAATCTGCAGAATTATTGGCTTCTTATAGAGGGATAAACAATTGTGAATGTGGTCAATGAATTGGATTTGTAGCACACAGTGGCATTTAAAAATTACTTTTTTTAGTTTAACCTAAGCTATCACAGGTTAGTTGAGAGGCGAAAAATTAGTGAAAATCGACCAGAATCATGTGGTATTTTAAAATTTTTATTTGAATTGGCTGGCTTAATATTCAAGCTTCCGCTTAATAGCTTAATATTGACTTCCCACAAGGAGTAGTTAAGAAGTGAAAAATGAATAGGGTGGTAATAAATTTGTAAAAACCTATCAAGACACTGGTACTGGTGGTACTTCAAAAATATTTTTTTTTAATTCTGCTGGCTTGAATATCTGGTGAAAGTGTAGCAAAAATTTACCAGAACACTTTTTTATTTTAATTATAAGTAGAGTACAGTGGAATATAAAAAAAAATCGCCTTAAATTTTAACCTAACATAATTATTGATTGACAGAGTACAGTAAAATTGTAAAAATAGATTATTTTTCATCACCTTAAATTTTAACCTGTTAATCAAGGATTGTTGACTTTTCACATGGGTTAGTTGAGGGTGAAAAATTACTAGGGTGGTAATAAATTCGTTGAAACCTAGCAGAACACTGTGGTATGTCAAAAATATATTTTTTTCCAATTTTGCTGGCTCAAATATTAAGCTAGCAAGAACGTTTCCAAATAAGATTGGTTTAGGGGTGCAAGATTATCAGGGTGGTAAAAGTTAGGTAAACATTAAAAAAAAACTTTTTTATTTCAGTTATAAGTAGAGGGAGTGAATTTGAAAAAAAAAAAGTATTTTTTCCCTTAAATTTTAATCTAACACAATTGTTGACTTTTCATAAGGGATAGTTAACGGGTGAAAAATTAATAAGGTGGTAATAAATTCATAAAAACCGAGCGGAGCATTCTGGTAGAGCATAATTTTTTTTTTTTTTTTGAATTCTAGTAGTTTTAATCGTCAGCAAGCAAAATCGCTCCGCTTACGGGTGGTTTGGTGGTGAAAAATTATAAGAGTGGTAATAAATTAGTGAAAAATGGGTGAAAAAATATGCCATAAGCAAAAAGTTTTTTTTTTCCGAATTTTGCTAGCTTGAACCGAATCCAGCAGAATCACTCCCCTTGAATCCCCAGATGCACCTTGATACGTGCTTAATTCTATGCTAATCGAGAGAGACTTGAAAATACCATTCATAAAAACAGAACTAACACGTTACAGTGATAAACACAAATATAAGAACAGTGATCATGGTAATAGGCTAGTGCGTGAGCTACACGAAACCACAGGTGAAGTGCGTTGCCTAAAACGATTCAAACCACCGAACTTGCGAGATAGTTAGATAATAATAATATGTGCAATAGTAGTTTTGTAGACTAATATTAAAGGTATTTTCTCATTGGAGAAAATTCCTACTTGTCCTAATCAATATTAGCCAAAAAAATTTTACTTAAAATTCGAAGCTTAAAACAGATAGTAAATAGAGAGGAAACAAAAAAATGAATATTTGAACGCCCTTTTATATAATCAAAAATTTTCAGGTATTAAAACGTTTTTAACTCTGCATAATTTTAAAAATTAACAACTTTTTTCAAAAATTTAAATTGTAAAATTATTTTGCGAAAACTACTTGATTGCTGATGGTGAAATCCCATGTAGTGTTTTTTCATATTAACACAATGTTTTGAATAAAGTTTGATTTAAGGTTCTATGTCGCCTTTACATACCTGAAAAACATTGATTTTTGGCCATGTTTTGATGTTTTTTAATAAGTTTAACAAAAAGAAAACTAAGAAAATCAATAAACTAAAAACTTTATTAAATGAACAACAAGGATTCAGATACGGAAGATCCTGCGTAGACGCGTGAGCCCCTAAGGGGGCACATATGGACAAGAAAAATTTTCTACGGGGCACATATTGACACAGGTTTTAATGGAAATAAAATAATAACATTTTTTATAAGTGCAATTTTAATATTTATTTAACGTAATACATTGAATTATCCCATATTATACCCATGAAAATTAACGGAAAAACAAAATCCTTTTTCTGGATATTCGTAAGATGCAATCCAAAATCCTCACCATCTTCAGACTCAACTTCCATTAGACTATCATCTGATTCTTCGCAATAACTCTCAATTTCGCTTTCTGATGTCTCCTCATCAAAAACTTTGCGAATATACGATTTAGATTTTTTTCTATTTCTTGCCTTTCTTTCCTTCTCTTTTTCCTTCTTTTCTCCTATTTCATTTTCCTGTCTATTTTTTTCTGCGGAAATTTTGGAACTTTGTTTTTCGGTAGTTAAAACAGGTTGACAATTATTGTTGACTTGTGGTTGAACATTTGCCGATGGTGATGTAGAAGGCATTTCGAAGTTAGAGAGTGTACTGCAATTTAGACAAACATCAATTGTGGTATCTCACTGCGATACATCACTGAGTTCCGTAACTTCAGCTTCTACGAAATCTCCTTAGGAGAAAATAGTTTTACTAAAGGGATAGAATCTAGTTTTTAAAAACCCAGAAATAATATTTCTCTTATTGAATGCTTCGTCAAATGCTGGAGCTATTAGATGTGCAATGTCATAAATTGTTATAGCATTTCTCGGATGTGTAGATATCCATAAGTTGAATGCTGCAAAACAATGACCCTTAAAACGGACAAGTAACAACACATCTAGAGGCTGCCAAGATATGTGTTGTGTGTGGAGGAAATTTTAAGAGTCCTAAACCATTTTCATTGCAATACAATATAACATCTAACGTTGTGTATTATGGTTATCCAAAAGTATTAATGCATATTTGTCCTTAGAAGCATGAATGTTTTTTTAATATGCTTTACAACTTCGAAAATTCCCTCGTTGGTCATCCAACCACTTAGAGAAGTAATACCAATGCTGCCTTCTGGAGTTTCAGTCAAGAATGACTATTTAAATCGCACTCGTGGGAAGATTCAACAATTGTCACTTGTTCGCCTGTCTATGCTCCAACTGCTTATCCTACTGGCTTACTTGCTTACATACCTTACCATACATTTGGGACCATTTTTGGCATTTGCAGAACAGTGTTCACTCCGTTTTTATCTACGTTCACGATTCTATCATTAGTTTTTTACGTTTTGTAAACAGTCTCTAGGTTATTTAAAACATGTCTACGTTAACTTTATAACAACTGATGTTTTTAACTAGACTCGTAGACTCCGGTTTTCGAAAAGATAAATTATTGTGACACTTTATGAAGCCTTCCATCCACTCAACTCCAACAAAATGTTTCTGAGACCATGATTTTGGCACTTTTTTTTTTCAAGCCTCGAAGCATACTCATATGCGAATGTTCGATTTTAAAAGTAGTTTAATCCATGCTGTAATTCGAAGATTGAAGAATATAATTTAGTAGACTATCCTCTTCTTCATTTAAAAAAATCTGCTGTGTTGTATATTTTGATAAAAACTTTATTTCAGATATTTCTGTATTATTTATATTTTTTATTTAGTTTTTTAATCTTTTATGTAACTGACTGATCCATTACCATTTTTTATATTGCAAATGGCCTCAACTACTACGTTTTCAGGAATATTAGTTCTCACCATTATTTCAAACTGTATAGTGAAAAAAAGATATTTTAGGTTGTTTTTTTTTTTAAGAACCTATAGTGTACAAGTGGACACTGTCTGTCAACTATGCTGTAATGATAGCCATGTTACAGATAAAACCAAAAACCGGTATTACAAAATCAGTATTTCATACATGAGAACATCTCTCTTCAATGGCTTTCTTCTTTGGGTGCCGTCTTCAATGAAGGTTGGCGATAACCTCAGCAAAATCATTTCTGTCCCTGGCTTTTCTTATTAAAGATTGAGAATCCAAACCAGTCCACTCACGAATGTTCTTCAACCAGGACGCCTGCCGTCTACCAGGACCACGTTTTCCTTCTACCTTTCCCTCTATAAGAAGCTGCAGTAGCTGGTATTTCTCATTTCTGTATATGTGTCCCAAATATGAGGTTTTCCGTGTTTTCATTATTTTTAAGAGTTCTCTGTCGGTACCCATCTTGTGTAGGACCTGCTCGTTGCTCATATGCGCTGTCCAAGGGACTTTCAGCATCCTTCCAATGGCATTACTGCCCAAATCGAGCCAAACTAGACCCTCAACCTTACGGGTTTCTCAGGCAAGGGACATCGGCTCCAAGACAAGGGCTCCAATTTCTTGCAGGAAAAGAAATTAAAAGAGTAAAATCAATTTTGTGAGTGATTATCACAGTCAACAACCAAAATCCATCTCTACTTGCCATGCTTTTTAGTTGTCAAATTATCAAACTATTGAGGTTTGTTAAAATAAATGCATTCCCCAAGGCTCAGTTTTCAGCTTCACATTATTCCTTCTTAGCATTAACGATATAAACTCTCTTGTTCTCCCTTCCATAAGATACTCAATATACGCAGATGATCTTGTTCTTTATTACCAAGGTAAAGTTACAAGGAGCACATGCTCTTGACTTGAAAACACTCTTAACAATCTTCATAACTGGTCCACTAAAATTGGAATCAAATTTTCATCTGGAAAATCTGGAAAAAGTCATAAACTTCTCTAGAAGACTAACCCTCCTCTACTTCACCTAAATGGATCATCTCTTTCAAGTGGTTGATAAACACTAATTATTAAGAGTAATATTCGATAAAAGACTTACATGAAGAGATCAGATACAGAATACAAAAACAAACTGCCTAAATAGAATCAGTATCTTAAACACTCTAGCTCATCATCAATGGGGGGGGGGGGCGAAAGAAAAAGTTCTCTTTTAAAAGAATTTACAGAACATTGATCCGCTCTAAGTTGAATTACGGAAGCATTCTCTACATATCTGCTTCCGAAATTCACCTTTAAAGTCTGAATACAATTCACTTCTTCACACATTAGTCTCGGAGCCTTTCAATCAAGACCTTCTGAAATTCTTTATATCGAATCTTCAGAACTTCCACTTTTTATAAAACGGCAACGTTTGTTTCTTCTCTAGAATTTCTCAAATCCTCTCACAAATTGTAACAACTTTGCTAAAAGACACAGACCTAAAAATGTCCAAAATTACCTCGTGGATCAAAAAGCTACCTACTGTCCTTACCAGCTTAAACCGATACAAAATGAAGAAACGATCAGAACTGTCTTGGTACAAACATTTGAGGAACTTATATAGATACAACGTTATGAAAACATTCTCTACACAGATGCTTCCAAAGAGGAACAGGCCGTCGCCTGTGTCATCAGTACCTCAAATACAATAGTAGCGGAATATCGGCTTTCTTCCAGATGCAGTATACACACAGCCGAACTGTACAGAATACTCAAGCCATTGCTAATGAGAAATCATTAGCAATATGCTCCGATTCTATCCATCCTATTTCGTCCCATTGTACAGTGCACCCACAGTATCTGCCAATAGTATTTAAAAATGGTATTTTAGTAACTATCATCTGGATACTATTCCATGTTGGTATCAATGGAAATGAGAACGCTGATCATGCAGCAAAACTGGCCTACTCCTTAGAAAATATGGAAAACATACAACTTACTACAACAACGTACTAAGCACTTGACAAACATACTGGAGCGCACAAAAATACAAATCTAAGCACAATTAAACCAACTATTTATTTACTTAGTGTAATTATATTAAAGTGTTGCTAATGTATCCTAGAATAATCAACCAGAAGAAAATGCAATACTTGGGTCATGTGTTGAGAGGTAAAAAATATGAATTACTTCAAGTTATACTGGAAGGAAAAGTACACAAATACGCCAGAACTCATGGCTGAAAGACCTGAAGGAGATGGTTCGACGCTCATCTGCAGAAATCTTTTGCGTAGCAGTTTCCAAAACCACAATTGAGTAATCAAATTTCAAAACCCGACAAATCCACTTTTTATGAATTTTGAGCCGTTCGTGTCAAACTATTTGTAATCTTGCCCTCTACAAGTTTATAGTGAATTTCCGATGCAAAACCCTCCTAATCTAATCTTAATTTGCACTTGAAATATTGGGATGGTTTCAAAATACAGCAAATCCAAGGACATGTTAAAATCAAATGCCAGCAAATCCTAAGCAACCAATCACAGTCAGGTAAGAAAGTGACGTCAGTGAAAATGTTTGTTAGTGTTGTTAAAACTGTTAAAACGTTTGGTTGCAATAAAAGTTTGCCTTGCAAAATTTGTATTTTTTGAATAAAATCAAAATAGTTTTAAAGCTAAAATTAGTTGTTAAAACGTTTTAAAATTAAAATAGTTATGGAAAATTTCATGGGGCAGAGTCCGAAACCAGTAACTCCGGATAGGAGTCACTAACATGTTTCACAGCCAGAGACTTGGAATGGTTAAAAAAAGAAAGGAAAACAAACCATTCTTATTTTGAACAAAAAAAAAATGCTAAATACTATTTTTTTTTATACAAAGCCCATGATCTTCCATCGTTTCCATCTTGTAAACATGCTACCAAATCATATACATGTTCTACTATTCTAGTGCGAAATGTTCAACAGTTTCATCAAAATTTAGGTTTTTTATTTTTTTATAAAACGGTCAAGAACAGGTAATGCAAGATAGGTACAAAAAAAATTTTAATACAATACTATGTTACAATACAATACTAAATAGCCAGTGCCGTTTATCACAAGCCTTACCATACAAACTTCGATGACGATATATTCACTGTACGACTTATTGCAGATGGGTGCGGAGGACAAAATAAAAATTCTGTCATGATAACTATGTGCACTAAATGGGTTAGTGTAGATATACGTTCATTAATAAAACACTTGGAGATTATATTCTTTGTGGCTGGACACTCATTTATTCTCCCAGACAGAGTATTTGCAAAGATCCAAAAAGTTATTAATAAAAAAGATACCATCGTTTCTGCAGAAGAGTTTAGTTGACATTTTTATAGACCATGGAACTCTCTATATCTTGGGTCAAGATATAACAGTGTACGACTGGAAAAAGAATTGCCAAACTACACTAAAATCTCCTGAACAGTGGCACTTTCGATTAATTATGAGCAAAAGATTTCTATTAAGACGTGGAAAAAGCAAAGTTGTAACTATTAAAGGGAAACAGTCTTATAAATGTGATCTGGGGAAAAATAAGTATGTATATTTGAGGATGTAAAGAGCTTATTGGAAACACATTGGGGAGAAAAGTGGCAACAACTTAAAACTCTAAAATACTTTGATAATATTTACAAAAAATATGTTAATGTTGAAGACAACGAGATTCCAGATACAATCAACAATGACCATTTGTGTGAATCAGTTGACGAAGTTCCAAATTTAATAGTTTAATTTAATGTTTTTTGTCAAAATAAAACCAATTATATAAACCACAATATTTTTTTGTGTGTTTCACTAGATATAATTCAAACTCAGACAATTTCATACACGTTTATTTTAAAACCCAACAAATCCGTAAGTAAAAATCAAAACCCGACAAGCCCATTTTTGTTTTTTAAATTTTATTTAAAATTACATATTTCCAGAACAATTACAAATGGTTTTTAATTCAGAAACATCTCTTTTAACTAATAAAAAAATATGAACACCCATAAGCTTAACTTTCGTACCAAAACAGTTTTTTTGAATTTCCCAACATTTGACCTCAGTGGATTTGTCGGGTTTTGATACTAGACGACTCAATTGCCATTTCGATCGCCAACCTTCGAAAGGAGACGGCGCCATGAGAAGAAGAAAAAGAATGTATCCTAACTTGTATATAAATAGATTGTATATGTATGTAAACATAAACATATTGTAATAAACTTTGTATTAGTGTCAACGGCCCATAGTTGCCGACACACTTAAGTTTAAAATACAAAAAATTTAAAGAAAAAATAAAAATATAAGCTAAAAAAGTTTTAGAGGCTAAACTAGCACAGGGATAGACAGTAGGGCAATATAAAGATGACATTTTAGAAGAAAAGTGGAGAGATAAAAGAGAAGTTATGTACATATCCACCATGGACGTATAATTTATACGTCCATGATATCCACAGATTTAAAAATGATCTTTTCGAAACTGAAAACAAAAGAAACCAAATAAAAATAAAACCCCTACCTATATCGAAATATAATGTGATTATGAGTAGTGTTGATGGGAAAGATCAAATGATCGATTACTATCCATATGAGCGAGAGACGCTCAGATGGTATAAAAAAAAATAGGTATTCACATATTTTAAGTTTTGTTATAAAATTCCTATTATTTGTACAAAAGTTGAATGAATTTATATGAATATCTTTTAGAATTTATCATTCAATTGTTTAAAAATTCTGAAATAGTATTGGTTACTCCAGCATACAAACAACTACAAACAACAGACAAGCATAACATTTCAAAAATTTTAAATGTTGATAGTAAAGGTCGGATAAAGAGAAAAAGATGTATGGTATGTTCAAAGAATAATTTAAGAAAAGATAAGATATTTGAGTACAGCTTCTGTCCTGAAAAATCTGGCCTTTGTGTTGGAAATTGTTTTCTACAGTTTCATAATGATAATAATTTGTAATTATTAATATTATTTTTGTAATATGTTTTATATTAAAATTTTCAGTAAATGATTCTTTTGATAGTAATGACTTTCTGCAATTTAAAATCAAAGACGCACATATGAGTCTCTTGCATATGGATGAAACATTAATAATATAGTGCTGACGACGCCTATGAGCGTCACGAGTTAAAAAAGACAAAATTTAAGAATAACTTTATAAATGTATTCTGCCAACAAGAAACTAATCACAGTTATAATGAGTTACAAAATGATTGCACAACTCGCAAAACAGCACAACTGTTTTTTTAAAAGTGTTTAGACTAAGGCTAGCAAGTTCTCTTTTACAGGAAAATAAATAAAAACAGGTAGATCTTTCTTTGTAAACTAAAAATATAATTAAATCTCCTTTTATACACAGACCAAAAAAAGCCACTAGACAGGATTCAACTGCTTATTGGACCAAACATATTACCAAGGGTAGGTGCAGATATTGTAGATCTGAATTTACTACGTTACTTCTATTCGCTGTGAGCCGATGAGTAGAGGGGATTTGACAGTTTTCACCAACGCTGTTAGTGGCAGTTTTGTGCATTTAACTTGTAAACATTCAAATAATGACGAATATGGATTTTTCAAAAAGAAAAAGATATGATACATGTAAAAATACTGGGTATAACAGTGATTGTAAATTTTATTCATTTCAAAGGGAAAAATGGATTATTGCTATCAATAAGAAAAATAAGTAAATAACCTATAATACAAACATGATATTTCTTTGGTGTAAAATAAAAAAGCTATTATATTTCGAAACATTGCGTACATGCCCTGCATCAACTAAATCTCTTCTCTTTTTTGGTGTAGCTGGTTGAATGCTGGTAGCATACAAAAAATAACGGAGCAAAAACAAAATGAAAATGCAAAATAAAAATAAAAAGTACAATGTTACAAAGGCATCGAGCAAAAAGACAAAAGAGGAAATCTAATCGTTATGAAAAGGAAATCAAAAAAGTGGCCTCTGATGGCAGACATATCCGGAAATACGAATGCGCCAAATTTAAATTTTCCGACACTTAGGTATTAACAGTAGCTTTAAAATAGTTTTCAAAATGTGTATTAGACGAAAAACTTTAAATAAATATTAACGATAACAGTCTAAAATGTGACACAATTGTTAAAAAACTTAATATAAATAAGCTTTCATGTGACAGTTGGGACAAACCATCGAGCAAAAAGACAAAAGAGGGAATGTAATGGTAGTGGGGGCAAAAATATTGTTAGACAGATAGTGAGATCTTTAGAGGCCACATTAAACAAGGAAAGAGAGTCTCTCTCCTTGTTTGACATCAAATTTAGTTGGGTTATGTTATTGCTTGTTCCAAATGTCACATGAAATCTTATTTATATTGAAGTTTTTTTACAATTGTGTCGCCTTTTAGACTATTATCATTAATAATTAATTAAAACTTTCTTGTCTAAGACACATTCTGAAAAATATTATATAGCTACTGTTAATAAGTGTCGGAAAATTTAAATTTGGCGCTTTCGCATTTCCGGATATGTCCGCCATCAGAGTCCACTTTTTTGGTCTTCTTTTCATAAGGATTAGATTCCCTCTTTTGTCTTTTTGCTTGATGGGACAAACAATAACATAACCCTACTAAATTTGATTTATTAAACAAATGCTTTTTAGTTTTCTCGGGATTTGAAAAAAAAATGGACATTTAAAACACATTGAACATTTTGACAGTAATACCTTACGATTACAACTACTATTACTTACCTTTATATATAATTACGATAAGAAAACTATTCAAATTCAAAATAAACTTCGGAATCTCAGTTGTCTTGAGGGTTAATAATTAGCGGTTCTGTCTCTACGGTCGCATCAATTATGTTATCAAGATCCCACATTTTTTGTTACTCTTCTATTACATGTCTTACTGCATCTTTCCAGTTTTGTTCTGTAATACGTTGTAAAGACTCGTATAACAATTCACGTACAGCTTGTATTTTAAATGACGTATTTTTTCTAGCCACATAACTTTTCATTTGTGCCCAAATGAGTTCAATTGGATTTATTTCGCAGTGGTAAGGTGGAAGTGTAAGAACTGTGATGTTTCGCCTTTCCGCCATTTTGTCAACTACGTATTTCTTGAACTTAGATTTGTGTTGCCGGAAAATTTTAAAAGTTCTGCTTTTACCATTCCATCTTCGTAAGGCAGGTAGGTACTTATTCCGCAGTATGTGTTCAATCATCTGCTCAAAATGCTCTTCGAAAACATCAGATGTCATCTTCTCGTGATAGTCTTCTGTGCTTTTGGACTGAAATTCCAACAAACCATGCTTAACAAATCCTTTTTCAGTGCCAATGTGAGAAATTATTAATCTACTGCATTTACCAGAAGGTGGGGAGATACCAGTAGACCAACCTTTCATAAAGGCTTGCCTGGAGCTTAATATATTTTTATCTGACCAAATTTTTTTTAGAGTACGACCTGAGTTTATTTACGTATCTCCTCCCGGTCAATCAAAAGTGATTTTCGGTCTGATTTCTCCCACCGGCAATTTAGTTCGTCCGATAAGAGGCAAATCCGGATCGTCTCTAACTTCTTGTAAAATTTTGTTTAGGTTTGGTATTTCTTTTTTGAAACAAAAATCCATGAATTTTCCTTCAAATACCATTTTTGGCAAATTCATCAATTTCAATAGGCTTTTTCCCTCTAAGTGTTCGTTTGTGTTTGGGTTAGCTATACCGTGTTTTTTTATTTTTGATACGAACCTATATATATAGTTGACTCCCCTACGCCAGTCATGTTGGCACAACTTTCGACTATGTTGCGAACAGTGTTTGTGGGATTCTGAGAAACCAGAGCATCGTGAACATTCAGGACAATAATCTTCTCTCTTGGTGAATAGACATACTTACTGACTTTACGCAACAGTACCAGTGTAAAACTTATGATGTTGATGATGAAACCATCACAAACAATCCAACAAAACGAGCACAAGCTAAAGGTACGTATATGTTCGTAGGTATATGGAATAAAAAATCACTCACTCACTGTATATAATTCGCAAAAGAAATATTCGAGACGCTAATTACTGCCGTAGACGCGGAAACACCGACGAGCCGTAAATTACATGCGATCAAAAACGTACTAAACAAAAAAATTGTTTTCGTTCGTAATATCTTCACCCTTTCAAGTTAGGTTTCGAATATAAACTGAACAGACGAGGCACGTGGCCAAAGCATCTATACTCATTATATTAATAAAAATCTAGAGAATTCCATCCTAATTATCTTGCAACGAATAGTACCTTCCGATATGAATTCCAGGTTTTCTAGTAAAGTGATTAAACGCGAAGAGTAGTATTGAAATATCCAAAGAGATAAGGTATTCTTATTTACAAAATTGTTAATGGTTAAATTCTTATTTTTATTAATATAATATAATAACCAACACTAGCTGTGAAAGTTTTAATTGATTTTTGCTAAATATATTAGTATTAAAATATTATTAATATTAAAATTAATTTTAATGAATAAAAACCTCAGGAACGCCTATGATGATACAAATTTAATGACCGTTTTATGACTTTGGGGCATATTTCGTGCTATCAACAATTTGTGAACAGATAATATAGAATCAGCAATAGTATTGCCAAAAATATCTGAGTGTCCCTTAACCCATAGAAATTTAGTACCATATGGATCTGATAGTTTTAGTAACTGTTGAAAAATTTGTAATATGAATATATTGCTATTGATTGTGAATTTAAAGTTTTGTAAGAAGTGTAATACTGATAGTGAATCACTGCATATGACAATTTTGTTACACTGGTTTTCACAGCACAATTCAAGGGCTTTGTATATAGCACATGCTTTAGCAGAAAAAATGTTGGATTGATTATTTAAAATAAATGATTTTTTAATCTTCATTTTTTGTACAAAGTAACCACTGGCTTTACATGTTGGTGATTTTGACCCGTCTGTATAGATCACAATATGATCTCAATAGCCACTTAAGATTTATTTAAGAGTACTGTAGCAAAATTCGTTTTGGTATTTAGGGATAATAATATTTGTAGCTAGAACACTTGTTAGATGTGGTATATCCAACGATTCCCAGATAAGATTACAAGGGAAATTTATTAACTTCAGTTCGTTGCAAGTTATAATTGCTCTTGCATGTGGTGGAGAGTTTTTTTTAGTAAAGTATGTAGATGTTAAATCAGCTGTATTTAATTCATTAATTATTTTTACATTATAAGGTTCACGATAATGTTGGTTTAGGAAATATTTGCTTGCCAGATATTCTCTGTGCAATGAGAGAGGATTTTCAGATGCTAGAGCTAGGGTGGCTTCATTTGGAGTGCTTTTCATCAATCCTAACACAATCCTTAGAGCTTTAAATTGAATTCTATCAAGTTTACGTAAATTGTTTTTATTAAAACTGTTTTTATTTTTCACAATAAAGGATAAACATTTCTTTTACTCAGGGATTATTTCTAATATTTTTGGAAAAATTTCATATGTTATTACTTTTCTTAAATATGGTTTTTTAATATATTTTATTGTAAATAAAAATAAAATATTTGATAATCTGATTTCCACATTACTCCCCACCTTTGTTGCATTGCTTCAAAAGACTGGACCTCAAACTGGCATTGTGACTTTTTCGCTACAAATTCAAAAGTCGCTTTCTTTTGGTTTTGTGAGTTTTATTTTTAAAATATTTTTTTATTTAATTTTTGCTAAATATTTTTTGTTGTACCAAACTGACACCATAAATCACATTTTACATTTTTTAATGCATTGTGAAATAATTTTATCGATAAAGGGTTGAAAGTTCATGGAAAATATTACAACTTAGGAAAAAAACTAATACATACGTAGAGTTTTTTATTACAGTTTATCTTTAGTAAATAACAAGTGCAATGAAAGCAGCATCGGACTGTATTATTATAATCTCGACATTCGTCATTTTCATCGTCATGCCGATTTGTATTTTTTTAAATGATCTAGTACAGTCAAAATGTTATCATTTCTGAAATTTTGGTAATTCTTTTGGACATTTTTAGATTGAATTAAATATATGTACAATATACAATAGAAGTTCTGACTACATAATTATACTTCGTTCTACACAATTACACTTCCTTATAAGCATTTGTTTAAAGTTAATTTCTCAATTACACTTATAATACGTACCCAACAAGTTTCTAAAATATAACTATAATGTGATGTGATGTGATGGATTAATAAAACTAATAAGATAATACTCTCTCAATTTTCTCTGTCACATGGATTAATTATTGTACCTCCTCGAAAGAGGCTAAAATAAATATAAATTAGAATTTCAAATACTTTTCGTTATATATCGCACCTCAGCAACAACACTGTCATAAGTCAACAATTGCCGTTTTGAGTAAATCGGGCAAGAAGATTATTTTAGGTTGTTTTATCAATTAGTATTCTGTATTGTAGAAATTTGAAACTATTTGGTATGTGTTGCTGAAACTCCAAAGGTGTATTATAACAGTGTGCCACTGTTGCTGATCATAGTGGTTAGAAATTGCATAGAGATTGCGGTTAAACGTGAAAATTGTAATAGATTACAATAATTGTTAAGGTATTTTACTTCTTTTTTTTTTAAGTGAAACTGGAACAAACCATGAAATCTCCGCTTGTTTAGCACACATTGTTCCCGAAATTGGTACGCCCTCAGATCTTTTCTGCAGAAACCACTTGGAAAGCGCTTCATCGAGTTGTTGAAAAGTCGATCCTTTCAACGATTTCCATACAGATATAAAATTTTGTACTTTCAATTTGTTTCTATTAATATCGCGTATTGTTTGCTTACCAACTTCGTAGCTCCGTGATAATGATGTCACACTTTCACCCTTTTCATTTCTGTTTAAAATCTCTAGTTTTTCTTCAATCGTTAAAACACTTGTCTTTCGTTTAACAGTGGTTGTTGACATTTTGAAAATAAAAACACATTATACGAATAATCAGAGAAGCGACCGATTTCTAGCTTCCAACTATGAAAATATGTATTAAATATCAAACATTCGATGTAACACGTAGGCAGCAGCATATTACAAGCTACCGGTTTCCAGGGATTCCCCGAGCACTGACACTATGGATATTAAATTATGCGCCTTTCCCACGGCGTAGTAATTTGCGGCGAAGCCATTCTGATAAAACGCCAATTCAATGTTAAGTTGCACGGATAATCCGCAGCCCGGATAATCCGCACACGGATAATCGGGGCTCTACTGTACATTTGTTTAAAAAAAAATACCACACAAAGGTAATTACATACGAACATAAAGTACAATTGCTTATTATTGCATATTTTAAAATAAACTGATTTTTGTTGCATAAACAACTCAATGCAACTAATTTATTTTGGGCAAGTTTCAGTAGTTCCTTACAGAGCTGTTTTAATTAACAGAGATGCCAGTAGCTAGCAAAAATTGTCAGATTTGTTGTATTGGTGATAAAAATAAAATGTTTTATTTTTAAACTTCTTAATTTAAAAAATGTTTCGTTGGGATGATGAAAAAACATCAAATTTATTGCTATATATATAAAGAATGTGTAAAGAATAAATAAAGTGTCTTTTGAATTATAAATCATGTTTACACAAAAATAAAATAGCCCGTGACAATGCTTACACAAAAATTCAAGAGGAAATGGGTGAAGATATTCAATTTCTACTTCAATTTCTCATCCATTTATTTTGAGTTCCGCTTCGAAATCAAATTTGTAACAATATCTGTGGTCGTCAGCAATATTTGCTTTTTGAATTCATTCCGAATACCTTCCATAAATCCCTTCTTGTTTTTTTGTTAGAAACTCAAAATCTTTTAATTACAAAACAGGTACTTTAGTTTCAGATGAAAACCACTCGATTGTTTAGTAGCACTGGCATGTGTAAAAATCTACCCTGCTTTTTCGCCTTGCTTGTATCGGCAAGCGAGCTACTGGCATGCCAATTACTAGCAAATGTGTTTTGTGCTTGCCAGTTACTGGCCTATGCCAGCAACTGGCGTTCCAGTTACTTAATGTAACAAAATATGCAAAACTATTAACAAGGGGTGAATGACACATATATTTATTTTATACCTGAAATTTAGCAAAGTGTAAACATTATTGAGAACACCACCGCAATTTGCCGTGCCTTTTCCTGCAACGAAAGGCTTTCTGCGAATTCCGTTAATCGTCTAGAGGTGTAAGTTGGTTGAATGTACTATACTTGATCTCTCAACGTGTTTCCTACGTAATGGTCGTGGACAAAAATTCAATAGTTTACTCGTGTACTAAGTGACATAGAAATCCGAACACCCAGTTTAAATGATTTTATTTTAATAAAATTTTGTATAAGTACTTAATGAAGCATAATAAGTAAATGATTAAAATTTAAAAATTATTGCATTGCTTTAAAGCCCTTTTACCTTTTATAATGTGTGGATAACCCACTATGTGTTACTCATTCTCCAACGCGCCTAGGCATGCTTCTGATCAGGTGGTCAGTGTCCTCTTGTGGTATCTCATTCCAGGCAATCACCAACTCCACTCGAAGTGCTTGTAGAGTCTGAGGAACACGTTGCAAATTAAGAAATCTCCTACCCATCATATCCCACACGTGCTTTATTGGAGATAAGTCGGGAGATCTTGATGGCCACGCTAACAATGTGACAATCATTATGTTGAAAGAAGTCTATTGTAACTCTTGCAACATGTGGTCGGGCATTATCTTGTTGGAAAGATGGGGTTCTAGAACTTCTTGGATATAACACTGCGCGTTCATGTTACCTCTGATGAAGACTAAAGGTGACCTGGAACCATAAGCTATACCACCCTAAACCATAACTCCAACAGTGTGATGAACATATCTTTCAACAAAAAACTGTGGATTTCACCTTTCACCACGTCGCCTTTTAACCCTCGCTCGACCATCGTGCATGCCTAAACAAAATCAAGACTCGTCACTTAAGACAATACTGTTCCATTCCTGAGTATAGAGTGACCGTTCTCTGCACCACTGAAGGCGATTACGGCGGTGTTCTGAAGTTAAAGGGAGGACCCAGTGTGGTCGGTATGAAAACAGGCCAAAACTTCTCATTCGTCGGTAAACATTTCGCATGCCAATAGGTCTTCCGTGTTCTGCAAACCATTCATTTGCAATGGAGCTGGTAGTGGAGAAACGGTCTCTTAAGGCCAATAATCTTAGGCGGCGATCTTCACGGTCTGTTGTTTTACGGCGGCGTCCAGTGCCCCTTGCTCTTTGCATACGGCCTTCTTGAAACCATGCCTGACAACACCTAACCACGGTGTATACACTTCTTTGCACTCTAACTGCAACGTCCCGAAAAGAAAGTCCAGCTTCCCGAAGTCCCATTATACGATCCCATTATATATATAAACTCACTAAATTGACGAAATCGTACAGGTCTCCGTACTCTAGGCATCGTAACCAATCGTAAAGAATGTCAAGAACCACAATCCAGCAAACTAAGGATCCACCAATAAAGGATCTTTACTGTGGCTAAAATATTCATTTTTAGATTGTTAGTGGATGTAAAAACAAAAAGTATAAAAATCGAAATCTCCAACTGATAAGGCTAAAAACTTTATCACTTTTTTTTCAGTAAGATAAATAAATTACACCAAATTTTATTGAAATAAAATCATTTAAACTGGGTGTTCGGATTTCCATGTCACTTAGTATATATAATGAAAAAGCGATCCATCTTTAGTATCTAATTTTCATTCTTACCTACTTATATAATATTATTGTGTACTTATAAAATTAAGTTACCCCATTGTATTAACAATAATTTATTTTAAGAAAATTTCGAATACACTTGGAATCTCTTACAAAGGAATTCGTACGGTCCTGATACTTTTTGTTGTTTCAAAAATATCTATAAAATAGACCTGTGAAAGAAAATAAATTAGTGTCTATGCTTCAAATCAACTAAGCCAAAATGAAACTAGCGTATTGTTTAATTATCGCTATGGTCTGCGTAACAGCGGTAAGAATTGTTTTATATTGTGATAAATTATTTTGTATCATACTAGTTATTATTGTCATTACTAATCCAATTTACTACTACATGTGATTTATAACGTTCTCTGCTGTTGTCTGACTTCCAATCGCCACTTCGTCCGGTCATTCTATATATCCTCCTCTATATTTCTTTCTCTCACTTCTTTGTCAGTTCCTTCTATCTAACTTGTTCTCGGTCTACTTTGTTTTCTTTTATCTTCTGTTTGCCTTTTAGTATTTCCTTTAGTATTCGGTGTTCATCCATTTTCTCTATATGTCTGAAGCAGAAAACTGTTATTAATAAGTCATCAAAAACCCTTAAAAGTAGTACCAGCTTACCCTTAAACTTAAACCCTTAAACTGTACCAGCTGAGCAGAGCAGAGAGTTACCAGCTGTAGTCCGTTTGAAGAGGTTTACTCTCCGGACACTGGAACTCACTTTAACCATGGGTGTATGTTACCTGAAGTCAAATTTAATTTAATATTTAACATCACAGATTTATAACAACATTATGTACAATCTTTTAAAACTCATCATCATCATCTTTGGCTCGACAATCCTCTGTGGATCTTGGCCTGCTCTAAGATTCGTCGCCATTCTGTTCGGTTTTTGGCAACATGTTGCCATCTTCTGATTTTTAATATTCGTAAGTCGGTTTCTGCTCCATCTAACCACCTAATTCGCGGTCGGCCTATGCTTCTTTTTCCTACAGGTGTTCCTGTGGTTATCTTTTTAGCAATGGTATTTTCTGGCATTCGTATTATGTATTCAACCCATCTAAGTCGCTGTATTATAATGAACGTTATGACATCTGGCTCATCAAAGAGCTGATACAATTCAAAATTATATCTTCTGCGCCACTGCCCTTAATCGTTTACAGCTCCAAATATTTTGCGGAGTATTTTAAGCTCAAATATTCCCAAAAGTCTTTCATCTTTCTGCGTTAGAGTCCATGTTTCTGCTCCATATGTGAGGACCGCCCTCAGCAATGTTTTGTATATAATAATTTTAGTTTTTCTTTGAATATTTCTTGAGTGGAAATGCTTTTGGAGTCCATAGTATGCCCTATTTGTAAGATTTATTCGTCTTTTGATTTCTTCGCTTGTTTTATTGATAGCAGTCAATAGCGACCCAAGGTATGTGAAGTTGTCAACACGTCCAAAGGTATGACTTCCAAAAACTGTTTCTCGTTCCTCATTTACTATCGGATCCTTTGTAACCAACATGTACTTGGTTTTGTCTTCGTTGATGACTAGACCGACCTGTTTCGCCGCTGTTTCCAATTCTAGGAGATATTGCTCAACATCTCGCTTGCTACGCCCTACTATGTCAATGTCATCAGCATATGCTAAGACTTGTATCGATCTATTGTAAATAGTACCGCCATCCCTAATTCGTGTATCTCGGACTGCCTTTTCTAAGGCAATATTAAATAGGAGGCAAGCCAGAGCATCTTCTTGTCTGAGTCCATCCTTTATCTCAAAGGATCTAGAACTCTCTCCCTGTATTCTAACAGTGGCTTCTAAGTTAGACATTGTCATTCTCGTTAGTCGGATAAGTTTCTCTGTTATACCAAACTCATGCATTGATTGGTATAGCACTGTTCTCTTGACACTGTCGTATGCGGCCTTGAAGTCGACGAATAGGTGATGGGTTTCAATATTGAATTCTAATGTTTTCTCGAGAATCTGTCTTATTGAATGAATCTGGTCAATTGTTGATTTTTCTGGAATGAATCCAACTTGATATTTACCAATTATGCCCACTGTGTAAACTTGCAACCTTTCGTAGAGAATATTTGCTAGTATTTTGTAAGCAGTTGTTAACAGGGTTATACCTCTATAGTTGTCACATTGGAGCTGGTCACCTTTTTTATGTAACGGGCATATCATGCCTTGAGACCATTCACAAAGCATGGTCTCATTGTGCCAAACAAGAAGTAAAAGCTTATGCAGTGTCTGTAGTAGGGCATCGCCACCATTCTTGTAGAGCTCACTGCAAATTTGATCAACTCCTGGTGATTTATTATTTTTAAGCTTTTTAATGGCTTGGGCAACGTTTTCGATGGTAGGTGGTCTTTAGTTTGGGTTGAAAGGATTCCAATCATTTCGATTTTCTAGGGTGTTATCTGCTTCTTCGATATGATGGCCATTAAATTTTGCATCGAAAAATTCAACCCATCTGTTTAGGATTGGGGCTGTATCATTTAGGATGTTTTCTTCTACATCCTTACAGCTCCTTTTTCTTGGCTTAAACTCTTTGCGCATTTTGTTTAGATTTCTGTAGAACTTTCGAGTTTCATTTTGATTTCTTAGCCATTCTGTGCTTTCCAACTGCTTTTGCTCAAATTGTCTTTTTTTTTCTTCTATGTAATCGTTTTTCTTCTCTTCTTTGTGTCCGGTATTCTTCCTTTGCTCTTCTTGTGTATCCAGCTTGATTTGTCTTTAGGTATGCCCTGTTTTTGTTATCTGTTGCTTCTTGGCACTCCTTGTCAAACCATTCGTTTTCTTTAACTGGTTTGGTTTTCCCCAATATTTTTGTTGCTTTCTTAGTTATTATGTTTTTACATTTTGTCCACAGTTCCTCTACATTTTCCCCCATCTCCAAGCTCTCCATTTCCTCGTCCATTTGTCTCCTATACTCTCTCGCAACGGTTTCAATGCGCAGATTATCAACATTAATTCTGTCTTGTTTCGTGCGTTTATCTTTCTTTAGGTTTGATATTCTTCCTCTGATTTTTGCCATTACAAGAAAGTGGTCACTGTCAATGTTTGGTCACTGTCAATCTTTTAAAACTACAGGTAATTTAAAGGGTTTTTATCCTGATATTTTGGTGGCTCAGGCATTTTAACCTAGCATTTTTAAACGTAATGATGGAATGTTTATTCCGAAAACGTTTGTTTTTTTATGTAGCCCTTTTAAGTGTTTTTTAAATATACCCATTTACGAAGATTAACCTCTTTTTTGTGATACGTGGTATACAGCCAGCTACAGGAATTGTTTTCCTTGTGGATCCTTTATTATTTAAAAAAGATTAATCCTTTCTCTTTTAGATCGTCCTACTGCTCTTCTTAAAAATTATATTTTCATTGCTGTTAGCGTTGGCAATGTTCTTTCATTCAGTGACCATACCTCACAGCTGTATAGAGTAATGTTTTTCACTATAATCTCATATATCCTCATTTCCTTTGGTGATGGGCTGGTTTTATAAAATTGCTGTTATTGTATGGCTTTTCTACCTATAGCTATTTCTTTCTCTTGTAGCTTGGTCTAATGTTTCATAGTATGAAATATTAATATAGTCTTACCCGATATCTAAGAGAGTCTATAATATTTACTATCGATAAGTGTCTAAAACAAGGCAGCAGGGATCGCCTCTGGACAGGATCGTACTTTTATTTTCGATTTGCATTACTTATTCGATTGGTATGTGTGTTTTAAATCCGGTTTTTATCATTGTCTACTACAGTTACAATAGTTGCAAAAATATTAACATACACTACATTCACATATTTACAAAACTTTATCATTTCTACATAGAGTACAAGAACAGAGGCAAAAATATTTTAGAAAATTGTGTTCAAAATCAAGGTGTGTCTAAAAGATGGCTTTACACCATTATCAACTGAATTTAAAAATATTTACATAAATTACGTATACATAGAAAGTTTGCCACGTATAAATACAATTCAAGAAAATACTTATATTAAAATAATACATATGGACAAGTCAGGTTCACTATCACTGTCGTTATCTAAATATATAATAATAATTGTTTCTTTGAGCAACCTATCTGTATTTTTCTAGCTGTCATTGGTTATTTTCTCCATTTCTAATTCAATTAGACGAACCACAGATTAATTTAGGGTACACGAAACTGTACTTCTCCGTACCAGTGCTTTTAGCTCATGCAATATGTGCCGTGACCGGTCACAGCTTTCGTGGAGGAGGAGCTCTGAACTGAGTAAGGGCTCTTCTGTACTTCATGAAAGATAGACTGGGCGGGGGATATCCTCAACCCCGACACGACACGTCCCATATGGCTGATAGGGAAAGTTCCTGCAGATATGCAGGACAGGTACGAATAAGGCATTGCCAAATAAGTACCCGCGGATCAACTGAGGATATGACATTAGGCTGCAGTAATGTCATTACTGGATTAAGGCTGTGGGAAGTAAAAATCCTGTAGGCTTAATTCCAGCTACTCACAGGCGACACTCACATTATGAGTTAAGCGGCTGTAATACTGCGATTTTAGGGCACTCTGTTGTCCTGGAGTTTGAGAAATCAGCTTCGAAGGCGGAGGAACTAAGACTTTTAGTGAACGGCATAAGGATGCAGAAGGCAAGGAGAAACCACTGCATTAAAGACTTCTTGTAAGTATCTCTAGTACAATTATCATGGTGATAAAAAACTTTAAGATTCCGACTACTGATCATGAAAATCGAAATTCAAGATCCGGCAGAGAAGGTAAATCTAGCTCAAACCGTGAGGACTTCCAGGTCGTTATCAAGAGAAATCCTCACGAACCAGACTACATTCTAGATGATGGATCTCTGACAGTATTTCGAACAGCCATAAAGATAGGTACATGGAACGTTAGAAGAATGTACGAGGCGGGAAAAATCTATAACGCCATTCAAGAAATGGAAAGACTCTCGATTAGTATTATGGGAATAAGCGAAATGCGCTGGACAGATACGGGATACCGAGTTATCAAAGATCACAAAATATTCTACTCAGGAAATCTTAAGAACGAACATATAAATGGAGTGGGCCTAATTATGAATAATAAAATCGCCAATAGTGTCAGTCACTTTGTACCTGTATCAGAAAGGATGCTCTTAGTTCAGCTAAACACAACTCCCATAAAAACAAACATTATTCAAGTATACGCTCCTACAGCGGACGGCCCAGAAGAAATTATAGAAGAATTTTACAATGACCTTACTAATATTGTCAAACGGATTCAGAAAAACGAAATAATACTAATAATGGGAGACTTTAATGGCAAAGTTGGCAAAGGACACTGTGGAAATTTAGTGGGATTTAGTGGGTTTTCTAGGGGAACATAATGAATGCGGAGACCGTTTGATTGAATTTGCAACTGAAGAACAGCTTGTAGTGACAAACATACGGAACGGATAGGCACTTTAAGAAGAAGAAGAATATGTGTTCAATCGGATTAAAAATGCAATAGTAAGGAGGAAGTCTTAATACTGTATGACCCATTTCTTCCGCCAAACTGTCGCAATAATATTTTTTTCTGATGGAAAATTATTTTAAAGTTTCAAGTAATTATTTTTTGGAATAATTATCTTCATAATACATATCATTTTTCAGCATATATTCCTGGACTCTAAGTTTGGTGTCATTAGAACATGGAACTTTATTCAATCTACGACTGTGGTAGCTGGCATTGTACATCACACTTACACTGTTGGGTGGTATATTTGATAACAACTTTGTTGAAAACCAGTTTTCAAATAATTGTGACGTAAGGTCATTATGATAGTCGACACGGAAGTCCTTGATGTTTTTGCATGACAAGGCTAAAGCATTAGGTATAAAACCATTTTTGGTTCTCGCATATATTATTATAATACGTTTTCCTTTATTTGATGGAGCTTTTGTTGTAAAGCAAACAGAAGGATCTGCCCAACCATATTTTTTAACCTCGTGAGTGTCAAACCACGTCTAATCCAGATAAACAGTTTCTCTTCCAATTTCTCTGTATTTATTAATTTGAATTAAAAACTTCGTCCTTCATATTTGTAAACGAGCAGATTCCATAAGAACTTGGCGTTTATCGATAGTTTTTAGTTTAAAGCCGTTTTTTAGAAGACATTGCCTTACTGTGTTTAGATATTCTTTTTTTTTTGTTCTCCTCAACTTAAGTTCTGTTCTTCTCATTTTCCTACACAACACCCTATCTCCCAGTCATTTAAGATACGGTTGATTGTTTCAGGTTTTTAACTACAGAGTTTTTAGCATAAGTTTCCATGAAACTGCCCTATTACATGAAGGTGTCCTTTGACTGGTATATGTCCAGTAAGGACATTGTTAAGATTGAGCTAATTTCTGCTTGTTTTCCAACCTACATATAGTGCACCTTCTAGGAGAGTTTAAAAAAGCTTTTATAGCGGCTTGGCAATTTGTGCATATCCATATCCACGTCAGTTCGAAATCCAGAATATTAATTTTAATTACAAGGTAGTAGATTGCATAAATATTATTAAATACAGGGGTATATTCTCTTGGTGATATAGATGTGTTTAACTTGGCTTTCCTATTAAATATTTCTGCACGCGATCCTTCTGCACTCATCTTTGACCTATTTGACCCATCTATATACTCTGAAGAGTCGTATGTATATGTATTTATTGCTTTAAATCTTATCGTTTTAGATGTTACCACTCCTTATGAATTCTTTCATCTCAAGGATTTTTTTTTGTACTTAAGATCAATTCGTACCAAAAAAGCGTACATTCATCCATCCAAATGGGTCAGCTATTGTTGCTTAATAATAAACGTTTGCCAAAATAAGGTAGAAACCCTTAGAGTACCGGCACTTGCAATCTGTGCGTCGGCTGCAGAATATTATGCACCAATATAAGAAGCATCAGCACAAACATTTAGCGAGTATGTGTAAGAGTCATTAGTAAATGTCTAAAACATTCATATTACTTAGCTATAACGTATCGTTGATATCGCTTCAACTGATAACAGAAGAGAAATCGTTAGAGATGTGGAAGAAAACAAACGAAAGAAAAGAAAAGCTTTCTTGAAAGATCAGTCCATCTAGAAGATTAATTAGATAGAAGTTACTACTTAATATTTAAAGTTTCGAGAAGAATTCTCACCCAGCAGGAACATTTCCTCGCCTAGGGTCAGTCAGGGTAATTGGAAACACTATTTGAAATTTCATGATGTCTAAGCATTTGAAATTTATTTAAAAATATATTGTTTCATATTTTAATAAAATAAAAGCTTTTGGCTATTATACGAAAAGTTTACGGTAGAATGTCTTAAAAACTAGTAAGAAAAAGTCACAAAAAAAGGAGGTATCCAATGTGTCCATTTACCCCACAAATTTTAAGAAAAAAACTAAAAAAGGGGGTAAATGTAAACAACGATCTCTGGTTCTGTTAAACATAATCTAAACGAGACTGGAGTAAAATGATACATGGTTTGTAATCTAAAAATCGTGCAAGTTGGCTCCATTAAACACGCCAATGTTTCCAGTTACCCCCGAATATATCAAATGTGCTAAGGAAACTTAAAAAAAAATTATTATCAAAATAAAATACATAGGTATAACAAACGAATTTTTAAGATTATAAATATTCACTTATTTACTGACGTTCAAAAATATCTAACTTATTAGGAAACTTGTAAAACATTCTTTCACCTTTCATAAAAATATTTGGCTCAGGGGCTATACCAATAATTTGTTGGAAGTTGACGAAACTAATGTCAGTTTTCTGTATGGCAAATTGCTTGCAGGTACCATTCATACATTTTAGAGCTATAACTTTAATTTCATTTTCATCCCAATCAATATCTTCGATCATACAAAGATATCTGTAAGATGTTGTCAGCCTTTTACCACCCTTGAATTCTACCAATACAAATTTCCCCTGCTGGAGTTTGTGGTGTTCTACAGGCTCTAGTTCTTGTAGCTCTTCTTCTACCGGTTCATCCCATGGACTGTCATCACTTTCAGCATAAGATACTTCTGTTTCACTTGCATCAGATGACGACAATTACTCTTTACGGTACTTTGTATTTGTATTTTTACTTGGTACTGGAGTTTCAACCGAATCAACAATTTTTCCATCTTTATTTCTTTTTCCATTTCGTTTCTGCTTTCTAATATCCTCCTGTTCCTGCATTCTATTCAAAACGTCACTAGCAGTTAATACTTCTCCATAGGCCAACTGTTTTAGCCGAGAGATTATCTTTTTCTTTTTGGGAGTAATTTCTTTAACTGTGTCAGAGTCAAGTTTTCTTGTTGTTCTTGTTGATTCCATATGAAATATACGGTCCAGTTTGTCTTTGGTTGGAGAAATAAAACTAGACATATCTAATTCTGCAATTGATGTTGCAGATGATGGTTCAGCTTTATTTATTAATGTTTTGTTAATAAATCCACTAGTATTTTCCTTATTCCGATCTAAAGTATTTTTACCAGAAGTCTGGAGGAGAGTATTTTTTCTTTATAAAACTGAAGCCGCTCTGAATTAAATTCGGATTCATGAAATTTGTTACTATTTATAGGATACACACCAGTAGTCTCAAAACCAGATATAATATTTTGTGAGAGCATAGTCTCCTGCCAAGTTTCACTTAGAAGTTCTACGAATTTATCCTTAGATAAACGTCCAGTACCTTCTCTCATTCTCTTCTTTTCATATGCTACTAACTTTCGATCCCATGTATATTTAACTGATTTGAATACACACTTATCAAGTGGTTGCAATTTGTCTGTTAAGTGACTGGGAAACTTAATAAGGTCAATGTTATGTTTTAATGCTTGTTCAATTATTCGAATACTTATATGACTTCGGTGGCCATCATATAAGAGTACAGCTTTTTGATTTGGTAAATTCTGTATCTCTCGAATTGTTTGCACGTGTGGTACAAATCCATTAAGAAACCCATGGTAAAATTGAGGTTCTTTCATCCAACCATTCTTGCTAGAAACGTAAAGAGTTCCTGGCATGGCCTCTGGTGATACCCATCTTGCTTGGACAGCAGCACCCTTAAAAACGATGAGCGGTGGTAAATATTTTTTATCTGCTGAAACACATGCGAGCACTGTTGTGGACTCCCATCCAGAATCGCCAGAAACTCTGCATAGAGCTTTACCCTTTGATCCTATAGCTCTAATTCTGGAGGGATTACTATTAAATCCACTCTCGTCAGCATTAAATATAAACATGGATTTACTGATGTTATTAAGGCCATTATTTTGAACAACTTCTTTTAGCTTATAATAGAAATCATAAATGATTCCTGGCTTTCGAGCATCTTTTCTAAGTTTTTGAATATGCTCAGGTTTCTTTAGCGAAAGTGAAGGATGGCGTTTCATAAATGCAAGATACCAATCTTTACCAGGGATGCCGTCTTTAAAGCGAGTTTTTAGGCAATTGTCTCTAACGTATTCACCAACTATATTTAATAACGCTTGTTTATCGCAAGGATAGCCCACATTAGCTCGTGCTTTTAACATGTCACAATATGCTTTTCAATTTTGTCTGACAATGCACTAGACACACCAGCTCCCATCTTATCAATTGGTATGTTTCTACCCTTTATGGGATTGTAAATAACGCAATGTGGAATACTGTAGTAAGCAGCAGCCTCCCTATATATTCTTTTTTTGTTTTGACGTCTGCCACGGCATTTACTAAATCATTCAAAGAGTATTTTGGTGGTTCTCTCTTTCTTATGTACTTCCTCGGCATTTTAAAAATGGCAAGACCTGTAACAAAATAACTCCCTTAACAGAAAAAATTGATTTCCATTTACCCCACGTTGTTTCCATTTACCCCCAACAGGTGTTTCCATTTACTGTTTACTGTACTGTTTCCAATCACCCCTGTTTCCATTTACCCGCACTGACCCTATATTCTAATTTTTTATTATTCAAATCTCTACTATAAAAAAGTTACTTAATTGTTAATTTTTTTATGCCTTATTTTATTCTAGCTTTAATGTAGCATTTTCTTTTTCAGCATACCAGATCCACTCCTGAACGCGATAGAGTATACGGGAAGATGTTTGAATGCCAAAAAGAATTAGGTTCAATTGTAGACGCACTCGAAAACGTTAAAAATGGAGATATAAACCCTGATACTGGCAAGCTAATTCTTTGTATTCATCGTAAATTGGGAATCATGGATCAGAATGGAGACATTGTTCCTGATCAGTACAAGCAACACGTTGAAGCTGTTACTGATGACAAGGATCGTCAGAAAGAATTTCAAGAGAAATGCGGCAAACCTCAAGGAGAAAATGCCGAAGCTAAAGCTATTAATTTTGACACATGTTTCCAATCCATCTTAAAAATAATGGGTCGTATTTAAATTATATAAAAAATAATTTGATATAGATATATTATGATGTAAAATATATTTCTATCGTTAAAATATTTATTTATTATTGAATTTGGCGTATGATGCATACCTATAAATATAGTAAAAAATTAAAGTGAAAACGGAAAAACAAAGATAACATCGAAAAATAAGCTTATATTACAATTAAAACTATGTTAATTGTACATGATTAACAGTAAACCAAAAAATTATCCCAATAAAGTAGAACCAGTTTACATATTTAGCTATCCATCTTATCAAACGCACACCCACACCCAGACAAACACCCACACAATCACACCAATACCCACACCTACACCTACACACACAAACACCTACACCCACACTCACATTAACACCCATCCCCAGCCACGAACCCACTTCCTCATTTAAGCCTACACTTACGCCCACGCTCACGTACACGCTCACGCCAACGCCTACGCCCACGCCTAAACCCACACCCACACCTACACAACATAGAACCACACGCACGCACATAAAATATTTAATAATGTGACTTCTGAGGGGTGTAAAACTCTTCTGGTTAAACTAAATGAGCAACAACATGGAACCACCTGATCGTCTTCTCGCGAACACATTGCAAACAACCATGTAACAAACAAAAAATGGCTATTGTCCGAACCTTCTGGCAATCGAATAAATAATCCAAATATGCGAAATAAACACTAAAAGCATTCTTCTTGTTATGGTGCCCTATCCAATTAGTGAATGTTGGCGACAATTCTGGAATACTCCTCTCCATCTTTTGTGACTCTAAAGAGTGCATGGGCATCGAGGTTTGTCCAATCCCTAATGTTTTTAAGCCATGAGGAGCAATGCGACCAATTTGTGGCATTAGAGTTAGAAGAGCCTGATGGTTTCCAGGGTATCAACTAACAATAACCACGGAGGAAGCTACAGCTACCTGAGAAAAGGAATACCAAACGTTTAAAACATTTAAAATAAATAGAAAAATTTAATGCGAGTGAATAATGAAAGTAAAATGTAATGACATGTCTCGTAAAACAGGAAAATAGAAAACAAAGTAGGTATATCGATAGAAGGCAACCGTATATACGTATTTCTAACTATTGGCCGTCTTCAGTACGGTGCAGCCGAGTTAGAAAAAGAACAATTCAATCAGGAAATTATCACTATAGGAGCAATGGGACTTATTTGTGGGATTAGAGTTAGAAGATCCTGATGATTTCAGTTTATAGGTTACAATTTCACATCACTTGTTCCAGAAGCACTCTGGCGGGATTATGATGCTCTCCGTGCGTAATCATCTTAATAACACCCTTAGTACCTAAATATCTATTAATAAATTTTTTTGGAGTAACAAAGCTGCCCTTCAGATGGAAATGATCGAGTATCATGAAGATTCCGCTTTTTAAAGAAGGTTTATACTCGAGTTCCAGAAACGCTTGCAGGCAAATTTTGGATTCAATATGTGTGACAAAAAATACCCGGAATTAAAATCTTTGGCAATGAAACTGTGTACTATGTTTGGCTAAGCTTATGTGTTCGAAGCCGCTTTTTCGAAAATGAACTTTATTTTAAAGTCGATACAGATCTCGGTTAACAGATAACAGCTTGGCTCCCTAATGAGAATCAGTTGCATTAACTCCAAATTTCAGACAGGTTGTACAAAATAAAAAGTACCATTTGTCTCACTAATAATTTAACTTTGTAAGGAGTTTTACCTTTAGTTTTAGACTTATTATTTATTTTGAATTTAATTAAACTAATGTACCCCTTCCTAAACGAGGTGGCCTAGTTGCCTGGTTTCAACTACGTAACGAGGATGATCTCCTGGGGAAGGTTACAACTACTGGAGGTTTTTTTGGTAACCCCCCCCCCTAACCTGTTACGCCACTGCCTGGTTTAGTGCTGAGTGTCCGGACCCACTGAAGTGTAGAAGGTTTTGGAAACGGACCCTTACGGAATATAATTGGTGACCACTGCCCTAGAGCAGGGGTCACCAATTATATTCCCTGAAGGTCCGTTTCAAAAACATACTACACTTCCGCAGTCCGGACACTCAGCACTAAACCAGGCAGTGGTGTAACCAATGGGGGGTTACCCAGAAACCTTCTAGTAGTTGTAACCCCTCCTCAGGAGATCATCCTGGTTACGTAGTTTAGTTGAAACCAGGCAACTAGGCCACCTCGTTTAGGGAGGGGTATGCAATAAACTCAAGGAAAAAGATAATTAAAAAGCTTCAACTATAGTGTTCAACAATTTTATGGAAGATTACGAATATTTCTATATGTTATTAGTACTCTGCATTTTAAAAATGTAAAGATTTTTATATATTTAGAATTGATCAAATTTTATTACTATATTTTGAATTTAACGGCGGTCCGCAAAAATCAAGCTCACAGTCCGGATGCGGACCGCGGTGTGCCATTTGGTGATCCCTGCCCTAGAGTTTGTTTCTTTCTCTTATAAACGTCGTAGCCTGAGCGCCTGTCCTGTCATAAGCGCTTCATTTACGATTAGAAAACAATGTTTTAAAATGAAATAGACCCAAAATACTTATCGGAAAATGATAGAGCAAGGTTTGAACTTGAATTAAGGTCCGTGGTGAATTTAAAAATAATGTAATTTATTCGTTGTGTTTTTGAGCTTTGAAAATCGTAATTTTGCGTTTTTCTCAGTTTAACATTATTGATAGCTGGAAAATGATTGAAGTTTACAGAAAAAAAAATAGAAGAGACCTATTTTGTTCGGAATGTTCCAAAAAATTGAAAAAATAATTCGTTGTAAACAATTGTTTCAAAAAATTTTAACAATTTTTCTCCTGAGTGATCTCTTGATCCTTATTTTTGGGTATCTCATGAAATCTGATGACAATATTTCCCGAACGAACCCGAGCTTTTCGCCTTTAGGCCAGGGAAATAAGGAAAAAAAGCCTGTTTTTGACACTTGTCCGGCCAGGCCAACGACAGTTATTTTGAGTAGTATTGACCTCTGTAACAAAAACCTATATGTTTCCTGCAGTCGATTTGTTGGACTTAATTTTTTATTAACAAATTAGGGTCAAAAAACGAAAAAATTTTTTTTTGTCTATCAGCAAAAAGTGAAGCATTTTAAACAAATTTTAGAAGAAAAGAAACTTGCAAGTCCTATAAAAGCCTTTAAAATTGCGTTTTCTAAATGTTTCTATCCTTATTTGTTACTAAGTGGTATATAGGTCAAAATTTCAAAGATTAATGATCAAAGGTCAATGATCGGTTAAATAGTTTAAAAGTTATTTTGTTTGTTTAACCCAAATTCATTTTTTTGCAACAATATAAGTCAAAAAATTATATAGTTTTGATAATTATAAGGGTAGTTGTTTCTAGAAGAAGACTTGTTCTATTATTTGCATTTAAAAAATTAAGAAAATAAATTTTAAATATTGCAAAATAATTTGTAGAAACATTTTTTGCTTATAACAATTAGAATACCTTTTTAACCATTGTCAGTAATAATATTATTTTTTTATATTTAAAAAGCCTTAATGTTTTTACAAATTTAAAAGAAAAAAAATTGTTCTAAAATAATTTGGGACAAACTTAGCCTCTTTTTTTATTTAATTCATAGCAACTTTGTTCATAACAATTAAGAAATCTAATTAGCGCTATTTGAAAGAACATACTTTATAATTTTAAAGTATCTACCAAATTCTAAAATGGAATCGTCCACAAAGCTTCAAAATGTGATCTTTAAAATCGGCCGACTTTGAAACTCGCGGGAGCTGAAGGGAGGTGGAAGGAGCTGTTAACTATATCTCTGGCCCTTTTTTTATGTATTTTTTTTTAAGAAGATTTTAAAGAAAATTTTTTTCTTCGATTTTTTTTAGGAATATTTAAGGTAAGTTTAAATGTAAAACAGAAATATTTATGATTAATGTATACTTCTTTAATAAAATTGTAACCAATTTATTAAAAATTTGATATGATAGAAATAAAGCTAGAATAATTTAATATTGTAAGTAAATTTAATCTAATAAGGGAGCAGGGGGGAACTGCGCTCACTTAAGCCAAAACTTGTTTTTAATTTACTTACTTCATTCAAAAAGCCTTGAAAATTAATTTAAGTAAAGGATACTTATTCTTCTAGCATTTGATTAAGAAAACTGCACTAAAATTATTTATGTTTGTTGGTTAGAACAACAAAATATAATTAGTGCCTTGAGCGCAATTACCCACACCTATGGGGTAATGGCGATCATTAATTTACAGATAGTTATAATATAGATTAACACTAAACAGCAACTAATATTAAAATATTTATTGAACAAATGAATAAAATAAACATTAAACTCCAAACAAAATTCACAAATTACGTCAAAAAGTTAAAATAGCAGTTAAAACTAAGAATGAAAAATAAAAATCCTTTCACTGACAGTTGTCGCACACATAATTCTCAGCCTTAGTAACTCCGCTACATTCTGCGTGCGCCCAGCCTCCGCAAATTACGCAACGAAACCACAACTCTCGATCTCGACCGAATTCGCCACAAAGGAAGCAGATATTATTTTCCATATCTTGCATATCTCCTATCTCGTCAGGTTCATTGTCATCAGTAATTCCAGTCATGCTGACATCTGAATCTTCACTAGAACTGTCATCAAATTTGACCTTCTTTGTCACTTTGCGTACTTTTTCCTCTTTGATTTTAGTGGTTTTCGATTTTTCAATTTTTTCATTCTTCTTCTTATGTTTTTCTTAAAAAAAAATCTTTCATTGGTGTTGATGTTAGTATTGTAGATGTCTGTTTCTTTCTATTAACTTACCTTTTATTTGCTCTATTGTGTATTGTAGGAAGAGGTGTGATATTATATAATGATGTTTCAAGGGCTTGAAGTTTATCGGTAGCAGCATTTCCGCTATTTTTGTTAGAGGATTTTGCATCATTGGATGAATCATTGGTTATTCTATTTACAGAATGGGAAATTGTTCTACTGGTAGAAGGCTGCTGTTCATCTGCGACAGTATTTGTCGTGTTATCCACAGTATGGTCATTTTCTTGATCATTAAAATCTGGAAAATCGTCATTGAATATGAAGGGGTTTAAAGGATATATACCGGCAGAACTAAACCCTTTAATAGCCTTTTCAATCAAGGCAACTTTTCCATAGGCCTTGTTGAATAATTCAGCAATCTCATAATTTGTTATTTTTTCTAAAGGTTTTGATTTCATAAATAAATCGCATTCACGATTGTAAGCTTTTTTTAGAGGACCGTAAAAACAAATATCCAAAGGCTGTAGTCGATGCGAGGTATGTGGAGGGATAGAGAGTAGAACTATTCCATTTTCACGGTAATCAAAAGAACGGGATTGTCGTTTGTAGCATTTGAATGTTTTGTAAAATGTTTTAACCACTCACAAAACAATTCCTCTGTGATCCAACCAGATTTTGAGCATTTGTATATTAATCCAGGGGGTCCATTTTTTTGTAGCTGAGGAGTCATTTTTTTCCTTGCGAATATAAACTAGGGAGGAATAAAAGCTCCAGAAGCACTAAACGCACAGCAAACGGTGGTGGTTTGGCCGCGTTCTCCACTTGTCACTATCCCTACTTGTTTTTGTCCTCTGAGTGCTAGTATTTGTATGGGCTTATGCACCGTACTAATCCCTGTCTCATCCATATTGTAAATCGATGAAGGATCAAATTTATAGCGTTCCATGACATTTTCCAAGTTACGAAAAAATGTTGCTACGTTTTCCTTAGAAAACCCTTTCCCTCGGTTAAGACTAGTTGCCTCTGGCTTTCTAAGGCTAATTTGTGGATTTCTTTTTAAAAATCTATGTAGCCAATCTTTCCCTGCTAACTGAGTTGCTTCATTAAACATATTTTTTATGTTATTTGCTTTCGCAAATTGAAAAGCAATCCTTCTGAATTCAAAAACTGTGATTCCGTAAAATTGATTTGATAATTTTAAAACATGACTCTGAATTAACCTTTCTTGTTCTGTAGAAAATGTGGACCTTCTTCCGAGTCGAGGGTCATAATAATTATCTTTAAATCTATCTCGAAGGGAACTGTATGGCACTTGGAAAGTACGTGTCACTTCCCTAATTTTTCTTCCGGACCTCACAGCTTCTATGGCAGCTATCATTACTTCTGGTGACCATTGTGCTTTAGTGGTTGTCCTTTTTCTATTACGAACCATCTGAAACCAAATAATTATGTATAATTAATCATAATTTTTAATGTTAACAGCCAAATACCAGTTGGGGCAATGCCGCTCTCTAACGGGGTAATCACGATCAGCTTGAGCGGAATTGCCCCAAACTGAAAGTTTCAACAAATATGACACGCAATGACACAATTTTTCTAGGTTACAATAAGTAAATAGTGTTCATGCTAAAATACATCCAAGACACATCTCATCGAATAAGTATATGATATAATACTACAAAATAACGTTATTACAACTTACCTTCAGATATTTGCGACAAAAATATTACAGTAAAATCACAAAATTTCACGTTTTCTGTCAGAACCGCCGACCGATGCTAAATATCGACACAGTTATGCTTCCGATTAGTTCGGGAGGGCTCCGAGGAGGCAATGACATCAAACGGGACGTAGTAAACTCGACTGGGCTAGGTAAACTGTGGTGAGCGTCATTCCCCACTGAGCGCCATTCCCACCTTCTCCCCTACATCTACTTTTTTCATTTCAATAATTGCAAGTATTTAAATATACATTCAAAAATCATGTTATTCACAAAATGAAATTTTTACATGTTGTATGGGACTCCCCTGGTGTCGAGTACATGGACCATTCCTTTTTGTTGGACCATTTTGTTTCGCTAATTAAATGAAATGTTTAGGGGAAGGGCGGGCAAGATGGCATACTTAGTTTATTGTCCATATATCTGAGACATAAATAGAGATAAATCATTCCTTTTGATATAAAATGATAGCCAGGTCATTTTTCTACTATTCTAAGTAACAAAAAATCACTCATACAAAGAGATTTATTTAAAAAAAAAATCAAAATCAAAATGTAACAAAAAACAATTTTGCCCGCCCAGTGCGGGCAAAATGGCATACACATAAACAATAGTGTTAAATACAAAAATAATTATAAATTTTTATTTTTACGAAGAAAAAAAATTGAAATTAAACATTTTAGTTCATACAGAGTTCGCAAATAAATTGTTTTGCTTTTTTGGGAAGTCCAGCACATTCTGAATGTGACCAGTTTTGACAAATTTGGCATCTTAACCATCCTTCATTAGATTTGGACCTACTAAACGTATCATTGCAGTAAATGCAAGCGCAGTCCTCTTGTTCATCATCATCAATACTAAAGGGTTCTTCTTCATCACTTGATATATTGTTCAGTATTGGTCTGGTCACAATATTTCTCTTGCGTTTTCTCTCCAACTTATGTCTGTCTATCTTTGTTCACAATGCGTCTTCCATCACTTCAATCATTGACTATTTTTCTGCTTTTTATTTCTTGTGCTTTTTTTTTCATTTTCTTTTTCGCAGAGATATTTCAGGAAGGGGCTCTCGGTTAATACATCTTGATATTAACCAGATTTACGTTTGGTAGATTTTCTTAGAGGAACATTAACATCAGCAGGTAAAGATGTAGAAGCAATGTCAGGTTTATTAGTAGAACCAGGCAGAGTGTAGAACCAGGTAGAGTGGTCCGAAAAAGGCAACATCCAATGGCTTAAGGCGGTGCGTGCAGTGTGCCGGCAGGCAAAGTAATACCACTGAATTCTGTTTAGCTCATTCTAAAGCTTCGTAGCTTTTATAACTGGAGTGTCCGTCTAAAATTAATAATGCTTTCTGCGCAGGATTCGGCCTGACATGGTCAATAAAATGTTGTATCCACCATATGAACAAATCTCCTCATGTATCCTAATTCATTATGCAATTTTAATATTCCTATAGGTGCGCCGTCATATAAAAGTGGGTTAAATCTTTTTCGGGGGAAAATTATTGATGGTGGTACATAAGTTCCCAAACTGTGGCGTGAATCAATTATCATACCAATAAAAAAATCTGATCTACCCTCAAACCTAACAAAATCATACAGACCTATCTCTCTAACCTGTTCATTATGTAAACTGTTTGAGAAAATGATTAATTCAAGATTAACATGGCTTCTCGAAAAATATGCAATAATTGACTCAGCGCAATCCGGTTTCAGACGTCACCGTTTAACCCTAGACAATTTAGTGCTATTACAAACACAAATAGCTTCCGCTATTTCAAACAAACAGGATCTTATCGCTACTGTCTTTGATATAGAAGGAGCTTTCGATACTATCTCGCGTCAAGCCATTCTTGGAAAGCTTCGTCAATACAACAGGAAATATTTACTCTTTCATAAAAAAACTTTTTACAACAAAGAATGTTCAAAGTGAAAACAAATGGAGAAATTTCGGGGACATTCGGGCAAAATAATGGAATTCCACAAGGATCAGTACTTAGTACAACACTGTTCATTCTTGCAATAAATGATATTTGTTCCAGTATTTGTCCACCAGTCAAGCACACATATATACAGATGACCTTATTTTATACTGTTAGGGAAAAAGTACAATCGCCACATGCAACGTACTCCAAACCGCTGTAAAACAACTTAGCGAATGGTCCAAAAAAACCGGATTAGTTCTTTCAACGACTAAATCAAAATTAATACGGTTTAGCACAAGACCCTGCAGCCAAAGTCCAATTATCACCCTTAATGAAACTTCATTGCAACTAGTCACCCATCAAAAATACTTGGTTTAACGTTTGACAGTAGGCTAACTTGGAAACAGCATATTGGTGTATTAAAGGGCAATGCAATGAAGAGACTCAATATCATCAAGGCACTATCAAAGTAAACATGGGGTGCGGATGAAACCATCTTACTTAATATATATAGAGCTTTAATCCGCTCAAAACTGGACTACGGCAGCTTCATATACGACATGTCTGCATCAAAATCTGACTTAAAGCTACTGAACTCTGTGCATAACAATTCTATTCGTCTTTGCTTAGGCGCTTTCAAATCTAGTCCGATAGATAGCCTTTACTGCGAGGGTAATGATTCTGGATTCGACGAGAGTATCTTCTTCAATCTTACTTTGCTTCCGTATCCGCAAACCCATCCAATCCAGTCTACCATTTAATGATTTCAACATCGCCTCCGGAGAACCCGCAAAGGATCCAATCAATTATAGATATCCAGAAATTAACTCTACGAAACACCATCGACCTTACTAAAGCACATCCCTTCCCAATCCCAGATACTCCGCCTTGGAATACACCATTCCCTCAATTAATCACTTCCCTATTAGAATACAGTAAACATGAAACCTCAAGCCTTCTCATAAGGCAACACTTCAAAGAAATCATAAGCAGGAACAAATTCCAAACAATTTTGTATACAGATGCCTCCAAAAGCGAAGCAGGCGTTGGATGTGCCGTTACCACACATGATGAAGTAATAAAATCATCTTTTTTACCGAGTTTATGCAGTATACACACAAATATGATGCAGTATTTCGTATACACTGGAGTACTTTATGCGATACTAGAGGCTTTTAAAAAACTAAAAACAGATCATAAAAACCAAGCAATACGCACAGACTCCCTGTCGTCACTACAATCGATTAAAAGTCTATACTCTCAGCATCCCTTAGTGCAAGAAATCCATAGGACACACAGTGCTCTCGCTTTTCAAGGTGTAGATGTCACAATCATCTCGCTACCATGCCATCGGCATCTCCGGTAATGAAAACGCAGACCAAGCAGCCAAGCAAGCTTCTTGTGTAAACAGTAAATCCTCAAACGCTCAACATATTCAATTCCGTAATACTTAAAACAAATTTTTAAGGAACAACAGTATCATAAATGACAAACCCACTGGAACACAATCAAGAGTGCATTACATGAGATCCGGAAAACTGTTGAAAAATTTGAACTTCCAAAAATGTCTAGAAACGAAAGAGCTGTCATCCGAAGATTAAGAATAGGACATAGCCGATTTACACATGAATATTTAATGAAATCCGAGCCGAAGACCAATTGCCAAATCTGCTCAAGTGTATTAACTGTGAAACATATCCTAAATATCCAAATAAATATCCAAACAAATCCTGTAACATAAACTTAAGCCAAATATCAAAGACGTTTTAAACTCGCCCGACCAAGTCTTTAACCTAATTGGTTTCTTGAAAGACATTTAGTTGTTCAACAGAATATGACCCCTTGTTTTCCATGTACTTTACCTTAACTTATATATAACTTAGTGATAAAACCATTGTATTATTTTTTATTAAAAAAAAATAAATTATTTAATCAAAATTTTATTCTGGTTACTTGGTAGAAGATTTTTCTAATAACTTAATTTTATCTGACAAATAATTTATTAGCTTTAGTTTTTATTATAGCATTTTTAGCGAGAAATAAAACCTAGTTTATTTAAGACTTTTTATTTACAACGCAATACATAAAGCAATACTATTTTTAGAAATATTTGAATAGGATAATTTGTTGTTTTTGTAAAATCTAGTATTATAAATAAATTATTTCCAATTTAATTACTGAAGTATAAATTAATCATAAATATTTATGTTTTCAGATAATAATTATCTCAAATATTACAATAAAAATTGTTAAACAAATTGGATAGTTTATTCATTCAATTTATTTATTGAAATAATGCATATTCGTAATGTACGCAAACAATACATACAAATTAAGAAAAGGAACATGGACATCCATAAACAAGAGCCGGAGATACAGCCAACAGCTCCTCCCCCCTCCCTTCGGCTTCCGTGAGTTTTAAAGCCAGCTGATTTTAAGGACCACATTTTGAAGCTTTGTGGACGATTTTATTAAACGGCAATCTTTTTAGAAATTTGTACGTTAAAAGAATAAAGTATGTACGTTTAAATAACGCTAATTATATTTCTTAATTGTTATAAACAAAGCTGCTATGAATTAAATAAAAAAAAGGCTAACTTTGTCCCAAATTATTTTAGCATTCAGGCTTTTTAAATATAAAAAAATATTATTTTACAGGCAATGGTTAAGAATTTATTTTAATTGCTTATAAGCAAAAAATCGACATGTTTTTGCAAAATTATTTTGCAATATTTAAAATTAATTTTAATTTTTTTTAATGTAAACAATAGAACAAGTTTTCTTCTTCCAGAAACTGCCCTTACAATTAATAAAACTATATAATTTTCTGACTTATATTGTTGCAAAAAAATTAGTTTGGGATAAACAAATAAAATAACTTTTAAACTATTTGACCCATCACTTTTAAATTTTGAATATATATTTAGCACTAAAGACACAGCATTCCTGGAAATATAAATGGTATAAGTTTATTTTCAAAAAAGTTATTAACATTTATAAAAAATCAAAACTTTTGAATTATTTTGTAACTTCCTTGGCAACAAATAAGGATAGAAACATTTGGAAACGCCATTTTGAAGGTTTTTATGTGACTTATAAGTTTCTGTTCTTCTAAAATTTGTTTAAAATGCTTCACTTTTTGCTGATAGACAGAAAAGCAAAAAATTTTCCGTTTTTTGACCTTAATTTGTCAATACCTAATTAAGTCTAATAAATCGACTGCAGAAAACATTATAGGTTTTTGTTACAGAGGTCCATACTACCCAAAACCACTGTCGTTTGCCTGGCCGGACGAGTGTCATGAAAAATGCTTATTTTAATGAGCTACTTGTCTAAATGTAATTTTAAACAAAATTAATAAAAAGAACGATACCTATTATACAATACGGAATTAAGAGTATTTTTAAACAGTTTTTGTTCATAACGTTACTGACAGACAATGTTACTTAAGTGTATATATATATATATATATATATATATATATATATATATATATATATATATATATATATATATATATATATATATATATATATCAATGTGAATTTTAGGGTTCTTCCGGAAAAATATTAATTTTTGGCGGTTCTCTAAAGATATTATAATTGTGCTAAGTAATTATTAATCTTCTGGAGAATTGGTAAATTTAAATTGATTATTGGTGAATAAATAAATTTCATTTATTCAGTCTATGTGAAATAAAAGTGAGCTCTAAGTGAAGTGATATTGTTTCCAACAGGGAACGGACCAGGATCAAGTGGTTTTCAGTACACTACAGTGCAGTTTCCAATAGTATTGCAGAACGAACCTACAAACCCAATACATCCGTATTACCAAGTAAGTCAAATAAATAATCAAGTTCCACCATTGTGCTCAAATTAAACAATCGTAAACCAAATGATACCTTTTGATAGTTATCAACAACAATATCAGGTACAGCCAATAGTTGCCCAGCAAACCAACTTTTCTCATTCTACATCAAACTCTTAAGCTAACTTAAATTTAAAAAACAATCCAGAAACACAGAATGAATACGATTCGATGTGAAATGAAGAATATGAAGACTCTCAAAATAATAAACACCCATGGCAAAAAAATAAGATCAAAAAGAAAACGGCTTAAACGTCAAGATTCAAAAGAAGAAGAAGCTTCAATTACACTCTCAAATAGGTTTCAGCCACTTCCACGGGAAAACTTCGTAAATTATACGAATAAAAATTCACCAATCTCAAAACCGCTCCAATTTTTATACATGGCGTGAATGACTATAGCGAAATGATAGATAATTTAGCTCAAGCAGTAGAAGTAGAAACTTAATTTACTAAAGCCTTAACAAACAACGCAATAAAAATGTTACCAAAGACATCTGAATCCTACAAAAATCTAATACATCACGGACGAGAGGAAAAAATCGTCCACCATACATGCCAACCAAGGGAAGGAAGAGCATACAGAGCAGTTATCCGAGATCTACATTACTCCTTTCCGATAGATAAAATAGAAGCGGAAATGCAGAAAAAGAGTCATAAGGTAAGGAACGTTACAAATGTCAGACACAGATTGAGCCGTAATCCATAACCGTTATTTTTTGTGGACCTCGAGCCTCAAACGAACTATAAGAAATATATATATATATATATATATATATATATATATATATATATATATATATATATATATATATTGTTGTATTTTTGAATGTCCACTAGCAATAAAAAACCGATATACAAATTTTATTACTTAAATAAAAATTAAGATTATTGATATTTCATAAAGACACGGGCATATAAAGTTTCAAACATCCTGTATAAGACAAAATATGTATTTTAAGTTGTTCAAAGAATTGTTCATTAGGCCTCAGAGACAAGACTTTCAAATATTATCGATAAGAAATTTAAATAAGTCGGTTATTGTGAAATGGATTTACCCGTAATAAAAGTGTATATAGAAAGTGTTTAAACAATAGACCGGGATGTGCGGTGGTTTTTCCCCCCGAAAGATTATATCGGTAAAAGTTTATTAACAAAAGACATTGAATTGAGAAACAGGTATCGTTTGTAGCTATTAGTAAGTAATATTTGTAAAGCAGATAGATTTAGTTAGAATAATTAAAGAATGTTGTTTTCTGGAATTACCCGAATGACGTTTTAATAGAGAGAGTTGGTTGATAACGATATACGTCACAGAGGTAGAAGATTTTTATTGGTCAATTTTTGAATGCAAGGAGGGGTGGTTTTGGCTATGAGATAGGAGAGAGGAAAGGAGTCAGTCAGTTTTCGTCGCCCAAGAAGGAAGGAGCTTTGTGGTTTGTGTTTGTTTGAAGTCCTGAAGACGTAATTTACCGGGTGTGTTTATTTGCGGTGTAAAAGCTGATGAGTGTGAGGAACGGGGTACAGAGAGATAGAAAAACCAAAAGGTTATAAGAATATTAATAGCAGACGAAGCCGGAAACATTTGAAGTTATAAACAGGCGCGGAGATTGGTTCAAAAGGAGGCTGCATAGAATTACACGAGTTGTTGGGTTGCAGATACAAGGACAGAGAGGAGAAAGGTGTACGTCTTCTGGACCAAAATAGGAGCAGAAGCAGAGAAAGGTTTTTTTTTATGGCGTGGCCATAGAATTGCAACGGCAGATAACGAAAGGTCAGTCAATTTTCATTAGAGCAGGAGTGTGGTTTTCATTTATAAATTAAATAAATTGAATAAATTATAGAGACAGTTAATTTTGCGATCATTTAAAAAAGAAAAAATTATAAAGAGAGCTTAGTTATAACACATATTAAAAATCAATGTAAAATAACATTTGGGTCCATGATAGAAAACAACTTCTCATATATTTAAAGTATTGCATTGCAAATATTACCGGATTGATTGTTATATAAAATTTCAATAAAATAAAGGACATCTCACATATACTTCAGTTGAAATTCTGTGTATTTTATTCAGGTCATATTACCTATCCCAATTAGGAAGCCAATTGGAAAATATTTTGAATCCACGATCAAAGGTAAATAGTACAAGTTAAATATCCTGAGATTGTAATTAATTAATGCTGATTTATTGTGATTAATTGGAGATTAGATCATTTAATAAATATAGACAGGATCTTTTCTAAATAAGCAATAGAATACAATTTAAATAGCATAACAAAATGGCCCCCAACGTGTAAAGCTTTGAAAAATATTTCTAGTTGGCAAATTTGAAAGGATAGGAGTAGACGAGCAGATATTTGAAAGTTTATATGCCGTGGATAAAGTGAAATATTATGTAAAATTTGAGGACATAAAGATTTATATATTTTTTTTTAAGATACAATTTACCATAATTGATTTATTCGTGATATTGACAATTTATAGGTTACCATAATTGATTTATTTGTGTGATATTTACATTTGATAATTTTACCATACGTGATTTATTTGATTGAATTTGACATTTGATATTTTACCATTTGATTTATTTGTGGGATATTGAAATTTGATACTCGTACTCAAGAGTTATTACATTTGAACAAGAAAAGTCCCGTTTGTTGCAACAGACCAGTAGAATTTTATATTTGGCGGGGATAAAAACAGAATAAATGCCAAACACAAGAAACAAGAGCAAAGAGAACAAAAAACAAGAAGATAAATCAGAACAGGAAGAATATTCAGACCAGGAAGACGTATTAGACACAACAGTAATGGAGACAGAAAAACAAGAATCGGGAATAGAAAAATTAATACAAATGATGCAACTCCAATCACAGAAGATGGATGAATCACAACAAAGAATGGAACAAAAATTGGATGAATCACAACAAAGAACGGAACAAAAATTGGACAAATTGGAAGAAAACCAAAGAAAAATGGAACAAAAAATGGAAAAGCGTTTGGACAAATATGAAAATGAAGTAAAAGTCTGTTTAGAAAAAGTTAGTGAAACAGAGAGGAAACTAGAGATGCAGAGAGAAGAAATGGAAACTAAAATGAAGGATATTAAGGCTGTCCAGAAAAAGGAACTGGAACAGTTAGAAGAAAAATTTGAAATGGCGTTACTAGAAGTCAGGAAAGAAATGGAAAGGAAACTTAAGCAAAATGAAAAACAAATTGCAGAGATGGAGATAAGAGGAGTAGAAAGAAAGGAAGTTATCGTACATAGCACAGAAGACGTTAAAGTACGATTTGGCGGGGATATAAGGAAACTACACCCAGTGCCTTTTATAAATAACCTAAAGAAAAAAGTCACATACATAGGACCGTTTGCAACAGCAAAGGAAACCATCCGAAACCATCTCAAAGAAGAGGCAAATCTTTGGTTTGTCAGCAAGGAAGAAGAATTTGACAATTGGCAAGATTTTGAGAGAAGATTCTTAAATTATTTCTGGGGAAAAATCCAGCAACTACAAGTAAATAAAGAGTTACAAAATGGAAAATACCATGAGAGGATGGGCGTATCAGAAACGATGTACGCATTACAACTCTATAATAATGCAAAACATTTGCAATATAATTATTCATCAGAACAATTGGTAGAGTTGATATCGCGACACTTTGAAGATACCTTGGAAGACCACATAAATCTCCAAAATTACAAGGACATTGACAGCTTATGTCAATTTTTGCAAATGAGAGAATCACGTAGGCATGAAAGAAGAGAAAGAAGACCGCAAGAAAATTATAGACAAAGAGAAAACCAAGAATATAGAGATAGAGGTCAAAATTTTAGAAGAGATTATCCAAGACGAGAATTCATACCTAGACGGGGATACGAAAATAGACCGAAAGGAAGAGAGAATTATGAACCCAGAACCCAGAGATGGAATGAAAACAGGGATCGGGAAAATCAGAGTAGAAATAACCGCCCATACCAAGGAAACAGATACAATAACCCACGGAATGAACAGGAATCTCGCGGTAACCGATACGGGAATGATAGACCAAAAGAGAACAGAAGAGAAATAAATAATATGCAAAGAGAAGAAAATGAATATGAGAGAGAAGATGACGGGCGAGAAAACACAGAAGAACAACAGGCGTGTTTTCAAGAAGGCGCTCACTAAAAACGAAGAAACAAACAGGAATTTTTTGTCACCCCAAGGAATTTATTAAACTGGCAGGAAACAATGAAAAGAGAAATGGAGTTAATTTAAAATTTGTGGATGGATTTATAAATGAGAAACCAATTAAAATTATGATAGACACAGGCTCTGAAATAACACTGGTCAACAGAAAATTAATCGAAGAAGTAAATTTAACAAGTCTAATTTATAAAATACCTAGGGTGAATTTAGTGGGCGCAAATAAACGGACATTGGCAACAATAAATGAAGGTATACGAGTAATGGTACGATTGAAAAAAAATATGTATGCACTTCAATGTGTAATAATGCCGAATATGTCACATGACATGATTGTAGGCGTTGACGAATTAACGGAAAAACATGTAGTGATCGACTTCAAAACCAATACGATGAAAATAACAAAGGAAAAAGAAGAAGAACAGGATAAGGAACAAGAGAAACAAATTACGGACGAATCAGAGAAAGAACAAACGGTGGAAATGAACCTGGTGACGAAGAAAGGAAAAGGAAGAAAGAGGGGAAAAGGTCAGAAAAAGATCAAAGAAAAAAAAACCTGGGATTCCTCAAAAGATGAGACGAGCTCAGGAGAAGAAGATGGAAAGATTTTGACAAGAAATGAAAGCAAAACTTGGGATTCCTCAAAAGAAGAGACGAGCCCAACAGAAGAAAAAACAAAGGAAAATGAAGAGGACACAATGGAGACAGTGGTGTTTGAAAAAGACACGGAGTACACGGTGAATATGTGCGAAGAATTTGATGGGAGAGACACAAAATGGATATGTGGAGAAGGCAAAGAAAATGATTTGCGTAAAATTTTAAGAGACTATGAAACGCTGATAAATAAGGAAAACCGAGTGGCCACAAATACGTAGCACAAGTACAGTTAGCATACAGGAAGTGCGTTTTAGTTTGTCTCGAGAAAATTTAGTTGCATAGATTGATAAATTTTATCGATTACAAAGGCGGGGATTTGTTGTATTTTTGAATGTCCACTAGCAATAAAAAACCGATATACAAATTTTATTACTTAAATAAAAATTAAGATTATTGATATTTCATAAAGACACGGGCATATAAAGTTTCAAACATCCTGTATAAGACAAAATATGTATTTTAAGTTGTTCAAAGAATTGTTCATTAGGCCTCAGAGACAAGACTTTCAAATATTATCGATAAGAAATTTAAATAAGTCGGTTATTGTGAAATGGATTTACCCGTAATAAAAGTGTATATAGAAAGTGTTTAAACAATAGACCGGGATGTGCGGTGGTTTTTCCCCCCGAAAGATTATATCGGTAAAAGTTTATTAACAAAAGACATTGAATTGAGAAACAGGTATCGTTTGTAGCTATTAGTAAGAAATATTTGTAAAGCAGATAGATTTAGTTAGAATAATTAAAGAATGTTGTTTTCTGGAATTACCCGAATGACGTTTTAATAGAGAGAGTTGGTTGATAACGATATACGTCACAGAGGTAGAAGATTTTTATTGGTCAATTTTTGAATGCAAGGAGGGGTGGTTTTGGCTATGAGATAGGAGAGAGGAAAGGAGTCAGTCAGTTTTCGTCGCCCAAGAAGGAAGGAGCTTTGTGGTTTGTGTTTGTTTGAAGTCCTGAAGACGTAATTTACCGGGTGTGTTTATTTGCGGTGTAAAAGCTGATGAGTGTGAGGAACGGGGTACAGAGAGATAGAAAAACCAAAAGGTTATAAGAATATTAATAGCAGACGAAGCCGGAAACATTTGAAGTTATAAACAGGCGCGGAGATTGGTTCAAAAGGAGGCTGCATAGAATTACACGAGTTGTTGGGTTGCAGATACAAGGACAGAGAGGAGAAAGGTGTACGTCTTCTGGACCAAAATAGGAGCAGAAGCAGAGAAAGGTTTTTTTTTTATGGCGTGGCCATAGAATTGCAACGGCAGATAACGAAAGGTCAGTCAATTTTCATTAGAGCAGGAGTGTGGTTTTCATTTATAAATTAAATAAATTGAATAAATTATAGAGACAGTTAATTTTGCGATCATTTAAAAAAGAAAAAATTATAAAGAGAGCTTAGTTATAACACATATTAAAAATCAATGTAAAATAACATTTGGGTCCATGATAGAAAACAACTTCTCATATGTTTAAAGTATTGCATTGCAAATATTACCGGATTGATTGTTATATAAAATTTCAATAAAATAAAGGACATCTCACATATACTTCAGTTGAAATTCTGTGTATTTTATTCAGGTCATATTACCTATCCCAATTAGGAAGCCAATTGGAAAATATTTTGAATCCACGATCAAAGGTAAATAGTACAAGTTAAATATCCTGAGATTGTAATTAATTAATGCTGATTTATTGTGATTAATTGGAGATTAGATCATTTAATAAATATAGACAGGATCTTTTCTAAATAAGCAATAGAATACAATTTAAATAGCATAACAAAATGGCCCCCAACGTGTAAAGCTTTGAAAAATATTTCTAGTTGGCAAATTTGAAAGGATAGGAGTAGACGAGCAGATATTTGAAAGTTTATATGCCGTGGATAAAGTGAAATATTATGTAAAATTTGAGGACATAAAGATTTATATATTTTTTTTTAAGATACAATTTACCATAATTGATTTATTCGTGATATTGACAATTTATAGGTTACCATAATTGATTTATTTGTGTGATATTTACATTTGATAATTTTACCATACGTGATTTATTTGATTGAATTTGACATTTGATATTTTACCATTTGATTTATTTGTGGGATATTGAAATTTGATACTCGTACTCAAGAGTTATTACATTTGAACAAGAAAAGTCCCGTTTGTTGCAACAGACCAGTAGAATTTTATATTTGGCGGGGATAAAAACAGAATAAATGCCAAACACAAGAAACAAGAGCAAAGAGAACAAAAAACAAGAAGATAAATCAGAACAGGAAGAATATTCAGACCAGGAAGACGTATTAGACACAACAGTAATGGAGACAGAAAAACAAGAATCGGGAATAGAAAAATTAATACAAATGATGCAACTCCAATCACAGAAGATGGATGAATCACAACAAAGAATGGAACAAAAATTGGATGAATCACAACAAAGAACGGAACAAAAATTGGACAAATTGGAAGAAAACCAAAGAAAAATGGAACAAAAAATGGAAAAGCGTTTGGACAAATATGAAAATGAAGTAAAAGTCTGTTTAGAAAAAGTTAGTGAAACAGAGAGGAAACTAGAGATGCAGAGAGAAGAAATGGAAACTAAAATGAAGGATATTAAGGCTGTCCAGAAAAAGGAACTGGAACAGTTAGAAGAAAAATTTGAAATGGCGTTACTAGAAGTCAGGAAAGAAATGGAAAGGAAACTTAAGCAAAATGAAAAACAAATTGCAGAGATGGAGATAAGAGGAGTAGAAAGAAAGGAAGTTATCGTACATAGCACAGAAGACGTTAAAGTACGATTTGGCGGGGATATAAGGAAACTACACCCAGTGCCTTTTATAAATAACCTAAAGAAAAAAGTCACATACATAGGACCGTTTGCAACAGCAAAGGAAACCATCCGAAACCATCTCAAAGAAGAGGCAAATCTTTGGTTTGTCAGCAAGGAAGAAGAATTTGACAATTGGCAAGATTTTGAGAGAAGATTCTTAAATTATTTCTGGGGAAAAATCCAGCAACTACAAGTAAATAAAGAGTTACAAAATGGAAAATACCATGAGAGGATGGGCGTATCAGAAACGATGTACGCATTACAACTCTATAATAATGCAAAACATTTGCAATATAATTATTCATCAGAACAATTGGTAGAGTTGATATCGCGACACTTTGAAGATACCTTGGAAGACCACATAAATCTCCAAAATTACAAGGACATTGACAGCTTATGTCAATTTTTGCAAATGAGAGAATCACGTAGGCATGAAAGAAGAGAAAGAAGACCGCAAGAAAATTATAGACAAAGAGAAAACCAAGAATATAGAGATAGAGGTCAAAATTTTAGAAGAGATTATCCAAGACGAGAATTCATACCTAGACGGGGATACGAAAATAGACCGAAAGGAAGAGAGAATTATGAACCCAGAACCCAGAGATGGAATGAAAACAGGGATCGGGAAAATCAGAGTAGAAATAACCGCCCATACCAAGGAAACAGATACAATAACCCACGGAATGAACAGGAATCTCGCGGTAACCGATACGGGAATGATAGACCAAAAGAGAACAGAAGAGAAATAAATAATATGCAAAGAGAAGAAAATGAATATGAGAGAGAAGATGACGGGCGAGAAAACACAGAAGAACAACAGGCGTGTTTTCAAGAAGGCGCTCACTAAAAACGAAGAAACAAACAGGAATTTTTTGTCACCCCAAGGAATTTATTAAACTGGCAGGAAACAATGAAAAGAGAAATGGAGTTAATTTAAAATTTGTGGATGGATTTATAAATGAGAAACCAATTAAAATTATGATAGACACAGGCTCTGAAATAACACTGGTCAACAGAAAATTAATCGAAGAAGTAAATTTAACAAGTCTAATTTATAAAATACCTAGGGTGAATTTAGTGGGCGCAAATAAACGGACATTGGCAACAATAAATGAAGGTATACGAGTAATGGTACGATTGAAAAAAAATATGTATGCACTTCAATGTGTAATAATGCCGAATATGTCACATGACATGATTGTAGGCGTTGACGAATTAACGGAAAAACATGTAGTGATCGACTTCAAAACCAATACGATGAAAATAACAAAGGAAAAAGAAGAAGAACAGGATAAGGAACAAGAGAAACAAATTACGGACGAATCAGAGAAAGAACAAACGGTGGAAATGAACCTGGTGACGAAGAAAGGAAAAGGAAGAAAGAGGGGAAAAGGTCAGAAAAAGATCAAAGAAAAAAAAACCTGGGATTCCTCAAAAGATGAGACGAGCTCAGGAGAAGAAGATGGAAAGATTTTGACAAGAAATGAAAGCAAAACTTGGGATTCCTCAAAAGAAGAGACGAGCCCAACAGAAGAAAAAACAAAGGAAAATGAAGAGGACACAATGGAGACAGTGGTGTTTGAAAAAGACACGGAGTACACGGTGAATATGTGCGAAGAATTTGATGGGAGAGACACAAAATGGATATGTGGAGAAGGCAAAGAAAATGATTTGCGTAAAATTTTAAGAGACTATGAAACGCTGATAAATAAGGAAAACCGAGTGGCCACAAATACGTAGCACAAGTACAGTTAGCATACAGGAAGTGCGTTTTAGTTTGTCTCGAGAAAATTTAGTTGCATAGATTGATAAATTTTATCGATTACAAAGGCGAGAATTTGTTGTATTTTTGAATGTCCACTAGCAATAAAAAACCGATATACAAATTTTATTACTTAAATAAAAATTAAGATTATTGATATTTCATAAAGACACGGGCATATAAAGTTTCAAACATCCTGTATAAGACAAAATATGTATTTTAAGTTGTTCAAAGAATTGTTCATTAGGCCTCAGAGACAAGACTTTCAAATATTATCGATAAGAAATTTAAATAAGTCGGTTATTGTGAAATGGATTTACCCGTAATAAAAGTGTATATAGAAAGTGTTTAAACAATAGACCGGGATGTGCGGTGGTTTTTCCCCCCGAAAGATTATATCGGTAAAAGTTTATTAACAAAAGACATTGAATTGAGAAACAGGTATCGTTTGTAGCTATTAGTAAGAAATATTTGTAAAGCAGATAGATTTAGTTAGAATAATTAAAGAATGTTGTTTTCTGGAATTACCCGAATGACGTTTTAATAGAGAGAGTTGGTTGATAACGATATACGTCACAGAGGTAGAAGATTTTTATTGGTCAATTTTTGAATGCAAGGAGGGATGGTTTTGGCTATGAGATAGGAGAGAGGAAAGGAGTCAGTCAGTTTTCGTCGCCCAAGAAGGAAGGAGCTTTGTGGTTTGTGTTTGTTTGAAGTCCCGAAGACGTAATTTACCGGGTGTGTTTATTTGCGGTGTAAAAGCTGATGAGTGTGAGGAACGGGGTACAGAGAGATAGAAAAACCAAAAGGTTATAAGAATATTAATAGCAGACGAAGCCGGAAACATTTGAAGTTATAAACAGGCGCGGAGATTGGTTCAAAAGGAGGCTGCATAGAATTACACGAGTTGTTGGGTTGCAGATACAAGGACAGAGAGGAGAAAGGTGTACGTCTTCTGGACCAAAATAGGAGCAGAAGCAGAGAAAGGTTTTTTTTTTATGGCGTGGCCATAGAATTGCAACGGCAGATAACGAAAGGTCAGTCAATTTTCATTAGAGCAGGAGTGTGGTTTTCATTTATAAATTAAATAAATTGAATAAATTATAGAGACAGTTAATTTTGCGATCATTTAAAAAAGAAAAAATTATAAAGAGAGCTTAGTTATAACACATATTAAAAATCAATGTAAAATAACATTTGGGTCCATGATAGAAAACAACTTCTCATATATTTAAAGTATTGCATTGCAAATATTACCGGATTGATTGTTATATAAAATTTCAATAAAATAAAGGACATCTCACATATACTTCAGTTGAAATTCTGTGTATTTTATTCAGGTCATATTACCTATCCCAATTAGGAAGCCAATTGGAAAATATTTTGAATCCACGATCAAAGGTAAATAGTACAAGTTAAATATCCTGAGATTGTAATTAATTAATGCTGATTTATTGTGATTAATTGGAGATTAGATCATTTAATAAATATAGACAGGATCTTTTCTAAATAAGCAATAGAATACAATTTAAATAGCATAACAATATATATATATATATATATATATATATATATATATATATATATATATATATGATTTCAGTTGTTTTCCGGGTTTGACTCCGCGTTAAGTAATTTTGGTTTTTAGAAAAACCATTGTTTTGACGACGTTTCGGCAAGGTCACACTTGCCATTGTCAAGTCAGATTAGTTCTGCTTCGTCTTGATGTTTCTAAAAACCAAAATTACTTAACGCGGAGTCAAACCCGGAAAACAACTGAAATCACATATAGCTCCCGCGGAAGTTTCAAATCCAATATATATATATATATATATATATATATATATATATATATATATATATATGAGGAATTCTACAAAAATTCGCACCTTAACTGGAGCCAAATATGGTGATATTGCAATTTGCTGCCCGTACCCCACAGTAACAATTTTTTTCTGTAGGTTGATACCAAAAAACGCGTTCTTAGGTGCGAGACTAACAAAAAGGCAAATTTAAGTTTTTTCCAACAAAAAACTGATTTGTTCGCTAAAGCTATTTCATTCTTCTAGCGATCTGCCTCGAAAGACGAGTGAAAGAGACTTCTATACTTGGAGCACACGTACATATCAGGTACCACTTGCTTCGTCTTGGTCTCCAGAAGGAACTATGACCCTTTGAAGAGCCAAGAAACACCTGCTCAAAGCGTGGCAAACGGTTATTCAGTCCCTAAAATCGACGTTTTTGTCATTTTTTCGCAATTTTATCCCAAAATAGATTAAAAGATACCTCTATAGTTGGAGCACACATACATATAAGGTACCAATCGCTTCGTCTTGGTCCCCGAAATGAACTCTGACCCTTTGAAGAACCAAAAAAAAAAGCTCAAAGCGTGGAAAACGGTTATTTAGTCCCTAAAATCGACGTTTTTTTCATTTTTTCGCGATTTTATCCGAAAATAAATTAAAATAGACCTGTATAGTTGGAGCACACGTACATATTAGGTTCCAATCACTTCGTCTGGATCCTCAGAATGAATTCTGACCCTTTGAAGATCCAGGAAACACCTGCTCAAAGCGTGGTAAGCGGTTATTCAGTCACTAAAATCGACGTTTTTTTTTCATTTTTTCATGATTTTACCCGAAAATAGATTAAAAGATACCTCTATAGTTGGAGCACACGTATATATCAGGTACCAATCGCTTCGTCTTGGTCCCCTGAAGGAACTCTGACCCTTTGAAGAACCAAGAAACACCAACTCAAAGCGTGGCAAGCGGTTATTCAGTCCCTAAAATCGACGTGTTTTTTTTTCATTTTTTCGCGATTTTACCGGAAAATCAAGTTAAAATGACTTTCATTCGACAACTGAGTTTTCCAAAGGCGATTGGATCGTAGTAATTTATGATCAATGGTACGCAGGGGTAGTTGAAAAGGTAAACAACGAACATCTTGTAACAAAATTTCTCTCATCTACAAAAAATGGCTTTTGTTTTTTGAATCGACCAGAGCATACACAAAACGTTTTATCAACTCAAGTTTTGTGTAAAATAAAATCGCCAGAACTAACTAAATTAAAAAATAAAGTACCTAATGTACAATATCAGTGAAAATCAGAACAAAAAATGAAATTATATGATATATTTGGTATAATTTATATAATTAATATAATTTCTTTTTGAATCAAAAACAGTATTAAAATTTTGTTTATTTCATATTATTCGAGCTTTAATATGTATTGTTTCTGTTAAACACAAGATTATTTAACATTATATGCCAAGTTCTTTTTTGTAGTGTTTAATTAATGAAAAATAAATATATTTATACCATTGTTATACCTATCAATATCAATATCAATATAAATATATTTATACCATTATACCTATCAATAATAAAAAATTTAGTATATAACAAATATTTTTGATGTACTTATTGTATTCTATGTATTTATTTTTTTTTACTTGACTAACTTTTATCTCGTTCTAATACTCATACTAACAAAACAAAAAGTTTGTTATAAAAAAAAAAAGAAGAAAAAAAATTGAATCGTATTTTCTTACTTAAAACACGATAAATTAATATGTGAAGGTTTTCAGCTATATTACAATTTACTATCTATAATTTGATGACGGATCAGGCTACATACTGAGGATCAAGTCACCAGCTTCCGTTAGGTAAATGAACCTCACTTCCGGAAGTCATTTTAACTTGATTTTCTGGTAAAATCGCGAAAAAATGAAAAAAAAAATGTCGATTTTAGTGACTGAATAACCGTTTGCCACGCTTTGAACAGGTGTTTCTTGGCTTTTCAAAGGGTGAGAATTCATTCTGGGTATCAAGACGAAGCGATTGGTACCTAATACGTATGTGTGCTCCAACTATAGAGGTATATTTTAATCAATTTTTGGATAAAATTGCGAAAAAATGAAAAACACGTCGATTTCAGGGACTGAATAACCGTTTGCTACGCTTTGAGCTTTTTTTGTTTGGTTCTTCAAAGGGTCAGAGTTCATTCTGGGGACCAAAACGAAGTGATTGGTACCTAATATGTATATGTGCTCCAGCTATAGAGGTATCTTTTAATCTATTTTCGGGTAAAATCCCGAAAAATGAAAAAAAAAATGTCAATTTTAGTGACTGAATAACCGCTTGCCAAGCTTTGAGCAGGTGTTTCTTGGCTCTTCAAAGGGTCAGAATTCATTCTGGGGATCAAGACGAAGCGAGTGATACCTAATATGTATGTGTGCTCCAGTTATAGAGGTATCTTTTAATCTATTTTCGGGTAAAATCGCAGAAAAATTAAAAAAAAACGTCGATTTTAGTGACTGAATAACCGCTTGCCATGCTTTGAGCAGGTGTTTCTTGGCTCTTCAATGGGTCAGAGTTCCTTTTGGAGACCAAGACGAAGCGATTGGTACCTGATATGTATGTATGCTTCAAGTATTTATAGAAGTCTCTTTCATTCGTTTTTCGAGGCAGATCGCTAGAAGAATGAAACAGCTTTACCGAACAAATCAGTTTTTTGTTGTAAAAAACTTAAATTTGTCTTTTTTTTGAGGCTCGCACCTGAAAACATGTTTTTTGGTATCAACCTACAGAAAAAAATTGCTACTGCGGGGTACGGGCAGCAAATTGCAATATCACGATTTTTGGCTCCAGTTAAGGTGCGAATTTTTGTAGAATTCCTCATATATAAGAAATATTTGAACTACAGTATATACAACGTTGTAAAATAAGGTTAGAAGCACCGAGAATTAAAAGAAATATACACGATGTCAAGAATATGGTCACACTAAAACGTACTGTGTAAAACACGCCAGCAACTTGCACTCACTGCAACGGAGACCATCCTTCTAATTATAGAGGTTGTTCTGTTTATCGTGAACTACTAAATGTCAGATACAATGACAATTCAAAACAAATCACCACTAGAAATCCTGTCAACAGTTCCAATGTAAATATACCTACCCAACATCATGCTTAAAATTTCAACAGAATCAGTTATAGAGATGCTACCATTGGAAACATAAATGCAGATAACAAAAATAAGAACAATGATTTAGCAGATAAACTGTCAATTTCCTAAACGAATTCAAAAATATGTTTTGTCAGCTCTTAATCCCAAAATAGCATGATTTTAAGCATGTTAACTACAATTATTAACAAAATAAGAAAATAGCTTTCAAGTCATTATGAATGGCTTCGTGGAATGCTAATAGCATTTTAAACCACATACTAGAGATATTACTGTTTTTAAAACTGTATAATATACACATTTTAATAATATCTGAAAGCCATAATACACAAAGAATGGTTATTAAGATTCCTTACTTTACTGTGTATTATGCTAACAAAGACCATAAAACCAATGAAGACATTCGTAATAGAAAAATAGTGAAAGATGCTATCGAACAAGCAGCTAAACTGAAATGGAAATGGGCTGGACATAACGAACGTCTTACGGATGGCCTATGGAATAAAGAAATCTGGAATTAGCGGCCATATGAAGCCAAAAGACCACGAGGAAGACCGCAAATGCGATGGAGCGACGATATTAAGTACATACATAATATGGGGATACGGAGACCATCCAAACTCACAACTAAAGAAACAAACTAGGATGTTTTCCAAAATTGTGTAAATACAAAGATTAGACTAGATATTAGGATAAAAGAAAACCAAGATTTAGAAAAAACGCAGTAGACTATTTAACAACAGTTTTACAAAAAACAGGATGGGAAGCAACACCACAGCACCAAAGAAGCGTGCAATAAAACCATAATATCACCCTCCATATAAGAGAACTTGTAAAAAAAAAGAAGAGCTCGACGCATATGGCAACAAACGAGAAATCCACTAAATAAAACGTATGTTAACAGGATAAGTCATAGACTTAATAGAGCATTACATGAAGAAAAAACGACTCTTTCCAGTTTTATATTTCGAACCTCTCACATGAAGACCAACTATCTCTTCCTCTGACAACATTTACTCAGACAGAGGTTCGATAACAAATAAAAATACTAAATCCTAAGAAAGCTCCTGGCTATGATTTGATACCAGGAGAATTACTTCAAAAGCTACAGAGAAAAGCAGTGGTGTTATTAACAATAATATATAACAGTATACTACGTCTTCGATACTTTCCAATACAATCAAAATTTGCTCAAGTTACTATTATTCCTGATGAATAAATCCACAACTAATCTATTTAGAGCATCAGTTAATAAAATAATTGTAGCCAGAATGGTCGCAAATATTCGAAACGAATAGGCACCAAAAGAAGAAGACTATGATTCCGAAACCTGTTAAGCCCGCAACGCAAATTCATATCGCCCTATAAGCCTACTCCCAATAATGTTGGAAGTATTAGGAAGGCTACTATTACATAAAATCGAGCAAGTTGTACCCATAAATGAAATTATATCACAACACCAATTCGGATTTAAACGTGGACACTCAAACATCCAACAATGCAACAGAATAGTAAATATAATTAAAACAACTCTCGAAGAGAAAAAGTTTTGCGCTGGAGTGTTTCTAGATATACAGCAGGCATTGGTTAGGATATGGCATGAAGGTCTCCTCTACAAACTGAAATTATACCTAACAGACCAACTATATTTCATACTAAAATCGTATCATACTGACCGTCACTTCCAAGTCAAAATTTAAGACAGCTACTCAAATTACCACATCATACAATCTGGCGTATCTCAGGGTCAGAAGACGTACCAATCAGCAATGATACCTTCTTAGCTACTTTTGCCGATGGCACGGGAATATTGGCATTGGATATCGACCCTAATGTAGCATCACAGAAAGTACAAAATCATTTAGTCCAATTACCAAACTGTCTTAAGCGATGGAAGATCAGTGTTAATGCTAGCAAATCACTACAAATTATTTTTAAAACAAGAAAATCTACATGTCCACAAGTTTATATTAATAATACTCCCATTCCTATAAAACCAGTTGTCAAATACTTTGGATTGCATCTGGATTAAAAACTTATATGGACAACGCACATTAAAACTAAACGGAAACAACTAGATCTTAAACTAAAAAATATGAACTGGCTATTTAACAAAAGTCCACAAGGAATCTACGTTCCTGTAGTTGACTGTATACCATGTATTAAAAATTTAATTATACAGTCCTCGAAGACATACCGTCTCAGGACTAGCAACTTCAACGTGGAGTCATATGTCGCCATGTTACCTAATCCATCGGTAACTCTATAATCTTAAATAATTAAAACATATTTTTAAAACTAAATGTAATTAAACATCTGTTAACGGGTTTTTACCCATATATTTACTCTTGGTGGCTACATTCATGTACTCCTAGACACTGATGATGGAACATGGTTTCCGAAAACGTTTTGTCTTTTTAACTTAGCCCGTTTGGGCCTTAAATATATACCTATTACAAAGGATTAACAAAAGGTCTCAGTTATCTCCTGAAAATTAACTGCTTCTATACAAAGCTATACTCATACCAGTTTGGGCATATGGAATAGAACTATGGGGCTGTAGTAAACCTTCAAATACGAAGATACTTCAAACATTATCTGGACATCCCATTGCTTAAGGACATAATAAAGAATCACTCAATAAAATATAACAATCGCACCACTGATCACAACAAGGAACTGATACGTGATTTATTCACCCTACCACTTGCCGATAGAAGATTGAAGAAGAAAGTATGGCCAAAAGACCTACCGCAATAATACTTAGAGAACCGTTACTGGACGGTACCTAACTCAAGTTAATTTACTTACTTATTACTTTGTGTATAGATTAGATTGTAAAGATGCAACGTAATAATAAATGCATTCTTAAAAGGTTTTAATACAAGAGATCATCCGTTAAAATTTTTAAAGTACCAATTGACAATATACGAAATATTACATACTAAATCCATTTTAATTAATATCAAATATTGAATAATATAATTAAAACATACGTTTTAACATCCTCGTTTTTTAGTTTAGCTTTGAATTACACAATACATTAAAACTGTTAAATATGTAAATATGTTGCACTTCGCACTTTGCTTAGGCCATTTTATGATTTAACATATTATACCAACCAGTAATAATACATAATATATTTCCTACCTTGTACCGATCATCTGTTTGTTCCACATTAATTTCCTCACTAAATCGCACTTATTGTCAACATTAGCACAATCTTTTACGGTAATATTCTTATTTTTACCGAAAAATCGCCGAAAATTTTTAAAAAATCTACTGAAACCATACACATACTTTATAAATTCAACCTCAAAATATTGTAAAAAGCGCCTACTTGTTTACACAATATTTTATAAAATTTACCAAGTGCATACCTAAATCTTTTTTATGTTTTTTGTTGCCTAGCAACGAATAATAGCCGCAGATATTTTGAAGTATTTCGTTGTTTACAAAAAGACACAGAAATATAACATTTTTCATATAAACGCTTGTACGTCATTCAAGATTTACGTCGTCAGAACCCCACAACGTTGCCAAAACATCAGAATAGTTAGTAAGTGACGAATTTTTAAAATGTCAACTATTTGTCAAACTATTAGTAACTATATGTCAAATATTAACAGTAAATACACTTAGTTTTAAGACTACTTCAACACATTAAAATACATAAGAAAACAATTGAATACAAAATTTTATATTCTAAATTTTAAACATATGTTAGGGCTTTAATAGTAAAAACGTCCCGCCATTATTTCTTGTTCAAAATAATCTATCTTATATGAAAGCTTATCAGCTTTCTACAGACTATTTATTTGTTTTGGCATATCGCAATCACAATACACAACAATAATTAGTTTTTAAAGCTATTAACCTAGTATTAATATGTATTTATAAATACAATTTATTAATATATATTATATTATTAACAAATTGTGTAAGAAATCAACACATAAACAAAATTACTACTCTGAAAAAGCGGCAACACTGTATACACTTTTGCCACCCGCTGAACTGTCAATAAAATTTGAAGTATTTCCGTATCAGTTGCGTACAATTGTCGAATATATTTAATTAAAATTATTATTTTGTGGAATATTAGACTTACAGAGTTATTTCATAAAATTTATATTATTAATAATAACAAATGTTGTTGGTTATTTAATCAATATTATTACACCATGTTGACGCATATTTGAAAGATCGAGCAGTTCCGTATGGGTTTCGTATTATTAATGTTATTAGCTGTGTTAGGAAAATTTAAACTCTAAGGTTGATGTCCTGAAAATTTTAAATACAAGTGACGTCACTTTGTATAAATCGTGACGTGCAAGTGTTTTACTTTGAAATATGGTATATATAATTATTTATTGGAAAAAAATTATACATAAATGTTAATTATGTTTTGAAACTTATAATGGCGGTAGAAAAGCAATTTTAATAGATTCCTTACATTATGAATAGAAAATAATTGTAATTAGAATAATTTATAATAATAAATATGGCCAATTTTAAACTTTTTTTAAATTATCCTATTTTTGTATTAGCCCAAGCTATAGAGAAAAGAATGTAGATTAATTAGTGAATTTTTTAAACCATCGCAGCGTTATACAGTGCAATGCCTGGAGGAACCTCTCCAACCAGGGTTACCAGGTCTAGTGTTTTTTCAGTAGATCTACTGATTTCAACTTCAATTTACTGATGTACTGAAACACTATATCGATCTACTAAAAAAATGATCATTATGTCAGTATTCAATTATACATTTAAAAAAATTCATTTATTGATATATATTCATTATTCTGAATCTACTGAAGAAATAAAATATGACCTGGCAACTTTTTTGGTACCGTTGGTGCTAATTTAGGCTTTAGTCAATTCCATACCATTACGCTTTCCCCATCAAGCAAAAAGACAAAAGAGGGAATCTAATTCTTATGAAAAGGAGACCAAAAAAAGTGGCCTCTGATGGCGGACATATCCGGAAATGCGAATGCGCCAAATTTAAATGTTCCGACACTTATTAACAGTAGCTATATAATATTTTTCAGAATGTGTCTTAGACGAGTAAGTTTTCATTAATTATTAACGGTAATAGTCTAAAATGCGACACAATTGTTAAAAAACTTCAAAATAAATAAGACTTCATGTGACAATTGGGACAAACAATAACATAACCCAACTAAATTTGATGTCAAACAATGAGAGAGACTCTCTTTCCTTGTTTAATGTGGCCTCTAAAGATCGCACTTTCTGTCTAACAATATTTTTGCCCCCACTACCTTTACTTTCCATCTTTTGTCTTTTTGCTCGATGGCTTTCCCTCTCTTTCCTTGTCTAAAGTAAAAAAATGTTTCGTTTGCACTTATTAAACAAGCAATAGAGTTTATTTTGCTAAGTCATTAAGAAGGGAAAACCAAACACAAATAAAAAAAATAAATTGTGAAATCGTAGGCTTCCACGGCCAGAGTCAGAATTATAGTTGATTCGTCTTCCGGGTTTGGACCGTGTCATTTGTGAGTGACCCAAAAGTGGGTTCATCTCGACGTTTCGCTACAATTGTATGTAGCTTCTTCAGGAGAACAAAGAAAAAGAAATCAAGACAGGAAGATGGGTAGTTAGCAACGGTAACTCAGTTACTCAACGCAACCAGAGGCGAATACTAACTACCAAGATGGGCATTTGGTCACAGTAACTCAACTACTCAACGCAGCCAGAGGTGAAAACCAAATGCCAGGACAGGGATTCACGTCCAACAGCTCAGAGCACTAACGCGTCGAGAGGCGGGGAGTGAATCCGACGATTACTCCGCTACCGCTCTATTTATAGTCGCGGTGACCTGTCGTGTCGGGACGTATCGGCACACTCCGTGGCGCGAACGTCAAGAAGCGCGCGTTGGCCAATTATGTGGCTGCATCATGATAGCGGGACCGGACGGCGGCTCTAGACTGAGATTCCAGATGGGAGACAAGTAGTATCCTTCCTCTCGATTGATATTATGTGGATTTTTTCGGATCTCTAGAGATTCGCGGATTTTCCTGGAATAAAAGAAGGGGCTCTTAGAAATAATATGGGTTTTTTCGAACAATATGGAATGACCGGTTTCTTGGCAGTGTTCTGCAACTGCAGAATGGGAGAAAAGACCTGATCGAATGCATCTTTGATGCTCTTGAATCCGAGTTTTGACGGAACGACCAGTTTCGCCAATATACACATGTCCACATGAACAAGGAATAGAATAGACACCACAGGAAGATAGGGGCGGTAATGGGTCCTTAGGAGAGGGTAGATATTGTGAGATTTTCTTGGGTGGTCGAAAAGTAGTCCTGATACCTTCTTTGCGAAGAATTTTGCCAATCCTATCAGTGACACTTCGAATATACGGAAGAAAAGCCACAGGAGTATTACCCGAAGATTCTGAATTTGTCGTCCTAGGGTGTAAAGGGGGATGTAGATGTCGGTGTGTAATATTTTGAATTGTGGACTTGGAGTAACCGTTGGCGACAAGGGTTTTTTGCAGATGGCCAAGTTCTTCTCTAAGGTTGTCAGGTTCAGAAATCGAAATGGCCCGATGGATGAGAGAGTTGATCACAGAATTCTTTTGGGCAGGATGGTGGTGTGATGAAGCATGTAGGTAAACGATTCGTGTGAGTCTTTTTTCTATAAACAGAGTGACCCAATCGGCCATTGGGCTTGGAGGTGACTAACACATCGAGAAAGGGAAGGGACCGATTATTTTCTACTTCCATTGTGAATTTTATACTCGGATGTTGTGAGTTAAGATGATCTAGGAAGGGAGAAAGGGTATGTTGACCATGGGGCCAGATGATAAATGTATCATCAACGTAGCGGAACCAGACTTTTGGTTTTAAGGGGTAAGATTCTAGGGCTAAAGACTCAAAGGCTTCCATGAAAATGTCAGCAATGACAGGGGAAAGGGGAGAACCCATTGGTGTTCCAGATATTTGTTTGTAGAAATTGCCTCTAAAAGAAAAATATGTTGAAAGGAGACATGTTTCCGCAAGATCTGCCAAAACCAAAGACTTGTTATCATTGGTCAAGTGATCTCGCAGAACAACTAGAGAGTCATGTATGGGGATATTGGTAAATAGGGATGATACATCGAAACTGACGCGTTAGTGTTCTGAGCTGTTGGACGTGAATCCCTGACCTGGCATTTGGTTTTCACCTCTGGCTGCGTTGAGTAGTTGAGTTACTGTGACCAAATGCCCATCTTGGTAGTTAGTATTCGCCTCTGGTTGCGTTGAGTAACTGAGTTACCGTTGCTAACTACCCATCTTCCTGTCTTGATTTCTTTTTCTTTGTTCTCCTGAAGAAGCTACATACAATTGTAGCGAAACGTCGAGATGAACCCACTTTTGGGTCACTCACAAATGACACGGTCCAAACCCGGAAGACGAATCAACTATAAAAATAAATTGTACCTATAAAACAACACATTTTGCTATAAATGTAAATGAAATAATTTTGACAAAATTAAATCTACTAATATTAATTTACTATAATTGCATTATTTTGCAAACAAATTTTTGACGCTCTTGAAGTACATATCCGTACACTTTTTTTTGTTTTAAAAAACTTCATATTTTTATATAAATTTGAATGTTTTAAAACTTCTAAACGTTGAAATATATTAGAGTGCCTATTGTAAAATATATAGTTGTCCACCAAGTAGTCAGCAAATTGTTGAACGGCTTGGTGTTGTGCTGGTAATAACTCACCAAAGTCTAAAGCCAAACACTCACTCGCATGTCATTGTCCTTTGAATACCTTTTTTGACACGCCGTCTTTAAACAATTTAAGGCAGTCACATATAAATTTGCTAACTTTATGGAAGCAAAAATAATGTCAATGACACATAGTGTCCATGTTCGAGTCCGTGAACTATAAATAGTTGTGAACTATATTTTACAATATAGTGCCTATTGTAAAATATATAGTTGTCCACCAAGTAGTCAGCAAATTGTTGAACGGCTTGGTGTTGTGCTGGTAATAACTCACCAAAGTCTAAAGCCAAACACTCACTCGCATGTCATTGTCCTTTGAATACCTTTTTTGACACGCCATCTTTAAACAATTTAAGGCAGTCACATATAAATTTGCTAACTTTATGGAAGCAAAAATAATGTCAATGACACATAGTGTCCATGTTCGAGTCCGTGAACTATAAATAGTTAAGTAAAAAATTTTGTGCATCATTTAAAAGTTCAATCAACATAAATTGCTTCTAATTTACTTATAAATGTTAAGTTGGATACACAAGAAAACGCAAACCGGATCATTTTTTAATAAAAATTGTTCTGTTTGATTGGTTGCCACTTCCACTGAGTTTAATGAGTCATGTACTTCCTGCATGCACTTTTTTGCATTTTGGATTTTGGGAATAACTTGTTTTCTGCCATTATAAATATTTTTTCTAATCAAATTAATATCTTCTGCTTCATTGGTTATCAACCTGGGGGGCGCGCCCCCCTGAAGGGGCGTGAGAGAATTTCAGGGGAGGCGTGCGTTAGGGTACAAAGAAAAATAAATAAAAATTAAAAAATATTATGTGTTTTGTTAAAAAACAAAATATTTTGTATTTCGTATTTTTATTTTGTTCAGAAATATTTATTTATTTAAACGTAATTAAAATCGTTTTACTCCAACACACAACCTGAGTTAAACAAGAGAGTCTTGTGTATGGCAACATCGTAGGAGTGCAAAGTATATTTACCAACACTGTATTGCAGTTCAGTTCATCAGTTCAGTCACTCCGTCTCATGCGTCAGTCTCAGTCGACATCGTCTGTGTGCTGTTTGTAGCAATCAGTGCAATCGTTATTTAATAACAGAGTGATTGTTTGTGAATTATTTAATAGTGTTGTGTAACAGCTTTCAAAATGGCTAAGTCACTTCCAAAGAAAGGATTGTATTCAGACGATTATATCAAGTACGGTTTTACCTTTATGGAGAAAAACGGCAGTCATTTACCTCAGTGTGTCAACCGCCATGCTGTTCTTAGTAATGATGCAATGCACCCAGGACGTTTTGAAACGTCATCTAATTATAAACCATTCTTCTTTGAAAGATAAAGGTCCAGAATTTTTTATTGAAAAAAAAAGCAGCCTAAAACGTATGAAACTTAACTCTACTGCAAATTGTTTTGTTGAGAATGAGAAAGCTGTGGAAGCATCATACAAAATAGCACTTTTGATAGTTAAAAACAAGAAACCACATACTATTGGTGAGTCACTAATTAAATCTTGTTTCCTTACTGCTTGTAGTACCGTACTTAGTGAAGACAGAAGAAAGTAGAAAAAATTTCTCTCTGAAACGACACAGTAAGACGAAGAATTGATGACATGGGTTTGGATTTGAAAAATCAACTATTGCAAAAATTAAAAGGTTAAGCGTTTTTTTGCATGCACAGTTATTGTTTTACTATCAATTTATTGACAGAAACTGGTTCCTGGGGGAAATATTGTTTTCAACATCGCTTGAAACAACAACTAAAGCCATTGACATATTTTCTGCTCTTGAAGATTTTTTAGGAATTAATGAACTTACATGGGAGAAAGTAATTGGCATATGTACTGATGGGGCCCAAGCCATGACAGGATGTCGATCTGGATTTATGAAATTGGCAAAAAAGAACAACCCTAGGATTATTGGTTCTCACTGTATTATTCACAGACAAGCTTTAGCTAGTCAGACTTTACCTGAATCTCTCAACGTCGCATTAAGCTTGACAATTAAAATAGTTAACCACATCAAATCCAGCGCATTAAACACTAGGCTTTTTCAGGCACTACGTCAAGAATTGAATAGTAATCCGGAAACCCACCTGTTTCACACAGAAGTCCGGTGGTTATTCAAAGGAAATATGCTTGCAAGATTATTCAATTTAAAGTCAGAAGTTGAAATTTTGTTAATGGCTTCAAAACAAGAAGATCTTCACAGAAGATTTACAGATGGTAAAAATATATTTTACTTGGTCAGACTTATTTGTCTGACTTTTTTGAGACACTTAATGTCCTGAGTCTGAAGCTTCAAAGCCGTAAAAACCTCAACACTTATGATGCAATCAAGGGGTTTATAGAAAAAATATCGCTTTGGCAACGCCGCCTTTACAGTTCCAAGCCAAACTTTTCCTGTTTTCCTAAACTGAACGACCTCCTCGATGATATTCAAACCCTTCCACTACATCTAGTTTCGGATTTGAAAGACGTCATATCACGGCATTTGGAAGAACTGAAAAATCAAATTCGATAGTACTTTCCAGATGTTAGCTCTGAAAACTGGAAATTTAAGTTGATAAGAGATCCTTTTCATATCGAAGTTGACATACTTCAGTTAACCATCAAGAGCAGGCAATTGACCTAAAATGTGATTCACAAGCAAAAGCAGATTTTGCAAACATGGACTTGGAAGAATTTTGGTTAACCTACTTTCCTGTTTACACAGAAAAGGCTTTAGTATCTGCGAAGTCATGAGTCCAGTTTTCATCCACATATTTTTGCGAATGTGGTTTTTCTGCATTGACGTATATAAAATCAAAATACCGTTCAAGGCTGGACGTTTAAAGTAACTTTCAGAGGTGTGCTCTGACACAGTTTCAACCGAATATCGAAAAACTTGTCAAGAACAGACAATGCCTACATGTGATTGTCAATAACTAGCTTATACTTGTCCTTTTCGCTTAACAATCCACTTATTTCAAATTTCTCAATGATGGACTAAAGACATTCAAACCGTAACTAACCCAAACAGCACAGTACGTTTTAAGTACGTACAATTTTGGTACTGTACGTACATGATGTAAAATGTACGTTTTAAGTACGTACACTGAGGTACATACCAGTACGTACAGAAGAGTACGTACTATTACTGTCTTAAGTATGTACCATGAGAAAGAAGAGTTCAAGCATATTTATTATGTTAGGTTATGTCAACCTAACCTAATTTATTTAGTTGGGAATTTTCCACCTCGAGCTCCAGTACAGTTGTGATGTGATAATTCATTGCAAGACAGTTTCATTTAGATTTTATTTACTTATTTTTTGTGTTTGGTGCTTATAGTGTGTTTTCCTGTTATTTTATTCAGTTGAGTGTTTTTTGTGTCAAAAATGTAGTGATAAAAAGTGGCTGAGTAAGAAATTGGACGATGGTTGAGGAGAGTCGGAGATCGCTTAAAAAGTTTCTTATTTTCAAAAGAATAAAAATTGAATTTATTTAAAAAAAAAATAGAAATATATTCACCTGTATTTACTTTTATTTACATTCATCATAAGTGTGTATAGTATGTGCATAATATGTATACATAGTATGTACTAAGTACATACCTTTAATATGTAATAGGTACATACCTTCAGTACGTACTAGGTACGTACCATAATTTGGAAAATGTACGTTTTATGTACGTATTAAGTGCGTACTTCGTACAGCAAAGTACGTACATTGTACATACTTTATATCCCATCAGTATGTACTTAGTTTGTCTTATGTACGTACTTGTGCTTACTGGGAAAGTAATAATATTGAGAGACGCACCACCCGTAATTCTTAAATCATAAAATTTCAGGTAGAATAATAATTACCACTTTTTCTAAGAAATATATCACTTGTAATTTTTGCTTGAATATATCTTGAACAAGGAAATATGAGCTTCATCATAATATTTTACTTTACATCATAAAAAAAATCAAAGTTCACTTTATAAAGACAACATTCTCAATTTACGCTGACCCTGGCTATTCATTATTATTCCTTGTGTATCTAATAGAATACATTTAGAATGCACTTTTACGCTATATTTTCTAAGAAATATATGTCTGGAGAGAGTTTACCTGTGACCCTTTTCTGTAGGATATTAAAATCTGACCGCCAGAGCGAACTAGAAAATTTATTTGAGAAGGATACTTTGTAGGAGGGTTATCGGTCACAAAAATTCAGAATAAAACAGAAGGATCTTGCTACTTCATACAAAGAATAACTGTATAAACTATATTAATAACTAACAAAAATTTGCAGCTATCATTTGATAAAAGTGAGGCATAAAAAATTTCAACCCTGGAACCATAGACTTGAAAGTTCAATGTTTTTTTTGACGAAAACAGAACTAAGTTAGTCTTTATATAAGTAACAGAGAACAGAAGTATGTAAAAAATATATATAAGAGCAGTCAACTTTGGGTAGCGTGATTTAATTACGGATATATGTGTGCGTGTGTGTGTGTGTGTATATATGCATGGGTGTGAGTGTATGTCCGTGGGTGTGTGTGTGTTGTGTTATTGTGTAGATTTGAAGATTTTGATATTTATTTGTCTCCAGGTTTGGAAGATTTGAATATATTAGGTAAAGAAAATGTAGCAAAACTTAGTGTAACAAAACAGAAGGCATATGAATGCTAAAAAGTATAAAATAATGGTTTAGTTACAGCTGATAATCATCATCAGTGGCATTACAGCTTGTCATGAGCCAAAGCCTTCTTCAGAACAATCTTCCATTCGCCCCTGTCTCTGGCAACTCTTCTCTATGCTTTAACTTCGATGGATTTTAAAACTTACTCCATGTTATTTTGATACCTAAGTTTTGGCCACTGGTCCTCTTCGGTCGAAAATTTTTCTGATCGTTGCACCTTCATCTCGCCTAATTACATGTCCTATCCATTAAAGGCGTGCTAATTTAATACATTTTACAACGTCAGGTTCCCCAAAACTTCTGTATAACTCAAAGTTGTAGCGCCTATGCCACAAACCCTGTTCTTGGACACCTAGATATATTTTCCTCAGAATTTTTCTCGCGAAACGTTTAAGCAGTTCTTGGTCGTTCTGTGTAATACAGCTGATAATGCATAGTTCCTAACGTAAATAGTTACGTGAGGAAGAAGACTATTTTATTAAAAATTGTATTTATGTGATATGTTTATTGAGTATCAGCTAGCGATGTTGTACTCTTAGAAACTAAATAAGGCATATGATGATTTATTTTAAATAATTCCTTATCACTGAAAATAAATAAGGAACAATTTATATATAAAAAACTTCACTTTTGTGTCATGATCTTAAAAAACTAAAGGACAAGAAAATCTGAATGACAGTATCTACCAATCCGTTCAAAGAATCAACTAAAACCTCGACTCTCATTCATCACATCGAAAAAATTGTCACCTATCCTCCCTAACTACCCGAAAACCTTTCATACAAAGGCCTTCGACTGATTCCAAACAAGAGAATCCATTATGATCCAGCTTTATCCCCTCTTACCTTTTTCCTGGCCTTCATCCAAGAAAAAAAACGACAGAAATCCCATCGAGGTCACCTACTTGGCACTTAGTCGAAAAATAAACGCACGTTGTTCCGGACGTAACACGCGCTTTCGCTATCCCAGTCGGCGGTATCTGGTCAACTGTTCGGAATAAGGAAAAACGGCTCTCTGGCTACCCCCAAGAAGTCGTTCGAAATACCCGCCTCGTGACGCATGCGCTTCCTCGCCGCCCCCAGGTCTAGCACGTCCTTTTTACACTTTGCCGCCGGTTTCTCGTGTGTTATTGTGTGTGTGTATCTGTATTCGTGGGAATTCCAGCGCTTGATGTCTGACACTGAGTCGCAGGGAGAGGTGGGAATACACCTGGTGCCGCTGCCAGGCATCAAGGACCGCTGAAGAGGCTCTCGAATACAAATGACCTACTTATCACAATTTTATTTAGGACATTGCTCTTCCTTAACTATTGTTCAAATTTTGCAAGTTGAAATCAAATAAAACAATAACTAAACAGTTTAAGTTAATACGAGCTCATCTAATCTTTAGTAAAACATTCACGTATTTTCACTATTAGATGAAACATTTCCAAGCTTATTTGAATCTTAAACAAATTTCAGCCAGACAATTAATTGCAACTGCAACTAATGTTTCCCTTAAGTGACATTGCATAATCACTTTTCCTTCGACAACATGTTTCCATATGCTCTTTCTGTAGAATTTACATTAAAGAAATTGGATTTTACATTTTCAATGGTTAGCAATTCACCAGATTCCTGAAAGGAGCTAATAGATTGAAAGTTACGATGTATCTGAAATTCTTGTGTTGTTATTTACCGATTCATTCTGAATTCTGGATCATTTCTAATTATAAAGTCGAACAAAAAAAAAGCAAGCAAATTGTTAACTTTTTGTATCTGCGCTTAGTAAAAATATTTTAAAACAAATATTTGTACAAATATATAAATGTACTGCTATATATCATTTTCCAACAAGTCTCTATCCGGGTCTTTACTTCTACATTAAAATAATATTTCATTTCGACATACATTATTTAATAAAATGTAGTAACATTAAACTTTTTATGTGATAGATACCTACCTTTATCATTCGCCTTTTCAGCAGTTATTCTTTTCTAAACATTAGTTGTTTCTTAAGCACCAAGGCATTAACAAGAAAATTGGCAGGAAACTTTTTTTGAAAATGGCCCTTGGATATACATTTTCGATGTGTAGTATGTAGCAATTTCTTTAGCATTTTCGAAAATACGGTTCTGAAACTTTTCTTTTTGGCATGTCTATATTAGTTATGCATTATATTGAATGGGAAAAAACCACAATTTTAATTTAAAATATGTTACATTTGGCGTTTTAAAATACCGTATATATATATATATATATATATATATATATATATATATATATATATATATATATGATAAAAAGTCTTTTATGATTGATATGTTCCGTTTCAGTGTAATATAGTTTATAAATAAAGTTACGTCGATTGCAACCCCTTTCATTCAATTCTAAACATGCTCGCGGCATCAAATTTTTTGGTATACTGACATAATTTAATATAGGTAATATAAAGTAAAGGAAATACTTCAAAAAAGGTTTTCTAAAATCATTTCTTGTTGATGCCAGTTGCCAGTGAAACTGTTATCGATGCTATTCGTAATGAATTTTAGATTTATCTAATAACAGATCTACTCTGACGTTATTTGCTGCTGTTTTAACGTGCCTAGTCAGAAACATCAAGATTTTATTCCTTGATTAGTTTCAGGGTGAAAAATAAAGTCATTTTTTATGAAAAGATAAATTTTAAATGTTTATTTTTACGACGCGTTCTCAATGATAGGATAAAACCGTAAAACATCGTACTAGAATATTAAAAATCCATAATTTCTCGTAAAATTAATAACCATTATTTGACATTATAAAAACACATATTACCCGTATTCCTATGCTTTATTAAGAATCCGAACGGACTATATTAAATTGAGGTCAATATGTCTTCGTCTTCTTTTATACTTGCGTCTTTTCTATTTCTATTTCTTGAAGAAAAATCTAGAGCTCAGAATCCGAATGATCAGTTCTATGGCTGATAAATGTTTGACAATGGACTCTGAAATAGAAAAAGAACTAAAAAAAGAACTCGCATCTAAATGACCTGAGGAAGTGATGTGAGCGTTCATCAGCAGAAATCTTTTGTGCAGCAATTTCCAAAGCTACAGTTGCCATTTGAATCGCCAATCTTCGAAAGGAGACGACGCAATAAGAAGAAGAAGGAAAAGTCCTAGTCTTAAAATTGGATAAATCGATACTCCGTTGAATCGGTTTATTATAATTACACTCAATAGTGACTATAATTAAGAAAACTATGTAAGACAATAATAAAATATATAAATAAGTATATTGTTTGAGCGTATAAACTGCGTTAAAATATAATCGTGATAGTAAAACCATAAAAATAATTGATACTGTAACCTATGACTAATATTTTTTCATATTTAGTTTTCATATTACAACCTTAACTTAATTTTATAGGATAACTTAATTAGTATAGATCGATGACTAACTCTTTTATCAGGTAATAATTTTCACATTTTTCTGAAAAGTTAAATCATCATTAAATCGTTTCTAACGTCATATTCTAGCGCCACCTATTAAATATTTGAAGTAGTTAAATATTATGTTTATATTCTCCATTCGCTTAGCTAGGGCATATTTTGACAGACTCATTGTCGGAAACCTACAACACTACAATTCCTACTTCTCAGTATTAATAGCTCAAGTATACTACTATTGCAGACTTCTTTCTTTGAAAAAAAGAAGAATTATTCTAAATAGTGGAAGTGTATACTAAACCCATCAAATTTTCCCTGTATATTTAAAGTATACTATTTGAGTTACTACAATTTAATATTATATTGTAGTAAATATTGTTGTTAGTTCTATTTAGTTTATTTAGTTATAGTTCTATTTTGAATTTTATTATTAGGGATAGTAAAAGTTTTCCATTTGTTCTATCAGATAATGCGTTGGTAAGTTTTTCTTAAATAAATATGATAAATGTTCTTTAAAAGTTAATATTTTTAGATGATTAAGGATGCTGTTAAATTACAAGGTAATCAACCTGCACAAAGATTTATTCAAAACACAAACCATTTTTTTAAAATTATTTGCTCATTCGGCGTAGGTTGATCACTAAAATATATTTATGAAGTTCTGTAAATATATTCTTAATAACAAAAACATTTCAGTTAACATCCATGTATATATAGCATGTATAAAGTTTCTATTATATATAAAATGTATATTATATATAAAAAATATATTTTATAAAAAAATTACAGTAATTTAGTTTATACCGTTAAGTTGCTCCAAATGTAGGCAACCAACTTAAACTTTTTTGGCATTTAGCTGGAGTTTCTTGAGAATATTTTTAATAAACGTTTAATATTTTCCAGTTAATTTATTATTTTTTAAAAGTCATGATAATAATGCTGAATAAGCAATATTTTAAATGATATTTAATCACAAAAGTACTTAATATTATTTTATATAATCTTCATAAAGTACGTTTCTAATAGAAATTAGCTAAAATTAGAAAAAAAAACTAGTTTATGATAGTAATAATATAATATTATAATATTTTTGAATTATATTTTTGATGATATTGTATTATCTTTTAGATGCATAATATTTTTTAATTATAATATGAATATTATATTTTTTATCTAACGTACTTTATGAGGATTATATTATATAACACAATATTAAGTACGTCTTGTGATTACATATCATTTGAAATATGGCTTATTCATAATTATTATCATCACTTTAAAAAATAATAATAAAATTAATATATTCTCAAGAAACTTCAGCATAAATGCTAACAAAAAGTTTAAGTTGGTTGCCTATATTTGGCGTAACGACATAAACTAAATTACGGTAACTTTTTTATAAAATATATTTTTTACATATAATAGAAACTTACTATCTTTATACGTGCTATAAATTTCTAAGTCATATAAGTTTGCAAAAGAGATCGACGAAATACTTTAATGAAATGCGCTATGAGCACGTGTGCTTTGTTGTATAGTAATTTCCAGCCACTTTTAGTCTGTCAAAAAGTAACTAACTTCGTAAAAACATAATTACTAAAATCACTAGACAGTTCGGACTGGGATTAGCGAACCGGGTATATAAGATAATGACACAATTATTGATTGTAATAAAAATTACATTTATAAATAATATTTTAATGTTTTAAAAATTAGTTAAAAATGTAATTTTCATTACAGTCCATAATAATTGTGGCTTAATCACATATAAATACATATTTCATGTAGTGTCGTATGTTCCCATCTATCGGACATAACTGGAAGCTTTACACCTATTATGATCGTATTCCTGCTTACCTACAGAGTACGTCAATTGTCAGACAATTTATGTATTGAAATTCGAGTTCTGTGCATTCCGTGATTGTTTGCGTCATTTGCGAAAATGTTGGAGCTTCCTATTTGTTTTTTCGTTTGTTGACATTCTGTTTTTGACGTGAGTTGAATATGTCATTTTAATTTTAGCATATACATACAATTTTCCGAAAATAAGTAAATACATTGAACAGTGCAGTGGTCACCTAGTTTTCCGCAGACATGTAAACATTGTGGTAGCAAAGCCACCGGTATTATGGCAATTATTTTGCTCAAAATTTATTTAGTAAAGCATATTGGTGAAATTTCAAAGTAAATAATGTCTAATAACAATTCCTCTATCGGCAAAGCGAGGGGTAGGCCGCCAAAGAAAATCATATCATGTACCTGGTGTAATGAAACGAAGCTTCCTTTGAAATATGTATTTCCCACCACAAATGGAAAAAAAGAGTTTTGCTCTGAGACTTGCCTTGCAGAATTCCGAAAGGCATACGTCAAAGGAGCTTGCATACAGTGTGATAATGTTATTAGAGGCAATGCTGCCCCTTCAAAAGAATACTGCTCGACTTATTGTATGAACAAGCATCAAAAGAAAGAATTGGCAAGTTCTAGAGTAGCTGCTGTAGCTCCTACTACGCCATTAGAGGGTTCTTCTGGGCCATTTCAGGTAAATTTGTAGTATAATAATTAATATGCATGTGTAGAAATCAGACTTATATAAAATAGCAAACAAGTTAATTTTTTGGTGCATTCATTGATTGTTTAATATCAGGAAAATCTAATCAATGTTCATTCATCTGATGTATTATTAACAGTAATTTTACATTTTTGAATAACAGGTGAATTTATAAACCTGAGACAGATCTGAAACGATACACAATAAACAAAATAGAGATAACAGGTGGTAGAGATTTAGTAACAGTCCTTATTTAAAAACAAAGAACATGTGCCAGTAATACTCCTTAATATTATAGTCATATTAAAAGAAATGTAAGACTTAATATTTTTTTTTTAAAATATTGTAGAAGATTTTTTAACCATACTGAATTATAGGTTTTTGATGATTTGAAAGGAGACATTTAATAGGAAACAAAACCATGATATTATTTATTTACTTTATTAGTTTCGTTAAAATCATTAAACAAATGGAAATCAATGTATGTAATAGTAATAGCAGTAAAACTGACAATGTGAATCATACTAGAGGAAATAAACTACCTAATCAATAAATTAAATCAAATTCCAAAACTGTTTCTTGTGAGACGTTTAAGTCAAATATTATGTTTATTAGGGATTAAACCACAATTGATTGTAATAAAAATTACATTTTACATTTATTGTAATCTTCAATCTGAAAGTATTTATTTATTTTTACGCACAACAGGTCGTTAAGGCCTGGAGCATTTTTTAAAACATAATCCTAATATTAACTAATTACAATTATTTTAAACAAAACTTTAACTTAAATATGTATACAACATTCTTAACTACTCTGAAGGACCTGGTGGACAATATTTCTCCATTCGCTTCTATTTTGTGCTTTTCTTTTCCAGTCCCTCACCTTCACATGTTTAAGGTCTTGCTCCACTTTACTAATTCACTTTACTAATCCACCTCGTTCTGGGTCTACCTCTTGTTTTGGGGCTAATTAGTTTTCTGGTTATTACTAGTTTAGGCATTCTGTTTGCTGTCATATTTTCTACATGTCCCAACCATCTGATTCTTTGTAACTTGACGAACTTGGTAATGGTAGGTTCTTTGTATAAAGCCATTAATTTATTGTTGGTTCTTCTCTCCTAACCATCTTCTTTATTCTGTCCTCCGAATATGTGTCTCAATATTTTCTTTTTCCATCTGTCCACAGTATCCTTCTTCCTTCTTATTTAATGTCCATATCTCACCAGCATATATTACTGTGGGTCGAATTACTGTTTTATATATTCTCAGTTTACCTTGTCTAGAAACATATTTTGAGTTCAGTAGGGCTTTTAAACTACCTAATTTTTTATTCCCTTTTGCTATTCTGGCTTCGAGCTCCCATTTCTCTTTTCCATTTTCATTGAAAACTACACCCAGGTATTCAAATTTGTACACCCTTTTAAAACTATAGCTTTTACCACCTACAGACCTCACATCAGTCTTCTTTTTTTCCCTTCTGTCACTCCCATGATCATATATTTGGTTTTATCCTCATTTAGTTCAAATCCGAATTTCTGTGCTTCTTCAATGATTTTCTTCACAACTCTTCTTAGTTATTTCTTGGTTTCTGCTAGGATCGTTAGATTGTCAGCCAATGCCAAGCACTGGTGCTCATTTTTAATGATTGTTTCTTTCACCTTCATGCTGCATTTTCTGATTACAGTTTCTAACACTAAGTTGAATAATGTAGTGTATAGAGGATCTCCCTGTCTGAAACCTTTTGCAACCATAAGTTGATCTCATATGTGACCCTGTCAAGCAATTTCACATGTAGAGTTATTTAGTGTCATTTTAACTATCTGGATCAGTTTCTTTGGTACACCCAAATGTTCCATTGCTCGATACATTTTGACTCTATCGACTCTATCATAAACGCTTTTGAGTTTGTCGCTTTTTTTAGACACTTCTCTAAAATCCACAAACAAAACATGCAGGGGGACTTTATCTTCATAGCAAGTCGTTTGTATCTCCTTTAATGAGAAGAATTGGTCTACAGTAGATCTGTCCTTTCTAAAGCCGGCCTGATACTCATGTAGGATTCTTTCTGTATAGCAATTTAGTTTATTTTTCAATAATCTTGCCAAGGTTTTGTATACCATGTCTAGTAACGCTATACCTTTATAGTTGTCACACTTCAGTTTGTCTCATTTTTTATGCAGAGGTCATATGTGGGCCTCATACCACTCCGATGGCATTATTTCCTTTTCCCTTAGTTGCACTAGTAGCTGATATATTTTTCTTTATAGTTGTTCTCCACCTAACTTGATCATTTCTATGCATATGTCATTTTTACCAGGACTTCTGTTATTTTTCATTTCTTGTATTGCTGTCACCACCTCCTCCTCTGTAGGCTGCCTTTCAACTATCACATCTTCTCCAATCATCCAGTTGTCTACTGCTTCGTGCTCCACCTCACCATTTAATAATTCTTCAAAATGTTTTTCCATTCCGTCATTATTTCTGCCGGATCGCTAATTAAATTTCCGTCTTTATCTTTCATATAACTACAGTGGCTTTGATAACCTTTTCTGATCTTTTTAACTTCTGGACCTCAACTCATTGTGGTATCTCTTTTTCCTTCTACACAGATCTTTCAATCTTCCGTGAATTATTCTATATTCTTGTTTTTTACACTCTCTATTATCTGTTAATATTTGTTGTCTGATCTTCTTCTTTTCCTTTGCTATCGCCTGACACTCTTTGTCAAACCAATCTCTGTTTGTACTTCTCTTGGAGTCGCACTTAATTATTTTCTCACTAGCTTCTCCTATGGTGGATTTAATTTGCTCCCAGGCTTGATCTGTCTGTAAATTTTGGTCACATTGTTGTAGAATTTTATTTATTTCTTCTTCGTATTTAGTTTTTATTTCTACTTCCTTAAGTTTTTTGATAATGTACTTTCTCTTTGTTTTATTGATCGATTTATCTTTTTCTTTTAACCTCCTCCCACATGTGACTTAAGGTACTGGTCCGAGTCGATTTCAGCTCCTCTCATACTTCTTACCTTCTGAATGATATTCATGTATTTACTTTCAATCATAACATGGTCTTTTTGATTCACTGTCCTTCCATCTGGGGAGACCCACATACTTTTGTATATCTCTTTTCGTTTTAGTTGTGTGCTTTTCACCACCATGTTTTTCTCCATGGCAAATCCAATAAGTCTTTGACCAGTATCGTTTGTTACTTATTAGACTTGTATACTTGTTTGTCTGATACTGATCAAATTGATTGTTTAAGATGGTGGCATTATCTCTTGTTAATAGAAATAAAAACAATACATTCTAAAATTATTATAAGGTACATGTAGGCATATGTGCTTAAACCAATGTGTTCTACCTTGAGTCACTTATGGAACGGAAACATTAACACCCATAAAAAAGGTAGTAGTAAATAAGATTCGCTTGACTTAGAGGATGTGGCCATGTCTCTCTGAGAGACCAAATCCCAAACTAAGAAATATGTTGTAGAACAAAAATAACAAACACCATCGAAAAAATCCCATAATATATTGGGGGATTTGCAAGGGCCCCATATATTTTCAGCCAAATTAAAACATATTAAATTTTGGATTACTTTTGTAACACAAGTAGAAGAGTTATTTGTCAGAAATTAAATAAAAAAAGAAATAAGTCCTTTCAAAGTTTAACCTCATTTGTCTGTGTGATAGATTTCAATTATTTTCCATACAACAATACTGCATATGTTTAAATCTTTATATCTTTGTGTAGATGGAATTTCAGTGTTTCTGCTTATTATTTTGTTATCAAAAAACTGTGAAGATTTCCAGAAGACCAGTTTCTATGGTTTTGTAACATTAGTAATTCTTCTTCTTTTGGCATCATGGATGGTGATGGGCAACCATGGATGGTTTTTTACCTATCTAGCTATGTCCTTCCATTCAGATCTCTCTTGGGCCCTTCTTCTCCCTTGTCTTATATTCATGGTTTTCAGGTTGTCTTCCAAGTCATCCAACAATCTCGTCCTGGGCCTTCTTTTTTCAGCCCTCCTACCGGCTTTCAGTGTAACATCTTCTTCATTGTTTTCGTATCTTCTTGTCGCTGAATATGCCCCAGCCATGACAGTCTTTGACTTTTCACAAATCTTACAATGGCATACCCTTCATTCAGTTCATTAACCTCGTCGTTTCTCCTGATTCTGTGTGTGTTGCCTTCTTGCAACCGGGCCTTATTAGCTTAGTATGTACTGGAATTCACTGGAAATACTTGCATTAATTTCGCTACTTGATTTCTGTGCCCAGATATGTGAAGTCATTCACATGTTCAATAGTATAGTTGTCTATTGCTATAATATTTTCATTCTCAGGTGTTCTTTTGATGGTAATGTACTTAGTTTTTGTTTCGTTTATTTTACGCCCTCTTTTTTGTGGTTCAGGATCAATTTCCTTGAATGTTTCCATTAGTCATGTCTTGCTTCTACTAATAATGGCGACATCGTCTGCATATGCAGTAATTTGTACTGTTTTGGTGTTTATATGGCCTGTTACATTAGTTTTTCTGATGACTGTTTCAAAAACTACGTTGAACAGCATGGTTGAAAGTGTGTCTCCCTGTCTCACCTCCATGTTGATCTCAAACAGTTCTCCATCTACTCTAACTGCGGCTTTTGAACCCTGCATTGTCATTTTTATGAGGCTGATATATTTTTTTGGTATACCTAGATTTCGGAGGTCTTTCAGCATTTTGTCTCTTTTCACACTACCAAAAGAGGTTTAAGTCTATATACATATTATATAGTTCTATATCGTATTCATAAGCTTTCTGTTGTATTGTTCTAAGTATGAATATGTTGTCTATAGTGGCTCTATTTGGTCTGAATCCATTTTGATAATCACCAATAATAATGCCAGAAAGGATTTTGTATATTACATTTAGCAATGTAATTGGTCTGTGATTCTGACATTTTTTATATATTGGCTGTATAAGACCAAAAAAACGTAGTTTAGAGAGTGAGTTGTGTTCAATAGAGTTGCAATGTACATGGAATAGGGGGTTAATGCATGTTTCATTATTATCATGAGTTTGACAAAAACTTGGTATATATATATTGTTCAATACTAAACATAACCAAGTCTAAATTAACAGTCTTAGGAATTATATTTCATTCAAATGTCAAAATCAATTAAGGTAAATGACCAGTCATTGCCACTATAAGAAAGTTAAAGCTAAAAACCATATAAAGCCAAAAAACCAATAATTGCCACACAATTTTTCAAAATACCAATTATTGCCACCCAGTCATTGCCATACAGAAATAACTCTACATTTTACTGAAAAATCTTGTTTATTAATAAAGATTCCACAGGTTTTAGGCCTCAAATACATCCACTGGCAAGGTAAATTCATAACGGATCCATTCACCAGTGGATAAAATAATAGGGGTCGGCGGTATGCCTAAAAGACATCATTACGTAGACATTACTTGTACATCATTCTTGTCATAAGGCCTTGGATAATACAAACATATCTGTATATTATGGATTTTTTTACCACCTAGTATTTTCACAAGTACATAGTTTCCCACAATAAGTTCTCCGTGAGTTAATGGGCAAAATTCTTTGTTAGGGTCATCACAAAAGTCTATGTCATCACAGCTGCTACCACTCTCGACCCACTCTTCATCCTTTCCATCGTCATCAGAAATATCCCGTTTTAGCTTCTCTTTCAATAGACATTCTTCCTCTCTTGCAATTTTTATTTGGTTTTTTCTTCTTCTTTCTTTTTATTTTCATTTTCTTTTTTCAAGTGATATTCACGCCAAGCTTCTGATTGTACCACGGATGGAATCTTTTCCTTTAGTTTTCTCTTCTTTGTCTGTGGTTTTGGGTCTGGACAAAACAGTACTTTCTTAAATGGGGTAGGAACTTTGCATGGACTCTCCAAGTGTACATGTGATGTACTTGGTTCAGGAGTAGACAATATATCTGAGTTATGAATACCAGAGATATTTGGTTAGAAATTTTTTACTGGTGTGCAGTTGAGTTGGAAATATGGTAATATTGTTTTGAATGGTACATTTAATTTGGTTTGGTAGTGTTTCCATTGCCCATTCTTTCTATATGTTAAAAAGGGATTTATCCTCAATAGAACCATTCCAATCCTGATTTTCATTTAAAGTTACCTTGCACCTATTTAAAGTTTCTTCAGCCGGCTTTCCTTCAAAGTACTTAAGTGCTTAAGTGACACTCTTTGTGTCACAAAGCTTGTCAAAAACAAGCTAAACCATTTGTCACTGGGACGGCTAGGAATCAATGATTTCTCTCTTTCTGTAGAATTTATTATTTTCTGAACTGTATCCAAAAGCTGAACTTTTGAAACAGGAAAATGTCTTCTGATAGATGTAAAATCCATTTTACTAAGACTGATTCATCTTCTTTGGTTAAAATTGTAAAAAGGTCCATAGAACAAAATAATGGTGACTTTCCATCTTTCTTATGCCCCAAAGTACTATGAGGAACTCTATGAATTTTTGCTGCCTTAGCTGCTGGGATTCCCTTTTTCACATTCTCTTGAATTATTATGTTAATAATTGGCCTTTGGCCAATTGCTCTATCGAATAATTCCGTTTAGGTGCCATTTCTGGAATGAATAAAATACTTGTAATACCAAATATTAATGTAACCAATGATTGCCACTTTAGAACCACTGATTGTCACCACTGGCAATAATTGGTAAAAGTAAAGTTTTTGTAATCATAAAATAGTTGCAACACCGTAATTTTAAATAGTAAATTTACACATTATAATGAATTAAAAATAAGCCAAGAATCTAAAATCGAGTTCTGCTTGTTCATTGTGCCACAAACTGTACTATTTAGAAAAAATAAATAAATAACATTTATTATAAAAAAGACAAGTAGGGTTTTCGAGACTCCACTGTGCAGTTTACGTTAGATGAACGAACTGTGCTGTTCTAGGGATATATATATATATATATATATATATATATATATATATATATATATATAAATATATATAAATATTTTATAACTTTTTAATGTCAAAAGACACTCCGATATATACGGATACTTTTTGTGTTTAAAATATAACATGGCTTTTATACGTAAGTGCTGTATTTAAATTTGGAAGAAAACCATAGCCGTTTTTATTATTTTTTTGTTGTTGTTTATTTACACGATATGATATCGATATCGTCATTCGATGTATCATATGATATGATATATCGATGTATATTTTTTTGCCATTTCTACTTAAGAAAAACTGGAAAATCTGAAAGTTTTTTTCGTTACCCATTTTAACCTATTAAAAGTACATATTTTAACACATTTTGTGAGTTCTAAACGGATTGCTTTTTCTCCATAGCATTTTCAAAATATTGACACATTTTCTGCTTTTCCGTCATTCTGATTGTCCATCAGCATAAAATCAAATTTTCGACCTGAATATTATGTTAAACAGGAAATTTAACATAAAAAGTGTATTTTGAAGAATTTTCTTTTACACATATTACAAAGCCAAGTTCTGTTAAAAACAAATTCAGTATATTTGAATCACTGATTTCGCTGAAAATAGAAGGGGCCCTAAATGAAAGATCGCAGTGAGAATTTGCTTAAGTTATTTGTTTATTGGTAGTGTTTTCATTGCCCATTCTTTCTATATGTTAAAAAGGGATTTATCCTCAATAGAACCATTCCAATCCTGATTTTCATTTAAAGTTACCTTGAACCTATTTAAAGTTTCTTCAGCCGGCTTTCCTTCAAAATACTTAAGTGCTTAAGTGACACTCTTTGTGTCACAAAGCTTGTCAAAAACAAGCTAAACCATTTGTCACTGGGACGGCTAGGAATAAATGATTTCTCTTTTTCTGTAGAATTTATTATTTTCTGAACTGTATCCAAAAGCTGAACGTTTGAAACAGGAAAATGTCTTTTGATAGATGTAAAATCCATTTTACTAAGACTGATTCATCTTCTTTGGTTAAAATTGTAAAAAGGTCCATAGAACAAAATAATGGTGACTTTCCATCTCTCTTATGCCCCAAAGTACTATGAGGAACTCTATGAATTTTTGCTGCCTTAGCTGCTGGAATTCCCTTTTTCACATTCTCTTGAATTATTATGTTAATAATTGGCCTTTGGCCAATTGCTCTATCGAATAATTCTGTTTAGGTGCCATTTCTGGAATGAATAAAATACTTGTAATACCAAATATTAATGTAACCAATGATTGCCACTTTAGAACCACTGATTGCCACCACTGGCAATAATTGGTAAAAGTAAACTTTTTGTAATCAAAAAATAGTGGCAACACCGTAATTTTAAATAGTAAATTTACACATTATAATGAATTAAAAATAAGCCAAGAATCGAAAATCGAGTTCTGCTTGTTCGTTGTGCCACAAACTGTACTATTTAGAAAAAATAAATAAATAACATTTATTACAAAAAAGACAAGTAGGGTTTTCGAGACCCCACTGTGCAGTTTACGTTAGATGAACGAACTGTGCTGTTCTAGGGATATATATATATATATATATATATATATATAAATATTTTATAACTTTTTAATGTCAAAAGACACTCCGATATATACGGATACTTTTTGTGTTTAAAATATAACATGGCTTTTATACGTAAGTGCTGTATTTAAATTTGGAAGAAAACCATAGCCGTTTTTATTATTTTTTTGTTGTTGTTTATTTACACGATATGATATCGATATCGTCATTCGATGTATCATATGATATGATATATCGATGTATATTTTTTTGCCATTTCTACTTAAGAAAAACTGGAAAATCTGAAAGTTTTTTTCGTTACCCATTTTAACCTATTATAAGTACATATTTTAACACATTTTGTGAGTTCTAAACGGATTGCTTTTTCTCCATAGCATTTTCAAAATATTGACACATTTTCTGCTTTTCCGTCATTCTGATTATCCATCAGCATAAAATCAAATTTTCGACCTGAATATTATGTTAAACAGGAAATTTAACATAAAAAGCGTATTTTGAAGAATTTTCTTTTATATTACAAAGCAAAGTTGTGCTAAAAACAAATTCAGTATATTTGAATCACTGATTTCGCTGAAAATAGAAGGGGCCCTAAATGAAAGATCGCACTGAGAATTTGTTTAAGTTATTTGTTTATGATAGGGAATACATGTGTAAAATTTCTGACAAATCAAAGACTAAAAGTTAAGTTTTTAACTCTGCTTACTTCGCGGGAACAAAGAATGCGAATCAAATACTGAAATCAATAAGTGAATGTAAAAATATCAGACAATTTTTTAAACAAAAATAAGGTTACATAATTTGTAAGATATTTTTTAGTAGTTATCTAACTACATAAATAATTTTAAGTAATTGACGTTTGTAAACATTGGCTTTAAATTTGATTATATTTAATAAACAAGAACTTTTGATTAGACAGCGTTATCTTTAGCTTTATAAATATATTTTTGGAAAATTTACATGAACAAAACATTAGATCAAGATTTTTTTAACACAAAATGAGTTTGAAAATAATAAATCATCTAGACTATCTCTAAAAATAATCCGATTGTAAATCTAAAAATTGTGTCCACATATCTGTAGCTGATCTATACATCGAAAATATTTAACACTCAACTAATCTACATAACTCAGGAAGTGACAACTCGCTATCACTTGTGGTTAAACCGGAACCCACCATCAACTTTGTTTATTAGAGTACACTATATTCGTCCCCCGAATACTATAACTAGGTAACTTGAAAATAGAATTCTCAGGATATCAATTTAAAATGTTGAACAAAAAAATCACAAAATGATGTCAGAACTTGTGCTTTTGGTTCTAAAATGATGGTATATTAAATGAGCTAAAATGTTTTTATTGGTAACAACAAAAATATTATAATTTTTTGAAACAAATTTGATAAAATGCGAGATATCCACTTGTAGCACTGATACAAATAGACAAAAATTGACATATTATATGGTTCTAATACGTTAATAAATATTATTGTATAAGAATAAAAATAAGTTTTTATTAGTTCTCTGTAGTACCAGATACTTTTATAAACATATTAATATAATAATTATAGAAAACACAAGTTACTCACTATTCCTTATTTCACTTTCAGAATCTGCGTTAGATTTTCCGCGTGTGTCTCCCACAAAAGGAAGGTTTTCGTAGTAATGTCTATATTCGTTTGAAAGTGCCGGAGGATTCATGTGAAAGAGTGATATAAGATCATTATACTTTGCTAACTGAATCGGTATTTTAGGTTGATACAAGGGTCTCAGAGAATTTAGTGAAGTAGCTCTAGTTTTCCTTATGCAGTTTAGAACTCTAAAATCATCGTCAAAGGTTTCTTTAAATCTAAGATTAAAAGGGGTTGATTTAGAAACATGTATCCGACACATTTTCTGCCAATGCACTGGTTGGCGGTTCTCATCTTTCTTTCTAAAAATCATATTCCGTTCTGCATGAGTTTTTCAGCCAAGTATTTGCTCCTGTTTTAAGTCGTGTACAATATAAGGTTTATCACCCTTTCGTCTAGCGCACCTAGCAATAGTTTTACAGTCTTGAGGCCATTTTCGCTATGTTCCATCGTTAAGAACATGAGATCTATATTATTCACGTGTGGAATCTCTTGTACAGCCGTTAAACACATGCCAGCCACAAACTTATTAAGCTTTTGTCCCCCACATATGTCACTGAAACACGAAATTTGTTCAACAGAATTAGGGACAGATTTGAAGAAGCTTTAAAGACAACTAGCAATCTCACAACTGCCACGTTTACCTTCAACTTCTGTCCACATGAAGCAATCTCCCTGTTTCGAAACATCATAAATTGCAAAATTGAATATCTTCAGACGTTGTTTATAAAATAATGTGTTATTGGTAGGATCACTTGGTACAAGAAGAACTTGCTGAAGGTCGAAATTACAACTCACAATTTTTCCATTAGAGTTTTCTGTCATCTCTTTTCGTGATCATTTTTCATCTCGAGCTCTGTCTTTTGCTACTAAATAATGTGCTTGATATTGAGTTTCCAGGGCGGTCTTGTCATTTGTAGGGGTATTATAAGTCATACAAATGCGACACTGATCTTTTCTTGGACGGTAAAACCCAAGGTTGTATTCTTCAGTGAAGGCCTTTCTATAAATAGAAACACTAGCAACTTCATGATTTTTTTTAGCGCATTCTTTTTATACATCGAGTACATTAGAGTTATATTTAAATCAGAAGATAAATATTTTCGAATGATAAAGTTCGGTATCAATAATGGGACCCGTCTTGGCCATGGTAGAACTTGAATCCCGACCTCATTAATCTGAGAGCAAGATCTCCCGGTACTCACGGGTAGATTTTGCTGTATAGCAACGCGCATTGTTATGCATTAGTCTGAAGTTATCACCAATGAATGGTACAAAAGGCATGTCATGGTCTTGGAGAGCTTCTTGCACGGATACTTGGACATTCACACTACCTCCACCTAACACAACAAGATCAGTACGCGCTTCGTAAGAAATACTTCCCCAAATCATTATTGACCCTCCTCAGTAAACCACTGTTTCGGTTATAGCGCATGCAGCAAACCTTTCATTTTGACGCCTATAGACATGTTGGCGTCCATCTGGACCTTTTAGGGACCATCTCATCTGAGAACAGTATATTCTTCCATTCCGCCATAGTCCAGTTAGCATATTCTCGCGAAAAATGAAGTCTAGCCCTACGGTGTTGTGGGAGCAGTTGTGGTGCGCGAGCTGGACGAAAAGCTCTCAAGTTAATTTTTTACAGTCTTCTTCTAATCGTTTGTCTACTCACACTAACGTTTCTCACCTCAAGAAGAGACTTACGAGCTTCAGGAGCGGTGCAAAAGCGATTTCTCAATACTTTAGTGAATGAAGCGGTCATCTCGAACTGAAGTGCATCGTTTTCGGCCTTGGCCTGGCCTACGGTTGTACGATCTTGTCTCCCGAAATCGTCTGATGGCATCTTGTACCGTAGTTCTGGCTAGCTCGAGTATACCAACGATATGACGTTGACTGTAACAACATCAACTAAAACCACTGCCCTAGCTGCATCACTTGGAACGAGTGGCATTTTTAAAATCACAAACAATAAATAAGCACTAAAATTTCAACTTAAACAATATTCGCTCACATTGTAATAAAATTACAATTTTAATTGTTAATTTTAATTACAAATTGTTCAAGAATTGTTATTAACACGGAAACAAATTTGCAACAATGTCGTACAACGACTATATGTCAAAAATCCTTCGATGACACAAATTTAGGAAACAAACTGTCACAGGTAATGTAAACAAAACAATAATAAAGGTGGTGGGGTTAATTTTGCTGGTGAGTTAAATCGTCTGTATTGATGAAAAGCATGGCTAGTTGTTAAACTACCTAACTTTTGTATTATCCAACATAAGCGAATGAATCAAAAAACAAAATGATGAGAAAACATGAGGCTATAGTTAGGCTTTAATTTCAATATTTTATAAATGCTAGAATATTCCACAGGGTGATGCAAACTTTAAGAAAAAACACAGTTTAATTCGTATACCCGGTATACAATGAAAATTTACCTCTTTAGCAACCATATTATTATAACGATATTGTCAAGAAATAAGGCTATAACATATTAAAAAAATCACTTAAATAGGGCAATAGATTTACTAGATATAAGACATCAAAAATTACCCATTTTTAAAGTGGCCGGTTAATTTTTAGCCCAGAGTGTATATACTTGCAGTCATTAATAGGACAAGATAAGTGAAACTCTTTGTTATTATCTAGCTTTCGCAAAATTTATTTCGATCTGAGGGGTTGAGTATACGCTTTTATGTTCCCTCGGTACCTTGACGTTTTTTGGTGCGTAGATTCGATTTTTCGAGTATACCAGGCTGGAAACACGTCAGATAATTTGTTATTAACAAAATTAATCTACATATAAACTTTAAACATCTGGCTAATGGAAGTTAGAGAAAAACTTAAAACTAACAATAAAACCGTAAAATAGTTTCGAAACACAATTCAGATGTCCGCTTTAATCTGTGCTTTCTAAAAATTGCAAAGCAAAACAGACGTTGATAAAGGTGTTAAAAGAGACGTGGGGAATCTACAATTTGCATTCCACGACACGTCTTATCAACTAAGCAGAAATCCTTAGCGAATTGGTTTCTAGTACTCGTACAGAGTAAATCCGAAAAAAGTGAAAAGACAGAAAATATTTGATTTCACGCAAAAAGCGCCTTTGTATCTTTTTAACACCTTTATCAACGTCTGTTTTGTTTGCAATTTTTAGAAAGCACAGATTAAAGCGGAAATCTGAATTGTTTTTCGAAACTATTTTACGGTTTTATTGTCAGATGTCGCTAATGCGTCCGTATTGAAGCCATTTTAGTGTTGCTTCTTAAAAGACAGAAAATATTGATCTTTCACGTTGAGAACACCTTTGAATAACTGTTCTGATGAGACCTATTAGGTCGAAATACGTATCAACAGATACAAAGGCGCTTTTTGCGTGAAATCAAATATTTGCTGTCTTTTCCCTTAAAACTAACACTTTAAGCATTAGTAAATTTTGCTATGTTAATTTTTGTCTAAGATATGGAACTTTTAATAACGAGCTCTGAGGCGCACGGTCAGCTCGCAGCGAATGCGGGTGTGCATAAATCGATTTTCATTTTCTCGGCAAAAAATTAACATATAGACATTTACCAAAGCTTAAAATATTCGTTTTGAATTGTTCTATAGCTTCCATTAACCAAACTGCCAACGTCTACAACTCAATTTTGTCTAAAACTCTTTAAACAAGTTAATTCACCGCTTTTTTAATTTACGCATCTCTGAATCTACATGGATTTTAATGTTTTTATTCGCTGCGAGCTGACCGTGCGCCTCAGAGCGAGTTATTAAAAGTTCCATATCTTGGTCAAAAATTATCATAGAAACATTTACCAAAGTTTGTTGCATTGTTGCATTTTTATTTGTTGTTAAAATTATTTAACTTGAGAGAATAAAAAAGATTTAACTATTTTATCTTGACATAAATAAACACACACGAAGTAATTAACACGTTAAATTATTAAATAACACCAATACAACCCACGACCATCAATTAATTTTTAACGATAAACATAAGAGAAATATGATGATGTTTGAATTTGAACTACTTTGTCGATGACAGTGTCGTTAACAGAAATATATTTTTAAACAACAATCTTTTTTTAATGATTATGTGGATTTAAGAAATACATTACTAAACAAATTTTTAAAATGTGTATAATAAATTTACCAGCATTTAATTGCAAAGCGGTCTTCTTAGATGGAAAATATTTTAGATGATTTATTTAGGTCCAAATTCTTAGTCATTTTTTTAAGATGAATAACTCAAAAAAATATAAATTTTAGATATACAGTAATACAAAATATGTCCAAAATTTTACACACAATCTACAAGTTATAATAATATATATGTATAGGTTAGCTACAGTTATGCTGTGCAAATATGTTCAGATTTTTAATGCAATTATTTTCATACTTAGATGTCGAATTTGAGTATTATGTGAAACACTCTTTATAAACAGAATCCTAATGAAAACAACTAAAATATTTTTAATGCAACACTGTTTAGAAATATGTATAATGGAATTAATTATATAAATGTGAATGCAACCTATTGTTTTGTAATTTTATTTTATTTTTTAGGAACCTTCACTTTCATTTAAATTTTTAATTCATTCGTACCAGTAAAAATAATTGGTTTCAACTGAATAATTTATGATTATATTGTAACGAAAAATGTTTGGCACTGAATTTATTAGCTTGAAAGAGTTTTAAAATCATATTGATTTTAAAAGAATAGGAGAACGATTCATAAAACAAGGTAGTAGAGAGAATTTTTCGGATGTGTCAGTTTTATTCTTATTATGAAAAAATCCTCTTGCAGATATCTTTATAATCTTTAGGAAGTGATGTTTGGGAATCAAATTATTTAGTCACAGAAAAGTAAAAGAGGAAATACGGCAACAAGTGAGTAATATGAATAGGAAAGAGGAAAGCAGTTCTAAACGAAATTGTATGGAAAAAGAAATCCTTAGAACAGAGACAAAAACTAGGATATATAAAACTACAATAAGGTCGATAATGACCTTAGGTTTCTTTAATCTAAGATAATGACATACGAGACGTACAGTAAAAATTTTTCACAAACCATCTAGTAACAAATCATCATCATTAGTAACAAATTTTCAAAACAATTTCGTGAAAAAATGGACATTTTCGTTGGGTTCTATGCGATTTAAAACTTAGCCTAATAAAATAGCAAGGCACCAATCGAATTGGTTTTCGTACTAAAGCCTAGATCCATCAACTATTCACAGATAGTTTGAAGAATTCAAGCGGGAACGCTCCAGCCTCAGTGACCAGTTGCGTGAAGGCCGTCTGGTCACTGTTGTGCCGGATGACATTGACGCTGTGCGCGGCATGATTGAAACGAATCAACATGTTGCCTATCATGAGATTCGTGCTTCATTGAGTATAGGCATGTCAAATACACTTTTGCATGGCCATTTAGCAGTGAGTAAGATATGCAGTCGTTGGAGTCCTCATAATTTGACTGTTGTCCATGCGAAATATTTTTGTATGATTTTACTACACTTTTTTGTATGATTTGCGATTGATTTTTGTAAAGAGGTAGTCATGAATATGCCAAAGGAAAGTAAGTGCAGAAGATTAAATCATTTTTTAAAATATTACCCTTCTAGAACTTCAATCAAAATTAATCCAATTTTTTGTATAATTTTCAATATTAACGAATGTTTTTCGTTACTCTCTTCTCATCGATACTGCATATCAGTTATTTCATAATAAAGCTTAGACTATGGTACTTTCATAAATAGTTTTCAAAGTTTTCGCAATTTTTCACAAAATAAAATTAAAACTAAAATTATGTGAGTATTACAAGCTTATTTATGATTTTTTTATTAAACCCCATGTATCTTAATATATTAAAATATTTGAAGACTTTGCCCCTCTAGGTGATAACCATGGTTTTTGTTTTCTTTGTGTTTATTGTTAAACCAAACAGTATCACAAATAATTGAACATAATTTTTGTGGTTAGTAACGTCTGCAGGTCTGTCTCAGTTTCAGCGATAATGACTTTATCGCAGCATAACGGATGTTATTTATATTTTCACCATTTATCTTGACATTTTCTGTACAGTTTTCAAGTGCTTGCATAAATAACTCTTCGGAATATATATATATATATATATATATATATATATATATATATATATATATATTAAATAGTAATGGTGAAAGTACACAGCCCTGTCTCACTCCTCTACTTATCTGTTGCGCATCCTTGCTATTTCCATCTAATGTTACCACAGCCTGTTGGTTCCAATAGAGATTTCTCACTATGTTAATGTCATTTTTGTCGAGTTTTTTTCTCTTTAGACATTCCATGAAAATGTGATGTTTAACTTTTTCAAAAGCTTTCTCAGTCTATAAACCCAACGAAAATATCTTTTTGATGGTCTCGACATTTTTGGGCAAGAGTTGTGATATAGAGCTTCCACTGTTCCGAAGCCGTTACGAAAGCCAAACTGTCTATTACTCATATCCGCTTCGCACTTTCTGAATATTCTTGCATGTATAATCTTTAAAAATGTTTGTAATAAGTGTTACATTCTTCTTCTGGTTGCTGGCTAGCTTCTACCTTGCTCGCTGGCTTTTTCCTATCTCCTTTATATTCTCCTTCTACCGGGTCCTCGCTTACCTTTGACTTTACCTTGCAATATAGACTGTAGCAGGGAGTAACGGTGCTGATTTCTCATAACGTGTCCCAGATATTTCAATTTTATGCGTTTGATCGTAGACACAATCTCTGGTTCCTTCTTCATTTTTCCTAGAACTTCCTTGTTCGTGATCCTTGCTGTCCATGATATTCTCTGCGTGACATTAAGCTGATTAATTTATAGTCATTACAGTGTTTGGGGTGCTTGGTTTTTGGTAGCGTAACAAAGGTCGATATTAGCCATCCTGTAGGCATCTCACCAGATTTTTATATGTTGTTAAAGAGTATAGTTATTGCACTTAAATTGTCTTCGTCTATAATTTTAATCAGCTCGATATGAACTTCATCTGGCCCAGGGGCTCTGCCAGATTTTGAGTTGTTTATAGCATGTCAGATTTTAATATTATTGGAGCTTCCTTGTTATCAATTTGTGCACTTGTAAATTATAATGATCATGCTTTTTCTGCAATTCTTCCACTTCGATGCATGTTTCCATCATCCACTTTTCCTTAGCCTCTTTTATTTTGTTCCTTATTAATTTATGTTTTTCTCGGTGCTTATTTGGGTTTTTGTTTCTATATTTTCTTCTTTGTTCCATGATTTCCAGTATTGCTTGAGTCATCCAAGGTTTTCGGCGTTCTGTTTTCTTTTGTAGAGTTTCTTTCTGTGAATGCTAGTTTTTGATATGTGGGTTTTGGTCAGCTTTTTATGTAAAAAGTCTCTTGTAAAACTCTACACAAAAGAGCTATTAGATAATAAGGATTTAAAAAAATAAAGCAACGAAGATGTGTGATTGCATTTTTGTTAGAAAAGTGATTTACAGATTTTGTCAACCATGTTGGACAAATAAAAAAAAATGCAATTTTTTCATCAAACTCATTAAAAATGCATCTTAATAGTACACTACTGTCTCGCGCTGTAAAGCAGCAGCTTCAATTTTGCCCGAACACATTAGTTACAGACACATGTCATCGTTTTGTCGATGCCATTTTCATTTAATTACGAGGAATGTGTTATACGATATATGATCGGTTGAATCAGTTGATTTTCAAATTTGAAGCGAGATGCTTCAAGTCTGTTTTCGATTTTGTTGTGTGAGATATAGTGGTTTTAAAGTTTTTTCCTTTTAAATTAATTTTCAAAATGGCCACGAGTAAGTCATCAATTTCAAAACTTAAATATGAGGGCGATATCGCTATTCGTGAATTGAAAACTGAGTGATGAACAATTTTTATGTATCAATACCTCCAAACCTTGCTGTTTGATATTTGAAATTTGGGCAATGCCAAAAAAAATTAATGTGGAGCGCCATTACAAGCAAAGTTCATGGTCATTTCACCAACAATTATCCTGTCGAATCATGCCTACGAAGCAAATTCGTCGCCAAGAAAAAATCTTTAGCTGGATAACAATCTTTGGTCGAAAAAAGACGTGATGAAATAGAAACAATGGTGAAAACGTTTTCAACAATGAACTCTCGCTATTATTAGCACGCTAGAAAAAGCCACATTCCAACGAAGAATAGATAATTAACAATAGTTTACTAATATTTGCTCAAAAGGTGGGAAATCAAACATAAAACATGTGCTGAACCCTTGTTAAAGCAAGGGAGCAAACAATTGCTTGACCAAGACACTGCAGATCATTTTCAGTGGAAGTGGATGAAAACTGTGACGTCGCAGATAATTCGCAGTTGAGCATATTTGTAGTCAGCGTGGTGGATATTTTCAGTTTTGTGAAGCAGCTATTAGATTTACGCCAACTGGTCTCCACAACAGGACAGAATATCTTAGAACAAGTGTAAAATGTTATTTAAGGTAGCAAAATCGATTGGTCGAATTTGGAGTCAGTTTGTATGGATTTGCTATATAGTTTGTAATCCACAAGGAAAATAAAATTTGTGTAGTTGGCTGTATACCATAAGTCACAAAAGTTTTATTTAAAAATCCTTTATAAAAGGTATATAATTCAAATGCCCTTTCAGACTACATCACAACAGAACGTTTTATGAGTAATAGTCATATTAGTATTAATATATTATTAGTATAATAAGTCCATCATCAGTTTATTTCCCAGTTGTACCAGATGGACTTGTTAGTCCGAAGACTTACTGTTTAGATGTAGCCCGAAAGGGTCTTTTAATTATATATTTTTTGTAAAGGATTTTTAAATAAAAGTTTTATATAGTTTGTACTTCCATGGTTCGTCTGATTACAGGACTTACAACGCTACTTGAAATCTTAGAAAGGAAAGTATTCAAATTAGATGCGTTGTATAATCGACCAAGAATCATTAGGTGCCAAGTAGCTGGATTTATTCTCGGTGGTTGAGCCTGTATGTTGCAGCGTTCGATGGCTGCCCAAAGGGGGTATACTGGCAAGATTTTGGAATTTGAAAGAGTGTTTTGCAATTTTTGAAGGGGAACGATGAATTGACAAACGGGTACTTTCTGTTGAAAAACAAAGACTGGATAAAGAATTTTAGCTTTTCTTACGTCCATAATGGGACATTTATCAAACATATCAAATTTAACATTCTATCTATCTATCTAATCAGCCTTAGACGCCCACTCTTGGGCATAGGCCTCCCCTGTTAATCTCCATTGGTCTCTATTTTGAACGATCTGCATCCAGTCCTTTCCTGCCGTTCTCTTAAGGTCGTCAGTCCATCTCATCTGTGGTTTTCCTCTTTTTCTTTTCTTCTCCCATGGTCTCCAGTGTAGAATTCGCTTATTCCATCTTTCATATTTTTGCCGGAGTGTGACCGGCGAAGTCCCATTTAAGTTTTGCAACCTGTCTTGATACATCGTTCACCTTTGTTTTTTCTCTGATCCATGAGTTTCTTTTCCTGTCTTTAAGACCGATACCCAGCATCTGTCTTTTCATTGCTCGTTGTGTTTTGGATATCCTGTCGATGTTCTCCTTTGTGAAAGTCCATGTTTGTGAGCCATATGTGATAACTGGTAAAATGCACTGATTGAATACTTTCGTTCGCATATATTGAGGGAACTTTTTATTTTTTTAGAATATATGATAGTTTACCAAATGAGGCCCATGCTAGTCTAGTTCTTCTTTTTATTTCTTCTGTTTGATTGTCCCTGTTCAGCTTTATTATCTGTCCTAGGCATATGTATTCTGCCACCTGCTCTAATTTATTCTGTTTGACTACTATTTCTAATTGGTCTTCTTGGTTTGTCATAGTCTTGGTTTTACTATAGTTCATCTCTAGACCTACCTCTGTCGCTTTTCTATCTAGTTCCTCAACCATCTTCTGTAACTCTTCCTTCTTATCTGTTATCAGGACTATATCGTCTGCATATCTCAAGTGGTTCAAGAGCTCTCCATTTATTCTTATTCCGTATGTATCCCATTCTAATTTTTTAAATATGTCTTTCATAGCCTGATTGAACAATTTTGGTGATATTGTGGCAGGGAGACACAACATCACCAAAATTTAACATTACTAGGAAAATATTGTATTTTGCCAACCTTAGTAAACCGTGTTAGCTCATTAAAAAACAAAATCACTTTTTTATTTAGAGTTTACTGTAGAAACCGACTCATTTAAGATTCATTATGGAATTAGCCATCAAATTAAATAATGTTCCAAATTACGTTAAGTTTAAAAATTTAATTTTAAGTCTTCAACCTTCTTTTTGCATTCTACTTTCAAGACGTCGAAAATTATCCGTCGGAATTCCAAATGAAAATAATAGATTTGCAAGGTAATATTTTATTGAAAAAATAAACAAAGAATTTAAACAATTCAAATTATATTGAATTTTGAAAATACATTTCAAGGTTTTCAATTATAAATGTTATTAAACCATAATATCGTTCAAAATTAATCAATATTCATTTGAAAAATTTAATTGGATTAACTGTAACAAAAATTGACCTTAACATTCCAGATTTAATTACAAAAATTCCACGCATAAACCCCAAATTTATACCTGCATGTATTTTGTATTATTTCACATTGTCAAGAAAATTTAGCTACTCCTGAACTAAACTAATGCATTTATCAGTTTCTTCTAAATGAGATATGGGTAGAGCTTTACACTAATTTTATATATTTAATGCTTTTTAGTATGAAACATATCAAGCATTTAACTGGGATGAATACCTAAGAGAAACCAACAGCATTGCAGCTCCTCAGAGCTGCTTTAAGCAAGCCCCCAGTCCTCCGTATAATGACTTTGAAGTGAGCATGAAATTAGAAGCTCTAGATCCCAGAAACGTTACATCTACGTGCATTGCTACAGTCATTAGTATATTAGGTCCCAGACTTCGATTGAGATTGGATGGTAGTGATAACAAAAATGACTTTTGGAGGTTGGTTGATTCTGGCGAAATACATGCAATAGGTCATTGTGAAAAGAATGGTGGAATGCTACAACCTCCCTTGGGTAAGTGTTTTTATTTTGTCATTTTATCTACCGACCGATTCTTCAAAAAAAACTTTCTTTTATACAATAGTTATCTACTATATCCTGTAAAATAAATTTAGTGATAGTGATATATAATATAATTTATAATTACCACTGTTTATGCACACAATATTTTAATAGACAATAAGACAATAAAGGTTAATGTAGAAAGCAGTAGTTGCATTTCTTTCAAGTTGAGTGAACCTGATAAGTCATAAGTCACCTGTTAAGAGTGAACAGCAAATTCATGGTGTGAGATAAATATTGATCATCAGTTATTCGTTAAAATGGCTCGTTTGCTTATAGGGTACAGCAGACTAACTTATAGTTACCTTGTCTCCAAAAAAAGTCGCATTTTATGTTACTGTTTCAACACTGGTATATTCGTAGCACATATTTTGGTCTTCTTTATGCGCTGGAAGGGGTAGGTTGTCTAACACCGTCCAAGTGTAGCTGTGTAAATATTCTTTCGGTTGGGTACAAATAATTAGGTACAATTTACTTCGGATTATTCCTTCAATTTGTGGTGTATCATCTTTAAGCGGTGGTTCATTTTTATTTTATGGATTTGAAATATAGAGGCATCACCCTACTTCTATCTATCTACCTAATCAGCCTTAAACGCCCACTCTTGGGCATAGGCTCCCCCTGTTAATCTCCATTGGTCTCTATTTTGGGCGATCTGCATCCAGTCCTTTCCTGCCGTTCTCTTAAGGTCGTCAGTCCATCTCATCTGTGGTCTTCCTCTTTTTCTTTTCTTTTTCCATGGTCTCCAGTGTAGAATTCGCTTATTCCATCTTTTTGCCGGAGAGTGTGACCGGCGAAGTTCCATTTAAGTTTTGCAATCACCCTACATAACGTGGCATATAAAGTATTGTCTAACGTATTGTACAGAAAATTGATCTCCTATGCTGAACAAATAGTTGGGAACTACCAGTGCGTTTTCCGACCCAATAAATCAACAACGGATCAAATCTTCACAGTCAGGCAGATTCTTGAGAAAACGCGTGGGTTTGGAGTCGACACCCACCACATATTCGTGAATTTCAAAGCCGCATACGACTCAGTCAACAGACAAAAACTTCTACAGGCTATGGTGGAATTTCAAATGCCGCTTCATCTTGTTCAACTAACGGAACTTACACTCAAAGGCGTAGATTGTAGTCAGAATCCAAAACGACTTTTTAAGACCCTTCCATTGTAAAAATGGATTGAGACAGGGAGATGGACTGTCATGTCCTTTATTTAACCTTGCACTAGAAAAAGTAATTCGAGAGTGCCATATTAATACGAATAGCACCATCTTTAATACATCTGTACAAGTGGTCGGATATGCAGATCTTCTTCTTCCTATGCCGTCCCCATTAACGGAGGTTGGCGACCACATTTCTGAAAGTTTCTCTGTGTCGAAGGTATGAAGTCTTGCGTACTTTTATTGTTCTCCACAATTTTTTGTCTCGACCCATCCTTCTCAGCACTTTCTCATTGGTGACCCTGGCAGTCCATGGAATTCTCAACATTGTCCGGTATATCCAAGGTTCAAAGGCTTCAAGCTTCTTAACTATTTGCGCTTTTAACGTCCATGTTTCTACCCCGTACAGTAGTTGGGACCAGACGTAACATTCAACAAACCTCAGTCTCAGCGCAGTATTCATATTTTTGTCACAGAACAATTGCTTGAATTTTAATAACACTGCCCTTGCCATTTCTATTTGTACTCTGATCTCTGGGTCTGGATCTAATTCTGTGTTGTTGTAAGCTCCCAGATATTTATATTTTGACACTTTCTCTATTTGCTGTCCACCAAGGCTTAGTTATTCATTATTTATTGGACTCCTTGATACTATCATAAATTTGGTCTTACATGTGTTGATGTCAAGTCATACAGTACAGCTGTACAATTGTATAAAGTCGTACCACTACCTTCGTCACGTAGAATCGTGCAGATTTGTAGAGCATTGTCAGTAGCCATGGCGCAGTGGTCATGTGAACAACGCGCTTATATGCTGGAGGTATACTTTAAAGGCAATTATTTATTCACCATAGCTCGTCGACTATAACATAACTATAACATTCGCCTCATAGCTGATGCACCATCAGCTCCCTTAGTAAAATTGTGGGTGAATTTCCTAGGAAACTGGTTCTGCGACAAATGGGAAGCCCTCTGATTCACAGAGTCTAACGAGCTGTAAATCAAAATCCTAGAAAACCACTTCGGAAACATGCACAGGAAATAAATCTATCCCGCAATAGTTCGCATCGTATTTTACACCAAGATCTTCACTTTCATCCTTATAAAATTCAGATAACCCAACTTTTAAAGCCGACAGACTACGAAAAGAGGCGCATCTTCTGCGAAATCATAATGAACCAGTTTTGGGATGATGGAGGGGTGGGGAACATTATTTTCAGTGACGAAGCACACTTCCTTTTAGATAAAAACGTCAATAAGCAAGATTCGCGATACTGGGCTGATGAGAATCCACGACAATTACACCAGAAGCAACTCCATTCTAAAAAAGTGACCGTGTGGTGTGGCATGTCTGCACACGGAATAATTGGGCCGTATTTCTTTGAAGATCCAAATGTATGGGTTATAATAAAGACGACCTGGTTGCAAGATGGTGTCACACCACATACAGCCATTCTTTCGATGAACGCGGTTAGGGAATTGTTTCCAGGCACCGTCATCGCATTAAGCGGTGATATCCCCTTTCCGCCACGATCGCCTGATTTAACTCCGCTGGACTTTTTTTGTGGGGGTACCTAAAGAGTGTGGTATATACTGACCCCCTAGCAACCACAGCACAGTTAAAACAACGTATTCGAGACACTATTGGGAACATTCTTGTGAATATGTGTGAAGGAGTTTTTGCTAGCTTAAAAGCTAGCAGTGCCAGGAACAAGACGGTCAACATTTAAAAGACATTTTATTTAAACATTAAAATCCGCATGTAGGGTAACGGAGTTTCATTTATTCAAAAACTAAATTCCATTACGGAACATCCTTTATAATAACCCATAACACAAACATATGCAGAGGAGTTCCTACGCTCAAAATTAAGTATGTCACATTAAGACATGAATTGATAAATGATATATTTGAATATATCATCAACTTCATTTAATTAATTAATATAGAGTTTGGAGAAATTCCCTCGTGTCTAATTAAAACTATTTTTTTCTCTAGGATTCAGAATGAATGCCAGCTCGTGGCCGATGTTTCTACTCAAAATCTTGAAGGATGCGAAGATGGCACCCGAAAGTATATTCCAGAAGGAGCCTTTGGGTCCGCGACAAAACCTGTTCCAAGTCGGTCAGAAATTAGAAGCTGTTGATAAGAAGAACCCTCAGTTGATTTGCTGTGCCACAGTTGGGGCTGTCAAGAACGATCAAATCCATGTTACTTTCGATGGGTGGAGAGGAGCCTTTGACTACTGGTGTAGGTATGACAGCAGAGATATATTCCCTGTGGGGTGGTGTGCTAGATCCGGGCACCCGATGCAGCCGCCTGGGCAGAAGAACAGTAGTGGAACAAACAGGTAAATATATATTTTTCCCATTTCCAAAATAATCAAGTTGTATATATATTGTTATTAAAAAAAAAAGAAAAAGTTATTGACATTTAGAGGATCTGACTAAAATTTGGTTGATATTTTGACTTTGTTTTAAATAAGCGACTGTTTTTCCGTTATTCTCGTCCCACAAACTTTTTCTATTTGATTTTATTTCTTCTTCGAATTGCTGTTTGACAACTTCTTTATGCAAAACCATAACTGTAGTATTTATTTAATATACTTAAATTACCGTATTCTGTATTGACCTCATCTTTATACATATACCCATCGTAACCAAATATATACCTACCCTTAGGAAGACTCTTCGATTTTGATTTACGAAGTATGTAAATCCATGTAAATAGAACCACTTTCAATGCAATTGAAACAATTATAAACTTTACTTTTTTGTGTTGCTAAATTTATTGTAATATGCAAAACAAAACCAAAATTACAACAAAATTAAAAAAAAAATCACAAACTTGCATAGAGAATTGGAGTTTAGGATAAAATGAAATATCTTGTGTTAGTGAATATTCGAGGGCCATTTATGAGAATTAATATTTTTCTGTAATCTTAGATTTAGAATCAGACCAGCTTTCACAGCTCCTCCACCTACTTCATCAGTTAGTTCAACAGCTGCGGAAGTTCAATCCCCTGAAGCGGACACATCAGCCCCTCCACCTCCGCCAATCGTCATCAACTTCCGTAAAAGCTGTTCTGGAGGTCCATTGATCGATACCACTCAACTCGCATTAAGTATAGAGGATGCCACACCGTCAGATCTGGCCAAAAAGCTGGTCAACCAAGTGCTCAACGCCTCCCATAAGTCAGAGACCATTTTAGCTAGATTGGGCGCGCTTAGAGGTGAGGAGATGGTCATAACTCATGAAGGGAGCACGTATACAATCAAACTGCCGCAATTGGTGAAGGCAAGTGATTTGAATGGAGTTTTTCAGACATTAGCGCAGGCGCTAGGATGTTGTCAGAATGTATTTAGTAAGTACCAACATTACTATTACAATTTTAAAATTCAAAGTAGCGTGCTTGGAGTACATATAACCCAAAACTTTTGTCTAGGTTTAGAACGAACCGTGAAAGACTGTCTCTCATGTGATGTAAAAAGTGCTCCGACACCACAGAAACGCAAGCCGCCTGAACAAGAAGCGGCCACATCTACCACTCCAGCTGAACCGTCGATTTCTTCGGAGTCGCCAGTTTTGAGCTTGAACAAAATTCCCACTGGAGAGTGGGGTATCGAGGAGGTGATCCAGTTCATAGAATCAGTGGATCCTTGCTTGGGAGTACATGCAGACTTGTTTCGAAAACATGTAAGTTGATTATTGTTTCACAAAGCTCCTTTAGTTCATCATTAATATAATATGTAATGTAATAAACATCGACTTAAATAATTTGAATATATTGAATTTGATGTCAAGTACCTGTCAAATTCTAGTTGAATCTTTACTGGGATAGCACCACCGCTTCAACAGTGTCATAACTCAAACTATCGTGATTTGGAGAATAGCAACATAGAAAAGCCAAATACCATAGGGAAGGTTCAATTGTTTACTAGGAACAATGACAAGTGAATATAAATATTAAGATATTACAAGGTTGAAATATTGTATTTCGATTAAATTCAGCTTTGTTGGAGGACGTCCTCAATTACGCTAAGCATCGTGTCTAGGTCTCCATTCTAAAATTGTCTCGATCCATTCTAAATCTTTAACTCTGGCAACATGACTTACCTGGTTCCATTTCAGCGTTGTAATTCTTTAACTTGCCGTGTATAGTCTCGCAATATCTTACATTAGCAGAAAATCATTGCCAATATACCCAGCATATGATATCACATGATGTTACAGGGTTTCCGTTATGTATGTGTGTGCTGTGACGCTTGGCGCACACACATCGAACTTGGACGGTCGATAAGTTCGATCGAACAAATTCCTTTGGTTGCGCGAAGAAACATTGTGAGCGTGCATACGCATCGATCGTCAAACTACACGACTACGATGTCGTGTGGCGTTCGATCACTGCCACTGCATGGACGACTGTCGTAATCGTTGCCGTCCTTCCAAGGCGAACGGTGCCAAATGAAAGCACGCACACCCTTCTATCTTTTGGACAGTGCTCAAGGTACGTCGCTCTGTTTTGCTACGTAGCTTGTGTTGTTCATTGTGATTTTGTGTCCTCCACCTAACAAACCTTTGTGGGTCCTCGAATAAATGTCCAAATTATATCTGTGTGTGCCTAGCCTGACACACAGATACATAACCGTGATGCATCAAAAGAAATGTCTGTCCAAAACATTACTGAGCTACCACTAGAAGCAACTCGGTATGACTGAGTGCAGACATCATAATGTTCTTCAGCTCTTCTATAGACATTATTTCAACCGTATTTACCATAAATTGATATTCTACACTCATCCGTAGACAATACTTTTTCGAATTGTCCATTGTTTAATTTACGTGTTCATGGGCAAATGCAAGTCTAGGTCTTTTATGAGCAGCAGTAAGTAATTGCCCTGTTGCTGAACTGCAAGCTGTCAAACTCTGTTGTCTTAACCTTTGTCGAATAGTGGTAACGCTGATTGTTGGTCCTTGAGATGGCTGATGATGGTTTTGGACTCTAATTTGCGTCCGTTCTCCCAATGCAACAATAGTGAGAACGACGCCGATCTTCTCTGGCTTTTGACTGTCTTTGTCGCCATTGATGAGATCTAGTCTCAAGAAGTCGTTGGTAAGTTCTCTACACAGTTGAACGACTAACATTCAATTGTCTTGCCACATCCCTTTGACTTGTTCCGTTTGCCAGCAATGTAACAATATGAACAGACTTTTGATATTTTTCCATCGTTATTAAGAAATCCGCTTCACTGTAAGGAGGCCTGTGTGACACTAAGATTAAGGTTACTCTAAAACTCTTTAGTACACTACAAAAGTTCATACAGTTCTCAAGAAAATCATTGCGCCAAGATTCGTTGATTCGTAAATAATGAGTTCGGAGAATTTTATGGTTTAATAGGTTTTGCGAATTTCTTTATCTTCTTTACAGGCTCGGTCTATACTATAACAATTTTCAATTGAAGGTGACTCATCTACAAATTGAACTGAGAGCTAACGGCAACTATGTTAAATGTCAGAAATAAATTCTTACCGGCACTTATTTGGGTCATTTTTATTGTGTATGCTTTGCCAATGTGGATAACTGAATAGTAAGATGATTCCATAAAATTTGTCCCTGTAACAGTATACCTTTTGGACACCGGTGCGATTTACAATCGAATAGTTGAACAGCTTTGTTCAGCTGGTCTATATATTTACGTTCTTGGAAAGAGTGGGAATGAGAGAAATTTTGAGGTAAGTAAACAACAGACAAATGGCAGAATAATATAATTGATGTTTATTCTTTTTATAGCATTAAGGTGGATGCCGTAGCGGCACCGTGTAATGTAAATAGAAAGCGGAAGTTAAGTTGGTAGAAGAAGAGCAGATTATCTGTAGTGTATGAAAATTTAAAAAATACACTTCGTACAGTGAAAACTGTAGCTTAGTGTTCATTTTTAACGGGTGTATCCGTGTCGACAATTGAACGCATTATACGTGAAAAAAAGTTGACTGGGATTGTGCAAGCTCCAAAAGTGCATTGTCATGGTAGAAAAAAATTGAATCGGACGAGTACCAGAAAAATTTCACTACTATTCATTCTTTCTTTTTTGAGTCCCTAACCCTCGAATCCAATAGTACAAAGGTAATGGAGAATAATCTCATTTCAAAAATGAGCAAAGAACACGTTAAGGATAAGGTAAAAGAAGATTTAAAATTGATATATTCCAAAGGGTCCCGTAAATGTGTCTTAATAGAACGAGAAGATTTAGTCTCATGGCGACGAAGATATCTTCGCTCTATTAGAGAGGTTCTTTCGTTCTGGCCACAAAAAGTTTTATTATCTTAACGAATACATTCACGTGGGTGAATGCTGGTCACACAGTATCTAAGATCTGGCAAGATACTACTGTAACGAGTTATCGTCAAGCATTTATTTGTCGACGGTTTATCAACAGGGTTATGAGGACCAACGGGTAAAGGACAATGATTGATTGTCGCCCATATAGGTAGTGAGAGTGGCTTGTTAGACGATAGTGCACTAATTTTTTTTATCCAAAAAAACGGAGGATTATCACGAAGAACGAAAACATGGGCGCCCAACGTTTTCAAAATGGTTTGAATCCCTTCTTTTATGAGTAGAGCCCAATTCGGTAATGATTCGGTAATGAATAACGCTTCCCATCACAGCCGATTAGTAGAACATCTGCCAAATATGACCATCAGAAAAGCAGACATGCAGAGTTGGTTAGGACAAAAAGTAATCCCAGTTTCCGAGGGCATGGTTAAGGTTGAGCTTTTAAGGTCACTAGACAGCATATGTTGGTCATAAAATCAAAATAGGCAAGGACAACCAGACCTGCGAATTTCAACGACGAATAGCACTTCCTTGAGCGGTGTATGGTTCACTAAGAGACATCTTTAAGAGCAACATTCCGATAGCTATGAAACGGAAGATATTTGACCAATGCGTTCTTCCTATTATGACATACGGAGCAGAAACTCTCACGGTCACAAAACCAACAGCACTAAAAATGCGAGTGGTACAAAGGCGCATGGAAAAATCAATTCTCGGCGTGACAAAAAAAGACAAAATAAGGAATCAAAACTTAAGGAAAAGAACAGGTATCAGTGATGTCGTCGAACGTATAGCCAAGCTGAAATGGAATTGGGCAGATCACATAGCGATACTGAAAGACACAAGATGGACCAGAAAACTAATTGATTGGCGGCCACGAGAAGACAAACGCAGCAGAGGACGACCACCAACACGCTGGATGGACGACATTAGACGAATATCCAAGAAATGGCAACAAGAAGCATAGAACCGTGAAGAATGGCGAAAAATGGGAGAGACCCATGTCCAGCAGTGGACAGAAGAGGTTGCATAATGATGATGATGAGACAGCATCGTATCAATATTTTGAAACTTCTTCCTTAATATTGAGAGTTAAGCTCGATAGAATTAATCTGGGCTCAAGTAAAGGGTTGCGTAACTCGTGAAAACGTGATATAACATTTCTGATGTCCAACGTTTGTTAGAACTCGCAATGGAATGGATACGGAAAGAAGATTAGGCTAATTCCGTAGCCCATGTGATCAAGGAAGAAGAGAAAATGTGGAGATTAGACGGTATGATAGTCTCTGTTTTCGACAAAATAATAATATACTTAAGTGTAACTGGGAATTCCTCTTAGGAAATTATTTTTTTGTTTTGTAGTCCTCTTTCTATATAAATGGAATATAATAATTATTTTGTAAAGATTTCTGTTTTTTTAAGTATATTAAGCACTCTATTATAACAATAAAATTTTACTTTATTTTGGTAGACAACTATATACCCGTCAAAGCACACATGATAGTTTAATAATTATATCGGTCTTAGATTTAATATTTTTACGTAATTACTTATGAGTTTAAATAAATAATAAATAATTAAAATATTATTTTGGTACGCCTCTGCAAAGTTGATAAGGGGAATATCCGTTGGTTGCTTTAAGAGCGATGTTGCCAATGAATCACCTTCAATTGAAAATTGTTGTAGTATAGCTTCTCAGTATACGTGATAATCCATTTAGTTTAATTCTCATAAAGGAAACTGAAAAAATAAATAAAAAAAGATATAAAATTTACTAAATGTTGTGTGTATTAACCTTCATAAAATAAACTGATAAAAAGAATACATTATAATAAAAGTTTGTAATTATTTTTCTAGGAAATTGACGGCAAGGCCTTTTTGCTCCTAAACTCGGATATGATGATGAAATACATGGGCCTGAAACTAGGCCCGGCTCTCAAAATTTGCAATTTAGTTTCTAGACTTAAGGGTAGAAGACACTTATTGTAAGAAAGATAAACATTTTTCCGTACTTGCAAAGTATGCTTTAGTTGTTATTTTACACATTTTATTTTCTCTGTCATTATGTCGTTTTAAGATTCGTACGTATGGAAATATGTTTTGAGATGTCTTTAGTGTGTAAAATACGACTGTTTTCCCCCAGAAGGGGTGTGTTTAAAGGGCTAAGTATCATAGTAGTAGTGTTTTGCCCTCTACATCATTTTATAAAGTATACCTTGAAACCTGAGAAATGGAAATTGTAACCTCTGAGTTGTTGCGTCACAATATACATTTCCTTCGTTGTTACCTTTAAATCACTTATGTTTTTTATAAAGGGTGTTTCTGATCGGGGATAAATGTTGCCGTAACAATATTGTTTAGCGATGCATCCAGTTCCCTTTTTTATTTAAGGCAATATTTTTATGCAATTAGCTCTGCTTATACGAAACGAATTGATATATTATTCTCTTTTAACATTTAAATCATTTTTTATATTTTTATTTACTTTTCTTTTTTGTCTCTTTTATTTTTTACACTTTTATATTCCTTCTTTATAAACATACAATAAGAAATTCTGTTTTAATTTGCTGAGGTATGATTTAACAAACGGAAATATTTTTCAAAAGATTTTTTATTTTATGTTTAATAAGTTTTATTGCATTAAAAAATGATTGCTTTTGATTTTCCCACTATATTCGTTGCACGCAATATATAACGTTGGCTTTTCGCACAGTATTGTCGTATTATCGGAATAATAGGGATTACATGATATACTGAAAATGTAAGTTATTAATGGCTAAAAAAGACCAAAATTGATTTTAATTTCATTTGTTCAATAAATGAATGATAAAAATATTGTTGATGATTAAGTTTATCGTATTTCAGTTGCGGTCTACATGAAATGATAGACTTATTAAGAAAATACTTAGGATGTAGGGGCATTTTCATTACTCTGTTTAAAGGGAATTTACCACCATACACAGTTCATGGTTCTCCGCCAAAAACGTTTTCGTTTCACCCAAAACGCTAGGGATTATAAAATTGAATATATGTGATTAGATAGGCATTTTGTAGACAGAAATACAAAAACTGATTGCTATTTAACATTTAATTTGTTTATGTTACACAAAGATTTGTGGTATTAACAAAAGTACATATCGTAACCCTGTAAACAGTAGTACCAATACCTAAACTATCATTTGCACTCCACAAATTAGAAATTCATTACATATTGTTTGTTTAATGCTCCTCCTCCTCCTAAGTGTCTTCTCTGTTGAGGTTGGCGATCAATATGACAAATTTCCCTCTGTTCTGGGCTTGCTGAATTAATTCATTTCCTCTTGTGTGGGTCCAATCTCTGATGTTTCGTAGCCAAGATTTTTCCTTTCGTCTTACGTCCCTTTTACCTTCAATCTTGCCTTGTAATATTACCTGGAGCTGTTCAAATTCACTATGGCGCATTATGTGTCCTAGATATTACGTCTTTATAATTTTGATAGTATTGACCAGATGAGGGCGTGTGTTCATTACTCTCAGTACTTCTTCATTCGTAGTTCTGCTGGTCCCGCTTATTCTTAACATTCGGCGGTATATCCACATTTTAAATGAATTTAATTTGTTGACGTCATACTGTTTTAATGTCCAGATCTCAGAGTCGTATAGTAATAGAGACCACACATAACACTTTAGTGTTCTCAATCTTATGGAGACTGATAGCTTGGAGTTACAGAGCATTTTACGCATATTCATGAAACTTTACCTTGCTATTTCAATGCGTCTTCTAATTTCTTTTGAGCAGTCTAGTTGACTATTTAGCTCTCTGCCCAGGTATATGAAGCTTTGGGAACTCTGAAGGGTGATACCATTTATTTGTATGTTAGGTGTAACTTGTTCATGGGGGTTTTTGTGGAATACCAGAATTTTGGTTTTGGAAAAGTTAATGTCCAAGCCCACCCTGTGACTTTCTTCTGATATGTTCATCAATATTTTTAGTTGGTCTTCTGTTTCTGCTAATACTACGGTGTGCTAGTACTAAGCATATCTTATATTGTTGATAATGAATCCATTGACTCTGGTACCTTCAGGGCGATCTTCAAGAGAAGCTCTAATTATAGGTTCGGCGTAGAGATTAAATAATAGGGGGGACAAAATGCACCCTTGACGCACTACTCGTTCTATGTTGATGTACTTAGTGTTTCCGTTCTCTGTTCGAACGCATCATGTGTGGTTCCAGTATGTATTACTTATGATAGCTATGTCGTGTCCGTCCAACCTTACTTCTTTTTTTAGCACCTTAATTAATTTTCCGTGTTTGGTGCGGTCGAAGGCCTTTCTATAATCGACAAAGCAGGCATACAGCCGTTTTTGTACCTCAAGATACCTTTCTGCCAACAGTTTCGATCCCATAATTTCTTCTCTAGTGCCTGTAGCCTTTCTAAACCCATATTGAGAACGAGTTAGGTATTCTTTATACTTCTTGTGAATTTGGTTATAAATTAATCGCATAAAAATCTTGGTGGCATGACTCATTAATGATACAGTTCGATGGTCTTTACATTTCCTTGCTTTTTGTTTTTTAGGAAGAGCTATATATGTGGATGTTAGCCAGTCATGCGGTATTGTGCCATGTTTATATATAATATTGCAGAGGTATGTTAATTTCCTGACAACATTATCACTTAGGTGTTTAAAATGTTCGGCTGTTATTAGGACTTCGCCGGGTGTCTTGTTCTTTGCGTCTTTTATTACCTGCAAAACTTCGTCGGTGAGAATGATTAATTTTCCATCTGTATCTATTTGCGGGGGCTCTTCTGTTCTCTGATCACCAAACAAATCTTTAAGATATTGCTCACTTATATTCTAGATGTATTCTAATAATTAAGATATTTCTTTATGTTTCTATATTCCAGCTGCTTATTTAACCTTTCTGTGTAGCTTCATTTGCAAATCTTCTACCTCTTAACATTTTTCTTTCATCCATTCTTCCTTAGCTACATTTATTTTTTTTTTCAATTCCCCTGTTGAGTTCTTTGTATCTTGTTAGGTTTTTGTTTTTTACCATCCGTCTCCTCTCCACAATTTGTAATATTTCGTTTTTCATCCATGGCTTTCTGTGTTTACAGTTTTCTTTCTGTATACTTTGGTCTGCTGCCTCCAGACAGTATTTTTAGTTTTCCCCCACATGTCTTCAATGTTTTCTTTTATTGTCTTCTCCTTAGTGGGAGCTATTGTCTTAGACTCTGCGTGTCTACCAGATCTTCATACTTCTGTTGTTGTCGTTGGTCAGCACTACTCCATGCTATTCTCTGACTGGGTTTAGCCTTGTCTACTCTTTTAAGTTCTAATCGGATAGTTGCGACTACAGGATTTAATGCTATTGTTTAACGCTATTTAATGAAAATTATTGATTGTTTTGATGTATTAATTTTATGTTTTAATTATTGTTTTTTGTTTTGTTATTGAGTACGAAACTTTTTTCTATAAATTTTATTTTATTGAGAATATGAATTGTAAGTCAAAATAAATAAAAGTAATTCCAAATTAAATTGAATCTTATGCTCGTTTACGAAGGAACTCATACCAGAGCAGGTGTAGTTCAGTCAGTAGGCAGATATCTGATAGTATAGTGCTACCGGTAGGTAGAGGTCTGGGTATAAAACACCAGTCGCTTATATATGATCTGTCTTAAGACCACAAGACTTTCTTGCACTTCCAACCCTATATATGTATACGCCGTGAATAATGCGTTATACTGTGCGACGTGAAACGGTTTTTGTAGGAAAATAAGATATATATAGATACATATATAAATTGGCCGCCAATTTTTGTAACACATCTTTTGATTACCACCTTCTACAAGATAGAAGTTCTCCAAAAGTTTGCATACTTATAAGACTTGTTTAAAATATTTTACAAAAATATATTAAAACATTATTTAATTATATAAGGTACTATGAATCTTAGCCCTTTATTTTAATATTTAGTCGTGTTCCCAATAGTTTAAATACTGGGTACCTAAGCACTTAGTTTTTCTATGTTTATTTGCCTTGTTATATTTTATGAATATGGGTTTTATTTTCTTCAGATGTGGGTTTCATGTTTATATCAAAACATGATATTTTTTAATCGATAAAATCAATAATATATACAGTGTCTAAAAAAAGTAATGTAATTTGCTATTATTTTGATATTTAATTGTACATTACACAATTTTACAAATGGTTGTCGAATCAATCAAGTTGTAAGTCACCATACAGCAAATGTATTTATAAATTATAATTTCTATTAAGCATAACTGGAGTAATAAGCCAAAATATCGCAGAGGGACTTTTTATGGATGTATTCTCATTTTTTTTTGTTTTTAATAAATTACATTACTTTTTGTACAAAACAATATAGTGTGTCTATAAATGTGCCCAAAATATATTTTTAATAAATTTCTGGGTTGATGGACTTAAGGACCAATGGCCCAGTTCTAGCCGGAATATGCGCAAAGAAAGAGCATGGCAACAATGACAGAAACGATTGTGTCTCCGATGAGAGAAAAGAGCGTTTCCCTTCCCTAGCCATCAAAAACCACTGCGCGCTTTAAAGTCAGAGAGAAAGTGGATTTGGCCAGGCAGTAGTTGTTGATGATTTTATAACGTTTTAGTAACTTCATCAATAAAATGGCGAACGGTGGCCATTTGGTACGATAATTTTAACTTATATCATATGGCAAGAAATTTCTTATTTGAAAGCTGGTTATATGTTCTTTTCAACGTCAGTTACATAATTAAACCGACGGTTTTCACCATCAAAGAAGTAACTTGATTTGTCGTGCATCAGCACTTTTCTCAGAATGTGAGAAATATGTAAAAACATTTTTTTTTTCTTATTTAAATACTAGCAAATCACATTGTGTTTGTTGGCAGTTTTGGTCGAAATCAGAAATATATATCGCTGATTTTTGTCATACATGTGGTCACTATATTCAAATACTACATTAGTATATTATTTGTAATCATCTGATCTATTTTTGGGACTAATGTGGAGTCCGGATGTTTTAGTCAACGATGGTACAATGATTTTAAAAAAATATTTAGAGATATACTAACTCCCACAAAGATATATTAACTTTGGTTACATGGTAACAAATGGTACAAAAAAAAATCAAATGTCGAATTTACACTGGGATTTCTCTTGTGATTGACAATAAAATAAACTTAAGGTATTATACTGAAGCTATTTTCTTGTGTCATTTTATAGTAGATACTATTTTATTGGGAATAAGCCACAATTAAAGTTTAAAATAAGTTTATTGACGTTTCAATTTCCACTTCGAAATTGAAACGTCAATAAATTTATTTTAACTCTCAATTGTGGCTTATTCCCAATAAAATAGTATCTACTTTAAAATGCCACACTTTTATGGGCCTACCGTTATTCAAAATTAAGGTATTATAATTCAGCATAACAGGCAAAATGTTGACACAAATTTACAAATTTAACCAACGTCGTATGTTGCTTGATCAACTAGGCAGAAATGAATCTAGTAGATGACATTGTCATTTTTTGTGTGAAAAAGTGCTCATATAGCGACAAATAATTTCTTTATTGATTACGTCATTTAATCATATAAAATCTATGTACCTTAGTTTTCACCCAAAAAATTATTAATTTCGTAAGTTTTATTGTTCATAAAACAAGATGCGATAATTGTGCGGTGTAGATGTCACGAAAGCGTGAAATGAGGTATTACTTGCCATATGAGTTATATAAAATTAGCTTACAAAATGGCGTCCCCGCCATTTTAATGTTTGCGTCACAGAATTGTCATAAGTTGCCTTAGTTTAGTTATCCGTGTCAGTTATTCAGTTATTTATTACTTTTAGGTAAGTTTTACGGTTCAGAATATATATTGGGAGATGTTAGACGCACATTATATAATACGTGTGTTCAGATTCTCACTTGATTGAATAGAATTGTATTGTATTATAACGTGTGGGAATCTCTGCGCTCGATTATTAAAAATATTTGAAAGTTTGAAATATTTTTCTGGGTAACATCAGCTCATTTTCCCACATTGTATCGCATGGTAGATTAAGTATTTTTTGGTATAACTCTTTTTGGCAGTATTCTGAAACCGAAAAGTTGCATTTGTAGCCATGCTATTTGAAAATAAAGAATCGTCTGTCTCGAATAGATTTAAAACGATATATGAGACCAGGATGAGCTGAATAGGAAACAAAGATCTTTCTTATATTTTGTTTAAAGCTTGTAATATATTAATAAAAATATTTTAGATTAGCCTTCTCTTACAACATTTATTTTAAATTATTCCAACAGTCATTTATCGGTTTCATCAATTTTCCCTTGCATTCTCATTCTACTGCGAGCGCATTAAAAAATAGCTTTTCCTTTCGTGTCTTTTTTCTTTCGCAACTTTATTACTCGATATCTTGCTTCTTTTGATAAGGGTTTTGCTTTTGGTTACAGATAAACGTCATATAATATGTGGTCATATACAAACGAATTTCAAGGTTCTACTAATTGGTCTATGGGAATGGGAAATGTGCCCAAAGAAAAAATGCTGCACGCAGTGTAGCATGGCTCATGAGTAATAGTATGAAAGCTTAAAATTTAAATTTTCCTTTCATCAACCAATCAGATCTGTTAAAAAAGAGTTATATTCCACTTTTCCCTATATATTTGTGATATTTAAAGATTTTCTGTTAGTTATTTAAGTTGTTTATCTCAACTTAGCACTGTACAGCAGTTAGCCTAGTAGTCTAGTTGAAAAAAATCTGGTTAACCTAAAAGAGTTATTTAAATGTGGATATGACAAAAGATTGATTATATTTTTGAGTAAAACAGATGATGTAGATCTTAGTGTAAATAAGAAACTTTGAATATGTCTAGATTTAAGAATAAGGAGAAGATATTAGTGTTTACCTATTTTTACAGTTTTCTGTATACTATGGTGGTTTTTTGATTTTGTTAAACTAAATTACGCTAAAAAGTAAAAAACTGAATTGTATTCTATACATAATTATTTTTATTTTGATCTATATATTTATTTTACAGTTAATATATTATACGATAATATAATATATTATAATAGTGTAATGCAAAAGTAATTTTTATATATTTATACCGCAAATATTCCATTTCCTTTTGTTTTTCTTCGTTCCTTATTTAGAATATTAACAGGGAGACTGCCAACTTGTTATATCTGTCTCCGTTTTATGGTGTGGCGTTTTTTGTTCTGGTGATGGTTGTTCTTTTATTACTAGTCTTGATGGCCTTTATACATGTCCCGCCATGACAAGATATACAGTGTGTCCAATTAAGTCGGCACCATGAACCTAATATTTTTAGTTTTATGAAAAAACTTATTCTTTATACAAAGTTCTGAATGTTCTAAATCCTAAAATATATAATCATCAAATATTAATTTTTTTAAGTTATATACGCTGTTTGTTAAAAAAGATGAATTATGGGTATTAATTCTTACATAAAATTCATAATTTTTAAAAACCGTATATATATATATATGACTAAAAAATGTAATAGCTGCTGCTTGTATTCTAAGTTTTAGGTTATAGGGATCTTTTTATAAAGAATAACTTTTCGTAAAACTAAAAATAAAAAAGTTTTGAAAACGAATTCAAAACTTCAGAATGAAATAAAAAGAGGTTGTTTTTAGTAGTAATGTGCCAAATTTACGTTTTTTCTTTGTAACTGTCTTTTTTTACGTATATGTCATACGCTGGGCAATAAAGGGCATAATATTTCATAAAACATTATTTATTTTAAAATGTTTACAGCGATATTTGACATAACATTGCTCGGGATGAAGTCCTACATTACATTTAATGCATCGATATTTGGTAAACTTGCCACATTTGCCCTACCCTCATTTTTTTTAATTATATCCACCAGATGACCCATTATCATTATTATCATTATTACATTATCAAAACGAATTTCGTCAGCAACATGTTTTTGAAGATTTTGGACGTACTCCACGTGGCGTTGGAATATCTGGAGCTGTTAGCAGGACCTCCATAATTTGCCTGTAAAATCTAATAAAAAAATTGCCTCAATGTTGTGGTAAAGAAGCGACATGTTGACTGATGCCCCATTCAAGCAAAATCTAAATATCGCCCAATATCTTTTTTTGGGTAATTCGAATCCTATAATATAAACCTCTTAGCTTATCGAATAAGTCTACACCACTCATTCCTTTATTATACATTTGCACAACGTTTGGTTGAGGGAGCGTTATAGTTTTTTGTCTTATCTGGAGCGTCTGTTACAGTATCCCATAGTAAATATTTCTGTTGTTGAAGTATTAGTTACCATAGTAACTTCATTATTGTCATTCCGGCGAACAAGAGTAAGCGGATGTTCGTCGCTATGTAGAGCGCGGGAAGTTTCTTGAATTTGTTTTTTTATTTCTTTAAGTGGGGCTCTTTCAATCCTGTCTTTTCTAATTGTGCCGGTACAGTGTATCTTTTGATCTCTCAACCTCGTCAGTAAAGGTAAAGATGTAAAAAAATGTATCAATAGATTCTTGTGGTAAAAACCCTGTACACAGCTTTTCGGTTACGGACTTCCTAACGAGTTACCCTGTAATTTATCTCCACTTCCAGATGAAATTTTGCAATGTAACCTTTATTGGTTGCAACGCACCAGAATTTATATCCGCAACGGATGGGGTTTCATTGAATAAACTGCTTCATTGAATTATATCCATAATACGGCTTCATGGCTTCGTCCACTTAGAAACTTACGTTTACTGGCTGGAGGTAATGATGAAAACGTTCATTTAGATGGTCAATTAGGGATTAAGCTTTGAAAAAATCTATGAATCTGTTCAAATATGTTTCGACTCATACTATTACTAACTAGATGTGAATGAGAGTCCCGTCGACAATACATTCTCCTAGAAGGCAATTGGTGGTATCCATAGAGAGTAAGGATGCCAACGTATTTATATAGATCTAAAAAAAGATTTTTGTGAAGGGTACCTTATCATTTCAAAGATATGTCATGAATTGTTTATCAAAAAATTATTTAAACACATTGATTGGCTTCAAATTTTATTGTTTCCATTTATTTATTTTATGGGGTTCCATATTGTTTTTAAAAATATCATGTATGGCTCCTTTTTCCATTTTTGTTTCTTCCCACTACGATCGATTCTTTTCATAAATTTTTTCTGTTTTCAGAATCTTGTGAAATTTCTGCAAGCTACCTGTTTCTTTTGTTACCTGATTCGTGAGTTTCAGTCACAGTTGTATTTGACAGCACTGTTTTCTCAATTGGTGTATTTTTTTCGAGAAACAGCTCTAATATCCATGCTTTGAAATAGTGTACCTTGGCCAATACTTAGAAAAGTGTAATTGAACTTGTCTTCTTTATCACTTCCGGCATCATCTCTTTCAGAATCATTTCCGTCATTCGGATAATGCAACGTGAGTTGAACTTTCTTACACTGTTCAATTTCTTGAGCCAAAGTATCGTCATCTTCTAAACACTCATATATTTTTAACAATTCCTCTGCATCTTTGGAATTATTAGGATCATTACTCTCCTAAAATGCAACCGGTGAAGTATAATATAACCTAGCCACAAAACTAAGTACTACTTCTCACTAGTAGATGGCGAAATATATAGCAGTGTCTTGCGTATTACATAAAATACGGTGGGCATTAATGGGTAAAGTCCCATCACCTGCACCATATGGAGAACTTTTTAGATTTTCAAAAAAAAGTTATTCCTTATAGAAAGTTCTGAATGATCTAAAACCTATAATATAATCATCAGATAATAATTTTTTTTAGTCAAATGCGCGGTTTGTCCAAAAATATGTATTTTATGTAAGAGAACAATATCCACAAATCATATTTTTTGACAAACCGCGTATATTATGACTGAAACAATTTAATATTTGATGATTGTATTTTCAGTTTTAGAATATGCAGAACTTTTTATAAAGAATAAGTGTTTTCATAAAACTAAAAATAAAAAAGTTTCCCTCGTGGTGCAGACTTAATTGGACACATTGTATAATAATTCTTACATCACAAAGGATTGTGTTACTTCTACGCTTCTCTTTCGTTCTTTTCTTGATTTGAGTATGTATGATAGTATGAATTATTATATATTAAATGATCAGATCGAGTTTCCATTTAGAATTTTTTGTAATGAATTTACAATACAGAAAAAAGTAAACTTTTATTTCATTGGCATTCGAGTAAAAAAAAGTTAATGAAAGAAATTGCATAAAATAACTAAGAAAACTGCATACGATAATTCTATCATATTAGGTAGTTCGTTTTTGGAAAATCGGATCATTCTCTGATTTTACTAATATCGTCGCATTGTTTCTCTAGTACATCATACCAATTTTTCCTAAATGTCACTCCATAGTGGATCCTTCAGAATTTCCCCTACTATAAAGTCATGTTTTGGTGCCTTACGAGATTTTAATATTTTTATTTCTTGTAAAACGTCTGCAAGAGAAAAGATTTTCATAGTAGGCGATATTAATAGGGAGCATTTAAGAAATCTTTTAGGTCGGTTGTATTTGGCTGATACTGAAAACCTAGCAGGAATGCAGATTTAGTTTAGTTCATGCAGATTAAAATAAACTATTTAACATCTAAGCTTCGCCCGAAATACTATAAAAAATAAATTTTATATTATATATATATATATATATATATATATATATATATATATATATATATATATATATATATATATATATATATTAGTGTTAATGAATCAAAGAACCATCTTCTGCACTTTTGCATCAAGCAATTAACCATGTTCAGTTTACTTTTAATTATATTTAATGAATAAAACTGTATTCTCTACTTTTAGTAGATCTCTAGCTTACTGTTATTGCATTAATAACGTTTGTTTTTTATTCCTCAAGTTGTATATTAAGATAAAAATAGAGTTTTAATGAAACTAAACCTTATGACTTTTACTACACATCTACTTACAACATATATTGTTTGAAATTCGTATAAATATTAAAATAAAAAAAAAAGTACGAAGTTGAAACAATACATTAGAGCAGCGGTGCTCAAAGGGTCGATCGCCAAAGTTTTTGAAGTCGATCGCGATTCATGGAGAAAATCGGGGACTGTCCTGACTCACCACACGTGCATGATCGAAGTAATTATGATACTATCTCTTCACCTGAAAGTTGCGATAATGCCGATTTGGCATATCAGCAACTGGGAGTGTGCTGTATCGCCATTGTATTGCTGTTAGTCAAGCATTTAATCATTCATAACTAAGTTATTACTATTCTTTGTTTCAAGTTAAGAAAATAACATTACGCTTATGGAGATCAGTGTTGCCAAAACTCTCAGACACTCTCTTTTGCACGGATGTCCAAAATATTCCCTTTGCTTAATTTTTGAATTTTCATTTTCAAAAAACATTTAACTGTAAAATCAGAATAATTACTAAATAAAAGCCTTATTATCATTATGTAGTCAGAGAACGACATAAAATCCGATGTCGATGACATACGCACATCGTATTATTATAAGTTGCAATTAGTAATTAGATATACGCATTCCAAGCGGTCAATATTTTCTACTGATTTCTATGATTCATGGCATATCCTATTCTCACCGAAACATGGGGCTCATCAGCAGGTACACTCCGGTGTTCAGCCCTTGGACTCGTATACTCCGCAGCTGAATACTGCTCTCCTGTTTGGCTGAATAGCGTCCACACAAAAATTATAGATACCCAGCTCAATGTCGCCATGCGTCTCATATCTGGAACGATCAAGTCTACACCTGTGGAGTGGCTTCCACTACTGAGCCATATACCTCCACCTAATCTTCGTCGTCAGCATGCTCTGCTTAGAGAATTCCAAAAGCTGCTTAACAACCCGCAATTACCTATACACACATATGTCGCCGACGCTAATTCACATCGATTGCGCTCCAGAAAACCTCCGACTAGAGATGCAATAAACTTGAGTTCCAACAATTTCCAAATGAACTCCCAGTGGAAGAACATGCAGAGCGACAGACCGAACCCAATAATGAGAAACACACCATGCATCACAGAAACTCCACCAGGTTTTGACCTCCCCCGAAAATCATGGTCAACTCTTAACAGGATAAGAACGGGTCATGGAGTCTGCGCAGATACCCTTTATAAATGGAGGATGAGAACCTCTGCTGAGTGCGACTGCGGCGCCGAGAAACAGACCATCCAGCATATGATTGCCGAATGCCCTCGGAGGAAGTATTATGGAGATCCTCTAGATCCAAATTGCCATACGCTAAGTAAATAAATAAATTCCCACCGAAAAACAAATAAACTGTTGTTACTATAATTAAAATAAGATAAAATACAATTACCTTTTGTAAATACTATTTATCTAATTAAAATCATTTTCTCTACTTTTCATCTCTTGTTTCGAATGGGCACTTTTGGTCAATTTCGTTAAAAAACATTAATTTAATTCATGTTTGTGGAAACGAAAATACAAATTATACAACCCTAAATTGTGCTTGTGTGTGTCGTGGCAACGCCGCGTTTCTATCGTCAATAAGAAATACATGGCCCTATCTCCGCAATGTTATTTTCTAAACGTGGAAAGTAGTATAGTAAAACATTTTAGTAATATATTATTTACATTAATATTTGAAACTCGCGAATGAGTTCCGTGAAAGAGAGTAAAAAATATCGTTTTAATATTGCGTTGGAAGAAGAATTCCTGTTTACTATGGTGAAAGATAAATGTGTTTGTCTTGTTTATCGGACTTCCGTTGCTCTGTCCAAACGCGGAAATTTAGAACGGCAGTATAAAACTTTGCATAAAAACTATGAAAATGATTTTCCGCAAAACAGTTTGTTTAGAAAACGGAAAGTGCAAGACTTGAAAAGTAGTTTGAAGATGGAACAATCAATGTTCACTAGGCCTGTTAAACAATCAGTTTGCAACAGTTGCGTCGTTCAAAATTTCTTATTATATATTGGCACAACATAAAAAACCATTTGAAAATGGAGATGTAGTGAAGGAAGCATTACTTGAGGCTGCGAATGTATTATTTTAGAACTTCAAAAATAAAACAGATATTATGTCTGCCATCAAGGAAGTCCAGTTATCACGTCCAACGGTTACTATAACTCATTCCATTAAGCGATGCAGGGCATATAAACAACGATAAATTTAACAGATAATTGTTAAAGATGTTCCAAATGAGTCTACTCGTTCCGATAAGTAACAGTATAATTATGACACTTTATTATTTTTTTTCTTTTCTCAAATATTCATGTTTATTGCATAGCAAATACATTAATGTTATCACTGAATACATAGTAAGTGAAAAAATAATCCGATTTATAAAATTAATGAATATTTTATGCATAAATGCAAGTAACAGTTCTTCAAAAATATTTAAAAACTAACCGAAATGTCCATCTTTATTTCGTCTGCCGAGGTTTTCGGTAGCTCATATCGGTTCAGACACGATTTAATGTTTACATCTTCCTGCATCGCTTAATGAATTTTACTATAGACGTATCGAAATCATGGGCAAAGATTTGGAAAGCCAAGTTAAAACTGATATTATGAAGTATATGTATTTTTCTTTGCAATTTGACGAGTCAACCGGTATGACTGATACCGTCCAATTGTGTATTTTCATTCGGATGGTATTTCCTGACATGTTGGCTAAAGAAGAGTTGTTAACAATGTGCCTCTGAAAAAAAAACTCACGGAGAAGATTATATACAATGATTTTATAAATTTTGTGAAACAATACGAACTACCGAATTACAAACTCGTGTGTATTACAACAGATGGTGCACCATCCATGACTGGCGTTAACAATGGATTTGTTGTATTATGTCGAGCTAACGATGACTTTCCATCGTTTTTTTCATTTCATTGCATCATTCACCAGCAAGTTTTGTGTTCCAGAATTTTAAATATATCTACTACATCATGAAGATGACAAAAAAAATTGTGAATTCAATCAGATCGCGAAGCTTGTATCGACGTCTTTTTAAAAGCGCAATTGGAAGCAATTGCGCTACAGATGTGAGGTGGTTGAACCCTTGGAAAATTTTTAGATAGACTCCAGGAGCTACTTCCCAAAATAATTTCTTTTTTAGAAGAACGAAGGGACTACACTCATCTACTTCAAAACGAAAAATGTCTCAGTGATCTGTCTTTCCTAACAGATTTAACAAAACATTTGAACCTCCTTAATTTTGAACTACAATGTAAAAATAAAGCAATTATCGATATGATGAGCGCAATACATTATTTTGTCAACAAATTGAAATTATTGATTAAGCAAATTATCAGAAAGGATTTAAACAACTTTTCATTGTTGAAAAAAAGGATAGCCGCTTTGAATTATGTTTATTTCGAGACGGAGCTGCAAGCATTTCGTAGCGAGTTTGAAAGACGCTTCGCTGATTTTAAAACACTGACAGATATTGTAACATTCATGTCTAATCCATTTTTTTGTCAAGACGTGGAAAAAATAGCCACTGAAATATCCGTTACGTTCAATATGGAGATCACTTCTGTCAAAAATGAGGTACTGAAAATAATTTCGGATATACACCTTAAATCCAGAGCGACCGATACGAAATTTTGGTCTTTCATATCGTCTGAGAAATATCCGTCTTTGAAACAATTAGCTCTGCAGCTCACAGCATTATTTTGATCCACATCTTTGTGTTAGTCTGCATTTTCCCAAATGAAGTAAAATCAAAATATTGTAATCGGCTAACTGACGAACATCTCTCTTCATGCTTGCGTTTGGCCCTCGGTAATTACCTACCATCATATGAAATACTTATGGATGATATGCAGTGTCAAGCATCAACATCCAAATAAAATTAATATGAAAAACATGACTTTAATTACAACTCTCTGTAGTTACAACTTTTTATCAATTAGAAATGTGCAATAAAGTTTTTTATTTTCAAAATTGTTTTTTTTTTACTATGCTTTGTTTTTAAAGCAGTAGGAATAAACTAATGAGACAGATTCACATCCAAGAAAGTCACCAAATACATAAAGAAAAGTTACCAAATACATCTTTTTTGGTTAATCATATCGGCCTTCGAGGGTAATCCAAAAATATTTATACTAATACGTCGCTAAAGAGTTTTAAAAACAACTGTTTTTTTATATAAAAGCAGACTAAAAATCTGAAAATTAAAAGAATAACACAGAAAACATTAAAAATCACCGATATAACTTAATTAACCTATGAAATACCATTAGTGTCAAAATTTCAACAGTGGAGTAAACTTGCCTGGGGTTGAACCAATTGCAAACAAACATTGCGGCACGGTAAATTTGAATTACTCCTCCTGGTTTAAAAACAGGGTATAGCAGTTGATCTCTGGACGCTTGGCTTGCAGTTTATGTGGTAGATCCCATGCAGTATAAGTCTAAGCACCACTGCATTAGAGTGTAAAGAAAAATGCCAGTCGTTGCTTCGTAGTTCTTGAATAAGCTTAATGGCATTGAAATAAATACAGTTCGCTATACTGAAAATCCATGAAGATAGCCAAAGTATCGGCATATACTTATTTTTAGAGCCCTACTTATTATTATGGATTCTGTCAGAATTACTTCATGGATTTCGAGACAAATATGTTAGTTGTAGCATTGAATTCAGCCAAATGTGAAAATGTTTTTTTTTTTAGTGAATTGGTCCCGATTACAGTGACAATTCACACTGGTACAATAAATATACAAGCGATTACATAAAAAATTAACAGTACAATATGAGATTAAAAGTATAGTTTGTTTCACGAAAAATGGTTGAGTGCTTAATGGTTACCTGAGTTGATCCTATTGTGTATACAAGAGTCTCTCAATAAACTACCGAAGTACACAGGGTCGCACTTCAGAAAGTTTGTTATTTAATATATTTCATTGGTAGCTGTGTAATACATGATTAGAAAAATTTATTAAATTATTTCATATGGTATTTTCAGATTGTTCAAGTGAATATACTTGATAATTGAACAATTTTTAACATGAAGAAAGTAGTTTTTTGTTCTACGTGAATAATTGTAGTATATGGATCTAAATTCAGAAAGGTACATTCCTTCTCACTTTTTACAGGCTTAGGACTGTCAGCAAAAAACTGGCGTGTTTAAAAGTTTTTGCTCTTCCTAATCGGTTATCGTTAAAAATGTACAGTAATAATAGTTCTATTTACAGTATATACATACAAATAAATACATAATGTACAAAAAATAGATGAATTAAAAGAAATATAGAAAAATATATACAAGTTTATATTTACAAAAAAAAATACCCAAAATAACCAAAATATATTTATGAATCCCTAATTACCTAATTCTGTTTCGCTGTCGCTATCCTCTTCAAGATTAATAACAATTGGTTTAATTATGTGATTCAAAGTAACATATGAATTTTCTACGTTCATTACATGGCGTACTGAATTTTTCCAACTTTCTGGGGAGATATCATCAACACATTTCCTTATTAATTCGACTACACTACCACTTGAAAGTCGGAGAAACATTTTATGACCTAACATTTGACTTTAGTTGGTGCCACATATGCTCTATGGGATTAAATAATAGTAGGGTGGAAGCTGTAACACTGTATGTCCCATGTCCTCGGCCAATGCGTCACAAACATATACTTTTTTACTAGAAAATGATTTTAACACTTCTAAAAGTTCATTTTTTAAATAACTTTCTTCAAAATATATATCTTTTCAAACAGGTAGTTTTGAATTTCAATTTTCGTGTTATTTGCACTTGGAGACTTATGTAATTGACGACGTGGTAACTTGCATTGTCCATTATTATCACACTATTTTGAGTAAGACAATTCTTAAACCATTGCTCAAAAAGCTCTGCTGTTGTATCCTTATGGTAGTCCACGCAAGAGTCTTTAATGTTCTTTGCAGAAAGCCATAAGGCATTTGGGACCCAACCATTTTCTGATCCTGCATGTAAAATTGTTATTCTTTTCCCTTTGTTTGATGGAGCTTTTGTTTGACACCTGTTGGAAGAATTGGACCATCCTTTGGATGGTGTTTCATGAGTGTCAAACCATGTCTCGTCCAGATAAATTATTGGTCGATCTTCTGTACGGTCCTTTCTTATGGAAGTTATATATTCAGTACGCCACTTTTGTAAACGATGGGACTCCATAAGCACTTGCCTTTTGTCAATTGTACGATATCTGAAGCCATTTTAGACAAAATCCTCCAAAGACTAATGCGGCTACAGTTTATTTGTGTATCATCATTAGTAAGCTGTTGTTTTAAAGCATCTAATGTAGGTATCCGTTGCTCTTCGTACATTGTGTAAATTTTTCGTCTTATTAAGTCCTTATCACATTCGTCAATACATTAGGTAGAACCGGCATCCTTACGCTTCCTTCTTGACTTAATGGGATTTGATGTAATTATTTTCACTGTGGTTAGAAGTATTTTCGTTAAATCAGATATTTCACTGGCAGCAGTATTAGCAGTAAGTTCTCTTGTAAATAAAGAACTATATATTGTTTTTACGATTTCTCTAGCGTCAGCAGATAAATGCTTTTTCTTTGCTGGAACACTGGAAGATGCACCATGCCTGTGGATTATCTCGTGGCGTGTACGTCATCGTGCGCCAACGGCCGATATTCGTCTGACGGTCGTGGTTACTAACGGATCTAAAAGCATTGACACAAATTTTCTATCAACCGAAGCAAACGGATCGCTTCTACACGTTTAATAATTAGTCTAGTAAAAATAGTGTGTAGTTAGGTACTAAGTGTCTAGTAAAGTTAGTGTGTAAGTTAGGTATTAAATATAAAAACTTTTTTGAATTAACAGTTTATTGAAGAGTTTAACAATTTTCTATTTGCGGTAAATATATTTTTATTTACATTGTTATTTGTACAAAGTTATTTATAACGAATGAGTAATATCTAATAAAAGTTTTCTACTCAGTGTTATAATAACCGATTCACTGTTGTTGATTTGTTCTTTCAGGAGACGTATTTGTTGAACTAACATATTTTATGTGCTGTCTTTGGTAACTTAACGCAAAGTCTAATTTTTTTTATAATTACAGATTTATGTTAGGAGAACTTATTATCAGTATTTATTTTCAAGAATATCAGTGAATACAGCTAGTCGAAACATTAATCGTATTATACAAAATTAAAGTCAAGTTGCATTACTAGAACAAGCTAGTTTAAAACGATTTTTCTAAATCACTTAGTGTTAACTAGCATAGCAATTATTTGTTACGTTATTAATTTGAGCATGTTATCACTGCTAAAATATATGTGTTATAATGAAGAAAAAATGTTACCATGACACAAACATATGATGAGTCTATAGCTATGGACAAAATATACTGTGGTCAAATACAACAATAAAAACATTTATATAAACACACTTGCTTCATGCCACAAACAACCATTTGTTACAGAACTGCATAATACTTGTTGTTATAACAAATTGTATTTTCTTAAAACTATATTTAAATGTTATACAAAAGAATATTTTTTCCATAAAATATGCAAGTTACATCCAAATACGTTTTACATTAATTAATTACGATAATTGCAATCAAATTTTTTCTACAAAAATATTAATATTTTTCTCAAAAACATAAATAAGGTTTAAATAAATTAATTCTGCTAACTTAAGTTTGTTCCCAATTCAATTAGAAATTCCACTGTACTACGTTTAAACCCATGTTTTTACAATTCACTTATACAGCTCCTGTCGGACTTTGCCCTGCGCTCCAAATATGACGTAGACGCCACGAGATAATCAATTTGCTAGTAACACTTTCAACTAAATGAAACAAAATGTATATTTAAAAATTTCTCATCGGTTTTATATACTTTTACAAATTATACAGAATAGAGGGAACCTGTATAATTATTCCAGGAAATACTTAACGATCAACAAATTTATTGTGGTCATTAAAAGATCAACCATTGATAGTGAAACTCACTGTTAAAATTTTTACAACTTTATGAAATAAAATATATTCTAATCATTTTTATAATTTTATACGATTTTTTAATCGTTTTTATATTACCGACAAGATAACGATACTCCATAGTAGCTTCAATTTTACCTGAATACTTACATGCTCAACTAATGTTGACTAAGCTAGGGTACTTGCGGTCGGGTTTTATTGCAATCATTAAGCACTCAACCATTTTTCGTAAAATAAACTATATTTACATGTATATTTAAACTGCATTAAACTTGTTTACAGCCTGAAAAGCTGATGGTTTAGTGCAGATTGGTTAATTAATTTATAGCTTTACTTAATACTAATAAATTTGTCAGAAATTAAGTTTAATGCTGTTTGGAGTGATGTTTTGGATTTTTGTTAATTTTGATTCTTTCAGGATGATCTCGCTGCGATTGCTGCGCTATCAACGGTTTCGTTTCCTTGAATTCAGATATGGTAGGTTACTTTTTTTTCGTCTTTTATAAATGGGAATGGTAAAAATATTCTGAACATTCCTCGGTTGTAGAAGGTAGGCAGAATCGCCTTCCAGGCTCGGTGAGACCGGAAGGTCTGGGACCATATACGAGACCGCACTGTTTGTTCGTGCACCACCGTCATTAATGCCAGAGACCTACCTACTAAAAAAACACCCTTCTCAGCAGTTACTCAATTATCAGCTGATTTGGGGCATAACGTCGACATGGCAATCACCTAATTTCTCGTTGGGAGTGCCTAATCCTTTTATCCCTCTCTCCCTCCCTATTCATGTTCAATCTCGTCACATCTCACTCTCCCTTATCTTCCTGCTTACTCCTGGGCACTCTGTCTCCGGTCGGGTCGCGTTTCTTCCTGTTCCTTTCTCTCCACATATCTCTGAACTGCTCTCCGACGACCTAAGCATCTCCTTCATCAGTTTCGTTACTGCTCGCATCCTACCTCTCAAGCAGGTTTCTCTCGGCTATCCATCTATCGCATCTAAGTCAGGAAGTAATAATACAAACACCAATGCCCGCAGTCTATCCATCTTCTAAGATTAGGAATAAGCGACTTCGTGCACTGCGCCACCCTCCTTATCTCGTCTCATTCGTCTTGCACACCATAATCGACCTCTCCCCTCTTCTTTTTTTTAACATATCCCTTGATATGTCTTCATTTCGTCTCTCGTATACTCTTCCTCTTTCTTTAACTAGTACGTGCATCGGAATACAGCTGGTGATAACTCTCAGAGCCTAGGCGGACACCATTATGTATGCACATGCCACACTCAAGATACTCTTCTTATCAGCTCGGATGAGGTGCCTTCGATCGATTGCACAACAGAATGAAGGACCCTCGGATTTGAGCCCTCCGATGTTGGGTACGATCTTCCCAGCGCGACGGATGTCGCCGCAGCTCTGTGAGTCACTCTCCCCACCTTCCGTTCTGACTCAAAGTCACACCTAAATATCTACATTTTTTTGTTACCGCTCTCTTTCCTGTACATTCGAACATTATTTCGTTTCTTTTTCCTTGCCCCCTTGAGAATTATGGCCGCCCTTTACACGTACACTGCGCATCGAAGATAAAGTCCTCCCTGTCCTGCATCATCACCAGCCTAGCGAGGTCATCCTTAAATGCGAAACACTCTCTCCGTATTCTTGGCTCACACCCACGTTATATGACAGGTATGGGAGAGTATCTAGATGACTCTTTGGGAGGTGAAAAAATTGATAAAATTATAGATAAATTGAACAATTTGGTGATAAGGTAAATATTTTTTGAGTTGACAGGTGTTAGAGAGTCATTTAAGATAAGTCCTGATTTCTGGGACTTTTAACCAATGCACTATCCGCAAAGTGCCTATTAAGTAGTTTTTCAAGAGTATTTAATACGAATGGCATCACACTTATCGGTCTCAGGGACTTAATTGTTGGGCGCTTTAATAATGGAATTCCTCGCTGTTTCTGGCAATTGTCGTCATGAAAACCTCTTCAAATTGTTCAGCAACGATGTCTAAGTTCAGTATATTCCTTATTGGTTATTTAATTATGTCTAAACAATATTCCAGATAGGCTTGATATGCTGCTAGTTGGTTTTACTAAGGTAACTATAAGTCTTCTTGACAGACTAATTATCTGTTACTTAAAAATAGATGTGTCGATGGTCCGAATAAGTCTCCTCTGCTTCGCCTGACATATGCCATTTTTGAATAGTTCTAGCCACGTAACTCGTAGCTATTGATATATTAAATACCTTTTTTCATTACGTAATTACGAAATTGGTTTGTTTCCTACATTTAGTATGTCTAAATCATATTCCATAATAGATTGTAGTAATGACTCACATTTGCATCATACTCTATGATCAGTTGCAATATCTCTTTCCATTTCGTCTATTCTGCTCTAACTCTTAGCATCATCATTTATCCTTTGCTTGTTCACTGCTGGACATAGTATGTCTCATAATTGTTCATGTGTATCGATCTTGTGCCTCTTGCATCCAACACCTATGACAATGTTTTAGGTCATCAGTCCAAGGTGTTGTTGGACGACCTCTGCTTCGGTAGGCATCATTTCTTGGTCTTCATTCCGCTTTGTCCATCTGTTATCTGTCACTCGAGCCATGACCTACCCAGTTCCGCTTCAATGTTGCTATTCCTCTACAGCATCAGCCACTCCTGATATTCGTCGTAGCTGGCGGTTTGGGATCTTGTCTCGTATTGAAACGCCCAACATAGCACGGCTCCATTGCCCCTTGAGCTACACGGATCTTTTTCACTGTTCTACTTGTCATAGTCAACGTTTCCGCTCAGTAAGTCAACACTGGCAAAACACACTGATTAAATACTCTTCGCATATATCTATCTAATCTGCTATTACTCTATAATTCCGATGCTAGATAGGTACGTACCATAAAAAAAACTATCACAAAAATTTCGTCATTTAAAGGTCATCTTATTTGCCGTAGTCAGTCCATTTTAAAATTAATATTCAAGAGACTCTGTTTTTGCCCTAGTAAGTTTTAAGGATCCTGAAGAGACCATGGACAGACAAAATCACCAATGAATAAGTACTGCAGAGTATGATCACAACTGTAAGCTACAGTACTTGGGACATATAATGAGAAATCAAGGCAGATACGAGCTACTTCAATACATTTTTCAAGGTAAAATTGAAGAAAAAGGGCCTCAGGACAAAGACGAATATCCTGGCTTGCTAACCTGAGGGCATGAAAGACATCAACACAGCTATTTCGTATAGCAACCAACAAAGTCATCATAGCCAGAATTATCGCCAACGTTCGGAACGGACAGGCACCCTAAGAAGACGAAGAAGTTTTAAACCTATATTTTATGACTGTAAGCATCGTTTTTATACTGTGGTTTAGTTTTCAAAGAATGATTATCTTTAGTAATTAGTATTACAAAATGAGTGTAAAAGTATACAAATCAAAATTTTGAAGAAATTTTACTAAAATATAAAAGCGTCAAACAACTTATTAAATATATAACAAACTTCCCAATATTTTCGATGGCTTTATTTGACACTTCAGACATTTAGTATAATATTGTATAAAATAAAATGCCTTTTCAAATAAATATATTGTAGAAACCTGGTTGTATTCCTTCTTACTTCTTAATCATACGAACATAAAAAAAGAAGAAATCAACTGTCACGTTTTTGGATTGCAATAATCTAACCTCAGTTTTTGGATTGCTGATAATAATAAAAAAATTAAATATTAGAATGGTATCAGAATTGAAAACACAGAAGGCATTCGATGACGCCGTAAAGTAAGATTAATATTTATTTTCATTAATAACAAAATAATTTTTCCTTTCTTCCAGAGCATCTAATCTGTCCGTGGTACATTTTCAAGCGGAATGGGCAGAACAGTGTGCTCAAGTAAACGAATTACTGGAAGCTTTGTCTTCCCAACAAGCCAATTCACACGTTAAGTTCTATTCTTGCCCCGCAGAAGAGCTTTCAGAAGTTTCCGTCAAGTATAATATAGAAGCTGTACCAACAGTCATACTATTTCAGTCTGGTAAGAATGTGGAAGTTATAAATGGGGCTGATACTGTAAAAATAGCAGAGGCAGTTAAGAAACATAGTAGCGGTTCAGGTGATAGTAAAAGTGAACCATTAGAGGAAAGATTAAAAGCACTGATTAATAAATCTAAAGTTATGTTGTTTATGAAAGGAAATAGGGATGTACCAAGATGTGGATTCAGTAGGAAGATTATCGATATTTTGAATAGTATTAAGTAAGTATTTATTTTAACAGTACATGCAGTTATTGGAACTTAACAAATTATAATAAAATAATGGAAACCACTGATAAATCATTGAATTAGAATTCAATTAAGTGACAAATATCTAGTCTAACTGTTATGTTGCATTCTATGTTAAAGCCTATTCCATGAATATACAACTGTTTTGAATACTGTTTAAAAGTATTAATTTAAATGGTCCAATGTGCTAAATTGTACAATACTAAATTCTCCCAATTTTTTAAATACTGTTGTGGGACTGGCCTATAGAGAGTGAACATGTACATATTGCTCTGTAAATTAGTGTCAGTTTTTGCAATTTATTACTTTAACTACCAGTTTTATTAGTACTTACTATAATTTACTTATTACTTATAATTACAACTAGTAAAAAAAAACCTGTGTGTATAGACTGATGAAATTTTCTTCATTGAAAGCAATTATTTCTGTTAAGATCTCTAGGTTTTTGACAAACCAATATTGAATATAGACAACACAATGAGTACACAAGTGATCCTCAGCCAATTAGAGCTTATTCAGAATGTACTAGATTTTCTCCAAGAAACGAATTTGTACTACAAAATTTAATATTTTCTCTTTTATTCTGTTGATTGTAATGTATTGTAAAATTAATTTAATGTAAGCTATAATTATAATATAATATCAATCATATTTATAGTAACACAATTTGCCCATTGTTAATAACGTAGTTAGTTGAGACACAATAAACTAAATAAAAAAATACTACAGTCATATTACACAAACACCTACAAAACAAAATTATGAATTCTCTTATTCTCCTAATCTCTGACAATCAGATTCACACTCATAATCACTGTCATCGCTGTTCCCATTGGAATGGTAAATTATAACAGGATTAACTTCTTCAAATATTATTCTTAGAATAATATTCTTTTATTTCATCTATGGTCCAAGAATTTGTTGGTTGCTTAATTAAAATTTCGAAATTGTACAGAGCATTATCTTATTTTACAACATTTTGTCATTAATTATTCAACAGCAACATTATTCATATTGTCATGAAATTTTGATGAAAATGCAAGATCAGCTCCATTAATAAAACCATGTTTTTCACATGCATGCACATATGTCCCTTTCCTTCAGTATCAATATGTTTTATGAATTTTACCACCTTTAGCAAAAATCCATGTTTCATCTATATAAACAAAGGAGAACATTATTTTTTAAATTTGTTATAATTTGTTAAAAATTCTATTCTTTTGTAACTGACACTAGCTCTTTCACACAAAGTCTTTTTATTTTCTTGGTCTAAGTTTTCTTGGGGTATGTACTTACTATCAGAAGTTCATTAATAAGTTTGCAGATATTGCTATGCCATTAATGTGACTTAAAGAGGAAGCAAAAGATTAATGCTGGGATGGAGACTGCCAAACTGCCCTTGAAACAAAAGAAAAATTTATACTGCAACAATATTAGGGTATCTACTGTCTTAGATACAAATGCAAGTAATGTGGGTATGAGAAAGTGCTTTCAAAACCTGAGCAAAATTATTGCGTCACAAGAATAAAACTTGAGCAGTAAAGAAATCAGTGAACACTTTTATCAATATCTATATGGCAGGAAGTTTTAATCTGAACCGATGATGCCGCTTTTAGATTCAGATGGATTTAATGATTCCAACATTGAACTTCGAGCCAGAGATAGCCACAGGAACGCTGATTATCGAGAAGGCTGTGCCTAGCAGAGTGTTCCTACTAAAACAAAACAGACTCTAAGGAAGCAACAATGCTTAGAACAACGGTGGTCAAGACGTGTGGAAGCCTACTAAGATCAGATAAAAAGAGAAAGATCCAGTTTTACAGAAAATTCGAAAATGGAGAGAATAAAAATGTTGACTGTCTTGCCAAGAGATATCTAACCTATGACCAGTAATTAAAACGTATTGGGTCCAGTTGGACTCCTTTATCATGGAAGATGGCTTGCTTAAACAAGTACTATTTCCCTCCATTGTTGTCAGTTCTGAACAGCTATTTCCCATTGCTTTATTTCCATTTTCCGTAGATCACTGGCTACTGCATCTGACCTGACTGCCATCTTGACCATCTGCCAACTGACCTTTCCCAAAATGTGTTGTTAAGGAGTCTTTCGTCATTCTATCTTAGCACTGGCCCACCCATCTTATTCGGTTTGCTTTAATGTAGCTTACTATGTTTTCATCTCCATATACTGTCTGGAATTCATCATTGTGTCTTCTTCTTCATTCTCCTGTTGTCTCTTCTCAGCAAGGCCCATAGATAGTCTGCAATATCTTTCTTTCCAGTACCAGTAATTTACAGAATAGTATATACAAAAAGTAATGAAAATCCAATTTTTTGTCAAATTTGGCGATGAAGTTTTCATATCCAGTGCAGAAATATTTAACCATTATAATGAACTATATTGGAATGACTCAAATCCCCACTTAGTGCCGAGGATCAGGAGGCAAACAAGATTTTGTTTTAACGTAAGGTGTTTTGTCAAGCATAATTAATTCATGTATTTGATGAAAAACTAACTGCTGCAGTATAAATATAAGTATGTTAGAAACAAATGTAAATCACATTTTTGATGAAGAATATTAGGCTGAGAGGAACACATTTTGATTAGAACAAGATGGAGCACCTGCCTATAATGCAGATTTTTTTTTTAAATTAATTAAATGAAAAATTTTATATTCAGTGGATTGGAACTTACGGTTCTGTTAGGTTTTAAAAAATGTGTCAATTATTATTACAACAAAATGGGGATCATTTTGAGCATTTATTATAATTTACATATTTTTGTAAAATTAATTCTGGTTGTTCAGTTTTTTGGTGAGGTAAATTTGGTATTCATATTTTGTAGGTTGATTGATATTATTTCTGGTAAATAAAATTGTGAAGGATTAATCTGCATTATAATTTTTTTGTAGAATGTTAGCATGTATTACTAAGTAATTTGTTTTAAGTGTCTTTAAAGTGATGTCAAATAAACATTTTACTCGCAAGTAGCTTCTATGAATAAAAATAGAAAGATGTGTTATACCAACAAAATAATTGAAAATGTAAATGCAAAATGTCAAAATATATAAAGTGTATCAAATTACAAGAAAACATTTTTTCTGACATAAGCAAAACCGACACTAGCTCTTTGACACAATGCCTTTTTATTGTCTTCCTTTTTGAAATTAAACCCAATCAGTCTTAAAACTTTTCAGAGGCTTGTTGGAAATTTCAAATACATTTATTTCTTTTAATTTCTGTAATACTAAATCTAAAAAAGCATGTTCTTTCTTTTCACACATTTTATGGATTCTCACAGATTTCAAATTTTTGCAAAACTGACTTTAGTTTTCTTTCACTAACACAGAGTGCATCACACATACGCTTATGAACAGATAAAACTGGTAGCAAAGGGCATCCATTGGTTTTCTTATCAGTAAAATAAACATGTAAATTAAATATAAATTATCTACATCTAAAACACATCTAGGGCATTTTTGGCTTCAATAAACAAGCACACTCTTTGAAATTAGAATCATTACTAAATTATGTTAATTTAATATTTTTTTCAAATTATATAATATTAAACTTCTTCTTCTACTTTTTGTAGATCTTTCGATCTGTTTAATTCTGAAGCTGCCTCTGGTTAATTTCTTGGGAGGTAGATTGCCAACTATCCCTCCATCTTTTAGGTGGTCTTCCGAGGGGTCTTGAACCGGGCGGATTGTTTTCTAGGGCAATTTTTGGGAGTCTATTCTCATCCATTCGTCTTACATGGTAGTACCACATCCTCTTGCGCTGCCTTCCCCATCTTACAATATCTTGAATTTTGCACTGCTCTCTAATGTTTGTATTTCTCACTCTGTCTCTTCTTGTTTTCCCCATTATTGTTCTTAGGGTTTTCATTTCGGCAACCCTTAGCATCTGTTTCGTTTTGTTGGTATCTTCGCGCACTTCTATGCCATATGTCATGATCAGTCGTATGCAAGTAGATAATATTAAACTGACAGTAGATAATTTTTATTGGAATAATTATAGCAATTTATTTTCGTACTTCTTAATTTGCACAGTAAAATATTTGTTGTCACAATAATCCAAAACAGTCGATACATTTATGGAATAGACTTATTATTTACAACAAAATATTCAGAATTAGCTCCTCTGCATATATATCGATGGCTTAATGGTAATACCCCATATATGCAAAAAGTGAAATTTTATAGGAAACAAAAAACCCTTTAACACTGAAAACATTACATAAAATCAACATTTATTGTTGGTTATTCTTTATATAAACAGTTATTAAATAAACATAGGTTTTAGTTTAAATTAATTTGTGATTAACTTTTATGTCATATACGGGATATTGATTGAAAAAAATATAAAAACTGAAATGCAGTTACTGGATATTATTGATTAAAATTTTTGATAACTTGTAAAAATAAATTACAATATTGTATCAACGTAAATGTTTATTCATTAAAGAAAAAAATTATAACTTCATACAATGTTGTTTTGAAGAATGAGGTAAGTTTTTATTCATTTAAGAAGAATATAACTCTTAATACAGTGTTACTGACTTTGAAAAATGGGGTAAGTTTTCATAAAAATATCTGTAATCAGGCAGGCAAAAGAGATGTCAGTTCTTGTAAGTGAGTTCACTTTTTGAATGAAATTTTTAATTTTTCCTTATGCAATAGAGGGTAGTTGAAAATCACGGTATTTTATTTGTCTTATGGGTAAAACTTGAAGATCATCATCAAAATTAATTTTATGAAATATCTTTTTCTTTTCCGGATTGTAGTGTAATTGTGTAAGATAGGTAACTGTTGGCTCACTTGGCTTTTTCTCTGGACGAATAGAATTGTAGCTCCATGTATTATCTATTGGAAATGGATTACTCCTGGCCTCTCGTGAAATATTAACTTGGCAAATGAATATGCCGATTTTTTGCATCGCATTTCATCTGTGTATGGCCGCGTTGTGAAACAAAGTATTGGCCATTACCACATTTCTGTTTTGATAACAGCATCCATCTGAATAAATGGTAATTGGCACTTTTGGATATGTACACTTTTCTTCAATGTAATCCAATAAAAATGATGCAAAAGTTGATGCTGTTAAGTCAGATTCGGTTTGGTTCCACCAGTAGCAAGTACTTTGATGAGTTGCTAAGTTGTATACTGTAAAATTATGACAGTTCAATTTTATTTTACTGTACTTTTTAACAGGGCATATTTTAACAGCTTGAACATCCACAACCAGAGCGTACTTTTCTCCCTTTAACGCCTTCTTTCTTTTCTTTTCTGGCCTATCCTTTTTTTCCAAATGCTTCTTGTAGTCTGCTTCATTTATGCTATTGTTTTCGAAAGAGCAGCATACGTCGCATCTGTCTTTTTTTGAAGAGAGGTTTATTTGCCTAAATATGTCATCAAATATTGGAAAGCTTAAGACATATTTCTGCTTATTGTGATATTTACAATAATTTTCATAAGTCCGGAAAAGATTCATTTTAGTAGAAAAAATTTGTTCAAAATATAGGGTTTGGGTATCTTTTCTACAGTAATGCGAGCTCAGTTTTGGCAACGATTCTAGCCAATTTCTCAACCACTTTCTCTTCTCAGTTTTTGAGGCATGATCAGATCTTGATCTTGCAGACGTATCTACTTCTGAGTTATCAATTCTGTGTTAGCCACCCAATTGTGAACCATATCTTACTTGATTCCTAAAGTTTCTAAAAATTCCTTTTTTTGCATACTCTTTTTCTGTCATTATCTTTTGTTCTTTGGTAGTAAAAATAAGTTCCCTTCCTACGGGAAGGACCTTCAGTGGACTGTCTCATTTTTGCCACATATTCCACATTCCCGGTAACGTAGACCTTTTTCTCCTCCCATGAATCCAAATTCACCCAGAATTTTTCAAAAATCGAAGATTTGTCTTCTTCTGAAAACGTTTGGCAGAAGCGTTTCTTTGGCTTTAAACATGCAGTATATTTGCATGCGTTGGTTATTTTTCTTTCAGGTGTGGGTACCCCTTGTGTAACAACGCCATTTCTATTCCTTTGATAACCTTTATACGCTTTACCAGTTAATCTTAATTTCTTAATTTTATTTCTCGGCCATTCAGACGCAAATGCTTTTCTCTTTTTCCTCCCATAACTTTCTTTAGCGGAATACTTGTCAACAAACTCTATTAGAACATCTTTAGCCGGCTGGAGATCAGTAATAGGAACAGATTGTTCTAGGTTCTCGAGCACCTCGTCGCATAATACTAGGAGCTGATCGTCATTTTGAATAGAAGTGGAAGTCAAATCGTCCGGAATATCGCTCTCACCGTACTGAGGAGATCTAAAGAGATCGAAATACGTATATGCGGCTTGTTGCTGCTCTGTATCAAATCAAAATATAATACCGTCATTTGTTTTGTTTATTTACTTCATTTGGAGTACCAGAAATCGAATTCACTACGAATATAGGCCATGATGAACGGCATTTGGAGTGCAATTTTTAGACTCCCTTGCCGATGCATTCATCAAGCTGTTTGCTTCGCAAGTCTTAGGGAGCACGACGGCCTATATTTGAATTCGATTTCGCCAGGTAGAAATCGTATGATTTATCTTTTTTTTATTATTTATTATTTCATCAGTCATCTGATATACTTGATTCTGAATTTGTATCACTTGGTTCATATCCGGTTCTTCAGTACTACTTAAAGACTGATTGTCTGCAGTTACATTTGATTTTTCAGTGCAATAAGCAATCATTTTCATAATTCGACTTAACTTATTTACCTGTAAAAAAGGGAAATTTGCCATATCACTGAAAGTCATTTTTGTTTTATTTAATTGTAGAAATTTACCTACAATAACCCGTATCTCGAGTTTATTATTACTTACCGATTTTTCTCGTATTTCCTGTAAAAACGATGACATCTTTATGCAGCTTTACATTCGACCATTAAAACAATGTACGAAATGAACTATACAGGGTATTAGCAATGGATGTGTAGTGTCTACCATATCGGTTGTTACAAGAATAATAATTTGGCGCGTTCTAATGCGTTTACGATACTGGGAATTAGCAGAGAGATGGAAGACACTGCTAGGAACATCTTTGCAGATACGGGTATTAGCATTAAGCCATTGATATGTGAGAAAAAATATATATTTATATCCTTATGTTAATACTTACACAATATAAATTAAGTATTGCATTCATCATCAAACTGACATGGTTGACTTTTACATATATATTTTTATTTTATAGTGCTTCATATGAAACATTTGATATCCTCTCAGATGAAGAAGTACGTCAAGGACTAAAGACTTATTCTGATTGGCCAACATACCCACAATTATATATAAATGGTGAGCTTGTAGGTGGTTTGGACATTGTTAAAGAAATGCTGGAATCTGGTGATTTGGCAGAAACCATCTCAAGTGCATAAATTCCTTCACAAGTTAACATATTTAGTTAATCTGTTCCCTTTCCAGTTTTTAAACATGCGAGTAGATTATGTAAAAAACAGCTGACATTCTTTCTATTAAATTATTTAACTATATTATATTCTTTGTATTTTTAGTACTATGCTAACACCCTCCTAAAACAAAGATACTTGATTTGTCGTTTGTGGAAAGTTATTCAAAATATAAAACAAAAAACTGCTGATAATGAAAAAAACCATATAAGAGCTATGTTGAACAATGAAAACAATTTAACCTATATAATTTTCTACTTTAATGAAGAGATGATACTATAGATATACTATGTTAGTCAAATTTTGATTTAGTTAGTTAAAGCACATCTATGCTCATAGCCAATATTAATTGTAACATAAAATTAAACAATTAAGTCGATTAAAACAATAAAACAAAGATTTTTATAGTACATATAACTTATGTGAATAACAAGTAAGAAATGTGGAAATACGTGCTTGGCGGAGGAAGGCGATGGATAGGGACGACTGGAAGAGAATTCTTGGGGAGGCTACGACCCACACAGGGTTGTAAAGCCAAAATGATGATGATGAATAACAAGTAAGTTCCACTCGACAATTTATAATTCTCGAGTAGTTACAAGTCTACAGATCTTATTATGCCAGCAAACAATATTTTTACTATTTATTGTACAGCATTATTCAGTAAAAAGATAATAAAGTTATAGTACATTTTATACATATATCTTGGTAATGGTAATTCTTATTTGTATACTGTCCATGTAAAAGTCTTAGGGCAGTGTTCATACTCAGGCGATATATCATAAGAGATATGCGATACACTATACATACAAACAGATACTTAAAAACTAAATAGAGACGATAAAAACAATTTGACTTTATGAGAGGGAGATCGACAGATGCCAATGTTATATATATATATATATATATATATATATATATATATATATATTATATATATATATATATATATATATATTCAATTGTTCTAAACAGTTGTACATCGTCAGCAAACATAAGATAAGAACAGTACAACTTTTCGAAAAATCGAATAAAACAGGACCACAAAAGGGGATCCACAATACCGAAAGCTCTTAGTTTGTGCAAGTGGACCCCATAGTTGACCCGATAAAATGCTTTGGAAATGTCAGTATAAACCGGGAGTCCCTCTTCAAAGCTTATATATATATATATATATATATATATATATATATATATATATATATATATATATATATATATATGTATATATATACAGGGTGGTGAATCGTCAAACGGGCCATAGGAAACTCAATGGGAAATTTTAAATTGTTGAATTGCTGCTTCCCTAATTATTTTAGATCAAAAGTCATAAAAAACTATTTGTAGAGGACTAAAATCTGAATTAAAAGCAAATGTTAAAACCGTTCTACGAATCAAATGTACTATATTTTTGCAAAATCAAAATTTTGCAAAAATATAGTACATTTTTCAGGCCACCCCTAAAAGTTAGGCCACACGTAATGCAAGAATATATATTAGGACGTCTGTGTTTTATCATATTAATGTCAGATGTTTGAAATTTGAATTGTCAATTTTTTTATTTTATGATTAAATTATAAACAATGAATTTTACTAAATACTACTACTCACGATATACAAACACAAGTACTAATTTACACATTATTACTTTGTGAACAATAAATTATATTGTTTACAAATCGATCAATATAATGAAATGTACTCAGTTGACGAAAAATCGCATAATGTTGTATACAGGCAATAGCGCGAACCTTTTTCTGCCACTACCGGATCTTTATTTAACGTAAGATATTCTAATTCACTAAAATTTAATTCCATGTTAAGTTATACAACAATGTAATGAATTCCAATATACTGTTACTGTGATATTTATTCCTAATAATAATATATGATAATTTCTAAACATAAAACTATAAAAAATGTTATAATAAAACATGAATAAAACATTTTTATTATTGCTTTTTTCTCCTCAACTGAGTACATTTTTTAATTAACTTATTTTTTTTTACCAATAAATCACAAAATTTTGGCCATTTAAATCATAGATAAATGTAATATAATTGATTTAAATATTGTCAAATATCAGAAACAATAATATGACAAAACGCAACACATAATACACATTTTTTCACAGAAAAATGTATTATATTTTAGCAAAATTTTGGAATACGTTTAAGTCGTAGAATAATTTTAACAGTTGTTTTCGATACATATTTGAGTCCTCTACAAATAGTTTCCCATGACTTTTGGTGTAAAATAATTTGGGAAGCAGGAATTCAACAATTTAGAATTTCCCATTGAGTTTCCTATGGCCCGTTTGACGATTCACCACCCTGTATATATATATATATATATATATATATATATATATATATATACATATATATATATATATATATATATATATATATATATATATATATATATATATATAAAGCTTTGAAGAGGGACTCCCGGTTTATACTGACATTTCCAAAGCATTTTATCGGGTCAACTATGGGGTCCTCTTGCACAAACTAAGAGCTTTCGGTATTGTGGATCCCCTTTTGTGGTCCTGTTTTATTCGATTTGTTCGAAAAGTTGTACTGTTCTTATCTTATGTTTGCTGACGATGTACAACTGTTTAGAACAATTGAATCCTAAAATGATGCTGTTCCATTAGAGGAAGATCTTAAATCGTTTTATGGCTGATGCAGTTTAAACAAAATGTTGCTTAACATAAACAAATTTTCGACGCAAAGAAAACCATTTACATTTATTTACTGTGTAAATAACTTGCCATTGGTCTCTAAAAATTAAGTATCAGATTTGGGAATCAGGTTAGGAGACCAACCTGTCATTCTCAAGCCACATTAATCAAGTAACGAATAGGGCGATTAAAGTACTGAAATTTATCCAAGGCACATTTGTAGACCTGTCTGTTCACCTTTAGAAGACTTTATTGTGGTCTTGTTAGGTCCATTCTAGAGTATGGACCAGTTGTATGGTCCCCATCATACAATTGTTACATTGAACAGATTTAAAGCGTCAAAAATATTTTTTTGACGATAGTAGCAGAATATGACTATCAGTGGGTAAGATTGATTGGGTATTGATATACCATCACTTTATTTAAGGAGGACATTGTTAGATATACATTTCCTGCACAAAGTCATTAATGCTATTATAGGTTGTCCTTAGTTGTTATCACTTGTTAATCTTAAAGTACGCAGTAGAAACAACAGACAGTTGGAAATCTTTTCAGTGCCGTTTCCCACACTAATTATGGTATCCATGGACCAATTATAGGATTGGTGGGGAGTTCTAATAGCTTACCAAGACAAATAAATATTTTTGATTCCAAAATTGGTTTATATAAAAAACAACAAAAAGGTATCTTATAAGTAAGTAGTAATCTCTTTTACATGTCAATACTAGTCTACCCTTGATAGCTGTATTAAAGTTTGTTAGCCATAGTCATACTTTGATCATTTAAGATATTCAAAATAATGTATAGGATACGTGACAACAGAATTCAGTATAAAAAACATTAATGTGTATAGTGCAGTGTAACAAAATTGACAAAACATAAAATTTTTACACGTAAAATATGAAGCTACTGCAGTTTGTCCTTAAGATTTTCATTTATAGAATAATAAGCTTTTCTTAAGAGCAAATAAAAAAAAACGTTTTTTTTTTATTTAGAGGAAAGTGGTATTTCTTTAACGGTTTTTGGCAAATGATTGTATAAGGTCAGTTCCATATATCTGAAGCAATTTTGAAATTTGGATGTTCTGTGTTTAGGAACTCTTAAAGGTTCAGCACGTTGTATTGATTTCATCTTTTACATACAATAAACATTTGTAGATATATATACGCAGTAGAAAATTAAAATTTGATGTTTAATAAAAATTGGTTTACAAGATTGTTGATAATCCAAATTAAAAATTTTACGGATAATTTTTTTCTTTGGGTAATGAACACTTTGTAACTATCTACTGAGTTCCCCCACAAAATTACATTATAGCACATGTGGCTGTAAGCAAGGCTATAATAAACATTTATTAATGCCGAGATGGAGTGTGTTTCTAATTCTAGATATAGCATAAAAAGCTTTATTCAATTTCATGTTCACTGAATTCACTTGCTCTGACCATTTGAGATTACAATCAATGAACACATCCATAGGTAGATGAGTTGAATGAATGAAAATAATGTTATAGTTATTTGTAAACGCTCGATCTTTGAAAGAAAGGTACTGGGATGAATACTAGGCCTTATAAATGAGAATAGGTGGCGAATCAGAGAATGTGGAATCCAGCATTTCAATTGCTTCTAGGTTTTCTGTATGGAGTTTGACCATCCCATCATGACATCATACAAACTCAATCTCACATTCGTAATATTGCAGAAACTTTGGAATTCAATTCGATTACCCAAATAACAGAAGAAAGTGGAACTAAGTGGTACAATTTATAAAAAGCTATGAAAATATAATTCAATAACAAACAGTTTTGAAAATAAAATGTCTGCATCTTATTTACATTGCTATCTACTTACCTTGTAGTAATCAGGAGTTTTTCGTGTGGAGAAATAGTCTTCCTCAAGTGTGTATCTTTTTTTTCAAGGGTTCTTGACACTAGGCTTTTCAAAAAATGAAAGTTTTCATGATTCATTTGATAAAATTCTTTGAACTCTGATTCATGGTTAGACAGCTCCCTGCAAACAACAACTGAGATATTGTGCACAGTGATAAGATTGTAAGGATGTATTCAGTATTTTCTTTTTCGTCTCATTCTATGCATGAACCAATCAGCCACTACAATGTGTTCCTCACCTGAGCTCATAATTGTTAACTGAAGAGAATTGTGCTTCCACCATGTGTATACTACACAGTGAAAGTTTAGTGACAGTTTTTTTGTTTTTATTAGTAAATTATATAAATAATAAAAATTATTATTAAAAGAATCTTATATATTGGCATGTTAATTTCTCTTGAATTTAAAATGTCTTTTAGTCTGTACCAAAACATTACATAGACAGTTTTTATGGCCCTGGGTTTATATACAAGCATACCATAACACTTCTTTTGCCAAATTGAGAAGGAATTCCAAAGACAACTGCTGGGAGGATTTTAAAGAAACATAAATCTAGGCCTTATCATACATCTATCTGACAAAAAGTATACCCAAATGATTATTTGAGAAGGTTAAAATTTGCAGAATAGTTTATACCAAAATATAATAAAAATCCAAATTTTTGTTACTAACCAACCAATTTTTGTGTTAACCAACATAATACACTAAATTGGAATGACTCAAGTCCCCACTTAGTTCAGGGGATCAGAAGGCAAACAAGATTTTGTTTCGACATAGGTGTTTTGTCAAGCATAATAAATTAGTTTATCATGTAATTGACAATAAACTAACTGCTGTAGGATCTTGAAACAAATTTAAATATTTTTGATGATGAATATTTGGCTGAGAGAAAAACATTTTGATTAGAACAAGATGCAGCACTTGCTCATATTAACGATTTTTTTTTTAATTATTTAAATGAAAAATTTCATAATCAGTGGATTGGAACTTAGAGTTCTGTTAGGTGGTTTCCTTTTTCATAAGAAGTATATCTTCCTGATTTTGAAAAACAATATAAAACTGGTTTTAACACTGGGGAAGAAATATGACAAAGCATTTAGAAAAATAAAGCAATGCATAAACTCAATTGTGTAAGACCTGTAAGAAAAATGTGTCAATTATTATTACAACAAAATGAGGGGTATTTTAAAGATTTATTATAATTTTTATATATTTGTAAAATTAATTTTAACCATTGTTAATTGTGTTTTGTTATAAAGTTAACATTTTTGTAAAATTAATTCTGGTTGGTTAGTTTGTTTGTTGTACGTAAATTTGGTATTTCTATTTTTCAAGTTGATTGATCTTATTTCTGGTAAATAAAATTGTGAAGGATAAGTATCTGCATTATAGAATCTATTACAAAGTATTTTATTTCTAAGTGCCTTTAAAGTGAATTCAAATAAACATTTTATTTGCAAGTAGCTCCAACAGCTGAAATTAGATATATAATGTGTTATATCAGGTAAAAGAGAATTAAAAATGTAAATGCAAAATTTCAAAATATATAAGGTATCTTATATAAAAAAAGTTGCTATTATAGTTCCTTAGTGAGACTACCTAAAAAAATTTTTTTACATTACTGATCTCTTTCATATTATCAAAAGTTGCAATAGTTTTTTAATTTTTCCTACTAAAGAAAAATCTATAACCCTGTTTTTTTCGACAATTTTCAATAATTGCCCGTATCTTCCTAATGTGGGGAGTTATTGATGATTTGACTGACCAATGGTTACTTTAATGAAAAAAAAAAGTCATGACACCTTCAATACTCCTGTTTCTATCTCTAATAGTTTGAGGTATACTTTGCAAAGAATACCAATTTGGGAAACTCTGTGCAATATATCCCCTTAAACATATTACCAATTTTAATAAAAAAATGTACAAAAAATCATATACATATATTTCTTAATATAAAAACATATACCATAAAAAATCAATTTAGTAAAAATGGTACAACAAATATACAATTCCTAGCAGATTTTACTGTAGTCCACCTTCCACTTTTATGTTCTTTGCTAGCAGTAATAAGAAGTCTCTTACCATCTGCTGTAAACTGTAAACAATTAACAAAACCTTCCACAGGTATCTGCATAAGTTGTTTGTAGGCTTTAAAGTTGTTTTCTAACTTCCACAATCTGACAAAGCCATCTTGTGAACCTGAAGCTATCAAATCTGTATTATGCAGAGCAGTGACAGCACTTATCCAAAAGGGTATTTTTGTTTGTGGATCAACACCATGTGCATTGTTGATAACACACAAAGGTTTCTTTCTCATCATGCTCCATATACATATTTCTCCATCATCACCTCCAGAAACAAATGTATCTTCATTTATCAATTTAACATTATCAATATTTCCTGTGTGTCCATTGAATATCAATTGACTTTCTTCAGTAATTTTCCACAATCTCAAATCCCTTCCACCAGAAGAAACTAATCTGTCTCTATAGAGAGCATCTATTGAAGATATAATATCTTGATGTCCAAACAATGTCTCCACATATGCCATTTCATCTAAACTCCACACTTTAGCAGTCCTATCTTTAGAACATGAATATAATGTATGAGAGTCTTTTTTAAAGCAAACACCAGTCACTGATTTTTTATGTCCTTGAAACTTCTTGATAAACTTAAAAGTATTTGGATCCCAGATATAAACATCACTGGATTTTGTACCTACAGCTAAATATTTACTATCAGACGATATTGCTAAACTCAAAATTTCACTACTGTGACCCACTGTTTCTTCCTGAGAGTTTTTAACAAATGGAATTACACCTATTCTTTTATTATCTGATAAGGAATACTTCACAACTACTCCATCTTTACTACCAGCAAACACATATTGGTCATCAGAAGAAATACATAAACAAGTAAGACTTTTGTGTTGTTCTCTACACTTTAAAGTTAACCGGTTTTCTTCATCTATTTGTTTATAATTTTTGGCTACTTGCAGTCGTAATTTACCTGTCTCCTTCAAATAGTCTTCCTTTAACCTCTTAGACAAAACTGCTTCATCTACTTCTTTATCTTCCCTTCTAGCTTTTTCTTCCTTTTCTATTTCTTCCAAATAAATCTTAGCTAAACGAAGCTTTTTTTCTTGTGCGGTTTCATGCTCGTCCTCTGAAAGAGATGCATCAGATAGTTTATCTTTAACTAGGTCTTCATCTTCACTGCTGGTTATTTCCTCGTCCTTTTTAGTCTTTACTGGTTTATCCGTTAATTTACGTTTCTTAATCTTCGTAACTGCATACTTTGCTCGTTTTACGCCATTCTGCTGCTTGCCTTTTATAAAGAATGACATTTTAATTCAATAAATAAAATTTTTGCATAAAAGTTTACTTTTAAACTTTCACGTGTGAAAACTTTTTAGGTTATGTTTTAAGACAGCTGTCATTCTAGATATATTTACAAATTCAGCACAAACATATAAAGAACATCTGTGTAACACCAACAACTGTGTCACAGTATAAATTGCTGACACTGTGACTGTGTGTTCTATTTTTATATACATGTTCTGTGGGTTTTGTGGAGTAATTTTTTGATTGGCCAAATTGTTTCCCGCAACTTGCTTACGTTTTAAACTTTTAAACCTACCTTGTACTCACCAAGAATCTGGATAGGTACTCGGGTACTCGTATTAATCTAAAATAAGAAGTAGGAATATGATATAAATTTAATGTGATGATAATGCAGTCAGGTGCGGGAAATTTATGTTCAGCAGATCATAGATTATATTATCTAATAGTAGGCAAAATTTAAGGTGAATAATATAAGCAGACAACAAACATCATGAAATGTCCCCACTTCTTCTGCAATATTTTGTAGAAAGAACTGTTTATTTGCAGCAAGAGTCTATCATGAGCGATATCCAGATCGTTGGCAACCGAATAATAGATGCAATGGATATACTGGGATAGATATATTCAAATGCAATGGTTCAGTGATATATGAAACCACAGAATACGGTGGTGTATTCTGTGATGAACCTTAAAAAAAACAAAAACGGTTATAACAGAACAAACCGAATTAAATGTTTTACAGAATATCCTCATACAAGTGTCAAAAATATTTTAAGAGAGCAAGACGTTAGTTACAGATATATTCAGAACATTTTCTCGAGATACCCCATAGATCCATACTCCATCTAGCGACACAAAGAATTGACTGCGAATGAATTTGAAAAATATGAAAGGGCGCAACAAAAAATAATTTCATACAGTTTCACAAAAATGATTGTGCGCCAATCGGTGTGTACTCGGAGATGAAGCAAGTTTAACATAAACCGACGGAAGAGAAGGACCAGTTCATTGGCAAACTAGATCACCAGAATTAATTTTGGCTATTAATAATTAATTAATTAATTATTCTGGGGCTATTATATTAAAGATCTGATGATGGAAAAACTGATACTCGAGGGTAGAGTTGAAGGAAAAAGACTTAGGGGAAGATCTCCAAGCCGTTGGGTAGATCAAACAAAAATATTCATTAACCAAGGATTACATGAAGCCGAACAACTAGCCGAGGACAGAGAAGGATGGAGGGAACTCGTGAAAAAACTGTAAAGGCCTGATGGTGTCACTAAATCCCAAAAGGATTACGACTGAGGAGGAGAACTAAAGATCTAGTGTACCGTGAACTTTCAACAAAAATTGATGGGATGAAGGTCAGAATTAGATACGCATTTCATAATATTACGCGACAAATGATTAGAAAGTTAATAGATATTTTGAAAACCATCTTCAAGCCTGTGTTAACGTTATGGGAACTCACTTCGAACACCTATAATAAAAATAACAATTTCTTTATTTTATTTTTGTTTGTTGTTTTAAGATATTTAAAAATAGTAAAAAACTAAATACAAATAATAAATTTGATTCGAGAAATATCAATTTTTCATGACAATTTAAAATATCTCCATAACCACATAACTATCAAATACAGGCATAGGAAATACTTAGATTCGTACGTAATGACGGCGGCGCTACAGTCACTCTAGGTGGGGGTATAACAACGGGGGACGCTGTTCAGAGGCAAAAATCTTTGGAGACGGACAATACACAACATCACGATGACCGCTACACTCCCTTCAGGGGGTCAGGACTGAAGACCACTACACTTCCTCCAGGGGGTCAGAAGTCAGAGGATTCACTTGAGGTCTGGTTTTACCTTCTCTGAGTACTTCTAAGACGTCGCTATTAATATTCACCGCTCTGGTTTTTTTAGTCCAAGTCCCAGCAGCTATTTTTATCCGTATCTTGATGCTGCTCTTCTGAGCTGGAGTTTGTTCACAATTAACTTTGGTCTTCGGGACTCTCTCTGGCTCAATATTTGGGCGGAGACAGAACCCGACCGAAAACGTGTCTGCTTGCTCCCGTTATGTCTTTAATTGCTAGACTCAGAAGTGCTACTTATTTCTGCACCCTCCTCTCAGTCATCTTTTTCTTTTGTCATGATGTCCATTCTTGTTACACGACAAGCTACCTTACCATGCTAAATCTGAAATCCCTTTGTGTTCGGCAGCTCTGTGGGGCATCGCTTAAAGCAACACTTTTTTACTTGTATGCATGTTTCATATGCATCCACTGGCACGTTGGTGGTACACCTCGGAATTAAGAAGCACAGTGTCTGAGCTCAAATCTGATCGTACAATGATCCAGTTGTGGCAGTTGTCTGTGATTTGCCCACTGAGCATGATATAAATGTTTGTGTGTATGTCATATTCAAGCAATAACTCTACAATAATGACATAGTTCAAGCAATTTTTCCAGTTGTAGGACATTCGTACTTTCTGCCAGACAGACTTTTTTTTCCAAAAACACCCGAAGTTACGTGTTGTGACAGTAAATTAAAATAATAGAACATTGGAGCAAAGTCTACAGGTTGGGGCGTCGTTACCCCAGCTCTTAAATTCCAGTTCACAGGGTGTAATAATTTCAAAAACTTCAAATGGCATTGCAGTTCGAGGGGAGAGTTTCTATAAAAACAATCTCGGTGAAAATAAATTTTTATTCATCCTGTAGCTGCGAAGTTAAGGTTTTCATTATAACCAGATAAAAACAACAGTATAGGTTAACACGAGACTATTGGCAAAATTATGAAACATTACCTTTTTTCAAAAAGTCTTTGACGAAAATTTTACAGCACCTACATAGAAAAAGCTACTTACCTAAGATCGCAAGAAGCTTTGAGAGAAGAGGAAGGAGACAACAATAAAAATAATGAAAAATTCTGTTTGCAATAATTTCGATATTTAAATATTTTGTATTTTTCATTATTGATTTGTGACCATGACATGTATTTTTTAATATGTATATATTTTTTAATACAAATTCCTGCCATTTTAAGAGTTTGTGGTCAAAACACATGTCCAATCCGATAACATTCAAAACCCGTCATCTCCAAATTTAAATTTCATTAAAAAATTCTTACGCATTAGATTTATTTATGGCCCCTATTTATTAGGTGTAGATATAACCGAACAAAAATAATATACTTTGAGGTAGGATATTTCAAACAGAAATATAGTTTCTCCAAGTTTTTTCGGGTTTACTTAAAATTCGTTTTAATGGACATGTCGGGTTTTAAATTTAGACGACTGATTAATAATGATTATGTACGTTTCTTTCTCCTACATTTTTTTTTGTAGTATAGTTAGTGTTTGGGAAAGTATGTAGTATTTATTTTCATATTTTTACATTATTTAAATACCTTTTACTGTACTATAATATGATCTAACTTGATAGTATATACTTCTTTGCTTTAAAATATAGTTTCCTGTTATTTCATAAAATCTCGTAAACTTGTTAAATTGGCTTAAACACATGTCTGGTTTTATGTAGGAGAATTTGACTTCTTTTGTTATTTTTGGAAAGTAATTCAAAATCACAATACAATAGAGTGATTTATTGGTATGCCTTCGCCCTACGGCCCACCTCGACGCGTGGCTAGAGGGTTTCTGACCATCTAAAGGCGAAACATTTGCTACCGAGAGAGCGTACTTAAAACATCGAGTGTATCGGTTAAGTCCTCGTTTAATCCTCGGCGCCGGGCGTCCTTTATCGTCGCAACGTGGTACCAACGCTACTCCATGGGCTACGAATACATCAATATACCAAAATGTTCTTTGTACAGATAACAGTATAAGCCAATTTATTCTCAATTATAGTTGCTATTTTTCGCTAATGTATTTCCGGTCAAAATATTGCAGTTTTTCCATTTAGTTTCAATTTTCATGTATGTTAACCTTCTCAATCTCAACATCTATATTGTCGATCTCATTATGTTAAGTATATTGATTTTGTATAATTTCTTAAATCAACTGTTTATTTTTTATTTCACATAATTCCTCAAATTATTTTCGTTTCCATTTCTTCACATACACACATATGCTAAATGAAAATGACATATTAAAAATTGTTTCTATGTTGACTATATTGAACTATATTCATCAACACATTATTTCCCTGCATAAGTACTGTTTCTCTCAAATATTTCTTTCATAAAGTATATTATTTGGCAGATGTTTAAGATGCTCTCCTATATTCTGTAGAGTGGTAAATGGTATAGATTATAGACAAGAATAACAAAGTTTTAAAAGGTCGCTTTATTAGAAAATCAAGAATGAGTGCAGAAAACTTATGCAGAATGATTAATAATGCAATATTATAACGAAATATGTAAGTAAAGCCTTAAATATAAATATCAATAATTCCTTAACTAGCACATTCCTCTGTCTTCTGTTCTCCTCCTTGGTGCAGCTTTGATGATATTATCAACACGCAAGATCATTTCAGCTGCTTCAGATGCCGAGACTACTACTTGTCTTTTAACAACAAAAGATTCTGTGATTCCCAAGGTTTTCATATCTCCCAATTCACCCTTTTCCATGTTAAGTCCCATGGTGCTCTGGCTATTGTTATGTGCTGCCTTAAGCTCACTGACCAATTGGGCAGAGTCATAACCTGCATTGTCTGCAATAATTGTGGGCAACTGCAACAAGGCTCTGGCAAAGGCTTCCATTGCTACAGCTTCTTTTCCTGGAGTGTTAGCAGCAGCTCTAGATACCGCTGTGGACATTAGGGTTTCACTGCAACCTCCTCCATACACAATTCGACTCTCTTTGACTGTGGCTGCTAATACACACAAAGCATCATGAAGGGATCGGTCAGCTTCATCAATGATCTGTTGTGTAGCACCTCTGATGACAATTGTGCAAGCTTCTCCAAGAGCAACACCACTGAAACGGAGCAGGATATCTTCTCCAATCATGACTTGTTCAATAAGCTTACAAGTTCCTAGTTTTACCAATTCTGGATGGTCAAATGTTGAGACAATCTCTCCTCCTACAATTCAAAAATACTTAAATTATTATTAATATAAAATTTACATATATGAAGTGGCAGGATATTAACTATACTATACACATTATAGATTAAAGTAATAAGATATATGTTGAAAACAAAAGGGTTGATGCTGAATAAACATTAACTGAAAAAACTGATTTGCTAGTTTGTTAAACTAAAAGTTTGACAGAGATTCAGTAGAATAATCATAAAATACATGAAATCAGTCATAGAGAAATTGTCATATCCAATAATTTATATATAAAAAAGAGATTAAAAATAAAAATTGTACATTTTTATAATTGTGATATTAAAATTTTGATTTTCTGTTGATTCAATTGTGTTATTTAACTTAATATTTTGTGATGTTTGACCTTGTGAGATCTTGTTAGTGTTTTGTTGAGTATGAATTTCAAATATTTTCTTAAGTAACAACTGGAATTTATTGATGGTTGTGTGTGTGTAAGATTAAATTTGTGAAAGTAACTTCAATTTAATTTATTACCCATAGTGTTTCTAAATAGTTAAGTAATTTTGAAAATGTGTGGATATACTGATTGGATATTTATTGATATGTTACAAGCAGAGTCAGGCAAATATGCAAAAGAGTATATGGTACAAGGAAGTGGGTAACTTACAAATCTCTGTAATGGTGGTGGAATTCACCAGGACAAAGACAGGCGGAACAGTTCATTACAGAACATTCGCCAAATTTAACGACACACCTAATAAGCAATGACAGGAAAACAGTCAAAGCCATAGTAGGTCTTCTAACACGGCACTGTAAGCTGAATAGGCACTTGAAGGTGACGGAATTATCAGATGATGACATGTGTAGATTCTGTCACCTCGAAGAAGAAACAGCTGAGCACATTCTGTGTCAGTGTGACAGTCTGGCAAATGTGCGATTCTTTGCATTAACACATTGGCTGCTGACTTTTTCGAAAGGTGTTACCCAGAAGCGTCAATAACTTTTTTCTAAAATATCATTGTAATTGATATTAGAATATATAATATTATTAAATTAATTAAATAAACTGACAATCATTAACTAACGTCGGCGTCATACTAAGTAAAATATAGCGTCTTAAAAATCAACGGGTTACTGTCCCCAATCGGAGTCATATGCACCTAGCAAAGGAACACTTTGACTCCTATCGGAGTAATATGCAGCGAAAGGAGAAGAAAATCCACCAGCACATAGCTACATGGAAGGTACAGTCTTGAAGCAATTAGACTTTTTAAAAAAAGTCAATCTAGAGAATGTTGTCTAGGACTAGAGGACCACATTAGACCTGAAAAGGTCGCAGTGGAATAAATACTATCACAAGTAACAAGTAAATCTATATTATTTTAAATTTCATTAAATTAATCCGAAAACTATAAAATATACATTTTCCATTGTCAAGTTACTTTGTTTAAACACAATACTGTATTGTGCTTTAAATATCCCTCGACCTAAAAAAAAGTTTAGTTAACATACTGAAGGATTTTTTTGCAGATACCATGTGAAAAAATTTAGGTGTTTACAGTCAACTAGCATGAATTCAAGTGAGCAACAGATATTTAACCATGATTTGCGTGAAGCATTGTTAAGCTCAAATTTGTCCAAATTATCAAATGAAAATTTGCACATGGTTCTTGAAAAACACTGTAAACGAAATATTCTAAGTAAAAGAAACTTAAATGAGTCCATGAAACCTTCAAAATTGAAGCGGCACTTGGAATTGAAGCACCAAAAAGACTATGTCTTTTGAATTTTTCTCACACTCAATCTGAAAATCTTGTATTGGCTTCTTATACAATATCAAAATTAGTTGCTGAAACTGGTTATCCTCACACAATTGCTGAGAAATTAATAGTTCCAGCAATGAAAATAGTAGCATCTCAGATATGTGATAAAAAGCAGAAAAAGCAAGTGAATTCATTGGCTCTATTAAATAACATAGTGAAGCGTGTGATTGTGAAGATGACAGATAAAATTAAAGAAACTATTATAGGTCACTTAAAGGAGTGTAACTATTTTTTCTTGAAAGCTGATGAAACTACGGACACATCAGATGTGAATACAATTTTGAAAATCATATTCATGAAAAATTTCTATTTTATAAATCTCTGTCAATTAGAACAAAGACTGAAGAAATATTTAATGTGATTGACAGCTACATTAATGTGTGCCCAGCCCCAGAATGTGTTTAGGTGCATTGTAGCATTAACAGAGAGGCATTAGCTCATCGAGCAAAAAGACAAAAGAGGGAATCTAATCGTTATGAAAAGGAGACCAAAAAAGTGGCCTCTGATGGTGGACATATCCGGAAATGCGAATGCGCCAAATTTAAATTTTCCGACACTTATTAACAGTAGCTATAAAATAGTTTTCAGAATGTGTCTTAGACGAGAAACTTTAAATAAATATTAACGATAACAGTCTAAAATGTGACACAATTGTTAAAAAACTTCAATATAAATAAGCTTTCATGTGACAGTTGGGACAAACAATAACACAACCCAACTAAATTTGATTAATTAACCCTTTCAGCGCGGCCATCTCTCCACGTTTATCGTACACCAGTACGACCGTTTTTGTGGCAATCATGCCCGTATTACGGATGATTTCGCTGGAGTGCGAACACTTGTTATATTGTATTACACGCATTTTTAAATTTAATATTAAAGTGTTATTGCAATAAATTATAATTTATTGCAACATTTATTTATTGAAAAGGTTATTTTTAGCAATAATTAATAAAAAAATCTGTAATTGAAACATTTATTTTTTAAAATAAACAAGTATTTATCGTGTCAAATTTTTAAATTGTTCCAAAAATACATTTAGGTATTGATTTTAAATAAATAACTTATTTCCAGTATACTTTTTTACTGTGATAGTCGCTGAAACAAGGTACAACGCAAAGTGAAACATCACATTTATCACAACAGTATCTGGTTTCCCGTCAGATTTTGTTTTTAGTACAAACTACACAATTTTGTAACGGATTTTTTAACTTTTCTGTACTTGGAATAAATGAAGGACTGTGGTAACTTAAACGATCAAGTCTTGACGGATTTTCCATAACACGTCCAGATAAAGAACAGCCACTAGTACCAGAAATTCCCCTGTATTTTTCTAAAATCTCAAAAATTAGTTTGATTGGGAAATCTGCTACTGAAATTTTTTTATTATTTAGAAATTTTTAAGTAGGAAGAAAACATACTTCACTACAAATTAGCACAAAACCTCTCTCAAAATTCAGATCAAAACTAATGGCACAGTCAACGGGTCAGGTCAACACTGTTTGTTGAAATTCCTTACTAGAGTATAAAAATAAACCACGCCTATTTTTCAATTCCATTGGTTCAACAATGATTTGTTATTTGTGCACTTCCTTTATCACTTACGCCTACAGCATAGGACTTCTAAACAAGTAGTTAGCACTCAATAACTAATAACTTTACATAAAACTTGTATATAAGTGGTTCGTAATGAGAGTGTGTCACTCAATTACTTGTTAACAAGTGGTTCATACTGATGGCACGGATTTTATAATACTTGTATACAAGTACACCATACTGGAAGGGTTAAACAAGGAAAGATTCTCTTTCCTTGTTTAATGTGGCCTCTCAAGATGGCATTTCCTGTCTAACAATATTTTTGCCCCCACTACCTTTATATTCCCTCTTTTGTCTTTTTGCTTGATGCATTAGCTGTCAAAAAATGACACTGCTTTTAACTGAACCTATGCAAGAGTGTGTAAAATTTATGAACATTATAAAATCTCACCCACTGAAGCTCGAGAGTATTTGCTGCTTTATTCAAAGAAATGAGAAATGAACATAAACATGTTCTTTCACAGTGTGAAGTGCATTGGATATCAAAAGGGAATGTTTTAAAAAGATTTATTGAATTGAAGGTAGCCTACCTTTGTGATATCTTTTACTTCTTGAACAATTTAAATATGACATTACAAGGTAGCAATGTAACTGTATTTAAAGTACAAGAGAAACTGGAAGCTGCAAAAAAAAAAAAACTTAATTTGTGAACATGTTGCGTGGAAGCAGGAAATTTTTCAAAGATAACAAAACTACAAAAAGAGTATAACATGAATTTATTGCCAGATGAGATTTCAGCAGCTTTCAATGAACATCTACTATGACTGAAGGCAAATCTGAAGGAACATTTTTACCCATCCACAGCAATTGAGATATTGCGCCAGTAACTGAACTATCGTGTGACAGGGTGACTACAAAGTCATATTTGACAAAGACATATTTGACAAAAGACATATTTGACAAAAGACATATTTGACAAAAGACATATTTGACAAAATACCACTGATAGATTTCTCTAGATAGAAAAAGCGATAAAGTTTCTAATTACTTTTATTATGACCTATAAGTATGAGGCTAATGATTCTTTATTAAAATATATAAACTATAATAAATATTAAAGTATATTTTCTTGTACACACACACACACACACACACACACACACACACACACACACACACACTAGGGTACGAAAAAAAATAGTGGGTCACAAAGAATAAGCACAAAAATAACCATGCCAAAAAAATAAGTTTGGGAAACGCTGACTTAAACCAATAAAAAAATTAATTCAGTCATTGATAAACCTACTGATTTTATATTTTAAAGTTGCAAATGTTTTAAGTGAGGTGTTTGTTAATGAAACATTAAATGTAGAGGCTCCCATAATCTCAGTGGATGTAGAACAGAGCTTTTCTATATATAAATATATGTATACAGATAGGTGACATAACTTTTTGTTAGACAAACATATCACATATTGTTTTTAAATCATAAGTATATATTTATCTAATTAAAGTAATTGCTTAAAATGTTGTTTTATTTTATAATAACAAGATTACTTAATAAGTAAAAAATTTATTTCAAAGCCTTTATAAAAGGTATATAATAAAATGCCCAAACAGGCTATCACAATTACATTACAAAACATTTTCGGATTGTTAAATCCATCATCAGTGTAAAAGAGGTATACATTAGGGTGGGCCGTTGAGTAATGTGTTTTTATTTTATTTTTTTAATTGAGTTGCCTGACTCCAGGAAAGATGTATGATAAGATAACTTATTTCACAGTGTTTTTTTTTATAATTAATTTAATTTTTTTCCACTGCCACAGAGCTATATAAGAACGAGATTTTTGCGAAAAAATTCAATCATTTAATATTATGTCAAATTCGTTTTTTTTTAATTTATTATGGTTGCCTGAGTCAAAAAAAGTGTTTTATACGATAAATTTGATCATATTATTTTTTTTGACAACTAATTTTTTTTTTCTACTGCCACAGAGCTGTATAAAATTAATAATTTTTCAAAAAAAAATGTATTGTATGGTAGATTTATTTTTTGCATACAAAAAAATAATTTATATTAAAGCTAAATTTGTTTTGAACACATAATACAACAATACAAATAGAAAAATAGTTTATCTATAAATATATAACGATACAAAACAGAATGTCTTTCAAAAGTAACAATCACATTATTTAAAAAAAAAGTCTTTCTTTAATTCATATTTCGCCATATTTTCCCTTGATTTCAGCCTGTTCCTTATATAACCGTCTCCTTTTTCACTTCCACAGACAGAAGCTGAACCTTCTGTTACTATTTTGACGGCCCTCTCAGCCGCTTGTGTGTGACAAGGGTATGATTTTACGTATGCCAAAAGACTGGTTTCAGGATTTTCAACAACTTCCCTTAGTTGGTCTCTTGATAGCTTCATAGTTACAGGAGGCTCTGTCCATAAAACTTTCTGGCATTCGATAATCTCAAAGTAATCCTTACTACCAAAAAATAATTTTGGTACTACGAAATGTCGCTGATCATTGTAATTTAACTGTTTGCTCTTCAAAATTCTTTGGAACCCCAATTGTCTTATGTGTTTACGTTTATCAAACAACATAGCCAAAATAATATTTTCTGGGCTCCCAAAGTATCCATTTCTTTGAATACATTTATAGACTATGTCTTTCAATTCTGGTAGTAAATAGTCGCAGAGTCTTATTGTCTTGAATATATGCCTTGCACCATAAATGCATGACGGGTGAGTCTTAATACAAAATCACATGGGCGCATACACTTTCATTACAAAATGGCTTAGTATTTGTAAATTTTCCAATGGATTTCTGGTTACTACGTATAACCGAAGGATACGGGAAGCAGTGGTAAGCCACCGAGAATGAACCATTTTTCCAGGCTGTCTCTTAGAAAGTTTTTCTGAACAAGCACCACTTTTCACTGCTTGACAAATATCGTACAGGTATTTTACTCAACTGTCGGTAAAACACTAAAAATAATTTAAGTGTCGCTAGGCGGTTTAATTGATTGAAATATTGGTTTACACTTACACCACTGCAAAATCTGCAGCATAAGCGAAGCGTTGACCTCCAATGTCACGTTATTTTAAGAATGATAATATATTAAATCGGTAATATTAACTTTGTTTATACTAACGTCTACTTTATTGTTATTGGGGAATTTCGGCACACTCTTTGAAGTAAGTCCCTAAAATAAATTTTTCTCTACTTATTAGTTAGTGGAAAAATACGCAAATAAAGTTTACTATATGTTATAAAGTATGCATCAAACCGCCAGAACAATACAGATTTTATTTAAATTTTTTTAAGTTACAAAATAAATAACCCTGATGTTTCAAAAATTATATAATAAAAAAATATAAAGATCTGCGTTTGAAATAATTATTATTTTTTATTTTTTCCACTGCCACAATGACCTTTTATATTAAAAAAATATAGAGTCTTGGTGGCAGTGGAAAAAAATATTTTTAGCTACTCATTTTGGACTTAAAATTTGTGTTTTAGTATAACTCAACTTTTTTGACCACAGGCGTTGTTATTTTCCAGAAAAAATTTTGTCGGCCCACCCTAGTATACATGCTATGAGCCACCAAAATATATGGGTCAAAACCCTTTAAATGTTATAAATTTACAGTTGTTTTACATTATATATGGTTACAGATTAGGATGTATACAGCCAGCTACAGGAACTTAGCTTCCTAGTGGATTTTTTTTTTACTTAATAAATATTATTTTATAAAATTAATATATTTAAATGGTGTATGACATGCATATTTTGTTTAATAGTATATACAGGTACATTTATAAATAAATGTATATACAGGCACATTTAATACAAATTATATGAATATAAGAAATTTAGGAATTTCAATGGTTTGTAGTGACTTACTTAGGTTTACATTTTCAATAAAGAACGATTTTAAAGATTCTACAAAAAAATTCACACATAAATTATCCACATAAAGTGACTCACCTGTGACAAGTGCTAGCCTTTCAATTCCATCAAAATCTGCATGCTCAATAGCCATAACTCCTGCATCAGCAAATAGTTGTTCAGGATAATTGTAAATCAACTGTCTATTAATAAATACATTAGCATTATGTTTAAGAATTTTGTTCACTTTATCTTTCATTTTTTCCTTTTCTGCAGATTCCAGCTCTGCAATTTTAGCCATTGAATCTACCTTAATGTGAGAGCCAAATACTTTGATTTTATCCGTGTCCATTGGAGTGTTGGCTATCAGGATTTTTGCATTTTCTACTCTCTTTGGTTGATGTACACCAGGTTTTTTGTCCAATAAGAAACCTTCATCCAAAAAGGAATCTTCCAAGGTACCACCAGTTTTCTTAATCAGCTGGATAGCCTGTAAATCACCTGAACCTTTCAATCTTAACACAGCATCTACTGCCAGTTTGGCAAAATGTTCTTTATGTTGTGACAGAATCTTTGAGCTGAGTGTAGTTCTGGCAATGTTCAATAGATCTTCTCTGAACTTTTCTAAATCAGAGCTGTTGTCTTTGGCAGTGTCTAGAAGAGCTTTTCTGGCAATATCTACTGCTTTTCTCCAACCTGCAATGATTGTTTGTGGGTGGATTTTCTGTTCTACAAGTTTTTCTGCTTCTTTAAGTAGTTCAGATGCTACAAACAACAAACAGTTTATTAGAATAATACTACAAGGTAGTAAAAATGTATTATCCAGTAATGGTGTAATCTTTGAAAACAAAGGTATGAATATCACTAATTTCAAAAGAGAAGTATCAAGCTATTTCCAATTTTCATCATAGTTTTTAACAAAATTTAATAAATAAAACATTATATTAGTAAACAAATCAGAGCCTTAGAAAAGTTTCATACATCAAAATTATAATGTATTCAATTAGTTTAATAACAGAATTCTAAGATTACGAATATTCCATAACAAACATAATAACTGTAACTAGAATCCTGAATGTTACTAAAGTAAAATTAATTTTCAAAATAACCATACCCTATTAATTTATTAATGTAACTAGTTAATTAATTACCTAATACTGTCACTGATGTTGTGCCATCTCCTACTTCATCATCCTGGACTTTTGACATATCTACCAAAATTTTAGCAGCAGGATTATCGACACCCACCGATTTTAGAATAGTTGCTCCATCATTAGTAACTTCAACTGAGCCTGCAGATCTACCACTAGATACTAAAATTTTATCCATTCCTTTTGGCCCCAAGGTGCTCCTAACCAAATCTCCTATAGCTATAGCACCCACAAAACTACTCAGTCGGGCAATCTCTGCCCTTTCTTCTTCGGCTTCTTGCTTGAGAATTCTTACGGGATTTAGGGATACCTACAAAAGAATTTTATTATTAAATCTTAGGTTTTGTAGAAAAAAGCACGTGCATAGCCGGTGCAACACCTGACTAGATAAAATTATTGTTTACTATTAAATTATCGTTCAAAGTACTACAATTGATATTTTTATACAAAACATAGAGTAAATAATATTTACCTACCATTTTTGTTTCTTTTTAAAATTTTAATATGATTGAAATTAACAAAATAAATTGTTAAAAATTTTCGTTTGTCAAAAGTCTGAAAATCTACCACACGAAGAGAGGTTCAGTTTATGAGTCATTTTCTTCTTCTGTTAGATTTTTTAAATTCTTTCATTTTGTCAATTTAGGCAAGTTGACACTGTTGACAGTGGAAGAAGTGGACAAGAAGTGGACGTTTTTATTTTCTTGATTCTTGATGATCACCATCAAAGTATTTTGTTTTTGTAAAACAAGTTATACTGTGCGTTATGATTAATTCTAGACTCTAAATTGAATTTTAAGTAAGTTTCAATGAGTGTTGCGAATATTGTACAGTACGTTATAGTACGTGGTGATCTCCTCAAAGCCCTAGAATGGCCTGCTGGAGCAGTGATAGCACAAGCTTGTCATGCTGTTACAGCTGTTACACATCTCTTTTACGAAGATGAATTCACTCAACGATATCTTAAAGACTTAGATAATATGCACAAAGTTGTTTTAGAAGCTCCAGATGAAAAAAGTTTAATTAATCTTAAAGAGAAACTGGAAGAAAATAGTGTTAAGCACAAGTTGTGGATAGAACAACCCGAGAATATACCCACATGTTTAGTTGTTAAACCTTATCCCAAGGAGGAAATTCAGAAATATTTCAAGAGGTTTAAGTTATTCAAAACGTGATTATTAATGTTTAACAATAAATATGACAGTAGTTTTTATTTGTTGTTTTATTATGTGACAGTTTTGCCAAACAATTTTGCTGGCCACAGCTAATGTAGCAGATAATTTACTAAATTCATTGCTAAACAATAAAATTCATTTACATACAAAAATTGTTCTTGGTATGTATGAAGTATTCCACAACTTAGTGCTAGAACTCTTCAAATTACCTGTTAAAATCACCACCATCTACACCTAAACAATAAAATTCATTTACATATAAAAATTGTTCTGGGTATGTATGAAGTACTCCACAAATTAGTGCTAGAAGTCTTCAAATTACCTGTTAAAATCACCATCTATGCCTTTCTTGGATATTCCAATTTATCATCTCATCCTATGAAATACTTTTTGTTTGGATTTTGTATAAACATCCATTTATTTTGTTTAACTAAGGATTTTGTACAGTTATTCTTCTACACTTTTCCAAATAATCAATCATGATTACTTATTCACAGTCCCAAAAAACTAAAGCAATTTTGCAGACTATTTTTGAACACATAGTTTCCTAGGCCTTTAATAATCACAGTATCTCCATTCTATTGATTGCTGTTTTAATGCTGGGTTAGAGAAATGTACTAAAGTTCTAACCAACGAAGTGAACTGTTCGAACAGCATGTTTCATATAAAATATATAATGTCATGAAATCATGGCACTAAATTACTCCACTATGGATGCAGAGGAAGTCCTAGAAGAATATGGTGAATTATCTAGATGAAGACATATAAAAATACATGGAAAGTGTAATGCAGAGAAGTTTTAAAAAGAAATGTACAATATGTGCAATTTCAATGTGAGTTGATTTGATATTATTGTACTGTTGGTTCAACAAATATGTAATAGATTGATATAAGGTTGAATGCTCGAATAAATGAACGTTGATAAAATGAAAGGCAGATATCGAGCACAGTTTTATTAATTAAATCTTGCCCAAGTACTTTTGCTTGGTATAGCATCTTCAGGGGCATTTCATAAATTTTGGGCTATCCAACAATCGTAGAATGTCATTAACATAAAATTGTATATGACACTGCACTAAACAAGAACAAACCGTTTAAAATTATTTAAAAATTAGTCAAAGCTACATTCTAGTTGGCACAGGAGAGAGAAACTGATTCTCTTTCCTGTTGCCAACCAGATTGTAGCTTCGAGCTACAGTCATCCAAGTCTCAGGTTCATATAATAATACTGAAAATATATAATAGCGAATGGTACATAGTCTGATCTCCAAATTTAGATTTTTGCATGTTAGGAGTGGCTTCATTCATATAAATGCTGATCTGGCATCTCTATTTGCCTGTTTATTTCCACAGTATGATCATTGGTTTCATTCATCAAAGTTCGCAAGTACTGATATTTTTCTACTTGTTCTATCATGTTACCATTGATTGTCAATAGATGATGTATGTTTTGTGTCTTTTGTAATTAGCATGTACTTCGTTTTTTTAGCGTTTATAGTAATTCCCATCTCAGCACTATTCATACTTAAGCTTTCGATAAGATGTTGTCGATCTTCTATACTCGTTGCTATGATCAAAGTGTCGTCTGCATATCATAAGTTGTTAATTAATTTTTTCGTTAACGGTAACTCTCGCTTTGATATTATTGAGTGTGTTTTGGAAAATTTCAGAATATAAGTTAAACAAAAGTGGCGATAAAACACATCCCTGTCTAACTCCTCTACAGATCTTTATTTTTTCTGAGTGTTTCTGAGCCCATCAATTTGAACTATGGCATTATATGGTTCCAATATAATTTTTGCACTATATTTATGATTTTACTGTCAATGCGCTTGTTCATAAGTATTGATATTAGTTTTTCATGACTTACTTTAACGAAAGCTTTTTCTTAGTGAACAAAGCACAAGTATAGATCAACGTTTACGTCCTGAAATCGCTTAATCAATATTTTGATGGCAAATAGTCCTTCTCGAGTACCCATTCCATTTCGGAACCCGAACTGCGTCTCGCTAATATCCTCCTCTAGCCTTTCGTATCTTTTCTTATGTATTACTTTCAGCAGTACTTTTAAAGTATGATTCATGAGGCTCAGTCATGAGTGCTCTGATAATCAGAGCACTCTTTTCATGCTTGTTTTTAGGGATGGTTATAAATGCTGACTTCAGTCACTCTTGTGGTATTATTCCCGTATCGTACACCAGATTAGATTAAGAGAGGTGGCCTTTCGGCCTATTCCATTGCGACCTTTTCAGATCTATTGTGGTCCTCTAGTCCTAGATAACATTCTCTAGCCTGACCCTCTTTATAAAGTCTAGTAGCTTAGCGACTGTACCTTTCATGTAGCTATTTGCCGGTGGATTTTCTTCTCCTAGTGCAAAAAACCGCACATTTGCCAGATTGTCACACTGACATAAAATGTGCTCTGCTATTTCTTCTTCGAGGGGACAGAATCTGCACAGGTCATCCATCATCTGATAATCCCATCAGCTTCAAGTGCCTACTCAGCTTACAGTGCTCTGTTAGAAGATCTACTATGGCTTTGACTGTTTTCCTGTCTTTTCTTATTAGATCTGCCGTAAATTTTGGCGAATGGTCTGTAATGAACTGAACTGTGTCGCCTGTCTTTGTCCAGGTGAATTCCTCCACCATTCCAGAAATTTGTGAGTTACCCACTTCTTTGTAGCCGATCTTGTTACTGACTTTGCAACGCCGCAGAAGGGTTCCGGTCCAATGAATGGCATTGATGAGCCTTGTTTGGCTATTTCATGTGCTTTTTCATTGCCCTTATGACCCTCGTGCCCCGGTACCCACACTACCGTAGCCTTGCTACGATTTCCTAGTTTATTTAGAGCACCCACGCAATTCCATACTAGCTTAGAATTAACCTCTACAGAATTGAGCGCCTTAAGCGCTGCTTGACTATCTGTGAAGATAGCAACTGAACAGAACGTTTTTTCCTGCCTTTCTATTTCTTCCACGCAATGATGGATTGCAGTTATTTCCGCCTGGAAAACTGACACATCCTTAGATAGACTTACCGGGAAATGTATCCCTTGATTTGTCCCTACTATGCCGGCTCTAACACCCACCGATGTTTTTGAGCCATCCGTGTACCAGGTAGCAGCAGCTTGTATGAGTACACCTTTATTCCAGTCTTCCCTGCCTGGTATCTTAATTGTGAATTTATTGTTAAAGCTATATCTAGTAGCTGTTGCATCGATAGGTTCCCCATCACAATATCGGCTTTTAGCTCCTTGATTAGCTTTCTGTTGTCAGTAATATGCATCTGGCTTATATGTCGCTGACTATGGATTAATCTGTGCATCACTGATCTGGCTTCGCTCTGTATAAAGATATGAAGTGGTGGTAAATTCAACAGGACTTTCAACAATGCAGTAACAGTTGTTTTTATGGCCCCCGTAATACATAGGCATGCTAGCCTTTGTGTATTACCTAGCAGCTTTATTGCTCCCACTTGTTGCGTCTTTGTTGGCGTTAAGTCCCCAATTCTTACCGCACATTCTTCTACATCTGCCCAGGGACATAGTAGCTTTCTGTGTGGTTTTTAGAATGTGTGTTCCATGTAAGCCTATGATCAAAATATACCCCAAGGTATTTTGTTTCTTTGGCAAATGAAATCTCTGTCCTTCCCAGCACCGGTGGTTTTAGGTCTTGTAGTGCTGTTTTCTTGGTGAAGTTGATGATTTGTGTTTTCTGAGCATTGACTATCAGTCTCTCTTCTTTACACCAGTCGTCAACTATATTTAGGGCTGCTTGCATTCTCACAGAGACTACCTGAGCAAACCTGCCCCTGACGACGATTGCTATATCGTCAGCATATCCTAGACAATAGGAGCCTTCTGAGGAGATCATCTAATAAGGAAAAACCCAAAGAAGAGGGGACAGAACTCCTCCTTGTGGACAGCCTCCACCTACTTTTGCTGTGATGGTTGCTTTACCGAGAGTGGACATTACTATCCTATTCTCTAGGGATGCCCTTATCCATCTGCATATTACCGCAGGCGCGCCTCGTCTACTCATAGCTCCTATCAAAGAGCTGGTGATAACATTATTAAATGCCCCTTCTATATCTAAAAAGGCGGCCATTGTTATCTCTTTGTCTTCCATTGACTTTGAGATAAGCCTATTTAGATATCCAACGCAGAGTCCGTAGATTTACCAGGTTGGTATGCTTTTTGACGATATTGATCGTACACCATGTTGAATAAATCTGCCAATACTTCCAAGTTATCCTCTTCCAGTAGTTTTAACAGTTCTACTGGTATTTCATCTAATCCTGCTGCCTTATTGTCTAGAGTTTTTGATAGCATATTTGATTTCATCTATCGTGATCTTCTGTCTCTCTAAAGGATTTAATTCTTGTATTTTCTGCATTTTAGTCTTTTATGTAGTAGTACTCCTTTTTTGTCTTTTATGTGTCCTTGCTGTTTATTTCGACCCATTCCAGTCACTTCTCTTATTTTTTTGTGCATATTCTCATATTTTGTTTCTAGTTCTATTTCTTTACATTGTTTCATCAAATAGATTTTCTTAGCTGTTTTGATTTCCTTAATTATTCGTTGTATTTCTTTATACTTCTGTAGATCTTTTCCTTTACATTTCCTTCTTTCTTCCATCTGTAGTAGTATTTCTTCTGTCATCCACTGTTTGTTAGCCTTTGACCTATGTTGTATTAAACTTTCTCAAGATGATTTCAGTAAAGTGTTTTTCATATTATACCATTTTTTATTTACATCCATAATTTGTTTGTTGTCAGTTAGTGCTTTTTGCATATTAACATTCACATTATTTTTTAATTCGTTTTTTATTTCTTCGTTTTTTAGTTACATTAATTTTTGGTTGTTGTTTTCTGAGTTCAATTCTTTTTCATTTTATTTTTACTCCAGCAACTAACGCATTGTGATCTGAGTTTACATCTGCTCCAGGATAAGTTTTAATTGAGGTTATAGAGTTTTTATATCTGCTATTTACGAATATAAAGTCTATCTGGTTTCTGCCAATGTGGTTTTCTGTATGCGAAGGAGATGTCCATGTATATAGTCTTCTCTTAGGAAGCTGAAACCAAGTATTGGCAATTACCATATTCTTTTCTTGGCAGAATTCTATGAGCCTTTCTCCTCTCTCGTTTCTAGTTCCTAATCCGAACTGTCCAACTATATTTTGAACTGTACCAACTCCAATTTTTGCATTAAAGTCTCCTAAAATGTAAGTAATATCTCTAGATTTTGTTAACTTGACGGTATTTTGCAATTCTGAATAAAACTTTTCGATCTCATCTTCGGTCTTATCAGCTATGGGAGCATAGACTTGGATCATATTAATATTACTGTTCCGTGCTTGAATTTTTAGCATTATTATTCTTTCTGAGATTTGAATCACACCTAGCAGTGATTTTCTAATAGTGTTGCTTATGATGAAAGCTACTCCGTATCGATGATAAGTTTTGTCTCCTCCAGTGTAATAAATATTGTGGTTATTTATTGATATCTCTCCATTTCCTGACCCTTGTACATCGCTAACCCCAAGTATATCTATATTTAGCCTCTATTTCTCTTTAATAACATTATGTAGTTTTCTTACATTCCAGGTAGCGATTTTTATCGGAGAGGGTTGAGTATATTTTTTTTGGTATTTTGTGCAAGGGTTTCTCATGTTGACGACAGAGGAGGCCTTGCGTTCTGATGGTTGTCCTCTCCTGCCGGATTTTGGTCTCTGATTACCATAATCAATAATGTCTCTTGCGTAAATAATGTTAATAATTTATACTAGAGATGTCATCAGAGACCTTTAATGTATTGGTTTCTCGTTGCCTTCTGCATTTTGATACCGTTGACCACTTTCTAGGTTCTTCTTCCTTACTACTACTAGTGGAAGGACACTAGAGAGTGTCCTTCCACTTACTAGCTCATCCGCCCTAAGCCACGTCAGAGCCTCGTTAGTTATCTAGCAGGATGTACCAGAAGACCATGATCTAGATCATTATACGAGCAGGTGAGGTTGACATTTAAATAGGAGTGGCTATATGTTGCGCTTCACTATCCCATTACATCCCTAGAATAATAATAGGTACATGAAAATATCAAACTAAAATTTTATACAAATTACAAACTTTATTAAAAACAATAAAATTAGACTTAAAATATATAACAAAGTAATAATTTATTAAATCTATTAAAACCAGATGGTATTCATTATATTGGTCCTTTGACTTGTCCTATGGGTTTTTGTGATGGCAAGAGTACGATGACAATAATTACGACTGAAAATTAAAAAAAACACAAACAATAAATAAACAGTATTTAGAATAGAAATTTTAAAGATTAGTGTTGACTAGATTTTCGCACATCGCGTGTGTATTCTAGCGATAAATTTATTAGGCCATTTTTTTTGTGTATAAATGGTGGGGTGACATGTTCTAGCTTTTGTTTTACTCAGTTCAAGCAACGCAATCAGTTTGAGAGCGGTCGTCAATCCTTAGTGTTTCAGGTAAGCATTGAGAAATTCATTGGTTACAATATTTGCTTGCAAATTATTACAGAATCTGCAGTAGTTTGTTTATTGAAATGGTTAAAAGATGTATTGTTTATAAAACACTTTAGTTTTTGGGTCAAAACAAAGTAAAATTTACAAACTGAGATTAGGCTCATATTAGGCACAATTTTAGTGGATAATCTAATTCCGGCCCAATGAGTCGTAAATACGAATTATGGTGTTTTTTTTTCAATTCAACTTTTTGTTCTTTAATATCAAAAATTATTTAAAAAAGTAATAAATTCTTTAAAAAAAATATTAGGTACCAAAAATGTACTATCAAATTCCGTCCCATACTTTTTTTTTCTATAAAATCAAAAAAGTAAGTTTACAACTATGAAACTCAAGTAGTTATTTTTCATGGTAGAAAATTGAAAAATATCACGAATTTGTTCCCAAAAAAAAATTAATTTTTTTTGTAACTAAGTTAAAATATATAGTCTGACAATTTATTATTAATTACTATTTAACTGGGAATAAGCCACAATTAAAGATAAAAATACGTTTATTGACGTTTCAATTTCCACTTCGGAAATCGTTCTCAAAATACAAAATATGTTCGTATTTTGAGAACGATTTCCGAAGTGGAAATTGAAACGTCAATAAACGTATTTTTATCTTTAATTGTGGCTTATTTCCAGTTAAATAGTAATTAGTTTAAAATGCCACAAGAAATTAGCTTCAGAACAATGGCAATTTATTAATTATAAAAAAAACATTAAAATACTTTTATTCTATTCTGAATGGTATTCGATTTTATTATATTTCCCATGTGCTCTAATTTCGGCCAAACCCAAATTTAGCCTATGCGACCTACTAAAAGACTCAATTATTCACATTTTAATGTCTGCCTATAAAGCATCAAAGATGTATGGTATACCAAAAAGTACATTGAAAGATGTGATTGCAAAAGTATGTATACAAAAATATTGGAAGACAACCAGTTTTAACTAGTGATGAGGAAAAAATAATCGTAAAATGGATATTTTTGTTTCTGTCGCGGGCTTTCCCGTGACACGCTATCAGCTTATTAACACCGTAGCAGTGCTTATTAAAAATCTAAAGAGAGCCAATTAATTTAAGAATGGAATTTCTGGAAATATATGGTACCAACATTTCTTAACCCGGCATCCGGAAATAAGACCTCGTGTATCGCAAAATCTGACAGCTAGTCGTTCCTTGGTTAAAGAGGAAAGGATAAGAAAAAGGTTCAAGAAAGTATATGATAATGGCAATTAAAATGGCATCACAGATGTGTTGGAATATCCAAGCCGAATATTCAACTGGGATGAGACAGCCTTTTTCATGGCTCCACAGGACAAAAAAGTTAAAAGAGTTTCTAAAACTATATATAACAGAACTGCTAACTATGAAAAAGAATGTCTAACCGTATTAGCAACAATATCCGCTAGTGGAGATATCCCACCATCAATGGTTTTGTTTCCCTGTACTAGGCTACCAAAACATTTAGTTCCAACTATGCCAATAGGTTGGGATATCGGATACAATGAAAATGGATGGATGAATACAGAAACGTTTTGTAAGTATGTCGTAAACTATTTTAATAAATGGTTGAATGAAAAACCGCGACCTGTCGTGTTATTTTTGGATGAACATATTAGCCATATTATATCTCTGGCATTGGGCGACTTTTGACGTGAAAATAAAATTGTTTTGGTAGCACTGGTTCCAAATTCCATACATATTATTCAGCCACTTGATGTTGCTATATTCCGACCTGTCAAAGCTATTTTGTCACTCTTCCAAAATTCCCAGCACCATTTAAAAATGCATTTTATTTCTCCAGAAAAATATCTTAAACGTAAAAGAAAGGCTACAAAAATATTAACACCTGTAGTAACGATTGCTGATGATTTCATGGAGTACCAGAGAAGAGCAGAAGTTGAAAAACATGAAAAGGAAGCAAGGAAAAACAAAAACTTGAAGAAAAACCTAAACATTGAGAATTTTTATGAACATGAATGAACATTTAAATAAAAATGTTGGTTCTTCAGATGTTGAGCATATAAGCAGATTCTTTATGGAATGAATTTTGGGTAATTTTATATTATTTTTATACGTACCTATATGAAGAGCTGTGATAATGTAAAACGTATAATCACATAAGTTGAAGAAAATATAGCCTGCAATATTTGAGCCTGTCATGGCACCAAATCTTCCAAACATCAGAGAAACTGCCAGGGCCATTCCTCGAATTTCTGTAGGGTATAGGTCCACAACTATTGCGTTAACTATACCCACGCCAGTAGCTGCCATTAGGAAAATACCTACAAAAAATAAAAATTGAAACCTCAATGATACTACCTTTTAAAATACTAATTCTATCAAAATAATTTACAAATTACCTATTGGTGCAAATTACAAAAGTGAATGGGGATTGTACTTGGGAAGCTGTCGTACACTTCAAAGAATAGAAAATAAAATGGAATAAATTCAGTGTATTATCTGATTTTATTATCATTTGGTAGTTTTATGGAAAGTTAGGTTCTTAATTGGAAAAAAAAAGAAAAAAGGGAATTTAAGACCTGTAGTAAAACCTGTTAGACTTATTAGCTAATATTATTAATTAATTATAGTAAATTATATTATAGTAATTAATATTATAGTAAAACCTGTTAGACTTATTGTCATACTGTAGGACAAAATATCATCATTCTAGCTTTACAACTCTTCGTGGGTCCTAGTCTCCTCAAGAATTTTTCTCAGGTCATCCTTACCCATCGCCTTTCTCCGCCAAGCACGTATTCCCATATTTCTTATGTCTTCATTGATGTTATCAAGGAACCTTGTTCTGCGTCTTCCTCTTCTTATTTGACTAATGGGTCTATCAAGCAGTGTTTTTCTAGCTGGGTCATTTTGTTCCATCCGCATTACATGTTCTATCCACCACAGACGTCCTATCTTAATATGTTTTACGATATCAGGTTCCTGGTATATTCTATAAAGTTCGAAGTTATATCGTTTTCTCCACACTCCACTGTCATTCGCTGCTCCATAGATTCGCCTTAGTAATTTTCTTTCGAAACATTCTTACATGTTTTCATTATTTTTTGTTAAAGTCCAGGTCTCTGAACCATATGTCAGGACTGGGCGTATTATTGTTTTGTTCTCTGCGGTAGTATTATTTTCAGTGTTAAGGAGCGCTCCAAGATATACAAATTCGTTCACTGCTTAGATGACGTCGTTTTCTATAACGAGAGGTCGTAAGATTTGTGGTTGCATCTGGTATTTTCATATACTTGGTTTTGTTGGTGTTTATTATTAAACCCATTTTGTAGCTGATTCTTTTAATGCTCCTTCCCCCTCTCGTACAGCGTTTTCCGTTCTCCCAAAAATATTGATATCATCAGCATAGGTTAGTGATAGCACTGATTTATTATATATTCAACCAGTGGTTGTAATTTGTGATATACATATTACTTTTTCCAGAACCAGATTACACAGTATACATGAGAGTGGGTCTCCCTGGCGCAGTAGATTATTCGGTTTAAAAGGTTTAGACAGTTCCCCCTCAATTCGTACTCTACATTAAACTTTTTTAAGAGTTAGTTTTGTTATATTTACCAACTGATTTGCTATTCCTAACTCTTTCATTGCTTTGAACATCTCACTTTTCACATTCACAGAGTCGTAGGCTGCTTTGTAGTCTATAAATATGTGATGAGTCTCAACGCCATATTCCAGTGTTTTTTCCAAAAATTGTATTAGGGTTGCAATCTGATGAATTGTACATTTACCACCTCTGAAACCAGCCTGGTATTTTCCTACTATCCGTTATGCATATGGTGCCATAGGGTAATATAGTACTATGGAAAATATTTTACATGCTGCATTTAGAAGCGAAATTCCTCTGTGGTTAGAGCATTCCAAGATATCTCCTTTTTTTGTGTATGGTGCAAAGTATTCCAATATTCCAATCATTGGGGAGGGATTTCTGTGTCTATATTTCTTTTATAAGCTGCTGTAATGCCACAATGATATCATGACCACTTTCTTTATATAGTTCAGCTGGGAGATTATCTATTCCGGGTGATTTGTTTCTGGCTAGTTTTTTAGAACAAAATATATGGAAGTGAAAAAAGGAATTTTAGGTCCAAATATCGATGTTTAGCTTTTCGACCAATTACATAGATAAGGTGATATAATATTCCTTTATCTATGTAGATACTTTTATACATTATAATATAAAAGATCATAAGGTGGACATTTACCAAAACAACAAAATGGAAGTCAGAATAGATGAACAACTTACAGAACCTATAGGAATAGGCAACGGAATAAGACAGGGGAACACATTGAATCATATACTCTTCAATTTAAATATGGATGAAATAATCAAAAGTGTCAACAAAGAAAGAGGACATAGAATGGGAAATAAAGAAGTAAAAATATTCTGTTATCCGGACGACGCAATCTTAATAGCCCAAGATAAAGATAGTGAAAGATTAGTGTCCAGATTTAACAGAAGAGCAAAATAATTTAATACCTATGACAATCTCAGCTCAGAAAACTAAAACAATAGTAATCACCAAAGAACCAATCAGATGTAAAATAGATGGCATCAGTATTAAATGTAATAGAAATAAAATACCTTCGACTTACACTGTCCAGCTATGGAGACTTGGAAAAAGAGGTGAGTTATCAAGTACAAAAAGCAAATAGACTGACAGGATGCCTTAATAACACTATATGGCGAAACAACCACATTAACACTGAGATGAAATCAATAATTTATAAGGCCAGTGTAAGACAGCTTTTGACATAACAAAAACAAGACCTGACACAGCCACAACACAAAAACTACAGGAAATGAAAGAGTTGTGAGTACTGAGAAGAATTACAGAAAATACGCTGAGACGTCGCAAGGGGAGTGAAGACAGTAGAAGAAAATGTAACGTACAGTGTATAAACGAATGGACACTAAACATAAAAAACGGATGAAATAACTAATAAGCAGAATGGAACAGACCCGCGTGGTCAAAATAGTAAGAGATAAATCACCAATCGGTAAAAGAAGTATCGGATGACCGCACAAAGATGGAGTGACAAACTTCCTTATGAGTATCAATCCACCAATAAACAAGCAGAATTGTTTATAAAGAGGAAGAAGAAGAAGTAGATAGATAAACTATAGATACTATTTACGAGCACCATATACATGTAGGAACTATACCTATATATATATATATATATAATATATATATATATATATATACAACTATATATTTTATTATTTTATTTTATGTTATTACTCACCTAGAGAGATTTGTACATATGTGTAACTGTTGATTAACTGCGCACATATTCCAGCTACTGTGGTAATCGATATAAATCCTATTAGAAGTTTTCTGGGTCCTGCCAAGTTGATCACGGTTCCAATTGATATATAGCAAACTGCATATGTAAATCCTATCATTAAAGATACGAAGAATACTTCTTCGTTAACATTGTCATGGCAAACTGTGGACTAAAACAAAGTAAAAATGATGGTAAGTCGGTTAAAAAAATGCTTGCTAATAATAAAGATTGTGGTGTTACTAAAGGTTATAATAAAATAAGTATATAGACATTTTAGAACAAAGTAAGAAAGTTATTACGAAGGTACAAAAAGTTGAAACTTAATTATGTTGACTCACACTCTTCCATTAGTTTCTTTGTCTCCTAAAAAACATTATTTACTATAACATCTTGCCATGTTAAGTACCTACTAAAGCATTTAAATTGATAGTCTATTCCGATGAAACCAGGTCAGTGAGTTAGAGGCACTACGGGGCGAATAAATACCTATCTTTTCCGACAAATAGATCACGATATTAACACCAAAGAACTCATTTACCGAAATAAAAACTCTTAGAAATCTCCGTACTAGACTAACACAAGATAATAAAGGTCTCTACCGTTGATGCCGGACGTGAAGAGTCCAAGGGAACGAACTATTAGACTCACTGAAAAATCAAGACTATAGAGGAATTTTTAGAGGCCTGAAAAGGTTAGATATGAAATCCACAAGGAATCTACGTTCCTGTATTTGGCTATATACCATATATTAAAAAAATTTATTAAAATCCTTTGTAAAAGGTATATATTTAAAAACCCAAAAGGGCTATGTTAGACAAAACGTTTTCGGAATCCATATTCCATCATCAGTGTCTAGGAGTACATAAATGTAGCTACTAAATATATGGGTAAAAACCCGTTAACAAATAATTAGTTACATTTGGTTTACAGTATTTCTTATAAAATGTTATGATGTTACAGTTACCGTTGGATCAGGTAACATGGCAACATATGACTCCACGTTGAATTTAGACTCCACATTAGATATCAAATTCAAAAGAGCTAGAAAAAATAACTACAACAAATAGATAGTTCTAAAGAGGCAAAACTATTGAACAATAATAAAAACATTGGTAGGAGGCTTTGGTTTAATATAATGGGATTTTGTTTGCTCTTTTATTAATTGCTGATAGTTTTATTCAGTTCTGTAATTTCGACACTTCTTCTTTTGTTTATCTCATATGCTCTCTTCTTTCTCTCAATAATATTCCTTAATAAACATCTCAAAATTTTCGATAAAAAACACTTAAGTGTCTCTTCGAAAGAGAATAAACAAAATTTAAATCTTTATTTTCAAATTGCTTTGGGTAAATCACTTTCTCTGCAAGAATTGTATCCCACAAATAAGCACAACACGTGGTTGTAGGTATTTGCTAAATGTCTTTACCAGATACGAGCGCAACCAATTGCTCGCTAGGTAGAAGTCATGGGATATGGCGGAGTTTTTTGGCTTTTGGGGAGCCAAAATTCCCTTTGGGATTATTTTTTATATAACCCACAGTAATGCCCAATTTCTGAGCCTCCTTTTTTCCCATATAGGTTAAATTTACGTTACAAAACTTGTATTGATATATATTTTAGCTCTAACTAGTCGGTGGTCACTATCAGTTGTGATTTTTTTTGAGAACTGTTACCTCTTTCACAATGTATTTGTGAAACGAAATAGAAAAGTCTATCTGTTTCTCGTTTTTCAATTAGGACTTAACCATATCCACTGTCTTTGGGGTTTATCGCAAACAGTTTTTTTTTCTATAAAATTTAGATACTAATCCTCTGTTTCGTTCGCCATATTCGAAACGGCCTGTTTGCATTTCGGTATTTGTATAAACCTCCAAATAATATAAATATAAGTAAAAAAAGAATAGATAACCACATCAGGAAAATGGAGGAGATTCGTGTCGTTAAAATAGCAGGAGATAAGTCACCAATCGACAAAAGGAGTATCGGACGACCGCGCAAAAGATGGAGTGAAAACCTTCCATAGAGGTATTAATTTGCCAAGGAACAAGCAGAATTGCTAATAAAGAGGAAGAAGAAGAAACCTAAAAGTACCTAAATTTTTTTAAAAATATGTTGGCTTCTTCGCGTTCATAGGCTGTATGTAATGAGTCAATCAATTTTTGACAACAGTTTTTTTAGTTTTGATTTAAACGAGAACGTTTTTGATTTCAGATGACCTTGATTCAGACACATTTTCTAAATCTGCGTTTTCTACCTATCTCTACTTGAAACGTGGCCGAAGTTAGAGATATTTAGACGAAGAAGAGAAACGATAACAAATGAAACATAACTGAGTTTTGATATAATATGTATAGAATATAAGAGATAAAAACGGTAGCTACTTACTGATAAAGCTCTAGCTTTTTTATATTCCACACTAAGTACTCTTTCTGCAAATATATCGGTGGAATTATTGTCATAAGATTCGTCATACAAAATCGCCTTACACATGGTTACTTCGTTTTCGGGTACTGTTTGTCCTAGTTCATTCATACTGTTTAATATCTGTGGATACCACATCATAACAAATGAGGTCCTATAAATGAGAAAAATCTAAATTCATTTGTATTTACCAGATCAAAAAATTTTTGCAAATTTTGTGTATAAATATTTTAATGCAAATTAAAAGCAAATCCTGACGAGGGTAATAGTGCTGATGATGTGATGTGTGATATAGGTCAGGTTGGTTCAAGATGAGTTAGTACTTAACTATCCTTCCACTCGACCTAAGAGGTTTATTGTGACTTATCCCTAGATTAGTTGTCGCTTTACCCCAGCTTTTTTAACAGTTTTTTATGGCTTTTAGTGGCAAAATCAGCATTCTGTAATTTCTGTCAGTCCGATGTTATTCATAAGTGCCTTGAAACCACAGAGGATAATTATTTTTTGATAAAATAGATGTTAACAAATGTTTCTCCTCTAAGAACAAATTTTCGTTATTTTCGTAAAGTAATTTTGGCTTGATCTTATTGTAACATAACAAACGATGGAGAGTGTTTGAAGCACACAAAATGAACGAGGACACGTTGCTTAGAGTCGGAAGACATGTGGAGGTGGTTCTTAAGACATTTCCACTAGTATACTACTGCATTTTTCGACCTGCATGTCATGAAAATAGATATAGGTGATTTATTTTAGCATCTTTTATTGTATCTTTGAAATCTCGCGTTTTTAACAGCTGGCAACTCTAATTTTTAAAGTCTTATCTAACGACAGAAAAAAAATAGTTGTATAATATTTCAGAAAAAATTTGTATTTTACTACAAGGAGAATTCATGGTACTACAAAATAGTTCTAAGTGGTGCATTCGCTTTATAAACTTTCGGTACTCCATAAAACTGAGGTGTCTTGTTGTAATGCGATGTACATTATTATTAAAGTGACAAATAAAATTTGGGAGTTATTATGGGATGACCTTAATTTTATTTTTGTTAATGTATATTGAGTGATATACCTGGTGGTGAATCGTCAAACGAGCCATAGGAAACTCAATGGGAAATTTTAAATTGTTGAATTGCTGCTTCCCTAATTATTTTAGATCAAAAGTCATAAGAAACTATTTGTAGAGGACTAAAATCTGAATTAAAAACAAATGTTAAAACCGTTCTACGAATCAAATATGTACTTCAACATTTTGCAAAAATATAATACATTTTTCAGGCCACTCCTAAAAGTTAGGCCACACGTAAAGCAAGAATATATATTACGACGTGTGTGTTTTATCATATTGATGTCAGATTTTTGACAATTTGAATTGTCAATTTTTTTATTTTATGATTAAAAACAATGAATTTTACTAAATACTACTACTACTGAACAACAAATATTACTTTGTGAACAATAAATTATATTGTTTAGAAATCGATCAATATAATGAAATGTACCCAGTTGACGAAAAATCGCATAATGTTGTATTCAGGCAATAGCGCGAACCTTTTCCTGCCACTAACAGATCTTTATTTAACGTAAGATATTCTAATACACTAAAATTTAATTCTATGTAAGTTAAGTTATACAACAATTCAATGAATTCCAATATACTGTTACTGTGATCTTTATCCCTAAAAATAATTGATGATAATTTCTAAACATAAAACTATAATAAATGTTATAATAAAACATGAATAAAACATTTTTATTATTGCTCTTTTCTCCACAATTGAGTACATTTTTTAATCAACTTAATTTTTTTTTAAACAATAAATCACAAAATAAAAATTTTGGCCATTTAAATCATAGATACAGAATAATAAACAATCAGAATTCCCACTCCCAGATGCCGCCTTTGAAGTTTTTCAGCATGCGCGCCATGTTTTAGAAGGAAACACATAACACAGACATACGATTTGTGAGGTTATGTAATTGTTTATATTTATGTTTAATTATATTATATTTATGTTATTATATTTAACAATGTTAATATAATTGTATAGTATGCCTATGATTGCCGTAAGTCAATTAAACCGGGTTAATTTTTCTATGCACACCACATAAACAACACTGGTTCCCTTTAAAACATGGCGGAACGTCTGCGCGAACGAAATGCGCGTACTTAATTTTCCATGGAGAGTGTGCATTGTGATTGTTTATTATTCTGTGTCATAGATAAATATAGTATAGTTGATTTAAATATTGTCAAATATCAGAAACATCTATATGACAAAACGCAACACGTAATACACATTTTTTTATGGCGTCTGGCCTGACTTTTAGGGGTGGCCTGAAACATGTATTATATTTTAGCAAAATTTTGGAATACGTTTAAATCGTAAAACAATTTTAACAATTGTTTTCGGTACATATTTGAGTCCTCTACAAATAGTTTCGCATGACTTTTGGTGTAAAATAATTAGGGAAGCAGGAATTCAACAATTTAGAATTTCCCATTGAGTTTCCTATGGCCCGTTTGACGATTCACCACCCTGTATAAAAAAATTTAAATCGATATTAAATAAAACTCAGTGTCATATTTTGTATATAGTGTCAGTATCGTATATATTTCACAAAAAGCCAAATTTTTAATTTGGTATATAAATATTAAAATTTGATGTCAAAATAACAAAAGTTTATTAAAAAAAGAATCTTGCAAAAAAATGTGCTCCCAAAAAAATGCTCCACTAAATAAACCTACAGAACATTATCACTCAAAAAGCAACTGCTTTGTAGATATTTCATTTAAATCTTTGTTAGGACAGCATCTTTGTAGAACTGCAGTAGTACTGCACTTTTTTCAGAATATCTGTTGCTCCTTATACAAGGTGAGTCATAAGGAGGAGGAGACATGTTTAATTGGAATTTAACATTCCCCATAACGTTCCTCATGACTCACCCTGTATATTACAATTAAACAGGTATTGTAAAATTAGTAACGGAATATAGATTATTATTGTGAATTATATGATTATAGAATGGTAAAATGCTTACGTCAAAAATATTGCGAACTGTAGATAGCAAACCATGACAGTTTTCAAAAAGTGACTCCTCCGAAACAATGGTACAGTTTGGTGCCACATGGAACTCAATATCCCCTCATTATCTTTATGCTGCACAGTATTTTCATTTACCCATAAAATAGATTTTACGGGATATTCATCACCGCTTTTCCCACTGTTAATCACAAAAATCTTTCGCAGTACTTCCATTGCTTCTTCGCTTCGTCCTTTTGTCATTAGATATTTTGGACTTTCCGGAAGAAGAAACACGAGTGCTACAGAAAACAAACTTGGTAAAGCGTAGATAATCATCAATAATCTCCATGGTCGGAAGGGAACGTTAAGGACTGGTAGATCCAAAGACCATTGTTGGGGGAGGATGGCCCAGGCCATGCCGGGTAAGTAGATGTTGCCAAAAGCGACAAATGTTGCTATCCATGATACCACTTTTGGTCTATATCTGTTGTCGTGAAATTCTCCAGCGTAAGCGTAAATAATTGCAGATGATCCTGCAATACTAAAACCAGAATTCTGTTAAGTCATTAGCATATTATTAATTTGAAATACTTACAAAAATCCATTGAAATATCGTAACAATATAAATAACCACACTTCTGAAACAATACTACAAATAATACTGAGGATGCAACTTATAATCAGCGATATTATAGTTACTATTTTCCGTCCTTTTGTATCGGCTAAATATCCCCACAGATGTGATCCGGATACAACACCGAAGAAACTGATGGAATATAAAAGTCCTTTATCTCCTAAGCTTAGGTTTAAGTCACATTGTGCGGCTGGTGTTATGAACATGGCACTCATGGTCTCTACGATGACGCACATCAGACTCCCTCCTGTAGCCAGGAGAACGAAAAGGTTAAATTTACCGAAACCTGAAACCAAAGAAAGCTGGGTAAATATTAATGTAATATGGAAGATTGGTATAAAAGTTTTAGTGATCTTTTGTGTTTGATGGTTAGTTTTTAAAATATATGCCATCGAAAAGCGATGAACTAAAAATAACCAATGAATGTTTCAAACATAAGGAAATCCTCCTCCTCAGTCCTCATCTATTTTTTTGGGATGTGGTGACACCATCAGGTCTTTACAGTTTTTTCACGATTTCCCTCCATCGTTCTCTGTCCTGAGCTAGTTGTTCGGCTTCATGTAACCCTTGGTTAATCAATATTTTTGTTTAATCTACACAACGGCTTGGATATCTTCCCCTACGTCTCTTTCTCTCAACTCTACCCCCGACGATCAGTTTTTCCATCGTACCTATTCTTCTAGCAATGTGTGCAAAATACTTCAAATATCTCTGTTGTATTTGTGCCCTACTACTAAACTACTAAACTACCAGAAATTTAAAATCAATTATAGATTACTTCACACTACTATATGAAAAGTACGGTGAAAAAGACTAGTCTTTATGAAAGACGAACTGTAACAGGTCGGCCAAGAGCAACTACGCATGTGGACAATAGATTTTTAGTCCTTTAAGCTTTGCGTCGAAGACATGTGACTGCAAGTCAACTTCAACATGACTTAGCCGAGATTCGAAATGTACGTTTGTCTTCAGAAACTGTTAGGCACATCCTAAGACAGTCTGGAATTAGGGCCAAAGTAGCTGCCACTGCCCCGAAACTTACAAGGGAACACCGTATAGCACGTCTAATATTTGCAAGAGAGCAAGTAAACTAGAATATCGACGACTAGGGTAACATGCTCTTTACGAATGAGTCAAGATTTTGTTTATCCACTTCGGATCGAAGAATACCAGTTTATAGACGAGATGGCGAGCGTTATTTTTAATACAACCTAAGACCGGCGACAAACTTTGAAGGAGGATCTATTATGCTCTGAGGCGGAATATCTCTTAGGGGTCAAACCGAATTGGTACAGCTAGATGGAGGATCCTTAACTGCTGATAGGTACATTAGAGAAATTTAATGACTTTGTTTTAATGCACGCCCACACGTCGTAAGAATCGTTACCGAGTACCTTCAAGAGGTAAATTTACAAATTTTTGAATTGGTCAGCGCACAGCCCGGACATATCCAATAGAACATGTTTGGGACCATCTTTACAGAAGGGTGAGATCTGGTAATGTGACGCCAGCTAATCTTCAGGACCTGCAACGGTTGTTAACCGTAGAATGGGATAATATCGATCAAGATTATCTAAGAAGATTGGAAAGTGGAAGAATTGGAAGTATGCCACAACGTTGTCTAGATGTTATGATGGTAGTAAGTTTTTCAGCTTCTTTAGGTCTTGCCTCCACTAACAAAATAAGGACATCATTATCAAGAAAATCATCCATTGCAATCGTAATTATATACCAAGCACTACCAAAACTAAAATTAAAATGTACCTAAAATTTCACCGATCAGTCGAATTGGCCGATAAAAAATTGATGTGTGTGCAGTACTGTATTTAGTCACGTACGCCAATACGTCCGGGTCGTGCCGGCGATACAGTGGCAGTGAACGTCCGCTCACCGGTATTTTACCTACACCGATCAGCGGTCGGCCTGTGTGCAATGTCCCGTTCTCACATATGGTTCACTATTGGAATTTGGACGGCCGGTAAAAAATCGACCGTCCAAAATCGGTGTGTGTGCAATTAGCGAAAGTGTTCAATTATGATATTTACAATTATAAATTTGTCAAAGTTCATAACTGAGACATTTTCTGTTACATATTTAGTTTTGCAGATAAACAGCTTTATTTTTGGTTCCAGAAAATAGCCAAATTTGGAATGTGTACCTTTTTCAACTCACCGATTCTTTTATACTGGGGACAATATTAGATACAGTATACTTTTTGGAATGCAGTCTTTTTAATTAAATTGCATAGCTTTGTGATTTTTTTTAAGTTTAATACATTTTTATAGTCGCTGCTGTTTGAGATAAGAATGTATTTTAGGTTGTTACCAAGACTGTATTTACTTTTGACAGTTAGGTAGTGTTGACAGTCAAGAAGTACGTGTTTTACGGAAGTATAATTGATGGAATTCATTAGGTGTCCATGTGTAACGCGTGTGAGTCCTATTCTTAATCTCCGAATAATTGATTTGTCCTTTCTTTTCCTTGGTGGGAGCTGATGGTATAAAATGTTTGTTTGGAGAACGCCAAACTTGGTATTGCTTCTTTTCCAATGATCATTCCAAAGGCCCATTATTTTGTGTTTGAGTGTTATTTTTTGGATCTGATGATGTAAGAATCTTTGTTGTTTAGTTTATAGAACAGTCTTGTTTTGCTGCTAGATCGGCTTTTTCATTACCTGGAATACTAATATGTGATTGGACGTACAAAATTGTTACTGTAATTCCATTAGTTTGAAGACAATTACATATACTCTGGATTTCTTGAACTATAGGGTGGATAGAATGTAATGTAATCCCTTGTAAGATATCAGATAGTTCAGCAGTATAAGTACGGCAATTGATAAAGAGTCGAAATCTGTTGACAGTACTTGTAGCTGTTGTAACAGCAACAGCACAGCCAACATCTTCTTCACTCTTAGATGCGTCTGAGTAAAGGACCTTATCGAAGTTGCATTGATCTAATATTTCATAGAATCTTTGTTTGATTATGGAAGGCAATATTTTATTCTTATTATATTTGGATAATTCGATATTAAGATTTGGAAGTTTGCATATCCATGGAGGAGTTTGAGGGACCCTGAAAGGAGTGTTGCCTTGTTTTTCCCTTGCCCTTGCCTGTTGCCCTTCTAAACATTTTCAAATTATATAGTATTTTAATTGTTTCTTTTTGAATACATTACCGTGGAATATTTTCATTATTGTGAACTAATTCGTACAGTAAATAATGGATCATTTTGAACCAATATTAGCTCTGATAACAATATTAAAAATACAAAATTACATAGATACAATGATATAGTATATTTAGAAAAGATTTTAAATATTTAATCACACATCATATTTCTACCACCTAAACAGTTTGTCAGTAGTATTTGATAGAGCTAACACCTTTTAAACATACTTCTTGTAAAATAATCACTATTTTACACGAATAGAAAACACGAACAAATGACGAATATAAAAATATAAAATAAAAACGACAAAAAAGCTTAGTTTTTCTTAACGAACTCTGGAAATGAGGTCAGTTAGGACTATGTTGATAATACAGCATTAAGGAGGCCGCGCATTGAATCGACTCGGATCGGCCGGCTCGGCTACGAGCAATCAGCAGATTTTGCTATACATTAAAATAAATGAACCACCGCACACCGCTTAAGAACGTTCGACTCGGACCGGTCAGATCGTCTCGGCATCGGCGGAGAATGATAGCAGGGGCAGAGAACATACGAAGTTCTCTGGCAGGGGCAAAAACTGCCGAATGGTCTGATGCTGACGTCGTTGTCTAGTAGTATTTTACGCATAGAAAGGTACACGTCGGAATTTTTATAAACGGATAGAAAGTGTGCGGGAATATATAATATTATATGATCCCCAAAATAGATACTAAAATAAAACTCCCCATAAGTTTCACGTTTTAAATTAATGTTATGAATCCAATATCTTGGTTTTTGTTTTTGGATTTCATTACACGCTAAGGCAATCATAACATCTTCTTTAGACTCTGATGAACTAGAACTCATTTTTAAGATAATTTAAGCCTATTTCAAACGGTTGCTGATACGAAACTGCCGATGGTGCCGATGCCGATGAGACCGAGTCAGTGCGCGGTACACTTTGCCGATCTAATCGTACCGTTCCGAGCCGACCGTTCCGAGCCGATTCAATGCGCGGCCTCCTTTAAACTATTAGCTGTCTTCGGGAAAGTGGTTACTTGCTATCTTCCGATTTCCAGATTCAGATTCAGTTTCGTAACCGATCTCACTTGTGGCATTATTTCTATGTGGGCAGCTCGTTCATATTAGCCTGCTTACTTTGATATCCTTTACCAATTCAGGTTTTCAATACGCCATAATCACTTTGTTCTTCATCATTTTTTGTCGTAGTTCTTGTTTCTGCCCTATATAATACTACTAGTCTTATTAATACATTGTAAATTTTGATTTTTGGGATTCTTTTTAGTAAACGATATTTGAAAAATATTTTATTTATTTTCATGGAACACCTATTCCCAGTTGCTATCCTTGCCTTGGTTTCTTTATTCCATCGATTTAACCATTGTCGCATATTGATAACAGTTCTCTAAAATTTATATTACAGAGAAAATCTGGCCGTTCGTGGATCTATTGCACTTAAAACTACATTGATCGTCTTTCAAGATAGTTTCAACAATAGTGTTCAGTTTAATAATAGTCTTCCGTTTAATAATACCTTTCGAAAATTTTATACCTATTATCTAGTATTGAAATTCCCTTCTAGTTGGAATAATATAGAGTATCGTTTTCTTTATGAAGAGAATTCATTTTTTCTTCTTCTTCTTCTTCTTCTTCTTGTAGTGCCTATCTGTTTTGGATGTTAGCAACCATTATGGCAACCATCTGTATTTTTCTGAAAAAAATTGTGGTTGTTGTGTTGAACCACGTACGTAGATATTTCAGTCAGGAAATCCTTCGCCTTACTGGTCCTAATTTTCTTTCTACTTTCCCTTGTAGAATTAATTGCACCAACCAATATCTTTCGCTGTTTCTTATAATGTGACCAAGATATTCGATTTTGGCTGTTTTATTGTGGTTAACAATTCATTTCCTTTTTGCATTCCTAATAAAACGTCCTAGTTAGTAATGTGGTCAGTATAGAATATCTTCAGGATTCGATGATAAAGACACATTTCGAAAGCCTTAATTTTCTTGCAGATAGCGTATGTGGGAGATCTTGCTTTCTCTATCCTACATTTGATTTCTAGTGAATGGTCCCAATTTTCATTAATGTTCGTACCAAGGTGTATGATTTTATTCTTTCTATTGGTTGACCATTTACAGTAATTCTTTCAATTTGCTCTTCCTTCTTAGAGATCATCATACATTTTTTTCTAAATGTTCACTGAAAGTCCATGTTTCTGACTTAATTGTGTGATTATATTCATTAACTCTTGGAGAGCTTCGTAACTGTCAGCGAATACTACCGTGTCATCTGCGTGTCTGATGTTATTGATACATTCTTCGTTAATGCGAATCTCGGCTTCAACATCCTCTACTGCTGCTTGAAAGATTTCATCAGAGTATATGTTGAATAGCAGGGGTGATAGTATACATGCCTGTAGGACTCCACGTTTGATTTTGATATCATTACCTTCTCCTGCCTCTATATAGATAGACGATTTTTGATTCCAGTAAAGATTGCAAATAATTCTTAGATCATAGGTTTTATTCCAATAATTGTTAATATCTCCATCAGCTTGTCGTGTTTTACTGTATCGAACGCTATATGGTAATCAATGAAGCATGCATAAACATCGCAGTTCACATTTGCTGTTTTTTCTTTTGACATTTTTTTCTATCTATATATCCTTTAAAGTATGATTTTTAGAAACAACTTTAAAATGTGGCTCATTAAGTTAATCATCCGGAAATTATTGTAGTATACGGATTTTGTTTTCTTTGGTAGAGCAATAAATGTTGACTTCAGCCATGATTTTGGTATTACTCCATTTAAATATATGTAATTGAATATTTTTGTTAGTCGTTGAGTACCGTCGGTCATAAATAGCTTTATGAGTTCAGCATATGCACTGTCAGGTCTAAGAGGTTTGTCATCTTTTAGTTGTGATATTCCATTTTTATCTTTATCTGATATGATTGGTAAGTGATCATTATATATGTAGAGCAAAGGTTGTTCGAACCTATTATCCTCAAGGAGTTCTTTTATGTATTTGGTCCATATGCGATTTTTTGATTTTTAACTGTGATAACGTCTTCCTGTTGATCTTGTAGTTTGCTAGCTGTGTTGGATTTTTGAAGGCCAGCTGCTTGTTTTACCTTTTTATGCATATTAAATGTATCCAATCTTTTTGGCCTTTCGTATTTCGGTTCTTATTTGTCTTTGAAAATTCGAAGAATACATTCTTTTTTGGTTCTTTGATTTTCTTCTTTCTTCCATGAGTTGCAGTATATTGTCATTCATACTTTTCCAACTTTTCCTCTTCTCTTTATTTTCTATTAGATGTTATTCTCTGATCTTTCTAAAGGTTTCACATATATTCTGGAGTGATTCTTCTGGGTTCTATGTTTGCTCCATGTTACTAAGCTTTTCTGAAAGAATCCGTGCGACTGTCTCTTTTGTCTTCTTATCTTTTAGTCTTCTCATTTTTTGTTACCTTTTTAAATCTAAATTCCTTATTATATTTCCTGGTTGATTTTGCGGAGAGACCCAAGTATACAAACATCATGGTGGTAGCTTAAAAAACGTATTTACTATTGCAAATTATTTTTTCTCTACAAACAGTTTTAATCTTTCTCCCCTTTCATTTCTCTTCCCTAGACCAAAATCCATGAATTTACCACTTTTTCCTTTACCAAGTTTCTCATACAAGTCACCCATAATAATTGAAATAATAACCTATTATTTCAGAGTTCCATTTCTATGGCATTGTTCATTACTTCATATATCTGTTATTATAATTTTTTTATTGTCTTTGTCAAAGTATTACTTTCTGCCTTCCATATTTTAGATGAGATTTCGTCTTCTGGTGATTTGTGGTTTTTCATACTTTTAATGGCCCGGCATATAAACTGGATCATACAAAACAAATCCTTTGTTAGGATTTGTTTTGTATCTCAATATTATTCTTAAGCTATTTTCTTGTGACAGAATGTGCTATCTTAATACAGATTACTATTTTTACTAGAAATAAGCCACAATTCTACCTTAAAATAAGTTTTTTGACGTTTCGATTTCCACTTCGGAAATCGTTCTCAAAATACGTAAATAAACAAATAAATACATATACACAAGTAAAATTCTGGCTCATTTTCGGTAAATATAGTAAATTGTTTTGTATAAATATCTTCTGATTTCTAATGACCATCTATTTTCATATCGTTCATATTAAAGAATTATTCAAAATATTGTGACCATATTTGCCATGCATTTTTCTTTTTACTGATCAGGGCCCTGATTCTAATTGAGATTTCGACTGAAAACATGTTGAAATCAATATGGCGACGTCGAAATGCGACTTTGCGAGCCTAGTGGATTTCAGCTGAACTAACCAAAGGACGTCACTAAATTTCGATTTATCGAAATTAATTTCAACTTCAAGAAAGTGGTTGAAATTTAATTTCGAGTCGAAATTAATCTGACATTACTAGCGGGACTGGGAGAAGCGAGGTTAGGTTCAGTTTAGGCGGTGTTGTTTTGTTTGATTGTTGAAACGAAAACTGAGTCAAAAAGTATTAATATGGCTGCGTTTTATCATAAATTGTATGTGATTCGGCACATAATTGGTCGAAATTTTAACACCTATAAAAATAGAACTGCGGTACCTGGGGGCCCCAAGCCAGATGCTACTGATTATTTTTTAAAATATATTGTGGTGTAAAAATTAAAGAAATAAAATGTCCCAATATTAAAACTAAATTGGAAACCACAATTTTTGAATATATTCAACAGGCTGTAATGGAAGATAGAAATAATAAATAATTTGGTTGTAATAATTTATTTTAATTCTATACTCTTATTTGGAGATATAAAATAATCTTTAAACTCATCAAGAATTTTTAGAGCGGTAATGTATTGTTTTTAGTAATACCAATACTAAGCTGCAGTAAATTTAAAAATATAATATAACCACTAAGTCAAAAGCCATCGTAATTTCTTTTTGGTCCACAGACAATTTAGTGCCACCATCACCAACAGCATCCATCCATTTTCTTTAAATTCAAAATATAATCATTGAGAATGGCCACTAAAAATTTAACAACTCAAACAAGAAACAAAAATCGTAAAATGTTAACAAAACAAACATTTAACAAGCGTGCAGCCAATAAACAAGACGGCCAACCCAAATTCTGAGCAGTGTCAAAATGATAAAGTAAATGTCCCCACTTTTAACTAAAATCGAAATGAATGAGAATCGCTAGCGATTGCGACTGTCATGGCGTAGTCGCTTTTAAATTTCGACATCGAAATGAAATAGAATCAGGGCCCAGATGGACTGATTTTCTTATACCTAATCATTTCGACTTGTGATTGGAAATTGTTCTTAACTATTCTTAATCTTTATTCTTTTGTATAGTTTTTTTCAAACTTTTATATTCATTTTCATCTTATACAGATTCTTTTAAGTCTTCTTAAAACAATTTCTCGTATTCTCTGTGTTTTCTCTGCATTTTTCTTTAGGTTATTCCATGCCTTGTTAAACATAGCTGTTGTTTTACTTGTTAGTCTTATATTTTCAGTCTCGCTCAATTTCTTTCGTTTATAAACTGTTATCATTCAGCATCAAACCAATCTGTTTTATGAAATTAAGAATTCTTTTCAAGCATATCCCCGCTACATCATTTTTTTGCATAGGCATTAGTCACTCGGCCTGTCTCAATCATTTTATTAAGGAAAAAAAAAGAGCATTACTGTAATTAAAATAAACAAAAGATTAATAGAAGAGCAGGTAGGATACATACGCGTTCAGTTGCTTCTTCTCTAATGACCCATAAGATATTACCCTTAAACAAACTAAGTAGATTAGGTCATGGTTAGGGAGTAAAATAATTGGGATAACACAGACTAGAAAATTTCAATTTGGGTAGAAGTTTAGAGGCTAATTTTACTTTCACAGATAAATTTCTTTGCAGAAAAGAAGCAACCAGATGTAAAATAGAAATTGATGGCTTCAGTATTGAACAAGTAATGGAAATAAAATACCTTGGAATTACACTGTCCAGCTATGGAGACTTGGACAAAGAAGTGACAGTTAAGAAAAGTCAATCGGCAGAAAAAGTATCGGACGACCACTCAAAAGGAGGACTAACAACCTTCTATAGAGGTATTAATCCTCCAATGAAGAAGCAGAATTGCTTATAAAGAGGAGGAAGAGGAAGAAGAAAGATAAGTTTCATTAAGCAATTATATGCTTGGTCTGATAGCCAAGCGGGCTACGCAAATAAAACGCTTTTACTATACTGTGAGAAGTCTAGTAGAGTGATAGTTCGATCCCTTGCCAGAAAACGAAAAGTTTAAAGTAGTAGTTTAGAATCCAAATGGATCTGCGACTAAAACATTATAGCACAAGGTGATATGGATGAGCAGGACGACAGGAGATGGGGTTTGCGACTTGGTGTTATTCAATCCATAAATCCCTACTGGAAGTGCATAGTGGTCCAGAGAATAGTCCAGGATATGAAGGTTTTCTGCTCAGAATTCTTTTTATACGCACGCATTTGCTTGAAATTTTGACAGTGGGTAGAAAATAGTACAAACATCAAAATATACCCTATGCCAATATGTGCTTTTCCTCTTGGGGTGGTTACCACCTGAATTCCTGGATGGAAGTTCACACAAATAATTATGATAAGTAAACCAAATAAACCACCAAATATTACTACTTCATATAGACCAATCAGCTTACTTCCAATAATGTCAAAAAACTTAGACTTCTGCTCTAAGAATCTCAAAAGACATCGAAATTAATTCAGTGATCCCAACACTGTGACAACAGTATGACAATGTCATAAGATTGTTAAAAACATTAATGTATGCTTCGAAGAGAAAAAAAATTTGCACTGCTGCCTTACTGGATATAGAACAAGCCTTCGAGCATGTTTGGTATGACGGCCTCCTGTACTTAAGTCATCCTTTCCCACTGCTCACTATCTACTCTTAAAATCATACCTCACAGAACGTCACTTTCTAGTCAGATTCCTTACAGAAACCTCTCGTTACTATCCCATAAAATCCGGTGACCCTCAAGAAATTGTCATGGGTCCTCTCCTGTACCTTATATACACTGCTGATATCTTAACAACAAATACTACCATAGTAGCCATGTCCGCAGATGACACCGCCATAATATCCATCGATGATGACCCCAAGTAGCATCAAGACACCTTTAAATACACCTGAACCTACTACAAGACTAAATGAATAGTTGTAAAATCAAAGTCAACCATACTAAGTCTAATCAAATTACATTCACTAACAGAAACATCATATGTCCGAGAATCAGACTGAACAACATATTTTACTACCAGTAAAAACAGAAGTCAAATAGCTGGGAATGACACTTGATCAAAATCTCACTTGGAAAGGTACTCATCTTGGTAAAAAAAATCCAAATCAACATGAAAATACGTCAAATGAATTGGCTAATAGGCCGAAAATCACAGTTATCTTTAGATAATAAACGTCTCTTGTATAAGTACATAATAAAGCCTATATGGACATATGGAGTGCAACTATGGGGCTGTGCAAAGCCTAATACCAAAATCATTCAGAGAATCCAATCCAAAATACTCAGAATGATTTTCAACGCGCCGTGGTACGTTAGTAACAAAACACTGCATGATGACTCTGGTATACCGTTCGTTGAAGACAAAATCATCAGACTAACAAGAACTTATTTAGAATATCTGCCAGCCCACCCTAACGAGGAAGCAAGACAACTACACCGCCAACCAAAAGTCAGACGAAAATTGAAGAGACAGTGGCTAACAGACTTTATTCACTAATTTCAGTTTTAATGTTTATTTTAATTTTAGTTTCAAATTATAATAGCTTCTAATAACAGATTGTCAATTCGCAAATTAATAAAAAAAAATGAATTTTAAGACAAAAATATTTTTTAGACTTTTTTTTCGAAAAGTCGATATTTTTGGAGTTATTCGTAACTGAAAGTTTATAAATTACACGTCAAACTCCAAAAATTTAGACTTTACCAGGAACATTTTTTTGACATAAAATAACTTAATAATAATAATACCTTAATAATAACAAATTTATAGCTGTTCGAATTTAGACTTTTATTCATAGAATACAAAAATCCCAACACATTATATTGAACAACTGGAAAACGATTAGTAAAATTTTGAAGAACTGTATCTTGTTTAAAATTAGTTCTAGTGCCTTATACTGTATATTATTTTAAAGGTAAGTATTTTTTCTTTTTAACATAACATTGCATTAACAAAAAACTGCGTAAAAATGCTGTAAGTGACAAATTTTGAAAAATCGTATCTCGCATATGTTGACTCTTAAAGACTTCTACTGAACGTCAGTGTAAAGAAGAACAATAGAAATTTCTTTTTCTGTAAAGCAATGCCTATACGTATACCCCCGGGGAAAAAAATTATGGAGCAAAACGGAACAATCGCATGTGTTTTTGTTTTTTTGCTTCGTTTTTTTGAATACAGTTTTGTCAAAAAATATTTTTGACTTTAAAGTGAGACAATCCGACAGAAAATTTAATTTTGAACAATTGTCTGTAGATGTATATGTAATAAAAGTGCATAGAAGTCACCCAAATTCCCCTTATTAGGGACTAATTCACCCCTTTCTCAAAAACGCACCCCTCGATGGTATCAGTCCTCGTTTTTTTTTTTCATATTTACCATATGAAACAATAAAATCTCTTGTAGTTCGTTTCTAAGTTACATAATGAATAGCCTAATGATAAGAGTATTAGAATGTAAAGCACTACGTAAAAACAAAATTAAGATATAGAATAGACAAAGAAGTGTGAAATAAAAAAATAGCAAAATTAAAAAATAAAGAAATTGGGAAAATACACGTGAAATACAATAACCACTTTATGCCATATGAAAAAACTTAATAAAACTCCCTTACCTGTCAATGTGACAGCTTCTTCAAAAGTCTTATCTTCAGGTACCATTCCTTTCGCCATTGTGAATCACTGGCTGTTAAACTTTCACTAACACTTCACCGATCTATCTCCAAATAAAATTGCCACACATTGTGTTAAATATCTTCGGATCTTATCTATTGTGTCAGATTTATATTAGGCTTTGCACGAGTTGCATGTTTTTTTAAAAATACCTCTAAAATCATGCACAAATAAATACGATTTTAGAGAGAAGTTACTAAATTCTTACGTCAATATTATAGGGTATGGTTCACTGGTGTTGATTTAATTACAGAGATAGATCAGATGTGATTAGAATTTTTTGCGTCTTTTGTTGAATTAAATAGTGAGATGATTCAGGTATAGGATTAATTGCACGGGTTATTAATTATTGTAAAATGTTAATTTTACATGGAAATATATTCTATTGTATGGTATTAAGTTTTAATGGGATTAATTACACGGGTTATTAATTGTAATTTACTCAAGTAACACGTACAAGGAAGACAAATATATTTTTTTATTATTGGTGTTTAGTCCAGTCGTCAAAGAGTTGACCCTTAATCATATGAACAAGCTGAATTTTGCCGGGAATATTAATTTTGGGACCTCAAAAAAGATGCAAAAATATTACAACTTTTACCCCTGGGCTTCTCCTACAAACCACTTCTTCTTCTTCTTTAAGTTCCATCTTCTATCGAAGGTTGGAAATCATCATGGCTATGCGGACTCTGTTGACTGCCGCTCTAAAAAGTTCTGCACTACTGCATTCAAACCATTCCCTTAAGTTCTTAAGCCAGGATATTCTTCGTCTTCCCACATTTTGCTTTCCTCGGATTTTGCCCTGCATAATAAGTTGTAATAATGCGTATTTTTGCCCTCTCATCACATGTCCCAAGTACTCAAGTTTTCGTCTTTTAATAGTTAATAGTATTTCCGCCTCATTTCCTATCCTTCTAGTTACTTCCATGTTTGACATTCTTTGAATCCATGATATTCGTAGGATTCTTCTGTAACACCAAAATTCAAAGGCGGCCAGCTTGTTCAGATGAACTTGTTTTAGTGTCCAAGCTTCCAGACCATAAAGAAGAGTAGAGAACACGTAACATCGAAGCATTCTCAGGCGTAGTTCTAACCTTATATCCCGACAACAAAGAAACTTTTTAAGTTTAATAAATGATGTACGTGCTATTTCAATACATGTCTTAATTTCTTTGGTTTGGTCTACATCTGATGTTATCCATGTTCCTAAATATTTATAGTTATTAACATTCTCAATTGCAGTATCTTCAATAGTCAATTGGATATTTGCATGTGCAGATTTAGTCATGATCATGCATTTAGTTTTCTTTAAGTTTATCTTCAGTCCGTACTCATGACAGCGTTCATTAATGCGTTGCATTAGGTTCTGTAAATCATTGTTGTTATCCGTAATTATTACTGTATCGTCTGCAAAACGTAAGTTATTCAAAACTTCTCCATTGATAGATATACCTTCTATTGAGTCTGAGAGCGCTTCTTGAAATATCGCTTCACTGTAGACATTGAAAAGTAGTGGGGACAGCACGCAACCCTGGCGGACTCCTCTCTGTATTTTGATATTTTCGGTGTACTGGCTGTCAACTCTTACCTTGGCAGTTTGATTACAATATAAATTAGATATAATTTTCAGATCACGACTGTCAATATTTTTACTTTTTAATATATCTACAAGCTTTTTATGTTGAACTTTATCAAATGCCTTTTCAAAGTCTACAAAACATAAGTACATATCCTGATTCATGTCCATGTATCTCTGAGCCAGCACATTCAAGCCGAACAAAGCATCTCTTGTACTCATACCATTTCTAAAGCCAAATTGTGTGTCACTAATCTCATATTCAAGAATTTTAACAATTCTGCTGTGAATTATTTTCAAAAATGTTTTAAGTGTGTGACTCATTAAAGCTATTGTTCTGTGGTCTGAGCAAGTTGTTGAACTTGGTTTTTTGGGAATTGCTACAAAGGTTGATTGCAGCCATTGTCTGGGGATTGTGGCAAACCACTTCTAAATCCCCTTAAATTGAGATAATTTTAAACAAAAATGTTAATTAGTAGCACTTTTTGTGTAGAATGAACCGTTCTCTCAAAAACAACGCTTGAAGCGACCGTCGATTTTGAATATCAGTTACGCGCGCAAAATCAATGTTCAATAAAATTTGTATCAGCTCGACGGTAAAAATTCGATATCTTTTGATTCAAGTGTCCTGTTGACAAAAATCAAGATGCATTTTAAAGGTACGAGGGGTTTTAGAAGGAAGCCCGGGGCAAAAGTGATAAACATTTTTCATCTTTTTTGGGGTCCCAAAATTAATATTCTCGGCAAAATTCAGCTTGTTCGTATGATTTTTAGAGGTTCAGTAGTATGTTCGTCATTGACGACTGTAGTTATTAAAAGCCATTGTCAATAAATTATTATTATTCCTTATTCTCATAAAAAATTTCTTTTAATAACATTTTTTACTCTTGGCACGTCATCAGAAGGGATGAAAAACAAATATTATTCTCTATACAAATTACACTAAGGCTGTAATTACTACAGCCCAGTCTGGTTAAAAAAAGGTCGAAAAATTTTTCGCACAAATCTAAAGCTTTTAAGACATAGGTGGTGGGTACTAGATGACGAAGAGATGAAAAAGTACTCGTATTTTTACCTTGCGTTTTTCTTAACAATAATTTATGGTCACAATTTAATTTTTTGTCTATAAGCTTTTTCCATATATTTTACATAAACAATATTTATATCATTTTTTATATCAAGAATATCTTTATTTTCCCGTTTTTAAATTAACATTGATAAATAATTTACGGAGATATTTGCAAAAAAGCAGTTTTTTTTTTGCACTAATTTATAAATTTTATTAATTCTTTTATTAACAAAATAAAATGTTATTAGTACTTTTGAACATCAAGGAATTACCGTCTTTTAAATTTGTGCGAAATTTTTCCACCGATCGGTCAAATATTATAAAAGTTATTTAATATATTTGTCCCTGAGGCTAAATATTTAAACTATTGAACTTCCTCCATTAATTATGCTAGACACATTTAGCAAAGTTCATAGGATTCTTTAAGACTTAAACTATCTCCGAAATTAAATGCATACTGCGTTTTCATCGAAATTATTTACAAAATAAACGTTTGAAAAAGGGATATGTTTTTTACTTATAAACAATTGTAATAACAATAACTTCTATATTTTTCAAGCTACAGACTTGTACGCACAATCATTGGATAGCTGGTAAAAAAATCACATTAAAAAAACCAATGATCAATAGGAACGAAGTTAAGGACTATTTTGACGAAATTTTGGAGCTTACTCATCTCGCCTTTTTTAAGCATACTAAGATATAGTACTCCTGAGCTTTGCCTGATTTATTGGTTTGGTTTGTTAAGATCAGGAGTTCAAGACGTCATCGAAAGAACCACGACGCTTAAGTGGAACTGGGCAGGGCACTTATCCAGAACACAAGATGGACGGTGGGCAAGACGTATTATGGAATGGAAGTCCAGAAATTATAAAAGAAGCCGAGGACGACCACCGACTAGATAGACCGATGACATAAAACGTGTAGCGGGAAACTAGCTACAAGTGGCCCAGTGTAGACAACACTGGAAAGAACTGAGGGAGGCCTATGTCCAGTGGACGTGATTGGCTGATTGATGAAGATATATTACCGGTTTTCTATTATCTAGATGAGCTTTCTACTATTCACATTGATACATATCAAATGTAGGGACATAAAAACATAAGTAAATGTGTTTACCGTCCTTGTACTGTAAATATACCTTTCTTCTTCTTTAAGTTCCGCTCCTATCGGAGATTGGAAATCATTCTGGCAATTATAATTTCGTTGGTTACGAGATTTTACGTCTTCCTACGCTTCTTCTGCCTTTGATTGTACCCTGCATTATATTCCTTAGTAGTTCGTATTTTTCACCTCTCATAATGTACCCCAAAAATTCCAATTTCCTGATTTTTATGGAATTTAAAACTTCGCATTGTTTTCCTAGTTGTTATAATATTTTGACATGATATTTTCAAAATACGTCGGTAACACCACATTTCGAATGCTTCTAGGTTTTTAATGTTAGATTTTTTAAGTGTCCAAGCTTCAACCCCATACAAAAGGGGAGAGAAAATATAACATCGAAGCATTCCTATCCGGAGCGATATATTGATATCGCGATTACAAAAAAGTTGTCTCATTCTATTAAAAGTTTACCGTGCAATTTCAATGCGGCGTTTTATTTCTTTTGTCTGATCAGTATCTTCTGTGATCCATGCTCCAAGGTATTTGTACGAAGATATTTGTTCAATTTCTGTATTATCTAGTACTAGCTTAACTTTAATGTTTTGTGCTTTTGTAATTACCATGAACTTGGTTTTCTTCAAATTTATTTTTAGTCCATACTCGTTGCAATATATATTTAGTTGTTCAGCAAGGCGTTGCAGTTCTTCTAGTGTTCCTGCCAGAAGGACGGTGTCGTCAGCATATCTTATGTTATTAAGTGGCTCACCGTTTATTATAAGGCCCTCACTGACCTCGGCAAGCGCTAATTCTGAGATTGCTTCACTGTATAAATTGAATAACAAGGGTGATAAAATGCACCCTTGGCGGACCCCACGGCAAAGCTGGATATCCTCGGTCGGTTCATTTTCAACTTTCACTTTTGCTGTTTGGTTCCAATAGATGTTACATATGATTGTAATGTTTCTACTGTCCATGTTTTTATTTAATAAATTTCTTTAAGCCGATTATGCTGCACTCTGTCAAATGCCTTCTCAAAATCAATGAAACGGGCATATACTTCCTGATTTGTATCTAAGTATCTCTAAGTACTTTGCTTTACGGTGTTGAGGCATGAACTCTTAAATAGAGGAATATTAAAAATCTTGAAAGCTTTGAGATGTGGTGCTACCGCCGTATACTAAAAATAAGTTGGGTGGATAAAATTAAAAATGAAGAGGTAATAAGCAGAATAACGATCCAGAAGTTATTATGAATATAAAAAAGAGAAAACTTGAATACTTGGCTGTACCACTAACGAATTATTTAAAACAGCAGCAAATAAAATTAGAATCGCCATAATTATTATCGCCATAAAACATTATTATTCGCACGTTGGTGACAATTCTAACGTTGTTCAAGAATTTAAGCATATACCTAGCATAAAAGTCTGGATAGTAGTTGACGATTATCTACTTGGACCCGTGGAATTGTCTGACGTGCCTTTACATATTCGGCAAAACTTACCACAATGTCGCCGGATTTAGATCCTTGCGGTTGATGTATTTGAGGATATATAAAAGCATTTGTTAATTCCGTTCCGTTATAAACTCGTGCGCAACGCTGGCTAAAGGTACGTACATAACGGAGACCGTCGCATCGTATCCTCGCCTAGATCGTCGGACCGAGGGTCGGTGGTCGGCGCCTCGTAGTGTCGATCGTAGAGTACTAGGGTCAAGGGTCAAAAAATACTATGGTCCAAGTCTATGGTCCGATACCTGGCTCGAGGCTGGGAGATGCGCTTTCACAGTGAACGCTGGCATTTTTAAAATAATGCATTTATTTTACCTGGCGATGATAATATTATACTATCCTATGGTCCGAGCGAGAGCTGACGCCTCGATATGAGCGCACACTAAGGGTGCGTTCATTATGGAGACCATTGCATCGTACCCTCGCCTAGATCATAGCACTGACAGTGAACGCTCGCGTTTAAAATAAAATGCATTTATTTTACCTTTCGATCGATACGATGGTAGGAGCGAGAGTAGGAAGCATTTTCGGAATAGGTAAATTGGGTTTTCGTTTATCAGGTGAGTTTCTGGCCACACTGTATATCCAAATCTTAATGTGTACCTCTTGGCTTTGTAAAATAAACAAGATATTATTGTGAACGTTAAAATTTAATAAATAAGTCTTTTCATGCTAATAAAACAAATATATTATTTTATTTATCATTATTTGATTCATTCACGTATACGTCTCACTGATCCCATTTCTAATTATCTCTCGAGAGAAAACATTCGTTTTTATTATTTATCGTTTTCATATCTACGTCAGAGATTAACATAACTCTTCATCGTACTCCTTAATAAATCTTTTTTTATCAGTATATAACAAATATACAGCTAACTGTTTTTTAACCTTAAGTTAAAAGTTTTTTCAACAGTAAGATACAGAAACCTATTAATGTATTGTAATTTTGAACAAAGAGTATAGATGCAACAGATTCTCCACTTTTTAAAATTTTAGAGCAAAAAAAAACGTCTACAATAGTTATTTTTGTACCAAGGGTATTAAATAGATGTTTATGCACAGAGGGTGACAATGTGGCCCGAGGGCATATACATCTATTAATACCCTCGGTGCATACAAACGTTTAGGTCATACTAGTTCGTTATTGTATCTACAAATAAATATGTTCTAAAAAATCCGAAAATTCCATTTCATTTTGTCCGTGTCATGTTGTTACACTACGGAAATGCTGTCAACGTGTCAAATTAAAACCGTGAAAATGCAAGATATTTTTGAGATCCCTAAGCAAATTAAAAAAAAAGTGGAAAATGCAACGCAAAAGTTGCTACCACATAAGTCGGGACATGCCTACGACAAGGAATATAAAAAATTACAGCACTGGATGACAGAAAATCATGGGAATAGCAGAAATGAGATGACCAGATTCTGGAGAAATACAAATAGAAGACCACAAGGTGATCGTGAAGGTGAAATATTATTCGGAAAAAAGTGATGGATCACATGATTATGGACTCGGAATAATCGTATTACCCAAGGTTGCCAAACGCGTTACTAACTTTACACCAATATCACAGAGAGTGATGTTACTACAAGTAGAAGCCAACCCTATTAATATAAACATCATCCAAGTCTATGCTTCACCACAGACAAAGAGGAGGAAGAAGCAATTGAGTTCTATCAGAACATCAACAGTATCATACAGAGAATTTCTCGACAGGAAGTTTATCTGCACCAATTTAATTCTTTCCTCCGTTTTTTCTGAGTTTCTCTTTTTTTTTTTCGTTTGATTCTGAGCGAGCAATTATATAGTCCATTTTAGTAATTTTTGCTTTGCTTTGTAGTCTTTGAATCTATTCTAAACAACGTAACGTTTGTGATTTCTTTGTTTTTATGATTTGTATTGTATAATTTATATTATCGACCAAACCCGCTTTCAAGACAAACTAGTTTCGCCTAGGTTTAACTAGTTCTTCCTATACGTGATAGGGTTAATTGGTATAGACTAGTCCAAACTAATTTGTCCCAAGTCCGATGGGATAAATCAGTTTAGGCTAGGCCAAACTAGTTGTACCTGATATAAATATTCACATCACACTCCAGGATAAACTAATACAGCTTATTATAAACAATATAGTATTTAGTATACGTACAAAGGCAAACTAAATACATAAACTGACTGAAATAGGAACTCCTACTCCTACTCCTACTCGTAAATTGGAAAAATAATCATTTTTTATTAAAACGATAATGACTAGTCGTTAAAACTAATTGACAATTAGTAGTACAAACAATAATATTCTAACAAATAACACGTGTTTTCTATTAAAGCAATAATCATACCTTAATTATTAAAATTATTATTGGTTTTTACAATTTTTTGGTGGTACTTAGAATTGCAGAGTATCATTGGTTTCTTGCAATTTGTTGCAGCTGCATCTGACAAAACCTTATCCTGATCCAAATGAATGTCATAGCTGTAACTATTAACAATATTTCAGAGCCTTAGTATACATCTGCTACCTCTGACAAAGTTTAATGGCAAATGTCGAATTCTGATCTGAAAAAAAAATTAAAAATATATTAGCAATATTAATACTCCAAAATAAGTAATAGTTCTAATTCTGAAGTACTTTATGTTCGGTGGCAACTTTGTAAAACCCAGCATCATTTGTCTGAAGAATAACTCCAATGATGTTGTTAAAATGACCTTATTACCTGTCAACCGTTGGAATCGTTATCTCTCTCTTTGTCAACCATTTCCCATATCCACTACTGAATGTATGTCTTTCCCAATTGCTTCCATCTTTCTCTATCTTGCGCCAATCTAATCCACTGTTAGCCTGCCACTACTTTTATGTCATCTACCCATCTTTTTTGAGGTCTTCCCGTGCTTCTTGTTGTCGTCCTTGGTCTTCATTCTAGTATTCTCCGTGTCCACCTATTGTCATTATATCGGGCTACGTCTTATCTCGGTGTTTCTAATTTTTTCTCTCAGTGATATTCCAAGCACGATTCGTTCCATTGCTCTTTGCGCTGTTTCTAATTTTTAGCAGATTTTTTGGTAAGGGCTACTGTCTCCAAGCCGTAGGTACAAACTGGTAGTATATATGAATTATACACCTTTTTTATTAAGTTTACAGGAATAGAGGTGTTTTTCAAGATATATGCTAGTTTGCCGAAAGCGCCCTATGACAGTTGTGTTCTTCTTTTAATTTCAGCATCTTGATTTGGTTTTCCTAGTTTGATAACATGACTAAGATATACATAATGTTCAACATTTTCTATTGTATGATTTTGAATTGTTATATTTGTCTGGTCTCGGCTCAGTATTTTTGTTTAACTATAGTTCATTTTTAGAAGCCTACCGCTCCTGAAACTGCATTTAATTGATGTAACATATCATTTAGTTCTTGGATATTATCAGCCATTAAAACTATGTCATCTGCGAATCTCAAGTGGTTTAAGTATGATCCGTCGACGTTAATACCCTTGTTGTTCCATTCTAGTTTTTTAAAAATGTCTTCTAGAGCAAGGGTAAATAGTTTGGAAGAGATGGTGTCCTCTTGTCTTACTCCCCGTTGCAGTCTTATGGGATTAGTTTTTGTGCTTTCGTCCAGCTTTATCTGCATGGTGGCATTTTCATATATGTTTTTAATTATGTTAGTGTATCTTGAATCTATACGTGCATTTTCTAGAGATTCAAGTACTGCCCATAATTCGATGGAATCGAATGCTTTATGGATATCGAAGAACGCCATAGGAATTGGAACATTATACTCGGTGCATTTTTCTATTAGTGTTCTTACGGTGTGCAAGTGGTCTATGGTACTAAAATGTTTTCTGAATCCAGCCTGCTCGATAGGTTTATAGAAATCAAGTTTATGTGTTAGGCGGTTGGTTATGATTTTAGTTATTAATTTATACAGATGTGATAGCAAGGATATTGGTCGGTAGTTCTCGATGTTTGCTTTGTCTCCTTTCTTGAATAGTAGAATAACCCCGGAGTTGTACTATTCTTGAGGAATCTTTCCTTCATCAATTACTTTTTCAACTGTAATTGTATCCTCTTTTGGACATTTATTCGTTTTTAGTTGATTTAGAGCCATTATTATTTCATAGTCGATTATGTCCGGTATTTCTTCTGAGCTGGTGTTAATTATTGTTCGTTCAGTAGGTACGTCGTTGTTGTGGTTGTATATTTATCGAGTATAATTTAGTGTAGAAAGGAATCGTTATAGTTTACATTATCTCCTAACTTGCTTTCATTTTTTTAGTATGTTTCACAAGATTTTTTGGTGCACTTCTTCTAGCTTTTTGGATGTCATTTTTAGATAAAGAAATTGTTTCTTGCTTACTAACTTTAACTTTATCATCACTGTCTTCTTTTAGGTTAACATTGTAATTATCCTCTATTACCTTCCTTAGAGTAATTAGTAAGTAGTTGTGTTTCATCCAAGAATCTATGATATTGTTCTGAAGCTATTTTCTTGTGGCATTTTAAATTAATTACCATTTAACTGGGAATAAGCCACAATTAAAGATAAAAATACGTTTATTGACGTTTCAATTTCCACTTCAGAAATCGTTCTCAAAATACAAACGGTAAATTTACTGTTTGTATTTCGAGAACGATTTTCGAAGTGGAAATTGAAACGTCAATAAACGTATTTTTATCTTTAATTGTGGCTTATTCCCAGTTAAATAGTAATTAAGAATCTATTATATTCTCAATATCTTGATTGGCATGTTCAATTAAACCCTGACTTAAACTGTGCCTGGGGTTTTCGTACACAATATTGAGATCTGGCCAGTGACTTAAACTCACTTATAATATTATTTACAAATTCCTTACCGTGTAAGATTAAAAAATTCACGACGCTTTTATAGTTAGAACTATCTCATTCAAATGGTAACTCTACCTTTAGACTCTTTTAGATTGTAAAGCCCGTAGCAGAACAAATTTTGTTACATGGTCTTGGTAAACCATAATAAATTTGACATTTCCATCTGGCTGTGTCTAAAAATTGGTTAGATCTACTTGGCACTTACTATTCATCCCCGAATGAACAACGGATTTAGACAATAATAATCCTTTCTTCTTTGTTTTCTTTTGATGACAGTCACTATACATAGATAAATAGAGGCTTATCATTTCTTTTTTAACATTGACATATTTTTTTTCATATTGTTCTGCATCTTCGACTTGTTCAACGAGTTCCAAATATTGGTCTGACAATACGATGACAATACATTATAATGAGAAAACTTTTTATTTTCACTTTGTAAAATTTCTGTCAAAAATTTTTTTTCTGTTGTTTTTGATCTTCTTGTCAAGTTGACGTAGAATCATTCATTTTTTTTTGTGTTTTGGCTTGGACAATTGTCATTCAGCCAGTTTCAATCAAGATAAGTTTATTAATGTAGTGTGTGTGTGTCTGTGTTTGTGTGTGTAGAGTAATTGTCTTGATACTTAGCAAAGTCGACGTCATTGTCTTTGCTAAGAGACGCTAATTGTATCCGAACGTCTGCAGTCCCTCCGGTGAGTACCGATCACACAAGGATAGAAATTATTTTCAAATCATTCATATTGAAAATGAAGAAAACTTTGTAATGTATTAAAATACGTAAATCTTTAACTTTAAACTGCAGCAGTGGCAGATCTAGACGTTTGTCTTGGGGAGAGCTTCGAACTTTGAACTTTTGACTTTGGGGGGGGGGGGACTTTCAATGAAACACCCACCAAAAGGCATAAAAAAGATAAACCCAAATTACATAAAAAACATAAACAATAGGTTTTCTTTAATTTTGGAACTTCTTGGTGGGAGAGGATTTCCTGAACTACAGTCGTTAATTAATCACTTTACGGATGGTTGACAACTAGGCAAAATTGGTGTTAAAATTTAAAACGACGTATGGGCCAACGAGAACTCGGGGCGTGATTTGGGAATTTTCCACATTGTATAAGTTCTGACATGTTCGCTCAATTACTTTCGACTCGGCTAAATTGGTTTACACTATCCTGTACTGTAGTTTATTCTGAAGTGTGGGTATTTATATTAGGATTAACTTCTTTGGCCTAACCTAAACTGGTTTACCTTATCGAGATTAAGATGAATTAGTTTGGATCAACAGTTGATCCTAACGCGCATAGGAAAATTTAGTTCAGCCAGCCGAGGCTTAACTAGTTTGTCCTGAAATCGGGTTTGGCCGGTAACATATAATACCTTCTGATTCGAGTCTCATTAACCTTATTTTTGAGTTCTTCTAATTCGTATAATAATTGTCCTTACCTTTGTGCTGCTTTTATTTAATCGAGTATTATTGCGTCTAAACTTATTAAAGTCTTGTTACCGATATTACATAAATTTCATAGTGTTACGAACATGCATTCAGCGTGGCCCGTGTAATGGTTGTGTCTCGAAGCAGCATCTCAGTCATCGAAAACCATCCACAGATATCTCGAACGCAAGAGAACAATCCATAGGCGCATTAGAGGTAGGAATGTTCTAGAATACATATATGTAACGATGTTAGGAGTAAGTTTTAGTTGATAAGATAGTACCGAACTGTAAAGTTACAAATAAGTATATTTATATAAATTCGAACCGCTCATTTTATTTAATCTCGCTACAATATTTTGGAATTATCAATTGCAAAAAAAATTATTTATAATGTTAATTTGATTTAGCTAGTAAAATAAATTTTCCGATACAAAAATTGCGGTTTAATGGATTCTGTCCATAACCTATGAGAGCTTTTCTAAAGAGCTTTTCGGCTTTTCCCTAGCTTCTTTAAACATTCTACTCTCCTGCTATTAAAGCTATTGGCAGGTTTTCTGTAGGACTTTCGAAAGGCGATTAATACGTTTTCTAGAAAAAACGAATTACCGTAAGTGTTGACAAATTAACAAGTAATTGTTTTATTCTTTAGCTTCCGGATTTCCGGTTAATAGCTTTCCTTAAACGTTTCCGGTTGAAACCCGCAATAGGTCCGGTAGAAGGAGAACAGAACTTCGAGGAGGTTTTATAAACCTAGCGATTTCCCTTAGACTTGTGTAGCTGAATGTGGAAAGCTTTGAAGTAGACTCTAGATAAATATATTTCAATAAATTATTGATTAGTTTGGTACAGTTAAATAAATATATCGTATAATATATGATAAATACATCGAATATCTAATAAATAAATATATTTCACTTTATAAATAAAATATATTACATTATGGTATTAGTTCCCGATGTACCGATTCACCCTATTAGATAACAAATGAGGATCTATCGGCCAAGTATGATCAGTATAAACCCAGTTGAGTTAACCCTGGAAAGTTAACAGCGTGGAAGACTATGCTCAATAAATTTAACCCTCTATTGCATAATGGACCCAAACGGGAACTCAATATATAAAATTTCCATGAGTATTTGCTATCGACAATTTTAAGCGCGTACACATCTTATTCCCTTTTGGGAACGTTCATTCTTAGATGTATATTGTGTGTTGCCGATATACCCACCGGTTATTTCAATAAATAGCAGTTTTGTTTGAAGTGACCTTCGAGTAAGTTGTTTGTTTAGCACGTGTATTTTATTTTCAAATATCAGCTAAAAATAAGGTAAGTTTGATAAATAAAAATTATATACGCGTTTATAAGTGTTGTAAGGATCTACTGATATATTGAAATAATAAATTTACTTTGTTGTTGTTAGAATTTGCCCCAAATTATTACTGTTCCCGTACGGGAACATTGTGTGCTAAAAGTAAATTTTGAAACTGAAAAAATTTAATATTTTATAGCTTGTTTTTATCAAGTTGGTACTTATTTAATGCATTATTGGTTTAAATAAATTAATTTGAATAAACCTGAAGTAAACTTTTTTTTTTCAGAAAAAAAATGGATGAATTTGAAAGTATTCCACCAACATCGTTTTACAACAATAAAGCAAAAACTATTCAGCCCTATAAGTTACGACAGATTCCATCTGAAAGTGAAGATTCGGAACTATCTGATGAAGATAATGTTGAGCCGTTAGCTGCACAAACCACCCGGCCCAGAGTAATCATTGACAGTCAAGAAGACTCTGATAATGAAGATGATAATTTATCAACCGATGATTCGGATACTGAACTACCTACTAAACAAAAATCTAGCAAAAAAAGTCAAATGACATGGCATCCTTCAAAAACTGTGCGAAATATAGATGAACTGCATTTTGAAGGTAGTGAATTACTTCCAATCAACATATTGCAGCTCAACTCTCCTTACAAATTGTTTAGTTTTTTTTTGACACCAGATTTTATAATTGAGGTAGTTCGACAAACTTGTATATACAGCGCTCAAACAAATCCACAAAAGCCAATTACCACATGTCCTGTAGAAATTGAAAATTTTATGGGGATATTGCTGTGGATGTCTCTAATAAGACAACCTACTACAAGACGCTATTGGGCTCCGACAACAAGAATTTCACAAGTTGCAGATGTAATGCCTATCAATCGTTTTGAAACAATCAAAAGGTTTCTTCATTTTAGTAATAATTTAGAAAATACGCGCAGTCTTGACAAAATAGCGCCTCTGATTGAACAAATAAAAAGATCGTGTTTGCAAATACCTTTAGAAGAACACTTATCTTGTGACGAACAAGTTATATCGTTCAAAGGACGTTCGAGCATGAAGACATACAATCCCAAAAAGCCTCATAAATGGGGATACAAGATGTGGGTTCTCTCAGGAATCTCAGGATTTTCATATAATTTTGAAATTTTGGCTGGAAAAGATGGTTACACAGAATTACCGAATGAAGTAAATTTGGGAGCTGCTAGTAATGTTGTAGTTCGGTTGAGCAGAGAAGTACCATCCAATAAACATCACAAACTCTTCTATGATAATTATTTTTCAAGCATACCACTGGTGTCATATTTGTCAAAACGAGGCATACATTCTATTGCAACAATCCGTACAAATCGAATTCTCAATTATAAAGGTTGGCAAAAGAAGGAAATTAAAAAATTACAAAGGGGTAGCATTCAGGAACACTCTGGCACGTATGAGAATACTGCAATACATACAGTCCAGTGGTGTGACAACAAAATTGTGTCTTTACTGTCAGATTATTGTGGAACTCAACCAACAGCCAAAGTGGAAAGATTCTTTCGCACCGAAAGAACTAGGAAAGAAATTGATTGCCCAGACATTGTACAACAATACAACAGGCACATGGGCGGTGTGGATCTGCAAGATTCCTTATTGGGATTATATCCAATCAAAATCAAAAGTAAAAAATGGTACCACCGTATTTTCTATCATATGCTGGATGTAGCAGTAGTCAATGCTTGGCTATTAGACAGGCGAATTAAAAAACAAATTGGAAAAACTGAAGAGATTATACCACTGCTGAATTTCAAAACAATTCTAGCTGAACAACTAACTAACAGTGGTCTTTTACAAAAAAGAAAAGTAGGTCGTCCTAGAAGTTCTACACCCGAACAACCATCCAAAAGAAGATGCATTGAACCTAGACCCAATATATATGTACAAACAGATCAGTTTTCACACTGGCCAAACTGGACTGTAAACAGGGAAAGATGTAAGTTGATAAACTGTAAAGGAAAATCAAGGGTCCAGTGCGAGAAATGTAAGGTGCATTTATGCTTTCATTCTAAAAGTAATTGTTTTAAGAAGTTTCACAATTTGGAATAGTGTGTTACTGACAATATATCTATCTAATGTGTATGACAATTTGGTTCTAATAAAAGTTTTTATACATAATGTTCCCAAATGGGCACACATTTTTTTTTTCAAAAACTGGATCATTTTCAAAAAACTATATATATATATATATATATATATATATATATATATATATATATATATATATATATATATATATCGGTGAATTCTACATACATCTATTAAGAGTAATTTAATATAATTTTATTTTATTTCGTCAAAAAATAAAATAAAATAAATTCATGCAATAGAGGGTTAATGGAAGGGTCATATCTAAAAATTGACAAACAAAATCAAATTAGATAGATAGTCACTTAACAAAAAAGGGAAAGAAAAAAATGGTTGGATCATTAAAAAAAAGCACTAAAACTGAAATAATCTTAAAATAAAGTTATAATCATTAAACGTGGAGGACATTAAACTCTTGTTGTAAGTCAACCTAGGATTGAAATTGAAAGAAACTGCGTAAATAATCCAATAAAGTATCTTAGGAAGTATCATTATATACAAGACCAATCTTTGTGTGTCAAACTGAAGTTCTTTACTATAACTGAATATTTTATAAGCTCTGAAGTACCCCAAGATACCGATTTAGGATATCTACTCTTTGATTTTTTATTGATAATGTTATCAGATCCTTAACTTATTCAATGCTTTAATTATGTTCATTTTTGATACTTTTATGGTCCACACTTCTGCTCTATACAAAAGTAAAAATCAAAAATAGCACTTAACCATTCTTTGTCTTAGTTTTAAACTGTGATGATTATTGCAAAGAAACGCTTCTTGAGCCTATAGCTTTTAATTGTAAATTAGAAGATATTTTGCATTTTTAAAAACTAAAAAAGAGAAACTTTAAAGAAGATTTCTGATATACTGTTCTTTTGAATTGCTTAAACCATATTCTTATTCTGGTATGATCAATTTCTTGAATCTGGATTCTTTTCTTACCAACTTTCATTTGATCTTTATTTTTAAGCATATTAATGGAATAATCCAATCTCCTGAATTCTAGCTTCTGAAGCTAATATGCTTTCATATTTCTTCTCTTTCACTGTGTAAGAATTCACTTTTCTGTGTTCCTCATCGCAGAACTAATTATAGTTCAAATACGAGTATTGTCTGATTTTTCAAGCATGTTAATCAGTTACCTAATGAGGTAAATATGTTTAACTTATATATTATATCAATACCTCGTGTGTGGTTGCTAGATCCACCATCAGACGCCTCCACAGGTGACGGATAAGGAATGCCTCCCAGATATGGATGGTAACGAGGAAATGAAATACTCGGGGTGGACCAAATACTAGCACATGGAAATGGAAAGCAACATTTTTATAACTGTGTTAAGGTGCAGAAGAATTCTTCAGAACAGTTTAATACGACACTTCGGACCCTTTGAGGTGACAATTATCATATTAGATTGATAAAGCTAAAACACTGTTATATGGAAGGTAACGGAAAGTCGTTATGGCATCGATTAGTGAACCGAATAATACTACTGATCATGGTCTACGGAACTCAATATCCGAAAGGGAAAGAAATACACAATTAAACCAGGTCTTCCTAGATCACCCAGCAAAATTCCTGTGAACAAAACATCACCAGACATAAGATGAAAATGAAAAATTTGTATAGAGTAGATACATGGAATGTAACAACTTTACATGAAGGCTAACTAAATATTATTATCATGGGGAAGAGCGAAACAAGATGGCCAAATACAGGGAATTTCATAGCAAACGGATAAGCCGTATATTTTCTGGAAATCAAGACTATATGCATTAAAATTATGTATTAATAATTATGAAACAACATATTAATGTTAATACAACTGAATTCCAAACCTGTAAATATAAATATAATCCAAGTTTATGCTCCCACTGCTGACACAGATGAGCAGAAAATTAAAGAATTCTACCATCAAATAAAAGAAGCGGTAAAAATAACAAAAAGAATCACGAAATAATAATAGTTATAGGAGACTTTAACGCTAACGTCTAATCGACTTGTCAAAAAATGACATCGTCAGTACAAATACCTAGTTTCAACTTCCAAAAAGGAGTCTGTACACGTGGAAATTCCCTCAAGATGGACAGCAAGGTAGAATAGTACTGAATTAAATAATGAATCACTGATTTCGAAACAATATGAACGATGTAAAAACTTACCCCGTCGCTAAAATAAACTCAAATCATAATTTACTCTGCTCCAAAATACAGATTATATTAAAAAAATTAAGAAAGCTATTTAAGCCCAGTAAGATATATTTCAACCTACTTGAAACCTACAAACACGTGTACACATATCACAGCAGAGAAATAGAAAAATACAAAACATAACGAATATACCAAACGAAAACAAAATTATCAACAAAAGTTGGTACGACATATAAAACTTGATTTTAGAAGAAGTAACAGAGTGTTTGAAAATACCTACAGTATTGGCAAAAAATAAGTAGATGACAAGGGAAATCCTAGAGCTGATTTAATTTCGACGGAATTTCAATGAAAAAGCTGATTTGTAGATCTTCCTTGGTTTATTTTATCGGCCCTTAGTCTTACATCTTCGTAGATTGATCTTCTTTCTCTGTTACTTTTTTCCATATATTTCCTGTGTTCTACATTTCTTTTCTGTATGGCCTCTTTACACTCTCAACCATTCTCTTTTTGTTTGTTTCTTTTTTTGTCTATGATCTTTCTAGTTGCGTCAACTTTTGTTTTAATTTATTCCTAATGTTTTTCGGAGATACGGCGAAGAACTGGAATGGAAGACGTCATAAAACGGATTACGAAGTTGAAGTGGAAATGGTCAGGACACGTCGCAAGACAGAGAGACAACAGATGGACAAAGAAGATTTTAGAATGGCGGCCAAGGGCAGACAAGCGAAATCGTGGAAGACCACCTACCAGATGGACGGACGACATTAAAAGAATAGTGACAAACTGGATCGCAGCTGCACAGGACAGAGAAGAGTGGAGACATCTTGAGGAGGCCTATGTTCGACAGTGGACAAATTTGGCTATGTGATGATGATGAATGTTTTTCGGTGCCTAGACTGATTGTATTTGCCAGTGTTTGTGTTATTTCTATTTCATAGTTGTGTTTGATATCTTGTTGTCTCAATTTTTGTATATATAATTATTGTGTTGTTTGTTTCTGCCTGTCCCTGACGTTTCTCTATGAAATATGCATCTGTATTTTATCTATACTAGGAGATGGTCCGATCCGAAGCATGCTTCTCTTGGGCACTTCACATCTTGTATGCTTGTTGCGGCCCTTTAGTCTATCAAATCATGATCAATTCGGTTGTCGATTGTTCCAACAGACATAATCCATGTCGCTTTATGCATGTCGCGGTGTGAGAAAAAAGTCTAGCCTCTAATCATGTTTTTTCTACTGGCACAATTGATAAGTAATTCTTCATTTTCATTGGTGTTTTGATAGAGTGAATTTTTACCAATGGGTCCTAAGAAAAATCTTCTTATACTGCTTATTTGAAAATTCATATCTCCTAGTACCATCTTCATGTCATTTCTCGGTGAGCTGTCGTATACTTCCTCTAGCTGTTCATAAAAATCTTCTTTTATTTCCATGTTATGTTCTTCTGTTGGGTAATATATGTTAATAATTGGGAGGTTAAACAATTTTTATTTTAATCTTAGTTTACTTATTCTCTGATTCACTACTTTAAAATCTAATATGGCATGTTTCATCTTATTGTCAACTATGAAGGCTACTCCGAACTCTTTTTTTTTTCCGTTACCTTTTCCTTTATGTATTGTATGTCTTTTTGTGTCTTTTAATCCGTGCCCTAACCATTTAGTTTCTTATATTGCTACTAGTTTTATTTTGTATTTTCTGAGCTCGTTAAGTAATGATGCTTGTGCTCCTGGTTTATTCAATGTTAGAACGTTCCAGGTACCGAGTGCGTAGCCCATATTTCTTTGCTTAAGTCGTCGTCGATAAGACAGATATATTCGAGGCTTATTTAAAGGTTTCATGGTTTCTTACTTTTTACGGTAATTTTAGGCACGAGAAACTCACCTTTGACCCCGTCTGCTTTCCCGTCTGCTTTCTCCGTCTGTGTTCGTCTTGTCTGCTATATAACGCACACTCGTTGTACGCCATGCAGTCAGTGGCTGCTCGGCAAAAGCCTTCGGGGACGTGAGAGTAGGATTTTTTGGCAGAAGCTGAGTTATATTTCCAGAACCCCCGACTCTTTCGTCAAAAACAATGGGCATTACTCGCAGTTTTGTTACAGTATGAGCACCGGTAACACATAATGCCTTCAAAATCCTTTACCATCCTTAAACCACCATGGCTGACCCTACTACTTTTAAAATATACTTCGAAAGTACTTTATAAAGATAACAACAAAATTTAAAACAATGCCGATACAAATCACTAATTCTGTGATATATACGCTTAAATTTGCAGACGATCAAGTAATAGTGGCTCAAGACAATGACGATTTAAACTATATAGCCCATAACATAATTGTAGAGTAGTCAATAAAAAAATCGAATATTTGTACCTTAAACGGCAACAAAAGATATTGGACGACAAAGCCACGATGTTCTTTTCTACGTGCCATCTCCACGACGGAGGTTTGCAATCATCATGGCTATTCTGATCTTAGATGCTATTGTGATTATTAGACTTTGTTCTTGGCAGAATTGTATTAGACGATCTCCTCTATCGTTACGTTCCCCTAGTATTTGATCTCCCATTATTATTCCAGCTCTTCTCTTGCCGACTTTTGCATTGAAATCGCCCATAACTACCGTGATTTCCCTGTTCTTTGTCCCGGTTCCCCATCAATTCAAGATGCACAAGTTTCAGTGCAACTTCAATTTGTTGGTAGAATGTTTGTACTTCATCTTCGGTTGCATCCGTCATTGGCGCATATACTTGGATACAATTTAGTTTTGTGTGTGATGTCCTTATTTGTAGTAGCATCACTCTTTTTGAGATTGGGACAAAACGCTCCTTTAACTTGTTGACTTATGTATCGACAAGAATTGCTACTTCACGTCTATGCTGGTTGTCAGTGTTTTCCAAGTAATATAATGTACCCGTTTCTGTCAAAAGGTATCCTGAGTCAGGCCACCATGTTTCGCTTACACCTATTGTATTAAATATAATATAATGAATAATGTAATAATATAATAAATAAACATTTTATATTCATTCGTCACATTTCTTGAAGGATATCATGCTTTTTAGCAGGTTGATACATGCTTTTGACGTTCCACGTACCTATTTTTGGTTTTAGTCTTGTAGTCTATACTTGAATCCTAACGGTTCCGTTAACAGTTCAGAAACTTACGTCGCTAGAAAACCTAAACGTAGATATAAAAAACAAAAAAATTTATTTAAAAAATTCCTTTATAAAAGGTATAATACTAAAAAACCCTATCGGGCTATATCACAGAACTTTGTCGGAATTAATATTCCATCATCAGTGCTATCTGGATGTATTAGTGCTATCAGCACTGATGATGGAATATAAATTCCGAAAACGTTCTGTGATGTAGCCCGATAGAATTGTTAACGTTATACCTTTTACAAAAGAATTTTTTAAATAAAAATTTTTGTAATACATGGTATACAGCCAGCTAAAAAAACAGTTAAGAATATGACACCCCTTTAAATACACGAAGAAACATTTACTTGGTTTTCCAGTAATAAGCGATAAAAAGCAAAGTAAATCATTGTTACGTTCTTTATTTCAATAGAAACGATACAATATTATGCACCAAAATCAAATAATTGTGTGAGTTTACATTCTGTTATAAATTCCAAGATTTTTATATTCTTATTTTGATCTTATTTTTTCCTAAAAGTTATGTAATTAACAACTCCAAGAAAGTAAAAAACATGTTTACCTTTGTTCAACGTTTTATCTTAATATTTTGATTGACACAGGGATTTTAGAGAGATTTTTATTATGTAAGTATTTTATAATATGTATCTACTTACTTATATACATGTATATATGCATGTGTTTATAAAAAAAGTGGAAAATTGATATACACAATATTATGCACGTGAATTGCTTTCAACAACAACAATAATTGATGTAGAGATCCGATAGGACAAATAGGTATAAATATGCTCAGGGAGGGACTAAGGTTTTATTTTAATCAGATACCTAATAATAAAATATTAAATGTCCTTAGATAATGATCATTTTAGATACTGTAGATTATCGCGCAGCTTTATACAATGTTTTCCATTTTAAATAATAATTTCAAAATTCATTAAAATAATTGTATTACCTATTTATTTATTTTAATTACACGTGTATTTTAATAAACACGTGGTGAATCTATATATGATTAAAAAAAACAGATGATTCAAATAACAAAAAAATATCTATCTATCTATCTAATTAGCCTTCTCCGGTCCATCCGGTCCATCCGGACTCAAAGAATGTCAAACATGGAAGTAACTAGAAGGATAGGAAATGAGGCGGAAATAATATCAACTATTAAAAGACGAAAACTTGAGTACTTGGGACATGTGATGAGAGGGCAAAAATACGCATTATTACAACTTATTATGCAGGGCAAAATCCGAGGAAAGCGAAATGTGGGAAGACGAAGAATATCCTGGCTTAAGAACTTGAGGGAATGGTTTGAATGCAGTAGTGCAGAACTTTTTAGAGCGGCAGTCAACAGAGTCCGCATAGCCATGACGATTTCCAACCTTCGATAGAAGATGGAACTTAAAGAAGAAGAAGAAGGTCCATCTTTCTAATCATTTTCCATTCTTCTCTGTCTGTCGCTACAGTCATCCACCTAGATCCCACGTGCTTCTTGATATCATCTGCCCATCTCATTTGGGGCCTTCCTCTGCTTCGTTTATATTCCCACGGTCTCCAACTTATACGCATTTTGTTCCATCGGTCTTCTTTTTGTCTTATATTGTGTCCGGCAAATCTCCATTTCAATTTTGCAACTTCTTGTCTAACATCCCCCACTTTTGCTTTCTCTTATATCCATTCGTTTCTTTTTTTATCCATTAGTCTTATGTGAAACATTTGTCTTTCCATTGCTCTTTGAGTTTTTATGATTTTGTCCATGCTTGCTTTTGTGAATGTCCACGTTTGGGAACCATAAGTAAGGACAGGGAGTACGCATTGGTTGTATACTTTGGTCTTAAGATGCTGTGGATATCTTTTGTTTTTAAGAATGTAGCTTAGTTTGCCAAATGCCGCCCATGCCAGTCTAACTCGTCTCTTTATCTCTGCTGTTTGGTTCTCTTTGTTGAGTTTTATAGTTTGACCAAGATATATATATAATCCTGAACTTGTTCTATTTCATCTTGTCCGATTCTCATTGTGATGTCTTCATCTGTATTTGTTATGGTTTTGGTCTTGCTGTAATTCATATTAATGCCTATCTTTCCAGCTTCTACGTCCAGTTCTTTCATCATTTCAAATAATTCTTCTTTTTTATCAGTTATCAATACGATATCATCAGCGTACCTTAGATGGTTCAAACGTTGTCCACAAATTTTTATACCTTTTTCTTCCCATTCTAATCTTTTAAAAGTATCTTCAAGAGCCTGATTGAAAAGTTTCGGTGATATTGTATCACCCTGTCTCACGCCCCTATTTATTTGTATTGATTTTGTTCCTTCATATACTTTAATTGTTGTTTTGGCTTCCTTATATATATATTGGCTATTAGATCCATATATCTGTTGTCAATTCTGCTCTTAATCAAAGAACTTTTCACTGCCCAATGTTCGATTCTGTCGAAAGCCTTTTCGAAATCTATGAACACCATATATAGAGGAATGTGGTATTCATTTGCTCGTTCTATAAGTATTTTCATACTTAGTAAATGGTCACTTGTGCTGAAACCCTTTCTAAAACCAGCTTGTTCTTTCGACTGGTATCCATCGAATTTTGTCGTCAATCTATTGGTTAAAATTTTTGTTAGGAGTGTATACATTACATTGAGGAGTGTTATAGGACGGTATAGTGAGAAAAAAGTTAAAACCACCAAAATTAACATCAAAAACCTAAAAGACGACAACTGCCAACAGCAACTAAACGCAGAGATAAATAAATTAACTGAAGAAAGCGTTAAATGGGCAGATATGAAAAAAGCCATACTAAAAGCGGGAAAGGAGGTCCTAGGCGAAGAAGAGAAAATAACTAAAAAAGACTGGATGACACCGGAAATAGTTGAGCTAATAACTGAAAAAAGAAAATACAAAAATAAAGATGAAAATAAATATAAAACCATCAAGAATAAAATCAAATATGAAATCAGAAAGGCTAAGGAGGAATGGATGAACAAAGGATGCCAGGAATTGGAAGAACTCAGCAACAAACATGACACCTCAAACTTACATAAAAAAATTAAAGAACTTACAGGCAACACTAGACAAAGAAGAACACTCATAACAAGAGATAATAATGGAGAAATACTTACTGAAGAGAGCAAAATAAAGGAAGTATGGGAACAATATATAATCCATCTTTTCCATGACGAGAGAGAAAATGAACAAGATATAGGTGAAGAAAAACAATACCTACAAATTTTACCCTCAGAAGTAAAGAATGCCCTACAGAATGCAAAACAAGGAAAAGCACCGGGTCCTGATCAAATTCCAGTTGAACTGTTAAAAGCCTTAGATGACGGTAATATAAAGAGACTCACCCGAATTCTCAACCACATATATGTAGAGGACAACATCCCGGAAGAATGGCTTAAATCGATATTTTTACCTCTACCAAAAAACAACAATCCCAAATCATGTAATGACTATAGATTGATAAGCCTAATGTGCTACCCTTTAAAGATTCTTTTGAAAATTGTTCAAAACCGAATTTATAAGAAATGTGAGGAACAGATAGATGAAACTCAGTTTGGCTTCAGAGGAGGCATGGGTACAAGAGAGGCATTATTTGCGTTGACGGTACTCTTTCAGAAATGTCGGGAATATAACAAGAGTGCATATGTATGCTTCATAGACTTTAGGAAGGCCTTTGACCGAGTGCAGCATATGAAGTTAATAGATGAATTAAAAAACATCAATTTAGACAAAAAAGACATTGAGTTTATTAAGGCTATATACTGGAACCAGAAAGCAGTAGTAAAGGTGAACGATATAGAAACAAATAATATACCGATTGCGAGAGGGGTTAGGCAAGGATGCGTCTTGTCTCCGACGCTTTTCAACGTGTACTCACAGGTCATATTCAGAAAAGCCTTATGGGAAAGAAAAGAGGGAATAAGAATTGGTGGAGAAATCATAAACACCATGAGATTTGCAGATGACACGGTAATTATGGCTGAGAGTATAGAAGATCTACAAACTTTACTAGATGCAATAAATAGTGAATGCATTCAAATGAGACTTGACATCAACACAGATAAGACCAAATTTATGATAGTATCAAGGAGTCCAATAAATAATGAACAACTAACTCTTGGTGGACAGCAAATAGAGAAAGTGACAAAATATAAATATCTGGGAGCTTACATCAACACAGAATTAGATCCAGACCAAGAGATCCGGGTACGAATAGAAATGGCAAGGGCAGCGTTCTTAAAATTCAAACAATTGTTCTGTGACAAAAATCTGAATATTGCGCTGAGACTGAGGTTTGTTGAATGTTTGGTCTGGTCGCAATTATTGTACGGGGTAGAAACATGGACACTAAAAGCGCAAATAGTTAAAAAGATTGAAGCCTTTGAACTTTGGATATACCGGAGAATGTTGAGAATCCCATGGACTGCCAGGGTCACCAATGAGGAAGTGCTGAGAAGAATGGGTCGAGTCAAAAAAATGTTGAGAAGGATAAAAGTACGCAAGACTGCATACCTTGGACACATACTAAGAAATAATAAATATAGTCTTCTGCAGGTCATCATGCAGGGTAGAGTCGATGGCAAAAAGGGAATAGGTAGAAAGAGGAAGTCATGGCTGCGAAATATTCGAGACTGGACAAACATGACTGTAGACGAATTATTCCACGTTGCAAAAGACAGAGAAGCTTTTAAAAATGTGGTCGCCAACCTTCGTTAATGGGGACGGCATAGGAAGAAGGAGAATAGGACGGTAGTTTTTTATATCTGCTTTATCCCCTTTCTTGTGTAGGATAATGGTTACTGATTCCTTCCAGTTGTTTGGGATTCTTTTTTCTTTTAATATCTTGTTAAAAAGGGGATGTAGAGTATTAATTATTACCACTTTTCCACCATATTTCAGCATCTCTGCAATTATTCAATTTTTTCGAGGCGATTTGTTGTTTTTCATTTCTTTCAATGGCTTCTTTATTTCTGATTTGCTTATTTATGGCTGTAGCTCTGAGTTGACATTTTTTATTTTAACCTTAAGTTGGTTTTTAATTTCTTCTGGTAGTTCCTTTTTTGTTCTATATAATTCTGAGTAGAAATGGTGGATTATATTTATGATGTCATCTTTAAGGTTTGTTTCTACTCCATTTACATCTTTTATTTTGTTTATTTCAAACTTACCTAATTTCGACCTTAAGCATTTCATATTTTTGTTGTTTTATATTACTTCTTCTATTTTTATTTCTTGTTCTTTAACAACCTTAAAATTGTCATGTAAGAAATATGTTGCCTTTTTGAAGGCAAGTCACTGAAGAAGACGACCTGATGCCTTATTTTCGATGTATTGTCATGTAAGAAAATACCTCGTCTTTCTTAAGACGAGCCAGTCAGGAGACAAATCATTCTTGGAGTCCATACCCTGAAAATGGACTTAAGTAAAGGAGCTCACGATGTTTCCGAAGCCCTCTACAAAACACCCGGAGGCTACTGAAGGTGACTAGACCCCTAATTGTTCCCCCGAGGTGACACGGAGGCAATATTTATATTTTCCACTCGCCACACCTCCACTGGTATCGGCGTGAAGGGGCGTGTAGTCATTTGTTGTAGCTTTTCTTTCTTCGTATTTGGCGGGAAGGGTGTTTGTGGATTTTAATATTGGTATTCATGTTTTATTAATTTTCAATCCTTCTTCTATCCGATTAAAATTATTTGGGTGTTTATATATTTCCACCGGTTCCCGATACAACCGTGAATATTTGGATGTAGTGTGTTTATATAAGACAGGAAATCGTTTAGTTTTTCTACTCCGTGACCCCAAATTACAAAAGTGTCATCGACGTATCTAAACCATACCCTTGGCTTCAATTCAAAAACTTCAATTTACGATGGAAACAGAAAAAGATCAACTAGCGTTCCTAGATGTATTAGTAAATCGAAAGGAGGCTTCCTTTCGATTTACTTAGGACATAAAGTGTATCGAAAACCTACACACACGGACAGATACCTAAACAGGAACTCAAATCATCATCCAAGCCAAATACAAGGTATCATCAACACTGTGGCGGAGAGGGCGAAGAGAATTTGTGAACCACAGCATCTCCAAAGTGAACTTCTTCATATTGAAAAAGCGCTCACCTCTAATTGTTATACCAGAAGAGAAATACATAAAGCAACGAATAACATCTCTAGAAGGAAGGACGAATAAACAGAATTTAAAGGCAAAGTGTTCTTGCCCTATATATCGGGGGTAAGGGACAGAATTGGGCGAATACTTAAGAAAGCCAACGTAAAGACCATTTTCAAGCCTATAAAGAAATCAAGGACTGTTTAAGATCGGTAAAAGATAAACGCGACCCATTAGCAACGGCCGGAGTATATCGAATACCATGCACATGTGGAGTGGTATATGTGGGAACCACGAAAAGAGACACAAACACAAGAATAAATGAACATAAAAGCCATTGTCGTTTACTAAGCATAGAAATATAGGAGTGTTTAGGAGGCGGAAGCCACAAGGAAGTTAAGTTTTCTCCGGAAAGAGAAGAAGTAAAAAAGTTCATCTGTAGTTTTCAAGCTATGGAATCGCATTATTCACGACATCACTCATCACGTGTCTACCCACCATCAGACCTAAATATCGCCAAAATGTGGGAAATGTTCAATTATGGTAAACAAGAATCTGAGGTTACTCAGGATTTTTGCACCAGAATATTTTGCTCAGATTTTAAAATTGAATTCTATAATCCTAGCATGGATGAATGTAGTACTTGCTTAGAATTACAACACCTTATCCAAGTGGAAAAAAACGGAGAAAGAAAAAAGGTGTCTAAAAATAAAAATTGAGTTACACAAGAAACAGGCCCAACCCCTCTTCCAACACCTGCGAGAAAAACTACAAGGATGTTGTATTTTGAGTTTTTATTCTCAGAAGAACCTTGTTTTGCCAAAAGTAACTGATTAAAGTATATACTATTCACGACAGTTTTACTATTATAACCTTTTAGTAGTTAAAAGATTTTATTATGAAAAGGCATTTGACTCCATAGAACTTTGGGCAATAGAAAGAGCTATGAACAACTACAGGATAGACTCCCGGTACATAATACTCATACATAATATTTACAAGGAAGCTACAATGAAAATACAAATAGATGCGAAAACCAAAGCTATACCAATCAACAGAGGAGTTCGCCAGGGAGACGTTATCTCACCAAAGCTATTTACACTTAAACTGGAAGACGTGTTCAAAGAGATTAACTGGGCAGATAAAGAAATAAATGTTAATGGAAGAAAACTAAGTAATTTAAGATACACTGATGACATTGTAATATTCACTACAAGTTTCGAAGAACGACAGACCATGATGACGCAACTATTACAAGCTCCTGAAATATAGTTCATCTTAAGATGAACTTGGAAAAAAACAAAAATAATGACAAATACACCGAACATAAAAAAAATAACGTTGAACGACATAAATTAAGAAATAGTAAGCGAATACATCTACCTGGGATAGATAATGAAAGTTAACAAAGAAAATCAAACTTCCGAAATTACCAGAAGAATAAGATTAGCGTGGGCAGGATTTGAAAAACTGACTTGGATCTTAAAAATCACTAAAATAGAACAATATTTGAAAACCAGAATTTACGATCAGTGTATCCTCCCTATACTCACGTGTGGCTCACAGACGTGGACACTCACCAAGTCCAACAAAATAGTAAAAGCACAAAGAGTGATGGAAAGATCAATGCTCGGGGTGAGACTTAGACAAAAAACAAACAAATGGATTAGAAGCAAAACGAAAGTAAAAGACGCAGGAGAACATGCTGCCAAATTAAAATGGAGCTTCACAGGACACAATACTCGACTGATGGAACCACGAAATACAACAATGGAGACCATGGTTAGGAAAGAGAAGCAGAGGAAGACCACAAATGAGATGGACGGATGATATTAAGAAGATCGGAGGGTACAACTGGAAGGAAGTGGTGCAAAATAGAAGACACTGGATTGATTTGGGGGAGGCCCATGTCCAAAGTTGGATTACTTAAAGCTGAAGAAGAAGTTAAAGGATTGCCAAATAAGTCCCAGAATTCCAGTAATGTCTCAATTTATACCTGGATGGAAGACAAAGCAAGAAAATCATCCAACGAGGTTGCTTTCATTGTATTCAATGAGTCGAGATCATTCTTCTCTCATTCCCACTCACTCACTCATTCCTTCCTGCCGACAGAGTATTTGGGATGATAGAGAAAACATTAAAAAATATTAACACAATTGTGACAAAAGAAGAATATCATGAAATTTTTAAGAAATGTGGTACGATTAAGTTGATTGGAAGGGATTGGGTACCATTGGACTGGAAATAAGAAGCAAAAAGTTTTATGAAAACAGGGGCTCAACTTCATTTTAAAATATACTCCTGCCGACGAATAGTTCTTCGGAAAACTAAATTGAGAAACATCGTTGTGAGCAGAACCTGAAATATCGGCTGAATGTGACAATAATGTGAAAATAATAATGCTGATTTTGATGGTGATCTTGTGTTAATTTCAATTTAAATGTTATTAAAGTTTAAGTATTTTATCAGTTCGAATACTTTGTTTTATATATTGTTAGTTAAATTTTTTTGTAGGTAGGTACTAATGCAACTTAAATAAAAGATTTTCAAATTGGAATTTCATTTAAAATACCTTATTCTCTATATAAATGTTATAAGCATTAAAATTTAAGTTAGATAAAAACCGAGGGTACACTCTTTCAATTACAATGTTTTTTGCCATCAAAAACGGACACTTATCATCACATTTGGATCAAATATGAACATTTACCCATTTTTGTTCCAAAAGCGGACATCTGTATTTCAAATAATAATTTTATAATAATTTCATATATTTCTGATATCAGGATGTCCACAAGATTACTTTTGAAGCCTTAACTAAAATTATAGGAAGTGAGATTTTTATAAAAAGAATAATAGCTGCTGTGTACAAAAAAACCAATTTATTTAAATTTTTTGCATGACACATGTTCGTATTTGATATGAAGCCACTCAAGTAACCGCTTCTTTCTATGGAATAGCAAACAATGTGGAGAAAGTGCAAACAAAACATGGCGAGGGACTTGATAAGACGTCAAAAAATTAATGATTTAATTTTTATAATCCGTTAGAACTTAGTTTATACATAAAGACAAAGAGAATGATAAATGGATTTGCTTTGTTTAATTTTCTAGAATAAGGAAAAATAATTAACAAAATGTATTTTGGTAATAAAACATAGTACGGTACTGTAAAAATTATGTTGTGCGCTTAGTTTTTACGCAAAGCCAATAAATATAGTTATTAAGATAAGAGGTATACTCTACAAGATGGATGACATACGTCCTATAATTTTATTACAAACAAATATTTTCGCTTTTTCTAACCTTGTCAGTTTTTAACAATTTGGAAAGATACAGGTTTATCTAATTATATAACAGTTTTAATATTTTTGTTAATCACAAATAACTTTTGAATCTGAATAGTCGTGTTAACGGTCTGCATTATTAGCAACTCCTTAACTTACAATGAATGTTGTATAGGTCTCTTTATCTACTTCTCTCCGCTGTCTCTTAAAATGCCTAGGTATATTTCTCCAGCTCATTTTCACTTAGAATTTGCAGTAGCTTAGATAACATTTTCTTCTTACATCTTTTTCTCCTATGATCTCTTAATACTATATTTACCATGATTATCTCAATAAATCTTTAAGTTGTTCTTAGATTCTTAAGAGATTCGTTAGTGAGTGTCATAGTCTCCATTCCATAAGTCATGATAGGAAGGATACGTGTGACAAAACCTTTTGCTTTAAATTAATTGGGATATTTTAATCTTTTATAACAAAGCTTAATTTACCGATTGCTACCTGGTTCTCATTATTCTTGTGATTTATGCAATTTGATTTTGTTTCCCTTGCTTTATTTTATGTCCAAAGTACACCCTTACACTATACCCTTCTACCCTTATACCCTTATACCCTTCTAAAAATTATTTCTAAATAAACGTTAAAAAAAAGTTGAGGACAACACACAACCCTGTCTAACAGCTCTTTGAATACAAATTTTGTCTGTTTCTTTGCCGTCTACCAGAATAGAAGCTTCTTAATTCCAATATAGATGTAAAAGTCTCAGATCTTTATTATATATTCCAATTATTTCTAGATATTCAAACAGCCTACCATGTTGAACCCTATCAAACGCCTTCTCAAATCTATAAAACAGGCGTAAATTGGTTTCTGTACTTCCTATGATCGTTGTAGTAGTGTTAGCATTGAGAACAAAGCTTCCCTTGTTCCCAATCCTTCTCTGAAACCGAATTGTTTTATTTCCCATTGTATCTTCACATTTCTGCTTCATTCTATTAAGAATTATCCTAAGAAGTAGCTTGAGAGAGTGACTCATGAGACTAATTAGTCTTTACATGATGATGTATTAGGTTTTTTTGAAACTGGTATAAATGTAGACTCCAACCATATTTGTGGCAGTGTTCCAGTTTCGTATATGTGGTTATAAATGTTTGTTAGTTCTGAGACATTGTCGTCGTCTAGAAGTTTGAGCAAGTTTGATGGTATTTGGTCAGGGCCTGGAGATTTCCCATTTTTGCTTTGTTTGATGGCTTTCTCTACTTCTGCTTTTAAAATACTGGGACCAGTATTCGTATAATTTGTAACGATAATATTTTGCCTACCACATGGGGTATTAATACAAAGGGTAGAAAATTGGGGGGAGAAACTATTGGGGGTGGAGATAAGGCAAGCAAAATAAACGCTACTTATGCGAACAGCACTCAGGGTTTCGTAGGAGAGCTGGGGTCGTGGATAAGTAAAAGATAAAGGGGTTAGAATGGGGCAACTACAAGAAAATGAAATAAAGGGGTCATTAATCTCTTGAAACAAACACAATAAAAATAAACAAGAAACACCTCAATAGGGCGCCACTTGAGGTGCCTAATTATACCTATTACAACCAGTAGTTGTAACTAGGAAATAATTTATTATACAACAACAAAAGCATATCTTTTTCAAAAAAAATCAAAAAAGGGTTAGCTCAAAAAAATAAACAAAATGTTAAGACAACAAAATTTAACATTTATTTATGTGTCACCACAAACAGTTATTAAAATGGAGAAATACAAAATACAAAACTTACGTGTCATCCGCTTACAAACTCCAGGAGTTGGAGATACTACATAATCTTAAAAAATTTATATGGAGGTTAACCTTGTTTAAAAATAAAACAAACTAATAGTCAAAAGAATAATAAAAAACGAGCTGTCACAAGTTAACATTAAATTTAAAAAAAAACTAAACACACAAATTGACAGCTCAACTCAACACCTAAAATTTACAATTTTAAATGTCAACGAAAGCAATTATTTAATTCAAAACAAATTGTCTGTCTTTACTTTAAAATTTGATCAAAAAGTTACCTGGATTTTCACTAACAAAATGCACTAGAATTTGTGGAACCAGACGCCACTGGAATATCCGAAACCATAACTGGAACTGAGGGCTCTACTCTCTGTGTAATGAACACAACTATCTATCTCCATATCTTCATATCTCGAACAAATCTATCTCCATACTGCCAAAAGCCTTGGATGATAACCAGGGAGAAACAAAACGAGGATGGAATCGACAATTCTTCCATTCCTCACTCAAACATTTACTGAACCATTAACTTCACACTGCTACACATTTTCTTCATAAAAAAACGAACAAACGTCTTCATAAAAAAACACAAACAACGAGGAACATTTCGAATTTAAAGTCAAATTCGGACATAACGTTGACCGCTTTTCTCCGCGGCTCAAAACGATATTAACCAAATTATCTATTAAAATTGACCGCATAACTTGAAAATAAACAAACACTTGACATAGCAAAATCAACGAAACGGCGTACATATCCTTTTGCGACGCATCAACATGAGAAGAATTTGCCGAAGTAAAATAAACAACTCTCAAATGGTTTTATTACTCGGCGACGAAACACTTTTGAGTACTTTGAAAGATACGAACTAACAACACGGAAAAATTCTTCGTTTCATTTTTTAAAAATATATAAGGAGTTTTTAATATATTTTTTTATACGAGGAGGTTTCAATATACTCAAAAGAATCAATGAAATTGAAAATGCTACAACTTTGTGGCGTTAAGTGGTGGCCTCGTATCCAGGAAGAGCTCTTTTATGTAGTTGGTCCTTTCTTCCTTTTTTTCGTTTAAGTCGATTTTACTTTTGGAGTTTCTCATAAAGTGACGAATTCTTTTCTCTCTGAGTAGGTAATTTCTTTAAGTTTTTTGTGTATATTAAACTCGTCATGTTTTCTTTGTAGTTCTTCCATCTCACGATATATTTGTTTTATCCAGTCCTCTTTTTCTCGCTTAACCCCATATCTTATTTGTCGATATATTTCTCTATATCAAGTCTCATCTTTATTTCTACAATTTCTTCTTTGTTGAATAAGGTCTAGTATGTTTAAAACTTTGTTTGCTATGGTAACCATGACGGAATTTATTATATCTATATTTTGTCCGATATTTTCTTGTTCAGATCTTTCTAGCTAATTTTTAATTTCATGATTTATCTTATTTTCGAACTCATCCGCTATTACGGCATTTCTTAGGAGTCGATTTTTATGTTTTTTCTGAGCTGTCGGGGTTTTTATTATTTTTAATTTTGTTTTAAATCCAGTACAAAGCAGATTATGATTAGTTGCTGCGTCTGCACTTCGGAATATTTTTGCAGATGTAATATTGTTCTTCTGTTCATGATAAAGGAGTCGATTTGATTTCTGACTACCTTTCCTACCTATAATGCAATTCTCTTCTTGGCAGAATTGTATTAGTCTGTGCCCTCTTTCGTTCCTTTCTCCAAGTCCATACTTTCCGTATATATCTTGTGTTATTTCGAAACCAACTTTTGCGTTGAATTCTCCCATAATAATTGTAGCTTCATGGTTTTTTTTGCTCCGGAGAATTTGTTTAATTTGGTTGTAGAATTGATCAATTTCTTCATCTGGTTTGTATCTCGGTAAGGAGGAATATTTTATTGAAGTGTTTTAGGTTAATCTCCGTATTTTGTGCTAAGGTTTCTCCAGTTACTATATGGACAATGCCTAATGGAAAACCCTGTATAATAATTAATTAAATTTTTAGTCTTTATGTGTTCACCGAATAACGTTGTTGAATCGCATAGAAGATTGTAGTTTTTTATTTCATACTACTTTAGCAAACGTTTAAAAGTAATATTAACTTAGTAAATGTCCCACACTGGAATCTTTAGATGCTTGTAAATAATGTTAGTATGCCCAAAGAATATTAAGCGTCTATATTCTTTGGTATGCCTATGCCAATGACCTGGCGATGACATTTCAAAATGAAGCCAAAGAAATGAGAGAAAAGGCTTTTGAACGAGGACTTAACAGTGCTTTACGACTACTTTAAATAATGGCGACTACGCCCTAGTACCAGGAAAAACGGAAACCTACCACTTCCATCTCACAAGTCTACTTGCGGACGAGACACTTGGCGTTATTTTCAACGGTTAAACCGTCAATATATATATATATATATATATATATATATTATATATATATATATATATATATATATATATATATAGAACCCCTCTGTCACCGAAAGCATCGGAAAAAGGAGTACGACCGTCAATCCAATATATATAAGGATCACTCAGACGAGTGGTGGGTTCTTATATCGGTCTCAAGGTGGAGAAATAAAATACAAAGTTGATAGGCTACTTTATCTATTTTGAAGACGTTTCGCTTTCGAGTTTTGAAAGCATCATCAGTTCATCTTAAAAAGACATGTAGCATCATGCAAAAAATGCGCCATTTTTCCGGCGACAGCTGTAGGGCTTTGATCGGTAACTTCATTTACACTACTTTTTAAATAAAATTTTTATTAATATCACTTATAATGCTACCTAAAGTTAAAATCAAAGCTTAATAATCATTAAATAGTTGGAAGTTGTCTATGATTTTCTTGGTTCTTTTTCACTAATTAATATTAAATAATATTTCATTTACTCTAGACCACATGGTCATTTGCTGTGCTAATTTTTTTATAAGTTCCTATATGTTGTTAGTTACTTGATTGTTTATACAATATCAGCGTATTATGTCCATTTACTTAAGTTTAATTCACATTATTGTAAATAGCTTTGACTGCTACATGTCTTTTTAAGATGAACTGATGATGCTTTCAAAACTCGAAAGCGAAACGTCTTCAAAATAGATAAAGTAGCATATCAACTTTGTCTTTTATTTCTCCACCTTGAGACCGATATAAGGACCCACCACTCGCCTGAGTAATCCTTATATATATATATATATATATATATATATATATATATATATATATATATATATATATATAAGAAAAAAGAAAAAAGAAGTACTTGTGACTCGTTTGGAAAAAATATAACACTGTTATTGATGGGTTGGAGTCAATAAAAGGGGGCTATTTGTTGACTATTTTTTACTCGAGCTTTCAATTGTGATTACAATTTTTATCAAGAGCTTCTAAAAAATACAAAATGTCTTACAAAGTTGAACTAGAAATAAAAAATTTTTTTGTTAACTCACCAAATAAAATTAGTTTTTAAATAAAACTACTGCTTACATAATAAATACAAAAAATATTAATAAAAAAATGTCTTATTCTAATAAATGTTTCTCTGTAAAATTTATATGAAGTTTCTTAAGAAAAAAAAAAAATTGAATTTATAAACAAAATAGAATAGCCACAACCAGCCTAAAATGTCATAAATACTAACTTAAAAATTTTTATTTTTGACATATTGTCAAAAATAAAATTTTGTTTAAAAAATTCTTCTTTGTTTAGTAACAAAAAAGAAGAAGATTTATTCACCATTGATAGATGCCCGAAAAAATGTAACAAATACATGGAAAATTCAAAATGTGATATTTTACTGACTGCGTAAATTAAATAGAAATTATATAATTAAAAATTTTACTTAAATTTTGAATTTCTGACCTTTTGTTTAAATTATTATCACTTTTGCTAATACAAACCATTTCCAAAAAAGTTCTTTTAAATTTATTACTTTCATTACATAAAATTTTAATATTATCAAAATCCATAATATGGTCTTTGTCTATTACATGCTCTGCCAAAGCACAAGATGGTTTCTTAATTCTACAATCACTCTTGTGAGAAATAATGCGATTTGAGAGATTTCTTCCAGTCTCACCAATATACTCAGCTTCACACTGAGTACAAACAAAAATCTTTATATTCCAAAACTAAATATCCTATAGACAAATTAGATCAAACAAATGTAGTATACAGCATTGTTTGTTCTCAGTGTACAGAGTGATTGTAGAATTAAGAAACCATCTTGTGCTTTGGCAGAGCATGTAATAGACAAAGACCATATTATGGATTTTGATAATATTAAAATTTTATGTAATGAAAGTAATAAATTTAAAAGAACTTTTTTGGAAATGGTTTGTATTAGCAAAAGTGATAATAATTTAAACAAAAGGTCAGAAATTCAAAATTTAAGTAAAATTTATAATTATATAATTTCTATTTAATTTACGCAGTCAGTAAAATATCACATTTTGAATTTTCCATGTATTTGTTACATTTTTTCGGGCATCTATCAATGGTGAATAAATCTTCTTTTTTTTTTTTGTTACTAAACAAAGAAGAATTTTTTAAACTTAAAAATTTTTAAGTTAGTATTTATGACATTTTAGGCTGGTTGTAGCTATTCTATTTTTGTTTATAAATTCAATTTTTTTTTCTTAAGAAACTTCATATAAATTTTACAGAGAAACATTTATTAGAATAAGACATTTTTTTATTAATATTTTTTGTATTTATTATGTAAGCAGTAGTTTTATTTAAAAACTAATTTTATTTGGTGGGTTAACAAAAAAATTTTTTATTTCTAGTTCAACTTTGTAAGACATTTTGTATTTTTTAGAAGCTCTTGATAAAAATTGTAATCACAATTGAAAGCTCGAGTAAAAAAATAGTCAACAAATAGCCCCTTTTATTGACTCCCAACCCATCAAAAACAGTGTTATATATATATATATATATATTATATATATATATATATATATATATATATATATACATATATATATATATATATATATATACATATATAACAATATGATGATGAGCTGTCTAAATCAAATAAATGTCGAAAAGGCGGTTCATTGGGTTAGCAGCCAAATATTAATAGTCAAAGTGTACTCTTATCAACGGTTTCGTTATACTTCGTTAGCTTTCTCTAACATCTTCAGACGAAAGCTACAATAGTGTTACAAAATGGTGGAATTGTAAGTTACAAAATAAGATAAAACACTTATTGTATGTGTGCGAGGTTGCAGCAAAAAGTTGTGAAAAAAAGTCTCGAGATGTTCATTGTAGTAAATAGAAAAATGAACAAAATTCTGTGTAAAACTTTCTTTGAAAATTATAGACCACCCAGATAATCTAAGTGTATATATACAATCTAATGTGGCAATTTAAAATTATTTATATAATTATATAAATATTTATATTACTGATTTGTTTTATAAAAGTAATTTCAACATAATTATCCTGTTTTTATGTAGATGTAATTAATATAATTGACTATGTTATATTAATTACATCTACATAAAAATCAGGATAAATATGTTAAAATTACTTTTGTAAAACAAATCAGTCAATATAATATCTTTTTGGTAGACTCAAAATAAACTTTAAAAATTTACTAACTGATTATTTGACTTACGTCAAATTATGTTGTATTCTATGTAAATTTTTGTATTTTAGAATTGAGACCTCTACTTGCAAAACAACCAATCTCCACTTTTTGGGCAATCTTTATTAACGCCTACAAAGTGTAGAAAAACAGTCGCACAGCCAGAGAACGGGGCGAGGAATGTGAGAAAACGGTTTAGGTTAGAATACTTTATTTTTAAATCTATATAGAAGAAAAAATGTCATCTGTCGTGAGTGCAATTCTAAAGCCCCATTAACAAAGGAAAATTGTTTGTCGTAAGATTGGAAAACCGAAGCATTGTCTACATTCAAAGCACTGCAGAGTTGGCATTTTTAGATATCGAAAATAAAAAGGATTTGTTTGGCAAGATTAAGAAAGTAAAATAACGTCGTATTTCGTTGTGTTAATTTCAATTTTCAGGTTTCGTTGTCTACTAGTACAGTTGCCCTTTGCTGTAAGTATATATTTTTAATTAGGCGTAAATCTTTATCATCAATACTAGATTCTTTCAGTATCTGAAATAATTTTTAATGCCGCACCTTGTCAAATGCTTTTTAAAAGTATATAAAGCATGCGTAGACTTCGCAATTTACGTCTCGAGCTCTTTGTATCAATACTTGTATAGAAAATAGGGCCTCTCGCATTCCCAGTCCGCTTCTAAACCCAAACTGAATACTGCTAATGTTTTCTTCAAGTTTTCTATATATGCGAGAGTGAATAACAGAAAGAAGGATTTTGAGTGCATGGCTCATTAAGCTTTTAATTCTGTAATCAGAGCATTTGGTGGTATTTGCCTTTTTGGGGAGAGGGATGAAGGTGGAAATTAGCCAATCTTCAGGAAATTCTGCAGTTTCATAGATTTTGTTCAGTAGACTCGTTAGAAGTTTGAGTTGGTTGCTTTCAAATAGTTTTAATATTTCAGCTTGTATGTTATCAGGTCCAGGTGCTTTGTTTATTTTTAGTCTTTTTATTGTATATATTACTTTACTGAGCGTTATTTCTCGTCCTGAATATCCAGAAACACTGACTTCTATCTCTTGCTCTTCCTTGAATAATTCTTCCATGTATTGCCTCCATTTCTCAAGTATTCTCTCATTTTCGTAGAGCAGATTGTTGTGCTCGTCTAGTATTAAGATATGACTTCGTGATCCGTTTTCTTCCGTTAAGTTTTTGATATTTTTATGTAGGTTAAAAGTGTCATGATTCTGTTCTAGGGATTCTATTTCTATGCATTGATCTTGTAGCCATGATTCTTTTGCTTCTTTAATTTTTTTTAATGATTTCTAAAATCGTTTGTTGGTGATAATGTAGTCAATCTGGTTTCTATTCATTTTTTTTTTTGGACAGTCAGCTGGAGATTTCCAGGTGTAGAGTCTTTGAGGTGGTAATTGGAAAAAGGTGTTCATTATTATTGCACTATCTATTTCCTGGCAGAACTGAACAAGGCGGTCTCCTCTATGATTTCGCGTTCCTAGTCCAAAGTGTCCCACAGTATTGCTAACATAAGATGTTAAGATGGTAAGATATTAACAGTAGAAAATCACGCTAGAGTAAGTAAGGTTAAACACAGTAAGTTAAACATGAGGCGGTTTAACAGCTGCAGTAGTTTTGACATTGTATTCGGTGTTGTCAAATTTAGTCGAGTTTTGGATGTAGAATGGTATAATGATGTCTCTAGAATCATCTAGTGAAAGTGGCGACGATTTGTTTTTTCTAATAAGTGCAAATTTACTTCATATTAAATCAAAGAAGAAGAAGAAACGCAGGTATTGGATACATTATATAGTAAATGAATGAAAAAATAA